>JASUAD010000002.1:16595438-17195438 GCA_037013555.1 Sextonia rubra | reverse complement strand
CAATAGCTTATCAATCAGAAGAAGAAGAAGAAGAAGAAGAAGAAGATGCAATCCATCTGACATTGATGAGAGAAAGCAGCTCTTCGTCTTCTGGAAGTGGATGAATCCAAGGCTTTCTGCTCTGCAACTGCAACTGCAGCTGAAACTGAAACTGAAACTGAAACTGAAACTGGTAGAAGACGCCATGAGCAGTGGTGATGTTGGGATCAAATCTCGCACAGGAATCGCCATCAACACCACCATCAATTCATGGCAAAAACGAAGATGCAGACGAAGACGAAGACGAAGGACAAAACTAGGGTTAGGGCATCGATAATCGGATTCTCTTTTCTTGCTGGGATCCGATGTCCGAGTCCGACTAAGGTAATATAAGAGATTACTTTTCATTGCCTGTGATTGTGAACTTTGACATTGTTTTCCAAATTTTGACTGAGAATTTTTTCCTTTTTTTTTTTTATGACCTGGTATCCTCAGTGAACCCAGCCTTACTTATGGCTTCTATGGCTTCTGGCATGGGAGTTATCCGATTCTAACGAACATCTACTGATCTAATTTTGATTGATTTTAAAAATATCTTACTTGAAGGCAGTTTGAGAATTCTAATTTGATTAATAATAGTTGATTAGGTTACGGCAAAAAATAAAAGCTTTAATTTTAGTTCTAATTTTTAAGTACTGGATTTGGTTATTGGGGCCTACTTTTATGAATTATGGCTGGAGCTCACCTTTTAGAGACTATATTATATAATAATCCAACATTTGTATCATTTTTAAAATTCTATTGAGTCATTCTCATTCAAAGTACTTGTAAAGTTTGCATTGTCTACCTCTTTAAAAAGCTCTTAAGATAATTTTTTGGTAAAAAAACAGCCCTCCCTCTAGCTTATGTTTTCAAAAGGCCAAAAATCCAGTTTGTATATAACCTCTAAAATTAAAAGTATAAGTATAGATTTACCAAAAGTTCTAATACGTAAATGAGCTATACATTACAAAATAAGACGTTATTTTTAGAGTTAACAGCTGCTAGCTTAGAGTTTTTTTTAAAGGATATTCATTTAAAAAAGAGTACTTAAGCAGCTCAAAATCATCGCTTTGCCTTAGATAAAACATTTGAATTTATTGTATACTTTCTACCTAGATTTCCATTGTATTTTAAAATTGGCAGATCAACCTTACGAACACATCTTGCTGAAGCTCATGTCAAATTTTAGCAACCTCTGACAGAATTTCATGTAGGAAGTGGCATGGATAGGTACATGCCCCAAGGAATAATCCTTGCTTAGCAAAAACCTAAAGAACGGGCTGACAAAAATAAAAGAAAAAACCTCCACTTTGTAATTGTTATTTTCACACCCACAATATTTTATTGTTAAACAAATAAAATAAAATTCTTGATTTTTCATCATATTTGAAGATGAATTAACGGCTTCATATGGGATGTCAATCTCCAAAGGATTCACCAATCCGAATCAATGAATGTACGGATTCACCAATCTGACTAATTGCATTATGCCCAACCAAAACAACCCAACCCAAGATTCACCAATCCAAATCAACGAATCCAAGTAATTCCATCCAAATCAACGAATCCAAAGATTTACCAATCCGACTAATTGCACCTACCAAAGCAGCCAAAACCCGTTCCTTTAATCAAGGTGTTTTCACACAAAACTTTACTTCGCTTGTTGTACAAACATGTTCCCCATGCCGGTGTCCCAACCCAAACCCGGTCCAAAGCATTGCCACCCACCCTAAGCTGCACTCTGTCGCAGGCATTCAAAATACCGAGCTGTTATAAAAACCTCTATATGGATTACAGTGCAATATCTTTTCGTCACTCACCATGACTTGGGTTCTAAAAAGTAATAAAATTATATATTCCAACCTGGCCATTTCTTTGCGCACCCGTAGAGGTGAATTACATGTGTTTTTATTTATTTTTTACCTTTCTTCTTTTCCCTCTTATTACTCAAGCACCCACACAAATACTACCCATATGCGTAAACAACAGCGCTGAGAATTGAAATATCATACAGACGAAAGAAACATTGATCATCCTAGGCAGCAGCAGCTCTGCTGGTTAAAGAGTGTGGTTTAATTCATTGTAGGTAAAAGAAGAAGATAAGAAAAGAAGAGAAAAGGCCAAAATAAAAAGAGATCCAACTTCCTTTCCCACAACGCGCTCCTATTTGCATTAGTAACAATATTGATGATGGGAGTAAAGGTGGAAATATATTGATGAGAAAAGAACCTATATGATTTATCATCCCATGGGCCATGGCCATCTTACTCATTGTTACACATATTGAGCTCTGGCCTTTAATGATCTCCTTTAATTAATATATATATATATATATATAGAATATTCATATGCATGTCTCCCACTAAGGGACCGTGCATACTCCTCTGTGGGGCCCATAATGAACCCCCACCAAGAGAACCAAAGCGGATGAAAAGATCCATACAGGACCACCATAGTTATCTAGTTTGGCCCCAATTATATATCCCTAACCTCTTCATTTATGACCCACAAATTCATTCCATTCGAATAGATGCATAGTCCATCCAAACGGTTCAAAAAATTCAAATTTGACCAAAAATTAGTAAACAAGTTCAATTCAAGGGGGTCGTCCAGTAGATCCTACCTAGAATTCTCACAAAAAAATAATGAAGGACACAAACACATAAATATTCCCATATAAATATATATCACACGGGTCAACAAAGCCCAATTTCACTATAAATCAGATTTTTAGGGTCATGGACTTATTGAAAGAATTAACTAGTCGACTGAATCTTCTTGATGCACACCTGAATAACTGCAACCATAAAACTACATACATGCACGGCCATCCACAACCAGAGAGGACTCACACTAGAACAAGGGTACCATCGCTGCTACTACTGTAAGCCTCATAGACCGGACAGATTCACCTATGTATAGATACCTCAGTGGGTTCCACTTTCCCACCCAATACTATAAGCATCGCTGACTCCACAATCCATAATCATTTGGCTGCATATCATGGTTTCTAAAAGAAGTGTTAAGTAAATGAAAGTTGGCACCAATTTGGTTACATTCATAACCTCCCATGACCATACTGCCAAGTATCATGCTCATTCATTTGACGGGATATTGAAGTACCCTCCAACCTTACCATTCCAAGTGTGCTGTACCCAAGCAACAAATCATTGCAAGAATGAATTAAACAATAACAAAGGCCCAGATGGATGCAATCAAAACAACACAACATGAATTCCACTCGGTCAAATGCTAGATCAGACCCTGGTCAGAGCTGACTTGAAATGGAGGTAGAACAATTTGGCAGCCTCTCACAATCAGGTCAGAATTGAGTTCGTCGATATGGATTTCATCCAAATTTTTGGTGACTTGAATCATTTACCTTCCCTTTGGTTGCACAAAATCTACTATCCTTCCGGAGAAAGAACAAAGACCAAACTTACACTGGATTCATTTTATTGCGACAATTCCAACATGTCATCCTAATCCAACCACATTATTTGCCACAAGCAACTATCATGATGGTCCAAATCACATAACCACCATGTTGGTCTAAATCACACAAAACATGTCTTCCAAGTGGCGGAAAGCATTATTGTTGTTTGTTACCTTTGTAACCTCCATATGTCCACAACCACATCCAAAAAAGAACATAGCTAGGTACTTACCGATAGTGCATCCCAGAACCTTTTTTGCCAGTTGATCTACAAGATGGGACTCAACTGATGCAGGAACATCAGGCCACACAAACTAACACACATGATACTAGCAAAGTAGGCAGAGCCAAAATCATATTTGCCCAATTCAGAGAAATCATCTATAGCGATAATCCAAAACACAAAACAAACTTTAATGTTCTGTTTGCTAGGTATGTTTACCGACATCACATTCTCAAGTGTTCCACAAGTCGAAAATCCATATGTCCAAAACATAACTACATACTTACCTAAATTTCCCGCATTTCTGATAACCTGGTACCACCAACATTTGCAAATTGATCCCTGAAAATTTTGGACAAAATTTATTCACAAACCGCAATAATGAAAAGCTCCCAAAACCCATCAGGGTTCTCTTCCGCATGAAACAAACCACCTATGAACCCACAAGCTCACACGCTTGCATGTGCTAACATTCGCAAAGGTATTGCTGGAATGTAGAGGGCAGTTCAGTCAATCTAATAAAACAAAGTCCACTGCTTGGATCCCTCATCAAACAGTGGAGAAAGGTAGAGGAAGAATACCATTTGAAGAAAGAACAAAACTGAATCTGGAGTCCTATATTAGAGCATTTATGGTACAGATTACTCACCATAGTACCCCGAAACATGAATCAGTACCGATTATAATTCTTTCCAAAATCTTCATGTCTTTGACGTGGAAACTCTCCATATGTGTCGTGAGGCCTAGAAGCAGAATAATTCTCAGAATATGGGTATCTGCTCCGTGAATCCACTGGCAAATTAGTTCCACCGTAGTGAGGATTCCCAGATGATTGGTCATAATCAGAATAGCTAGGATGGTTATAAGTACTATAGCTTGAGGCAGACATATGCTGCCGAGCCCGCTGTTGCCTTTGAATATCATGTTGAAGAAACTCTTCCCACTGTTTTGCTTGCATGCCTCTTAGTATGGCCAGTTTCTTCATGTAGGACTCCCTCAATTCTCTGATGGTCTGAATCGCCATAGAGAGTTAGAATTTGCAAGAATTTTTTTGCTCAATTCACGGGAATTAAGATTCAATGAAGCAATCATGCTGTACTTGTTATTGCTACAATGCATCAATTGCTGACCTCGAAATCACAGAAACCAAACCAATCTAGTTGCACTTAACAGAATGGCAAAAATAATAAGGCAGACAAAGAGAAAATTGGTTAAAAAATACTACTGAATTACTGTAGGAAAATGGAGCTATAGGGTACAGTGGATTCAACATGTGAACTATAAGCTTTTTTTCTTCTTTTTTATTTTTTCCTTTTTGAGAGAGAGAGAGAGAGAGAGAGAGAGAGAAATTGACTGAATTCTATTGGAAAAAAGGATCCACAGACACTATACAGTATAAGAGAGATACTAAAGCAAAAAGACCCAGCAACCAAAAACAAAGTTAAGGCCAAACAAAAGAAATCAGCGCCTATACAGAACCGACACAAAACCATAAGCTTGTGTGCCATTGGATATGATAGGGCCTTGCTCAATGATCCAAGACTAATTAAATACAGTAAGTCACACCATGGAGCATGCCCCATAATGTTGCATATTTGAATATTTAGTCATATAAAAATACAGCACTAATTTGGAAAGAAAACCAATTGAACATCCAGTATCCTCCTACAGAAAATCTTTCTTGCATCTCCACAGCCAAAGTGGCAACCATCAGATCAACTGTCTCCATGATCCAATCATGACCCCACTTATATGAAATAAGCATCGCAAGTTCAGATGCAATCAGGATCATGTTTATAAAATGGAAACATTATTATATTGATTGATCAACATCGCATAAACCTTGCCTTTTCCAGTAACATATAGAAGAGAAAGCCGTAGGAAATGTTAAGATGGGCTCTCATTGTGGCAGTCTTTCCATTCAGATTTGATAGTTTAAGTCGACAATAACATTCCCGACAACAGATAATCTTACCAAATGCAGAAAATAAAAGGCTGTACCTTACTCTGATCCACACACTCCCAGAAGCAATTATACCTCACACCCTCCCAACTCCCAAAAAAAAAAAATCTAATTAAGAAAGCAGCTTATTATGATATCTTGCGGCATGTGTTTTATCGTTTCATGTACTTAAGCAAGGAATTTGCAGGTGGTAGTGACACCTATAACCGACCACATCACCTTATAGTTCTGTAGTTGCTTTAAAGGCCAATCAAAAGCTCTAAAAATCAGTCATGTTTGTCAGCCAATTGTTCAAACTCATCTAAATCAGTGATCTATCTTAAATATACTCTCAATTTTTCAGCCTAGCACACTACAATCAGAACTCGAAAAAGATTCACATTAACTCCATCAGAAAAACTTGAAAAATGTAGTTTGTTGTAATATAATCAACTGTAAGTGAAATTGGCATGCTCCAACCACAAAGGGGAGCCTTATTGATTGCCTTACATTCTGTATCCATTACAGGTCTCTAAATTTGTTTATCAGCCATTTTGGGATAAATTTCACAAAGTCAGGCATTTCAATATAATGTCCATCTTAAATTTATATATTTAAGTGGACTACAAAGCAAAAATTGATCTGCCTCAAAACAATGTCTACAAATAGAATCCATACCTCACGATGCTTGTAATTTTCTTCGTCTTCTTCCTTGTCACGGATTCTTCCAAACTCCATCGCCTCCCTCTTAAATTCCATTTCTAATTCTTCCAATCTTTGAGGATAAGCAGGGTAATCAAACTTCCGGCCAGAATGGATGTCTGCCCCACGCCTCTCAATATCCCAACCATCAGTTTTCTGTAACCCAATGTTCTGGATATGGCTATCATATGATCTATAAGCATCACCAGTAAAAGTGGGGCGTTGGGGAGATTTGGAATCGCCTGGACGGCCTCTAGCTCCATCATTACCGTAAGCTTCATGAAATGCAGAACGCATGTTAGGCGAAATCTCACTTTTGTTTCCAGATTTCAAACATAAAGGTGTCTTTATCAATATTCTATCTTAAATTCAAACGAGCAATAATGGCAGACAGAATACTGAAATGGTGAAGCCATCCAATGCTTACAACTCTGGATATACTTTCAGTAAATAATTTCGTATTGGAGACAATCTGACTGATTTCAGAACCATGCTCAAAAATACTTCACATTCGAAGAGATAAAGCTTGAACTTACCTCTTGCTGCAAAAAAATTATATGCAAAGGACAAAACATTATATACCCATAGGGAAAGGGAACACGGGAAAAACTCAAGTGTAGAGAAAAAAAAATGATTCCACCAAGTTCCGAGACTGGATTTACCAGTATTATGTGGGTGCCGTAAAGACATTGTACGTTGTCCCTACCTTGTGGTGACCTCCTAGACATGTGCTTTAGATCCTCACGCAAACGATCCTCTACAACCCTGTCAGATTTAGTGAGCTTTTGGTGGACCTGCGGTGGTTTTCTAGGGCTAGGATTCGACCTGTGAGATTCAGAACGTCTCAATTGAGGGCCAGCAGGACTTCTGTCAGGCGATCTTGAACGGGGACGGTGAGAAGTAGAAGAATCCTGTGTCTTACCCTCTTCCTGAATCACTTTGTGCACAGCATCAAGGCCTTTTGTCAAGCAAGAATTATCTTTTCCACTGACAATTATAAATTTCTCATCCATTTTGATTTTGCAACCAGCATCCTTTTCAATCCTATTGATCACTTTTTCTGTGAAAAGTGCTCTAACATGTTTCTCTCTAGCAGGCACCCTTTGGAAAAGATCTTGGGACTTACGACTTGCTCCAAGGGTAGATGGACAACCCTGAAGATGCAGAAAGTGACACATCCACATGAAAAAACCTACATTAAATGATCAAATAGAAAAAACATAAAAGAATAAAACAGGCAAAGAGAACTACTAAGAAACAACAGGGAAGGGAAAAAAGATGTAGCTGGATTCAATTAAAAAAGAAGTGAGAAAATCATACATCTAGCAGGATTCGACAGACAATAAAGCTAATCACCGGAAACTCTCAAGCATAACCAAAACCTCTTGAGAGTCTTATGACTATTAATATACAGTGAAAGTTTCTAGTGTGCTCGGAATCATTTACTGACATTAGGGATTAAAGATAGAAGACGAGCGGCTTGACTCAACAATAAAGGGTTAACACTAGTGTCCTGAAAGACGCGAGTTCAAGTCACGAAGACAGCCTCTTCAAAATAAACGAAAGGCTGCGTACATCTTGCCTTCCCTAGATCCCGTTGTACTGGAGCTTTGTGCACTGGACTGCCCTTTTTTTTTTTAGGGATTAAGGATTAGAATTATAACTTAAATGTCCTCTTTTACCCATCCTTTTTGGAGGCTTTAGAAACCACTTTCTTTGAGTTTACTGTTTCTTTGTGACAATATGTAAGAAAACACAAAGTGGTGTCCTGAAAGGGGCAATGAACTGCCAACACAAACAGGCAATATAGTACCTGTGTAATTGACCTCTGAAAGCAGACAGGTACATCTAATATCAAGTGTAGGTGCAGGTGCAAAATAATGGAAGTGCGCAGATGAAGTCCAGCATCATAATAAGGATCATATATCTTCCTAAACTAAAGTCTGACCCAGCTGAGGAATAAAGTGTTAATTAACAACTAGCCATATGTTAATAACATAAAGCTTTCTTCTCACAAAAATACGAGGGTAATTCCAAGAACAGTAAATTTCATATTTAAGTAAAAACCCAAACATACACTTTAAGACAATTATGAAGGTTTGAAGTGGAGAAAATTTGAATAAAAAAACAAAGAAACATAAAAACACAATCCCCCATCATGCAATCAAGGTTCAACAAAGAAAACAACCAAACCTGAGTGAAATGCCCAGATTCTCCACATATTTTGCAGATCATCTCTTCTTCCTTCCTTTTTTTCCAGTTCCTTTCAGTAGCCTTAGCTCTTGCCACCCATGCCTTGGCTTCCCTGCTTGTAAAATCAGTTGGGACAGCATTTGGGTCATTAGGCTCATCTTCCTCATCAGACTCAGCATTAGCATTGGCATTTGCATTAGGCCTTTTGTTTGAGTTTGACCTCTCATTGTTGGCGGTCAAGCCAGGTGGGCCTGTGTATTCTTTTCCATAAACTTCATCAAAAAGTTCATCATCTATTTCTGGAACTGGTTTTTTCGCCATACCAAAACAAAGTACCAAGTCACGCCTGCATCACCTTTAAATAAAAATTATTCATCAAGATCACGAAAGGCGATTCTGTAAAGTGTAAATAACTTCATATAGGGCTGTTGGTGACTACATGGGCCAGACAAGCCTGCACAGTTTGCATTAAATGGATTTGGGCTCTAGCCAATGGGGTGAGTCTGAGTCAGATTCCTGGCCCCAATAGCCAAGCTGGATGTCCTTCGCCAATTTATGCTTAAAGGCCTGAGCGGATTGTGCAAGCAAAAAAAAAAAATCGCAAATGGGCTTAGGCTGAGTCTAGCCCCAAATTTCTACGAGTAGGCTGGATCTGGGGTTGCATATTAGACAAAAATAATGAAATGAGCTACATGGACAAGCTTCGATCAAGTCCTGCCTAATTTTCATGGAGCATTTAGCAAACCCAAAATTCATGTGACAATAATTTTGGAAGAATGTGTTATCTATCAAATAACAGAAAAAAAGACAACAAACTTCCCTTGTGGTAGACAGATGGAGAACGGTTAATCACTGTCAAGAGAGAAAAAAAGCAATTGGGTTTTATGGACATCGCTCTTTCAAATGAATTAGTTGGAAACTGAAACTCAAAATTTCACTAAGCCTGGCTGGGCTGAAATAAAAAGTACATTCTTTTGAACCCATTTCACAGTAGGATTTGGAATTGCTCACGGTATTTTTTTTTATTATTACCACCTTTTGACACCCTCATAATGTTCATAAAAGGATAAGCATGAAAGGACAAAAAAAAAAAAAAAAACCATAGACCTCTCTCTCTTTTAGAAGAGTGGGAAAATAATAATATACTAGTTCACTAGTAGAACTCTTTAAGCCAAACCCAGATTGATGGGATAGGGCCTTGGTCTAGTTGTTGTTGACATGTTGATGATGGTGATGATAAAACTGAACAAGAGAAGTGGCTTCATTCTTATATATAGAAGATCATGGAACCTCCACGGGCAGCAGCTTTCTAGTGTACAGCAATTACTGATGAATTCCTTACTATCAAATTCAATGAAAAGAATGCCAACTTATCAAAAGTTAAAATTGCCTGATCAATTAGTTATAGAGGCTATGCCTATTCACAGAGAGGTTTTAAATGTCCATTTGGCTCTTACACAAGTTACCACATTTACCATGGTTGAAAATATGTGTGTATGCATAGTTACAACGATAGATCATTTGTGCCATGCTCTCATAGCTTGTAAAGTCAGGCTATACATCACTGAGCTTCTTGGCCATCCTCTGACACCAAAATCCAATCAACTCTCATCTCAATAACAGCCATAAACATAAACTATGAAATGCTTTGTTCCACCACCTTCATCTTCAAGCAAAGCCTTTTGTAACCATTAGAAAAATGATGCATTAATTTGAAGGTGAATGCAACTAATTATCAAAAAACTACATTATTTATGCACTGCATAAATAGAGAGTGTACGTAAGCACTAGGGACGGATCTTCATTGAAACATAGAAAAAGTGTATTGAAATACAAGAAGCCCCGAGCTATTTCACCATATCATGACAAGATAAAGAATTGTGTGACGACTATATGAGAGAGAGAGAGAGAGAGAATTTTCACGAGAAAATAAAAGGGGATAGTTTTGTGACCATGACAAAAAAAGAAAGAAACCTGCGTGCCGCTAGGTTTCAGTATTAAAATAAAAAATATAATATATATAGTTTAAAAAAAAAAGAGTACTGTGAAGACAATGTGCAGGGTTTCAACAATATAAAGACAATATTTTAAAAAACAAACTTGTACACTTTTCCATTCTATATCTAAATGGTAGAAAATTATATTCCTCAAAAAAATGACAACAGCATACAAAACACCAATGCGAAATGCTGCCCCATGTTTAGCCAAAGTATCTACTATCCCATCCACTTCTCAAAGGATGCCTCTAAATGCATAACCACACATAGATGCAAGAAATCAAATTCCCTCCTTATAATCAGCTAATTGCCAAGGTCCAATGGATAGCTGAAACAGAAACACCCCCAATCATAGCACTAGCCGCGCCCAATCCGCAAAGGTCACACAACAACCAACAGCAATACAAGACACTGCATCATTAGCTTCGCTAAAATAGTATCACTATCACCCCACAGCTTCTGATTATCCAGCCCCACTCTACACATTCCTGTTTCCATATTCCTCATCGCAAAACTTCATCAACGTTTAACTTAAATAAACCCATCAGATGAGGTTTGCAAACAGACATTGCCCATGCAATCACACGCCCAACCCATGATAGAGATAGATCACAATACAAGATCCCCATAAATCCCACCTATCAGAATAACCCAATCAATCATTTCCCCCACACCCCCAAAAAAGATGCATTTTGCTAAGATCAACGGTGGAAGATCAATCATTAGAGAGTGTGATGATTTCCATAAAATGAAAAACTGGGTAAACTAACAGCCCAAAGAGGAAGAAAACCCATGCACAGATTTGAAAGAATGTGAGCCTTTGATGTGAAACATTTGCAAAATCGAAGAGCGGCAAAAGCAAATGGTGATGCGTGAGATGCTCCCCATAAGCAGAAATGAAGGATCGAACAAAGAAAGAGGGATAGAGAAAGAAGTACCTGATCGATCGTGAGCGAGGAGAAGATCAAGTGGAGTCAGAAGGGTCTGGGGAGATTTAGGGTTAGGGTTTGAAACAAAGCATAGAGGGAAGAGAGTGAAGAGGAAAGATAAGGGAAGAACGATAAAAAGGATCCAAGGGTTTTATATTGAAGCTTGCTTTCGGAGGATTTGTTTGTAATTAGGAAAAAATTATATTTTTAAAAGGAACCCTATCATTTGCTTTAATTGTAGAAAAAGTGTTCATTGTAGATTGATAATGTCAACTAGCTCTTGCCATGTTAGATCACTCTCGACCATCAGCACACACAAGGGGTGGCTTGTTTGTAGTCACATTTACATGTGTGTACATGATTCAGGTGCGTAATGCATCATTGCATTTTTTTTTTCTTTCTTTTTTTTTTTTTAAGTTAAGGGGGATACCTCATTAATAATAATTCGGGCTCAGGTTCTCCATTAGTCAATAAACTCAAAGGAAGTTACAGCATACATCTCTTTTAGTCTCTGCAAGGTTTTGCATAAAATTGTAAGAGAGTGAACTGTCCTCTCCAAATT
Source organism: Sextonia rubra (assembly GCA_037013555.1). NCBI lineage: Eukaryota > Viridiplantae > Streptophyta > Magnoliopsida > Laurales > Lauraceae > Sextonia > Sextonia rubra. The sequence continues at coordinate 17,183,433 of JASUAD010000002.1, read as the reverse complement.
TAAACCCTAGTTAAATAGGTAAGAACTTACACATGTGATGTAGAAATGGAGTGTGAAAATGGTAAATAAGGCAGACTAAAGCCCATAAACTTTCATACTATAACATTGTGGAAGTGGTTCTTACACACAAAAAAAAAAAAAAGTGCCAATAACTTCTTACGCAATGATTTCATTTTTGCAGGGTCCATCAATCATCATTATTTTCATATCTTAATTTTTAATGATATTGGAAAAATTTGTGAAAAAGGTCAAAAAATAAAACAACTCTAAAAGTGTTGGATGTAATCATTTACTCCTGTAACTTTCACAAATGATGGTATTGTATTTTCACATGTGCATTGGTGTTGTGGCTTTGATACCAATTGTTATGATTTTCTGAACATCACCCTTTGTGCGCACCCATCAATTACAAGATCAACACGAACAAGCCACACACAAGAAGACAAGCGAGATTTACGTGGTTCACCCAAATAGGGCTACATCCACGGGCACAGGAGGACGACCATCTTCACTATGACAAGTAAAGCATACAAGAGATTCCCACACTCTCACATCATCTCTCCTACATGGTGTGGAAACACCACGGGCAATTGTCGCCGCCGCAAGGTCTAGGGTTACAGACTATACATATATATAATCTCCGCTTTCTTGGCCACCAAGAAAGCCCCGGTACAAGTACCAAAATACCCTTGACCTTAAACCAGTCCCTGGCTAGCCCAGTGACTCATCCGGCTAAACCGGAATACAAGACATAAACCCAACAATCTCCACCTTGGCTTAAATTCCGTACAACTCCGTACAACTCGAGCTACTAGGAGATAAAACCGGTAATGTCTTCACGTACCTTGCTGAATGGTACGTCACTGCACCAACGATACAGTCTTCTTCAACACTTTGACATGTTGAACCAGCACATGAACTTTGAACAAAGTTTATCTCGTCAAACTTCACCTCGAACTAAAAGCTCGAAACCATTGACGAATCTGAGTGATATCTGAATCACTCACCATCCTGCCCCATCTTCAACATCACTGTGAAGATCCAATCACCACAAGCATGCAAGTAAAATAGATCGGGAATACAAGTCCAGATGACTCCATTGCAGAAAACCTCTGCCTCCGAGCGGTCAAAAACTCCATTTGACGGGGCCTCCGATCAATCAATCAAACAAATGTTTGACAACTGCTGACACATTAGCTCCTCCTTGCTGCTTTTCCGGCTTGCCTCTGGCAAGATGAATAACATTACATGCGATCATGTGAACCCCAAACGAACGACTTCGTTTGAATCAGTAAACCCTTTCCAACTGGGCCGGCGACCCCTACTATTGGGTTTGCAACAACAACTAGGTCGAGTAGACCTGATTCTAGCCTGAATCCACATCTGTTCAGATCTCCTCCAAATTTCTGCATCAAACTATAGATCTCGTCACCACGAGCACGCTGAAAGAAACGGATCTGAAATTCGACTCAGGATGGCTCCGATAACATAGAAACAAGTTTCTACGCTCCAATCGATCAAACCTCCTCCTTGACTGTCAAACAGCCAATCAACCTCTTCCACTGCGTAGATCTGCTCGAAACGAGTCTGTAGGCGCAAACAGATCTCCGATTGGACATCGGACGATCAAGATATCGCAGAAACAATTTCAGTTACAAATCTGGTCAAACCTGCCTGTTGACCGATGATGACATCACTGCTGACATCACTGCACTGTCTGTTGGGCTTCTGGAGCGGATCCGGGTCGGGTTCACCTGACCCGGAACTGAACTGCAATATGCGCTGGGCTTTGCTGCAACTGGGTCGGGTCGAACCTGAACTGACCCGGCCTGAACCTGCTGTTGATTTCTGGACTGGACCGTGCAAACACGGGTCAGAACCGACCCGACACGACTCGAACTGGCCCGGCACTGCTGCCACTGGGGTTACACCACGGGTTGGGTCTGACCCAACCCGAAACCAGGAACCCGAACCAAAACCTGTTCTTCTGGGCTGTTCCTCCATGGGTCAGGTCAAACTGACCCAACTCGAGACCCAACTGACCCGGAATGTGGGTCGTCTTCCTCATGCGCCTCTGTTTTAGGTCGTCTTCCCAGTTGCAATCGGAAGAATCACGCCGCAGTCTGCTAGGGCGCCGGCTTGGCTAGTTCGACGACAGCGACGAGGGATCGGCGACGGTGCGGGGATCGGTTAACGGCAGCGACCGGCGACGACAATCGCAGTGGCTGCGGCACAAAGAGAAAAACCGGCAGCGGCGATTTTTTTTTCTTTCTTTTTGTTGCAGCCGTCCTAACCTTCCATCGGGCTTTTTCCTCGGTAACGGTGATGAAGATCAGCGACAAAGTCTGGCACTGATCCGGTGATTGCTGCGATGGCGGGCGACAGCTGCTCCGGCAATGACGTGCAGCAGCAGTGGCGGATTGCGTCTTTCTTCTCCGGCGATGGTGAGGCGCGAGATAATAGCAGAAGCAGACGAGCTCCTCTTTCTCAGATCTGGAAAACCAAATCCTCTGTTCTTAGAAATAGAACCAGTCGCGATTACTCCGAGATCTGAAAACAACCGATGAATTATTTTTCCTCCGATCCAGCGAGACCGGAGAACCCAATCTCGTCTTCTTCTTCTCTGATTGGAAACTCTAATCCGTGGCTCAACTAAAGATCACCCGTGATCTCTGATTTTCTGCAACGAGAATCAAAGAACTCCGGATCCTCAAAGAAGATCCGATCCATTAATCTTCCATGCAGAACAACCACCAAGCCACCGAGCGATCTCCACCTCGCTCAGAAAACCCGAGGAACACCAACCTCGGCTCTGATACCAATTGTTGTAATTTTTTGAACATCACCCATTGTGCGCACCCATCAATTACAAGATCAACACGAACAAGCCACACACAAGAAGACAAGCGAGATTTACGTGGTTCACCCAAATAGAGCTATATCCACGGGCACAGGAGGACGAACATCTTCACTATGACAAGTAAAGCATATAAGAGATTCCCACACATTGGCACATGCAACATAATAAGATGTGTCAAACATGTTGTGCTGTGTTGGCACAATTGATGGCACTACTCGAGCCTGGCACAGCATGGCTTGTGTCATGCCTAAATTGTGTTTGGGCTTGGGCTTGAGCCATGTCATTCATGTCAAGCTTTTTTGTTGAGTTTTCACGTCGTGCTTCAGTACGACTCACCGAGCTTCTGTTGTATAATATTTCCATTTTAAAGGTCTCAGGCTAAACAATTTATAAAATCCACACAAAGAAAAATATTACACACAGATTTTAGTGGTTCGGTCAAACTCGACCTACTCTATTGAAAAGATAACCACTTGAATCAACAAACCTACCTGTAAAACCTTGACATGATTTGGGTGCATAAGAACTACGCACATTTATATTTTATCATTTACATGTGTGATATGGAAACAAAGTGGCTAAACACCAAAATTTTCACACTATAGCATTGCGAAAGTGATTCACTCTCTTATTACAAAAAAAAGGTGTCAAGAACTTCTAACACAGTGATTTCATTCTTGTGGGGTCGATCAACCACCCTTTTTTTTCATTCATATGGGCTTTATATTTGCAATCCAAATGATTTACTTGGTTATTGAAAAGGTCCTAATATGTAATTTTAATTTTTTTTGCGCCTTTGTGGGCCCCAATTCATGATCCAAACCATTTAATATTCATGTTGAAAAGAATTTTGTATGTTGGCTAAATTTATGTGTTGGGCAAAACTTAAGTCCTAGTTGAAGTTGTATTTCTATTTATTTTTAAACTAGGGGTTTTAAGAAGCAACAGAGTCCCAAAAGAGCTGAAATAAAGAAAATCTAGAAAATTCAAAGGTGGACTGCCCAATCAATTGAGCATGGATCCGATCAATCGAATTCAAGGTAGTATCCAAATTCGATCGATCGGACCATTGCTTGATCAATTGGACCTGCGTAGAAATAGCCACCTTCTTGTAATTTTCTAAGTCTATTTTAAGTGGAACTTTTTTGTTTTGTGCCAACTTCTTTTCTGATTAAAATATACTTATGGGGTACGAATTTGAGACTATTTAAAAGGTTTGTCTTTCAACCCTAAATAGAGATCTCATTGTTCTAAGTAGAGATTACTTATTTGGAGATCATTTTCTTTAGAAGCTTTTATTAGAAAGTTGAAGGGCTAAAGCTTTGTTCTAGAAATTCATGTCTTTTACATCTTTTTGTGGAAAATTATTTTTTATATGTAGAAAATTATTCTAAGGAGTCAAGTACAATATGTAGAAGACATTTGGATACTTAGATCTGTAACAGAGGACTGCACGGAGTTGTTATAGTTGGGTGCTGTGCAATAAGAATCATAAATCTTTAGGTTGTGAGATAACAAAATAAGGATTTTGAGTATATCTCTTGTAACTGTAGTATGATTCATTGTGCCTGATTTTCTGTTGTAGTTTTTTTTTTTTTTTTGGGCTTTCCATGTAAAAATCGTATCTTCTTATGGTATGTGCTTTTGCTTGATTTATTTTCGTTGCATATTTGATTATTTGCTTACATAATACTAAGATTGATTGTGTAGATCCATTTTAGATGACCTCCCAAAACCTTCACATGTATTAATGATAAATATCACGATTTTAAATTTCTTTTTTCAGTAATCCAACTAAATGGATTGCAACCAATGAGAATATCTGTGCACGTGGCAAGAGAGACTCACATGTGAGATGAAAGAAAAACCACACACAAAGGGAGTAAGAACTCCACGTGTGAGAAGTGAGGGATGACTAGGGATTGATCTTTATCTTCTGGATGAGAGGTGTGGTTGTCAACAAGTAAGCAACTCATCATTCATTTCATATATTTAATTCTTAGTGGATTTTGAAAATTTTGTGAAAAGTCCAAAAAAAATAAAACAAATCTAAAAGCGTTGGATGTACTCATTTACTCGTGTGCTTTTGGTAAATGGTGCTATTGTATTTTACATGTGTAACATTTGCAAATGCAACATTTATATATAGAGAAACAGTCTTGTAAGGACCGTCTGCACGATCCACATGACTGTTTCTCATAGTGGGGCCCTCTGTGTGGTTCATCCACACACATGACCTATTAAATTGTCCCTGTCACCGAATTTTGGGTCCCATTCAAATAGTTTGGAATGTTGGATCGATTGCACACACATATATATAAAGTCATTCAAATGGATTAGCATTTACTTATATAAATCTCATTTTCCTATCATATAAAGAAAGCCTAGCTCTTGTTTAACAATTTTAAGGCTAAGGCAAATGCCCCATACATCCGACACTATTACTTACCTATTATTAGACGGCAACTGATGCATTTACACCCTTAGTTGACTTGCTTTATGTGTAGGTTTTTGTATCTAACTAGTCTAATGAATAGGTTGGATGCAAGTTGGGCCTCAACTTATAGGTCCTAAATCCCTATTTGACTTCACACAATAAGGGAAAGATGACCATCATGGTTGATTGTTTGAGTGACCAACTTATCACTTGAAGCAATCATCAATGTCAAAATGGGCATCCAATGCCACATGTCTCTCTAAAATCGAGCTTATGTATATGCCCCTAGGTGTGTTTGGTAAAATCATTGCACTAGTAAGTTGAACTGTGAATCCCAAGGGTAGATCAGTTGGCATAAGACCATTGTTTGCTCTCGAAGATTGTGAGTTCGAGATACGCTACCACATAAGGGCCACAATAAAAAAAAAGGGAGTTTTGAAAGTGTCTTTTTAAGCTCCCTAAGGTTTCAAGTTCGACTCTTACTTCTTGTATTATTCAGGTACTATGTGTCCGGCCATGTTTGTGCCCCCTAAGGAATAGTTATTGCTAGTTAGAATCAGATAACCCCAAGGCTGGAGGTCAAATGTCTGAAGGTTAGACTAGCGAAGGATACCTAAGCTATAAAAAAAAAGTGTCTTTCTAACAAGCTATTGCCATTAGTTTAGTTTTGGTCATAAAAAAAAAGTTTATTTCTAACAAGCTATTGCCATTAGTTTAGTCTTGGCCATCACAAACACATGAGGGGTCATTTATTTGCGGCAATTTACATATGAATATGATTCACATACGTGAGAATCAGCATCACCATGTTTCTTTGTAATCATTTACACATGTGATGTGTAAAGTAGGCGCAAAATTGATAAATCAGGCCATCTAGACAACTAAACAATGTGAAAGTAATTCTCACCCTTCTCGCAAAAAAGATGCTAGCAACTTTTTACATTGTGATTTTATTCTTTAGGGGTCCATTAACCACCTTTATTTTTAGTTTTTTTTTTTCATTCCCATGGGCCTTATGTTCGTAATCCAAATAATCACTTTGTTATTGAAGTTGATTATCTTTAATATTTGTGGATTTTGAGTAGTTTGTAAGGAGGTTCAAACATTTTGTTATTGAAGTTGGTTATCTTATAAATTTTCTTGGATTTTGAGTAGTTTGTGAAAAGGTTTCCAACATATAAATTTAATTGTTTGCACTTTTTGTGGGCCGTTAATTCATGAGCTGAACTATTTAGTTTTCTTGCATTAATGGTATATATCGAGTAAGGGGATGGGACTGATGAGAGTATATGTACATGCAAGAAGAGAGACTTGCATGTGAGAGGAGAGAGAAAGCCGCACACATGGAGTGAGAACTTGCATGTGCAAGGAGTAAAGGGAGACCAAGGATCCATCTTTGTTGTCCTTGTGAGAGGCAGGTTGTCAGCCCAGTGGGCAATTCCTCGTTTTCTTTATGCCATAATTCTTTATGGATTTTGAGATTTTCGGAAATAGTTTAAACCTAAAAGCATTGGATGTACTCATTTACCCATGTGAAAAATAATGATTTTAGCAAATGATGTTAATGCATTTACTCACGTGAAAAATAATGATTTTACCAAACGATGTTAATGCATTTTGCTTGTATAGCATTTGCATATGCAACATACATACAAATACATGTGTGTGTGTGTGTGGCATTTACTCATATACATCTCATTTTTCTATTGCATAAGGAACTAAGGAACCCTAGAACTTATTTAGCAATGTTAAGGCCAAGTTGAATGCTTTGGATATCAGAAACTATTACTCAAACTATTTTCAGATTGTTGGAGATTTACACCAATTACTTAGCTGACATACTTCATGTGTAAGTTGGATGTATCTAACTAATTCAAAAGTTGTGTGCAGCTTGGGATTTACACCCATTACTCAATTGACTTGCCTTATGTGTAGGTTGATGTATCTTACTAATTTAATGAATAGGTCGGATGCAGGTTGGGCCCCAACTTATAGGTCCTAAATCTCCATCTAACCAGTCAAGAGTTGGTTTGAGTGTTTCTCTACCCTCAAGCTGAATACCCTATGCAACCCAAACCATTAGTTAAATCATTTTAAAAAAAATGCCCCATGGGTTTACAATGCAATCGACAGCTGCCTTATTAGTATGCTTAATCCTGGTGTTGGAAGTGATCATGTTATTACTATCAAAAATTAAATAATTAAAATGTTAAGAAGTTTTTTTTTTCATTAGTTGTTGATCACCCTAATGGTCAACATAAAATTTTAAAACATCTTGAACAAACAGTTCGGTCCAAGCCTATCTAACCTTTAATTTGAAATAGTCCATCTTGAACTCCATGATATAAAAAATAAAGTATAAAATTTTCAAAGCAAAGGAAAAAAAACTTTAGAAATATACCAAAAAAGAATCGGTCAAGTTGTTCGGTCATACCTATCCAATTTCCTATTTGGATTAGATTCAACAGCGGTGGCTACTCGCTTTAAGTTGTAAACGGTTTGATCGAGACACAATTGTTTAGAGCGCTTGTTCATGTTGAACTGGAATGGCCTAATGCGGCGATTAAGTTTGATTTTTGTTTTTACTTGGAACAGTGGCTTTTTCATTGAACCTAAGCTATATAATTTATATTAAGTAACTACATTAACTATGCTTTTATCTTCTTATCTTGTTATATTTCCAAAACAGTGACCTTTACGCAGATAACATATATATGAGTTGACCATGAATTAATAAATTTTAATTCACATTTACATGGGTTGGATATGGATTGACCAGCCCAATTCCTTTATAAAGAAATTAACAAATGTGTTTCACACATTTCTTTATAAATGACACACCAATATTAATAAATTAAGATATATGAGAGAGAGAACACACCAACACCCATGATATTATATATATATAGAGAGAGAGAGATAGAGAGAGAGAGCGAGAGAGAGCCAACAAATGCATAGATGGTTTGGTTGATGGACCTACTTTAGATGCGGATTAAGGTATTTGACTTGCTTAATAATATAAAAGGGCCGAGTGTTTGTTGGGCTCGACTTATGAAGCGACATCTCAAGTCGACTTGTTTGAACTCGATTAAACCCATTTGTCCACCCATATTTTAAATCTTCTGAATTGGTTAAGGTATTAGGAAGCCTCGACTTGGATTATCAATTTCAAACGAATACCACATACATCTCAAACTGTTACTTGAATTATTTTCAGACACTGGTTGATGTACTCCCCTATAGAGTTGACTTGCTTTATAAGTAAGCTGAGGTATGTCTGGTTTAATGAACATGTTGGATGCAGGTTAAGGATGCAGGTTAAGTCTCAACTTATAAAATCTTAAATCTCAACCTAATGTACAATGACTCGGTTTGACTCATTCGTCCATCCCTTCATAGTTTTTGACCTTTTGACTCAGCGCAGGAGCATGGAGTTCGTTTAACAACTTTGAGGGTCAAGTCGAATATCTTACATACCTAAAAACCATTACCCAAGTCATTTTCAGAAACAATCAATGGATTAGATTGGATGCTTATGGCGATTTTCTTTACCATGTGAATGCTTTGATCGGGTCCTAATAGTCTCAAGCATAGGTTCTTGTTCTTCAAACCAGATCTGCTCTAGTGCATTGGTTAGATTTGATTTGTTGCTGTACATGAAAAAGTGGCTTCTTTATGTGATCCTAATCTATACAGCCTATATTTAGTAACTTAATTAATTTGCTTCTATCTTCTTTGCTTGGTATAATCCAGCACATTTCCTAACCTTCCAGATATGGTTTAAGGTTCTATCGTCGATCAATAAATTACCACTCACATTTACATGGACTAGACATATTTTAACCGGCCTAATCCCTTTATTAAAAATTTATACACACTGTAACAATGGGGCCACCAATATTAACCGTGCGCACAAACACAGAAAGAGAGAGCACTAAGGTGGTTGGGTCGGATTGACCTTCTTTAGGTTCGAATTAAATTTTGTTTTATTTTTTTTTTTCGTGTTTAATGAATGAATTGGTTGCAACTTGGGGCTCAAAGTATAGAATCTACGCCATGATTTTTAAAAAAATGTCTAGGGTCAAGTCGAATGCCTCTAACAATAACCATTAATTAAGTCATCTAAAAAATGAAAGATGAATTTACGCTAATACTGGTTGCCTCATCAGCATGGTAATCTGATCATGTCGTTATTATTTAAAGCCTAATGCATTAAAATGTTAATAACTTCAATTTTTGTCGTTAGTTGTCGTTCACCATAATTAGACATATATAAATTCGTTAATCATCTCGAGCTCACGGTTCAGTCGATGTTTATGTAACCTTCAATTTGAAATAGTTTGTGTTGAGCATCATAATAATAATAAAAATTTAAAAATATATTAGATCAAAATCAGTCAAATTGACGGGTCGTGCCAATCCAGCCTCTTGTTTGGAGTAGATTTAAAGCTCATCACCTTTTTTTTTTACACTATGTGAATGGTTTGATTAGACCAAACTATCTTCAATGAACCTAGCCTGTGTAATCTATGTTTAGTAAGTGAAGTAAATTTGCCTCTATCTTCTTTCTTGTCATATTCCACTGCAAGCTCTATAAATCAACGCCAACCAAGGTGTCGTTTGTCACCACAGCAAAGTCTCAGCCTTCAGTTCCCATGCTTGAAGCCAACGAAGAGCTGTCAGGTCCCTCTCTTTGAGAAAGATCCATCCAAGGCAGCAATGCAAGTGTTTCTGATAATAAGATACATACTTTGGGTATTATATATCTAGTTTCCTTCATAAGCAAAGATGCTTAAAATATCAAGCATATAGTAGATTATTCCTACTTCTTCTTCTTCTTCCTTTTTTTTTTTTACTTCTGGTTAGAAAATTTGTTATCAGCTGAAAAAAAAAGGCTTTAGATCTACAACGATTAGTGTACTGATTTTCTTTGTGTTTACTTTGCTGGTTTATTTTCGTATTTACCATATCAAATAAAATAGTAAAAATGATGAGATATTTATCATCTCCACCAAAATCATCACCATCTTATCATCATTATTACTATTTCAGTTCTTATTATTGTTATCAAGAACTTATGATTGATGATTTGGAACAGGAATCAACTTCGAATCTAGAACTCGCAATTGTTGTATAGGTTTTTCTACTATTTTCTTTTTGATTTCCGTTTATGCTTAGATATTTGCTTTGTTAAATAAAATAGTTCAAATGGGCTTATCACCACCATCAATGTCATCCTCACTGCTGCTGTTGTTATTAATATTGGTGATCGACTAAAGAAATAATCTTCAGATCCACAACATGTGATCAAGGTAATCTCATTAACATCTTTTTCTTCCTTTCTTATTGATATGTGTTAGGTATCTGTTATGTTTTAATAATAAATAGCTGAGATGATTATGAGATTTATCATCATCATCGATGATGTTGTTGCTGTTGCTATTGTTGTTGCTTCTTTTAGTATTTAGTATTTCTTTTCTTTTTTTTTCCTTTATTGCTTCCATTTTTTTCAAAAAATACCTCCAGCTTTTGTTTAAGTATCAACAAGCAAATAAGATGTCATTTTAAATTGTGTTTTAGTTGATTTTTTTTCAAATATGAATATTTATATATAAATATAAATATATATGTTTTGGTTTGGCAGATTAGAGCATTGAAGTAGACATAGGCACAAACTCCAAACTATTTTGTCCTCAATGTTGGAAAATCAATATGGGGTGTGGGCCATGGGCCTACAATGGTTCAATATCCAACCCTACATAAGCTAGGATCAAATCATGCTTGAAAAATAAGCCTCTCTAGACTAAGTTTTGAACTGTAACTATCTTGAAAATCAAGTTATTAATAGTGGTCCAAGGAAATGTGCAATGGTGGTAGCTGTTGTGGAGTTTATGGTACCATTGTCGCATGTGATATTACATTCTTGAACTCGAATGTGTTGATCCATATATATCAATGGTTTATATATACTGCATGCCCCAAGGCTCATTTCATCTCCCATAAACAATGTATGTTATTTGTAACAATGATAGAAGTCTTGAAACAATCAAGCCAAAAAAGTTAGTGGTGATGCCTAGTAGCTATGAGATCAAGCTCTACATAGCCCCCTCCCACTCTTCGGAACTACAACATTAGTTAGACAGACAATATTAGCAAGCCAAGAGCCAAGTTTCCTAGGTCTTTACACCACAAAATTAATGATGAAGTGATTGGAGTCTCATGGGTCTAAATTTGTAAATTATCTTAGAATTTCACACTCTAATTTATTCGATAATGCTTTTTTTATATATTAAGAGCACTTTTAGGAAGAGTTCATCCCATGCAATAATATAACATGTAATACTTTGTAATCTAAAAAAAAGCATGTAATAAAATGTTTTTACTTCTTCGTGCCTTTAATAAAGGTCAAGAGATAAACCAATAACGATAGCATATATAAAGGATGAATTGGAATTGAAGTTTTGGGATTGCATGTTGTGACTATCAAATACAAAAATAGTAGTGAAAACTTCATTTTTGCTGTTGAAATAGTAGCCATATTGTGTTTAAAGTATTCAATTAACTTGTGGAAACAAAATATTGAAAATGCAATATGTAATATCATTTATAAATGTAAATGGAATAATTTTTTTATGTTAATGTAAAATATGACTATGAAATGGCAATGTAGGGAGTAGTGCCAATGGGGAGAAAGCAAAACTACATTGTTGTTTCTCTCTTCACCTCCAATGCCACTATCAATAGACAGTGAAAATTATTTTACCATGTGTTATGGGGATTATAAGCCTATTCATTTTTTTATATCATTTGTGGTGAGCAATATTAGGAAAAAAGTTTTAGCATAAAATCTTTTTGTGGTTGAAAAAGTCTTTTAATCAAGTGGATTAAAGTGTTCATGTTCCTATTTTGGATGATTGAGTTCTAATATAAATGGCAAGACTTGAAACCTCAACATTCATCATGTTCATCTCTACATTTGAGGTGCAACAATCTTGGAAACCAAGTTAGCGATGATGGTTCAAGGGAAAGTGCATCGGTAGTAGTAGTTGTGTAGTTTGATCGTACCACTATCATATGTGTTTCTTTCTTCTCAAAATTGAACTTGTTGATTCATATATACCAATGGTTTACGTGTGCATTGTGCCCCAAGGCTTGTTTTGTCTCTCATGAATAATGTATGTTTTTTGTGAATAAAAGCTTTTAAACATTCAAGCCGATGAAGGTAACAATGATGCCATATGATTTTACAATCAAACTCTAGATAGCCACCCCTACTACAAGGATGAATACCGACAAGTTAAGAGCCTAGTTTTTTAGACCTCTTCACCACATGAGTAATGATGAAGTGGTTAAAGTCTTATGGGTCTAAATTCGGAAATTACTTTATAACTCAATGCTTTAATTTATATGATTAGACGTTTTTTTTAATCAATAGTACTTTTTGAAAAAGCTAACCTCGTGCAATATTAAAAAGCTTAGGCTTTGTAATCTTCAATAAGTATGCAATAAAATACTTTTCACATCTTCGTACTTGTAATAAATGTAGAGAGAGAAACCAACAATGACAGCGCATAGATGATAAATTGGGTTTGTAATCTCCAAGAAGCATGCAGTACAATGTTTTTCACTTTTTCATAACTATAATAAATGTTAAAAGAGAAATTAACAATGACAACATATAGAGGATGAATTGGAATTTGAGTTTTAAAACTACGTGTTGTGATTGTAAAACAAGAAATTAGTAGTGAAAGTTCCACCGCTGTTGCTAAAAAAGGAATTACATTGTGTTTATAAAGTTTGAAATCAATTTTTGGAAGCAAATTATTGAAGGTGCAAAATGTCGTATCATCTATAAATGTAAAGAGAATATTTTAATGTTGATTTGAGATATGGCTATGAAGTTGCAATGTAAAAGGTAGTAGCACTGAAGAGAGAGCGAAACTTCATTGTTGTTTTTCTCTTCACCTCAAGTGCCACCATCAAAAGATGGTGAAAATTAATTTTCCATATGTTGTATGGTGATCATAAGGCTATTCATTATTCTAACAACATTTGTAGTGAGCTATTTTAAGAAAAGTATTTTAGCTGCTAAAACACTTTTGTGGTTGAATTGAAATTGGAGATTTGAGACTACATGCGGTGATTGTATATTACAAATTTAGTAGTAAAAGTTCCATTATTGTTACCAAAGGGGTAACCCAATATTGTTTTTATAAAAGTTCACATCAGTTTGTGGAAGTTGATATAGAGTAAAGAGAAGGTTCTATCATGTTGATGTGAGATGCTGAAATAGAGTTACACATTTAGGGAGTAGTGGCAATAGAGATAAACGAAAATTGCAATGTTTTCTTCATCTCTTGTGCCACCATCAAGAGATGATGAAAGTCATTTTATCATACATGTGATGGGGATTATAAGCCTATTCATTGTTTTGCTATCATTTTTGGTGAGTTGTTGTAGGAAGATATATCATTATGGTATTCTTATGTGATTGAAAAGAGCCTTCTATTAGGTGAATTAGAACATCAATGGTTGCTACTTTGGACAAATGAGTTCTAATATAATTGCCTTCTATTGGGTGAATTAAAACATCGATGGTTGCCACTTTGGACGAACGAATTCTAATATAATTGACAAATTTAACTCAAAAACTCAGGCTTCATCGTGTTTATCACTACTTTTGAGGTGCAACGATCTTGAAAACTAAGTTTGTGAAGATTGTCCAAGGGAAGGTGCAATGGTAGTAGCTGTTGTGGAGCTTGATCGTACCACAATCATATATGTTTTCACCTTCTCATACTTGACGGTGTTGATCCATATACACAAATGGTTCATGTGTATTTTGTGCAATGGGGCTTATTTTGTTTCCCATGAATAATGCATGTTATTCGTGAATAAAAACCTTTGAACATTCAAGCTTGATAAGGTGATGATGATGCCATGTGACTGTACGATCAAGCTCCAGACAGCCACCCCCACTACAACTTCAGTTGGACCAATATAAGCAAGCCAAGATCCTAGTTTCCTATAACTTTTCACTACATAAGTAATGATGAAGTGCTTAGAGTCCTATGAGTCTAAATTTGAAAATTACTTTAGAACTCAACGTGCTTTAATTTATATGATTAGAATCTTTTCTATGAATAGTACTTTCTGAACAAGCTCACTCTATGCAATATTATAAAGCTTAGGCTTTGTAATCCCCAAGAAGCATGTGACAAAAATGTTTTTCACCTCTTTGCACTTGTAGTAATGTAGAGAGAGAGAGAAAACGACAAACATAGAGGATGAATTGGGTATGTAATCTCAAAGAAAGATGCAATAAAATGATTTTCACCTCTTTATGACTGTAATAAAAGGTTATAAGAGAAGCTAGTAATAACAATATGCAGAGTATGAAGTGGAATTGAAGTTTCAATGCTACACGATGTGATTGTAAATCACAAACCGAGTAGTGGAAGTTCCATTGTTGTTGCTAAAAGAGTAGCCATATTGTGTTTATAAAAGTTTAAAATCAGTTTATGAAAGTAAAACATTGAAAGGGAAAACATATTATCATTTATAAATGTAAAGATAATATTTTCTCTATTAATGTGGGATATGGCTATAAAGAGGCAATGTAAAGAGCAATGGCATTGGAGAGAGATACCAAAACTGCATTGTTTTTTCTCTCTTCATCTCCAATGTCACCATTAATAGATGGTAAAAATTATTTTACCATGTGTTCTAGAATCATTTTTAGTGGGCTATTTTAGGTAAAGTATTTTAGCATAAACCTTTGTGTGGTTGAAAAAGTCATTCGTCAGGTGGATTAAAGTGTCGGTAGTTTCTAGTTTGGATGATTGAATTCATATCAATGGTAAGACTTAAGAACTCGTCCTTCGTTATGTTCATCATTACTGTTGAGATGCAACCCTTTTGATCGTACAACTGTCGTATGTGTTTCTGCCTTCTCAAACTTAAATGTGTTGATTCATAAACACCAATGGTTTATGCATACTTCGTGCCTAGGGCTTAATTTGTCTTCTATGAGTAATGTGTGTTGTTTGTGAATAAAAGTCATTAAGCAAGCTAAATAAGGTAATGATGATGTCATATGATTGTACGAATAAACTTTAGATAGCCACCCTCATTACGGCTTTAGTTTGACCAACATTAGTAAGCCAAGAGCTTGGTTTCTTAAACCTCTTCACCATATAAGTAATAATGAAGTGATTAGAGTCTTATGAGTCTAAACTTGAAAATTACTTTAGAACTTGATGCTTTAATTTATCTAATGAGGTTTTTTTTTTTTACATACATATCAATACAACTTTTGGAAGACAACTTAGGCTTTGTAATCCCAAAAGGATGGAATAAAATGCTTTTCACCTAGTTGTGCTTATAATAAATGTAGAGAGAGAAACCAACAATGACAACGTATAGAGGATGAATTGTAATTGGGGATTTGAGACTACATGTTATGATTCTAGAATACAATTTGAGCAGTGAAATTTTCATTGTTATTACTAACAAAGTAGCCCAATATTGTGTTTACAAAATTTTGGAATCAGTTTGTGGAAGAAAATGTTGAAAGTGCAAAATATAGTATCATATATAAATGTAAAGAGAAGGTTTTCAATGTTGATGTGAGATGTAACTATGGAGTGGCACATGTAGGGAAAATGGCAATGAAGAGAACGACACTACATTGTTGTCACTTCTCATCTTTAGTGCCACCCTGAAGACGGTGAAAATCATTTTATTACACATGTTATGAGAATTGCAAGCCTTTTCATTATTCTGACACCATTTGTATTGAGTTATTCTAGAAAATGTGTTATTATGAAACCCCTTTGTGATTGAAAAGAGCCATTTGTTGAGTAAATTAACTCATCGATGGTTATCGCTTTTAACGATTAAGTTCTAATATAATTGACAAATTTGACTTAAGAACTCGTCCTTTATCATGCTCATTTGTACTTTTGAGGTACATCGATTTTGAAAACTAAGTTTGTGATAATGGTCCAAGGGAAGGTGTAATGGTGGTAGCTGTTATGGAGCTTGATAGTACCACTTTCATATGTGTTTCCACCTTCTCAAACTTGAATGCATCGATCCATATACACCAATGGTTCATGTATAGTTCATGCCCCACTGCTTATGTTGTTTCCCATGAATAATGTATGTTATTCATGAATAAAGACCTTTGAACATTCAAACTTGATAAGGTGATGATGATGCCATGTGACTGTACGATCAAGCTCCAGACAGCCACCCCCACTACAACTTCAGTTGGACCAACATAAGCAAACTAAGATCCTAGTTTCCTATAACTTTTCACTACATAAGTAATGATGAAGCGGTTAGAGTCCTATGAGTCTAAATTTGGAAATTACTTTAGAACTCAACGCGCTTTAATTTATATGATTAGAACCTTTTCTATGAATAGTACTTTCTGCACAAGCCCACCCTATGCAATATTAGAAAGCTTAGGCTTTGTAATCCCCAAGAAGTATGTGATAAAATGTTTTTCACCTCTTTGCATTTTTAGTAAATGTAGAGAGAGAAAAAAAGACAATGACGGTACATAGAGGATGAATTGGGTATGTAATCTCAAAGAAACATGCAATAAAATGATTTTTACCTCTTCATGCCTGTAATAAAAGGTTATGAGAGAAGCTGGCAACAACAACATGTAGAGTATGAAGTGGAATTGAAGTTTCAAGGCTACACGATGTGATTGTAAATCACAAACCGAGTAGTGGAAGTTCCATTGTTGTTGCTAAAAGAGTAGCCATATTGTGTTTATAAAAGTTTGAAATCAGTTTATGAAAGCAAAACATTGAAAGGGCAAACATAGTATCATTTATAAATGTAAAGATAATATTTTCTCTATTAATGTGGGATATGGCTATAAAGAGGCAATGTAAAGAGTAGTGGTGTTGGAGAGAAAGTGAAACTACATTGTTATTTCGCTTTTCATCTCCAATGCCACCATTAAGAGATGGTGAAAATTATTTTACCATATGTTCTGGCATCATTTTCAGTGAGCCATTTTAGGTAAAGTTTTTTAGCATAAACCCTTTTGTGGTTGAAAAAGTCATTTGTCAGGTGGATTAAAGTATCGATAGTTTCTGGTTTGGATGATTGAGTTCATATCAATGGTAGGACTCAAGAACTCGTCCTTCGTTATGTTCATCATTACTTTTGAGGTGCAATCCTTTTGATCATACAACTGTTGTATTTGTTTCCGCCGTAAACTTAAATGTGTTGATTCATATACACCAATGGTTTATGCGTACTTTGTGCCTAGGGCTTAATTTGTCTTCTATGAGTAATGTGTGTTGTTTGTGAATAAAAGTCATTAAGCATTCAGATTGAATAAGGTAATGATGATGTCATATGACTGTATGATTAAACTCTAGATAGCCACCCTCATTACGACTTTAGGTCGACCAACATCAGTAAGCCAAGAGCCTGGTTTCTTAAACCTCTTCATCACATAAGTAATAATGAAGTGATTAGAGTCTTATGATTCTAAACTTGGAAATCACTTTAGAACTTGATGCTTTAATTTATCTAATGAGGTTTTTTTTACATATATATCAATAACACTTTTGGAAGACAGCTTAGGCTTTGTAATACTAAAATGATGTAATAAAATGCTTTTCACCTATTTGTGCTTACAACAAATGTAGAGAGAGAAACCAACAATGACAATGTATAGAGGATGAATTGCAATTGGGGATTTGAAACTACATGTTATGATTATAGAATTACAACATGAGCAGTGAAATTCTCATTGTTGTTACTGACAGAGTAGCAATGAAGAGAACAACACTACATTGTTGTCACTTCTCAAATTCAGTGCCACCCTGAAGACAGTGAAAATCATTTTATCACACTTGTTTTGAGAATTGCATGCCTTTTCATTATTTTGACACCATTTGTGGTGAGTTATTCTAGAAAATGTGTTTTTTTGAAACCCCTTTGTGATTGAAAAGAGCCATTTGTTGAGTAAATTAACTCATCGATGGTTGTTGCTTTCAACGATTAAGTTCTAATATAATTGACTAATTTGACTCAAGAACTCATCCTTCATCATGTTCATTTGTACTTTTGAGGTGCAACGATCTTGAAAACTAAGTTTGTGATAATGGTCCAAGGGAAGGTGTAATGGCGGTAGCTGTTATGGAGCTTGATCGTACTACTGTCATATGTGTTTCCACCTTCTCAAACTTGAATGTGTTGATCCATTTACACCAATGGTTCTCGTATAGTTCATGCCCCACTGCTTATGTTGTTTCCCATGAATAATGTATGTTATTCATGAATAAAGACCTTTGAATATTCAAGATTGAGAAGTTGGGTGATAATACTATATGACTGTATGATCAAGCTCTAGACAGCCACCCCCACTACAACTTCAATTACGCCAATATTAGCAAGCTAAGAGTCTGACTTCTTAGACCTCTTCACCACATAAGCAATGACGAAGTGGTTAAGAGTCTTATGGGTCTAATTTTGTAAAACACACTAGAACTCCACTCTTTAATTTATCTTCGTTTTTTTTCTATCAATAGCACTTTTGGAAAGAGCTCACTCCATGCAATATTTGAAAGCTTAGGTTTTGTAATTACTAAACAAGCATGGGATGAAATGCTTTTTGTCTCTTCACGCCTGTAATAAATGTAGAGAGAGAAACAAACAATGACATCACATAAATGATGAATTGCAATTTAAGTTTTGGGACTATATGTTGTGATTGTAAAACACCAAATTAGTTATTACGACCTGAGCCCACTATCAATATGAAGTTGTCTTATTTGGCTCATGGGATTTTAACCCAATCTCACTGTACAGTTTTAAAAGGCCTCGTGCAAGGTTAAGTCCAAGTCACACATATATTCCCACGATCAGAACTTGAATGCTTCCAATGTGAGACTTATGCGCCAGTAGATATCCAGTGCTTAATGAATTTATAAGTACACTCTCTTCTTTTAAACCATTATAATAAAAAGATGCCCTCAAAGATAATTGCAAATACATCATTGTATAAACCACTAGTTTTGTACTCTTATATGCAAAATCGTGTCCCTAACTAGCTTAATAACAATTAGTGACAACACATTCCCTTTTTTTTAACATAATACAAAGTTACACTATTTAGAAGAAATTATAAATACAACACCCACTTTCCTAATAATTACATAAACACACTCTACACAAAAATTTTAAAAACCCCTTTCTTTCCCCATGATTATAAAGGACCTTTTCTTTAAATTTATCACTTGTCAAGCATGTGATTAGTTTTCAATTAGTTTTAAGTGTAAACAATGTTTCTTCACATAATGAGTCCTACTCGAGGCACGCTTGAACTCTCATAATTTTTTCTACTAGCAAACTGCTAACGTTATACTTAAAGCAGGTTTGTTTGCATAGAATTAAGTGCAAATAAATTGTTCTATTATTTGTGATTTGTTTTTCATTTAGGAAGAGACTATTTGACGGTAAATTTTTAAAAATATTTTTAGTTATTTATTTTAAAAACTTTTTATATTAAGAGTTTATTTGTGTAACTGTTCCCGTCTGTGAAATCAATATTTGAGAGGGGGGGGGGGGGTTAGACTGACTTTACTTTCTTATCTTACAAAGAAAAATGCACACAAATTGTACCTTTTTTCTGCGACATTCTATGAATAATGTTGCAGAAAGGTATACTTAAGTGCTGAACTAATAACTATAGATCAATGTTAATGCATTTGCCCCTTGCCATCACTCTTCTAATCCAAAAAAAGAATATAAGAATTTTCAATAATTCAATTACATGAAACCAACTAGCCCTTATTTAATTCTCACCTAATTTTAAAATAAGAAAACTTTCTTACACTATGCAAGCTTAAATTCTCTCCAACATGCACAGCACTCAATATTAGACTTTATGAAAGAACGTTGGGCCCCACACCATGAAATCCGAAAGGGCTCCACACCACCCACCCCCCACCCCACCCCCCCAACCCCCAACCCCTTCACAATCTCTCTCCACCGAAAGAAAAACCAGAAAAGAAGAAAAACACACAAAGGGCCAATCTCATTTCCTCCCACGCCACGGCTCCTCCTCTATTGTTTCAAAAGAAGCCTTCCTATAAATCCAAATTCTCCAAAAGCGGCCCGAATCATCCTGCCTCCAAACGACACGAATTCGATTTTTTCTCTTGTGGGTCTCGAATAATCGTCGCCGGGGAACAAGATTTCGATCTTTTCTTCTTGCGCGCAACCCAAGGTGCGTGCTCTTTTGATTCGGGAAAGGATTCAATCGATTTGCAGCTTTAGTTCTGCCTGTAAACTAGGAGAATCTCTAACCGTTTAACGGGATTTGGGTATCAAATTTTTCCTGAGATTTGGTTTTATCCGTCTGATTGATTAATTTTGTAGTGTTGGAGATGCTTAATCTTTCTGGGTTTTTGTGGGCAATGGGTGATTCATGGAATTTGTCTTCAATTCAATTCTACTTGTTGTGGTTTTGATCTTTTGCTCTTCTTTATTGATTGGTTGTTTTTTGTGTTGGAGTTGTTGGGGTTGAATCTTTCAAAATTTGACTGGTTCCCACACTGAGGAATCTTGATGTTGATTGTGGCTGATCTCTTCTACCTTTTGGTTTCTTTTATATATTGGTAATTGCCCATGGCTTGGGTTATCTTTTGACTTTTGGCTTTCTGGGTCTGTATCAATGTTTATGTGGGGCGCACTTATAATGTATGTATGGACTTCTGTTTGTCTTTATTGCTTCTATGTCGCAGAGATGGATACCTTGTTCTTGCTTATTTGATTATCAGCAATTCATTATGCTTGGAGATTACCCCATGCTTGTTTAAAATACTGTTGGTCATTGTTGGAAGATGTTGCCGTGGCTTCTTCCAACAGGCTAGTTGACATGATGTGAGTTGTAGATTCTTTTTCAAAGGAAGATGTGGAATCTATTGCTAAGTATTGAAGCCTGTGATTCCTAAGTATTCATCTACATGATGGATCAACTCCTTGAATTTTATATTGGAAGTACAGTATTCATCTACATGATGGATCAACTCCTTGAACTTTATAGTGGAAGTACAAGGTGCAATGAAAATGAAGAATCTTTGGTATTGATTTGTGACACGACTGGTATTTGTTTTGAATTTTTACTTCTGCGTGCATGTCGCTTACAGAACATTGTTGTTAAAACTTAAAAGGACTATATTGTCATGCCCAAGTGTTTTGACGTAGTATCTTTCCTTATCTAAGGGAGTAACTCCATGCGAATCTGCTTGTGAATTTCTAATTTTCTGAGCCATGAATAAGTTCACCTTGCAGTTCTATAGTTTAGTAAATATCATTTGCATCTGTTTTCTATTATTTTCTGGATGTGAAGGGCAGTTCATATTCTTTTGGGTGGTGCCTAGTGAGAGAATGGTTTTAGAAGGAATGATTCCTGTTATGGTTTAGTAAAAAAACTCATGATTCAGTCTGTTATTTATGGTTCTGATGACCAGTGCTTTTCTATATTTTCTGTCTGCCGTCTGGTTTTTGTTCATGATTACTTTTATAGGACTATCAACGCTTTCTTGTAGAAAATTAAATTTATGTTTGTTTTAGAGGATTACATTTAAATGTGACTTATTCCTTTTAAGTTTTAACAGGTTGACTGTGCTATGTGCCGTAATTTGTTGAAGTTATTGTTTGGTAAGATCGTTTCAAGTTCTTCATCAGAGTTGATCAAAATTTTGTCTTCAGAGTTAAATAAAAGTGATGATTACTACATATGAGCCAGATCCTGATGTTGTTAAGTGGGGGCTCCTGGATCTTCTTGATGGCGACCCATTTTCTAGCAGTGGGTACTGTAGAAATGATAGTGAACATGACACCAACTTATACAATGGAGAGCATGCCAGTGACTCCCTTTTTGTGGCAGAACATACTGTTGTAGAGAATGATGAGATCTTAGCGCACGCTCTTCAGGAAGAACTAACACAACTTGCAGTTGCAGAAGCATCTGGATCTTCACAGGCAGGGGAAGAGCATCTGCAGGCATCTATTCTTGCCCAAGATTGGATGGGTCCTTCTACAAGATATTTTTGTTCAGGTTCTGTGAAACTTACATTGCTTATCTGATCTGTATTTTATTCTTATGGATTAACTCATGTTCTTATTTGCTTTGAGTATGTTCTTTATCATATACAGGGCAGGAGGTTTGCCAGGAGGAAGCAGATGATATGGAGCCATCTAGTTCATGTTCAAGTCCTGAGGAGAAATCATATGAAGGAGAGGAGTGGTCTTCTTCGTTAATGCTAGCAGATGATTTTTCTGCTCTAGATGGTGAAGTAGGGAAGAGGTTGAATCAGATGGTTCCTGTTCCTGTAAGTTTTAGACTGCTTGTGGAGTCAATCTTCCCTTAAATTAGAAATTAGAATTAATTAGATATATGAAGAAACTTTCAAATGCTTATATGAGAGACTGTTTATTTTAATTGCTGAAGTTTTTATGCATACATATATTTATTCTTTTTAAGAATATGATGCTATTATTTACATCATTAGATTTTCGTAGATGTAGGCATGCTTTGAGCTGTGTTTAAACTTCCGTTGAAAACATGTGCATTTCCATGAAAATACAGGTGACCAAGCACATCCTTGGTCCAACCACTGTTAGGCTTTAGGCTATGTTGGCCATTGCATTGAACCTTTGCATAACTTTTGTGAAACCTGGCTTCGACAATTTCCTTGAACATAGAAAGTAGCTGCAACCTTAAACTTGTGGTGTGGACTATGGAGCATGCTCAAGTCAATTGGAACACTTTCACGTACTACCGTTCTTTAACTACTTTTTGGATTGCATGGCTTGATCTGCGATGATTTTGGCTGATAGACATTAAATCCTACTTCATTTCGCTGATAGACAAGGAGTAAGGAAGCTACACTTGGCAGGAGAAAGTGGGCTAGAAAAAGATATCAAGAGAAGAGATGTGTAATTTACTTTGCTATTCAAAAGGATAAATGTGTTAATGAGAAAATTTTCTTGTCATGACTAAACTTCCTTTGGTGGTGCGATAACATGGCATTGTTTGATGATGATAACATGGCAGGTTTTTTACCCAGGTTCCGTCCAATGATAAATCTTATTGCCCACCATCTTTGTGTATCCTTACTTGTGCAGCCCTGGATCCACAATCGAAAATAGATCAATCTCCAATGGGATTGATCGAATCCAAGGCTAGATTTTGAAAACTATAATACACTCATGACCATAACAAACCATAATTAGAAGAGGAACTTAGAAATCTTTTAATTGATCGTAGGCATGCATTACAATAAAGCTGGGCCATCCTTGGATAGAAGAGTAGGATTGTTGCCAGCTATTGTTTGAAACTAAGACTTCTAATATTGGAAGAAGTCTAAATAAAATAGGAAATCTAAAAGGAATTAGCAACTATAGTTAACTAACAATAGAAAAATAGAAATAGCGATAAATTTAGAATTCCATAGTAGCTCTTGGCCACAATTGGGCATATGGGCTGACCCAAATGGACCGGGTTAACCAATGGTTAGTAGTTTGGTTGAGTTGACTTGGGCCTGGTCTTGGTCTGTACTGCATCACTTACATTAGGAAATCTCTAAGAATGTCTAATATTGGTAACTCATGTTTTAGTTGTGGTAAAGCGAGATATTCCTTGCACTGATTTTTCTATATTTCTTGACTGTTTGGATGATGTGTATGCAAGTGGAGAAAGCCAAGAAGTTGCATAGTGGCCCAGTCGTTGGCTTCTCTGGAGGTGTATGATAGTGCATGTGGAATCCACTCGCACACATGTTTAAAGGGTCTAGACCCATTTTGGAACCAAATCAGCCCATAAACACAAAGGAAAATGGACAGGTTTATGGAATAGTCCCAATCACGGACTGTTGGGATGAATTTTAATGGGCTGTGGGGGCCCATATAAGCCCTGATTTGGGCCCTAACTGCTACTGCAGGTTGCGACTGGTCCATGTGGACCTGCTGTGAAAGCAAAACAGGCCCTGGGCCTGGTTTTCCAGCCTTGTTGGCCTGACAAATGGGCCACAGTATGTGCATGTGCTCATATTGTTCATGCACAAGACTTGCACTGCTTTGCTTGTTTCCTTTGAAGTCTTGCAATGGTGAAAGTGATATCTTACGCTTTAAAAGTTAAGTGAGGGCTTAGGATTGTCTTTAGGTTTGAGCACCATATCATGGCCATATAATAGTAATTAGTAAGAGAAACAGCCGACAGTCCCTAGTCCTGGCTGTTCTTGGATATTTTGCAGAAACTAGTAACCTTGGGATGCGTGCATGTGAAGAAGGCCTAGGGTTCCAAAGTCACTCCTTTGTGATCTTATTGTGCCGAGTTCCTTTCTGTATTTTATCTCCTTTCTTGATAGTTTCTTGGAGATTCCTTCATTAAAACTGCTGTAATAGCAGCCTCTGTCTAGCATTCAGGACTGCATCACTAGACATGCTAAAATGGTGACAAGAAGCTTGATTAATAAGCTATTGGGCTGTTGCTCTGTGTGTGTGTGTGTGTGTGTGGTGGGGGGGGGGGGGGGGGGGGGGTGGGGGTGTGGACACAAGTAGTACTAACCTGTGGCGACCGCCCCAGGTCTAAGCCAGAAAAGTCCTAAAGCTTGGGCCCATGCCCCATCTCAATAGCATTGTTCCCCACTCTAGGTTTGAAAAATTCTAAAATAAATTCCTTTTCTTGGTCTCAATTATCTCCTGGTCAAGAAACCTCAAAACTCTTTTCTCAATCATTCTCCTTGTTCCACTTCAGGCTTGGGTAGTCTAGCTTCTACATAATAGTAGGGCACAAAGGTCTGCCCTCTTTCTCTTTCTTTCAATCTCTTCTTTTTTCTATGATTCTCTCTTCTCTTTTTTCCTCCTCACTTGGATCCACCAACAACACCACTCTCTTTTTCTCTCTATCTACAAATAAAAGATAGTGATGACATTTTTACCTTTGAATCAAATAGATATGGGCAAAATGCCTTATTGTAAATGGATTTGATGAATTTTATTTTTTTGCTTGAAAATATATGCCACTCTTTCTACATACAAATAAAGCTTCTGTGTCTTATAGACTCACACACTATACTTTGAAACCATTCATCTGTAAGTCGTTTTGGTAGTTTAATTGCATTTTGGTTATATAGCTCATTCTTGCTATTGGGGTAATTGGTTTGTATAATGTTATTTTTTTTCTTCTTTTAGTTTTTGCTAATATGATATTTGTGTTAAGGAGTTTGATTTATGATTGATATGTTTTTCTTTATTTTTGGATTTTGGCCCTTTTTTTTGTAATTTATACTTTCCTATATATTTTTTTTAAATGACAATGACCCAATGCTCCAATTTTTTCCCAAAACATATTGCCTTGTGTTTTGTTTGATTTATGTGTTGGTTCTTGGTCTAGTTACTTTCGTTTTGCTTTTTTGTTAGTTTTTCTTGAATTTTATTTTTTGCTTGAATCATGATATGATGATTATGATTATGCTAGTCTTATGACAGAAGAACTCTTAAGATCTGTTTGTTAATTTTACTTCAATGTAAAGTTAAAGTCATCTGTCATTTCAAGACACAATAAAATAAAAGAGTCAAATCAGAATACCACATTTCAAAAAAATTCTTCTACCTTTTTACACCAAAAAGTTGGAAAGCTATATTTTCATCTCACTAATGGACAAAAAAATCAGTTGTTTGTTAATTTAACTTGTAGAGTGAAGTGAGGTAAATGGTCATTTTAAAAGATAAAAAGAAAGAGGGGTTAAATCAATCCGATGATGAGATTTTGTCTTTTAGTGAAAAGAGAATGTAACTCTTTGACTATTTGTGTTAAAAGTAGATATTTTTTTATTAGTTAGTGGGATGAAAAAGCAGCTTTTTAACTTTTTGGTGTAAAAGAGTAGAAGAATTTTTTTGAAATGTGGTATTTTGATTTGACTCTTTTAGTTTATTGTGTCTTGAAATGACAGATGACTTTAACTGTACGTTGAGGTGAAATTAACAAACAGCCCCGGAATTAATCAAAGGGGTTGAGCTCTCTATAGTTTTATTATTAGTGTTGTAGTGTGGTTGCTAATTTAATTTCATTCCATTGATTTGAATAAAGACTAATTTTTTAAGAAAATGGTTGTTGTAGTTAAAAAGCTTATGTTGGGATTGAGTGTTGGTAATAGGATATGAGTTCTTTATACTTAATTTGCTAAAAAAAAAAAAAAAAAAAAAACTATGTGTTCAAACCATGCAATAAGTGGAATTATTGGTAGTTGGTTTTAGATTTTGACTTTTCACTTGACCATTGTGTTCCGTAACCCAAAGAAAGTCCTGGGTCCGCCATTGCCTCTATTGCTTTTCCAGTCTCTATAGAATCTAGATTGCATGTGCTACATCCCTTGCTGGCATCTAAACTAGTTCTATGTACTCTTGATCTAGAAGCAAGAAGTTGGTTAGTGCATGAGTTTTATGGAATAGATATGAGTGTTCCTCCTGTTCAATTGACTGGTACACACTGGATAAGCGTGTTCCATAATTCCACATGACCTTTTAGCTGACACTAGATTGTTTTAACAATGGTTTTATCATCGTACAATGTACATCATACCCATAGCCTGACAGCCTGAGTTTACCCCAAGCTGCTCCATCTACATCCACTTGAAATTCTTTTTGGAATTGGTTCTAGTAATCCTGACTTCTGGCTCTCAGAATCTGGTAGCTGCTTCTTATTATTTTATCTCTAAATTACTTGCACTAACTGTAACTGTCGAACTTAATTTGGTAAGTGTTGGTTTTGTGCAGCATGTTCCTAGAATTAATGGAGAGATTCCTTCTGTTGATGAAGAAATTTCAGATCATCAAAGGCTGCTAGACAGGTAGTCACCGTCATTCCCCTTGTAATCTGTTTTAAGTGATGACTGTTCACTTAATGTATCCACTGTTTCTTCCCAAGGGATTTGCACTGACTTGCCAAGTATTGCTTCATTTAATGTATTTTTTTATAATTGTAAATTTTATTAAAAGAAAATAAGCTAGAGAGGGCGAAACAACTACTTAAAAAACGGAAACAGATTAAACATCAAATAGCAAAGAAGTGAGAAGAACTTTGATGGGGACATCTTACCAAATTCCCCAAAACCATACAAAGTTTATCAGAGAAGAAAGCGCAGGGCAGCGGATCAAGCTCTAATCTGGTTGGATGATCAATACTATGGCATTGAACGCGAAGAAAATACAAATCCACCGTTGGATTATCTTTCGGAGGAGATCCGACGGTTGGATTACGCTTGATCACGATGGCGGAGCATCGACGGCCCATGTGCACAATTACAGTGAAGGCCCCACATAGGGAAGTGTCACATGGATTGGAGAAGTGAAGGGATCCTTGGATTTAATTTGTTTGGAGGGCCCATGGTTTGATTTGTTTATGTAATTGGGTCCCATGTGTTAATTTATTTATTTCTTTAAGTTATTTGTTTGGTCCCATAGTCTAATTGTTTAATTAGTTTGGTCCTATATTAAGTTTTTATTAGAGTCTGTAGAGGGACCCGTTTTGTTTTGTCTATCTAATAAGTAAGGGAGAAAAGGGGGACCACCTTCATAAGTGAAAAAAAAAAAAAAAGGGTGTGCGCAAGATGGACTTGCACACGAATCCCAATGTGCGCAAGTCCACCTTGCGCAAGATCTTAATCCCCCCCTTTTTGTTCTCTTCCTTCCTTTCTTGTCTTCCTCTTTCTTCTTTTCCTTTTTTGGTTGTTGGAGAGACCTTTTAAGTTTAGATCTAAGTCTTTTCCTCCATTATGATGCATGTAAGAAACTGATTTTGGAATAAGAAAGGAGCTTCTTCTTCTTCTTCTTCTTCTTCTCCACTTGGTTTGCAAGCTACCTTCTTGCCAACCACTACTAACGCCTCCTGTGATTGGAGTTTGGTGAGAGCCCAACAAAGGTATCCCCTATCTCTTCTACTCTTCTCTTCCTGAGCATCTTCTAGCCACCACAAGATCCCAGATCTGCTGAAAATAAACTGTGATCAGCAGCCCAGATCTGATCTTGAATATCTGAACCAAATCAAGCCCTAAGTGTTGGAAGTTCTGCCTTCCATTAAGATCCACTTTACAAATCTGATGAACTATTACTGCGGGATCTGTAAAAAAAAGGGTCGTGATCTGTTGTTGACCCACCCTTTGGAATTGACGAACGGTTTGTACTGATCCAGATCTGAACTTTCTACAATTTTCAGATCCAGATCTGAACTTTCTGCACTTTTCTGATTTCAGCACTTCAACTACATTGCAATAGATTAGGTTTGCATCATCCTGCATCAAACTCCCTCCTTAGCCAATGTATCTGCTTCAAAATTTACCCTCCCTAAGAACATCATGAAAAGAGAGTTTCAACAAATTTGAGATATCCTTAATCTCCTCAACCCAATCTGCCAAAAGCCAGGGAAACGAAGTTTTGCCTGACCCCTATTGAATAGCAGAGAAAGAATCACCTTCAATGATAGCATTAAGGCCATTCATACGGCCCAACTCACGACAACCAACTAGAAGAGAAAAGACTAGCTTTATTGGCATTTGAACATTCCATTGGACCTAAGAAACTTATAACAATATTTCCATCCCAGTCTCGAATGACACCTCCAATTCCTCTTTTATTTATAGAATGGATATAACTTCCATCAAAATTGAGTTTTAGGACTCCCATAGGAGGACACATCCAAGATACAGTCTTCACATGCTTTATAATCTGACCCCCGTGTAAAATAGCTGCCCATGACCTTTTAAGATAAAAGAAGTCATCACCATCAAATTCTTTTCAGTTACGCAACACCCACCAAACAATAGACTCAACAATCTCCACTTCTGAATGTCGTATGTTTTGAAACACACTATTGTTCCTCTCCAACCATATCCTCCAAAGTGCAGCAGACAGCATCAACTTCCAATGAATCTTACCACGAACAGAATTGCTACCCATTGTCCGATGAAAGAAGAGGTCATCAACATATCTTGGCATTACCCATTGTATGTCAAACATAACAAGAATAGCTGACCGAACTTTGCATGCAAAATTGTAGTGAATAAGAAGATGATGCACTATTTCCTCAGCTCTTAAGCATATCGGACAGCCATTTACTAGAATGCAATTTCCTTTTCTATATTGGTTGATAAAATTACTCTGTACACTGCTTCTAGGGTGTTATTTTTGTTGTTGGTTTTCCCTATGAGAGATTTTTCATAGCTCCCATGTGTGTGTAGATCAGTTCTCTCTTTGGGAACAGTCCTGATGATCTTTAATGATTTTTTCCTGTCTCCAATAATTAGCTAGTTGTTAGATTGATGAGACCAATGGAAGTTTGATGTTTCAAAGGCTTAATAGAGTTATTTTTTGTATCTGCAATTATTTTCTTCTGAAATTTATCAGTCAATATGGAATACAGTTGAGAACCTGAAACTAGGGGCAAATTCTATGGAACACCTTTTTTTTTTGGTGCCCTTTTCTTACGTAAGTTTGGATGATGCTTAGCCATTAGACATTGATGACCTAAAACTGAGGGCTACTAGGTTAGGATTATTTGGTCTGCCTGATATTTTGCATACCCCTAATCCATGTGAAAAACTTTTCATTGTTATGACTCCTATGATTGTCATGCATCCAAGTGGACCCCACTAGAGGTAGGTGTTTTTTTAGAGAAAATATCCAGGCACCGTCTAGTGTGTTGAGGGAGGGAGGGAGGGAAGGAGACATTTTCAGGAATCACCATGTCATTCCACCCTCACATGCAGACACATAATCCCCCCCACCCACTCACCCACATCAATGAAAGCAACCCCCTAGCTTTTCATATTCCTATGGCCCCATGATTGTCATGCATTTTTAGGTTGGACCCCCATGCTTGGCCGTTCCGCTGCTTGGTATGGGCTTGTTCTTACTGAGTTTAACCACGTGGAGATGCGCATTCACTAAAATTGACTCTCTCTTTCTATACATATTAGGAATTTCTAGAAAAATGGCCAGGCAGTTCCAAGCATGGGGAGGGCCTCATCTTTGGGTCCACTTCGATTGTACGTTTTCTAACGGCTTGGCTTTTGGTCCACTTTGACAACACTTCCACACACCCCGTTCCCCCCCGCCCTTATCTCAAAAAAAGAAAAAGAAAAAAAAAAAGCAAAGAAACAGAAAACACACACACAAACCTCACCTGGAAGGGAAGAAAAGAAAATACAAGAAAATGCAAACACATAAAGCTGAGTTGAAGTGAAGCACTAGCCCAGCCATTAACAAGTTGAGTGTGAGGCGACCCAAGCAGGTCATGGCTCAATTTTGGCTCGTGACAGAATGAGCAGCTTGAACTCAAGCACAAACTAGTGGAAACTAAGCTGGTTTGCAAACTAGTTTGGCTTGTTAACTACCCTACTTGAAATATAGTAAGAGTGTCATGTTGGATTGCAGAGTGACAAATAGGGATAAGTAAAACTAACAGTGCGAATTTAAATATGGAATAAGGCTTTAGTGATGAGTGTGAGTGTTGGTGGCCTATCCTATCCAATTCCACAATGCATCTATGTGGGCCTTTAAGTGCTTGCACTATATTGTGGTGCATGGGGCTCACAAAAGAAATGATGTATGTGGTGCATGGGGCTTACAAAAGAAATGATGTACAGGAGCATTAGAGACTGAAATGCTAGAAAATTCTTAATTGTTGAACCAAAACAATTTCGCTGATGATTTGATCAATTTTTGCCTTGACCATGGTGAATGGTTTGGTCTAACTGGACTGAGAAAGAGCGCCAGGTGTGGTTAAACCAGCTGAGTGTGACTCGATTTTAGAACAGTTTTCTTTAGAATATTGCCTTACCTTTTATGAATCAGTACTCTTGCAAAAAGTGAAGTAGAGAATGAGGTAATTTGGCCTCCCAAGTCACACTGCAACGTGGAAAGAGTCAAACTGAGTAGCAATGGTTTGAGCATTCAGGCAAGCCTTTCTCTGAAGCCAAGTTTAAAAGTAATTGTTCTATGGAGTTTGTTGATCATCATACCTATTTAGTGTGGGATGATTTGCCTTTTCATTTCTTCTTGTTAGAGTGCAATGTTGTCCAACCTGCTTTTGTGGTCATGAGATCTTGTCATGGCAGTTTTGGATGTTTGGGTGTGTACTGTGGTTTTCTTATTTTTGGAAGGATTTGTGATTGTGCCTTAGATTTAATCCAAGAGTTATATCCTGCACAGATTGCATATATATGATTTAGTTGAGCTCAAGGTGGAAGGAGATGGTAATTGCCAGGTTAGTTCTTTACCGTGCCCCTCTTCCCCCCTCCTCTTTCTATCTTCCCTTCTCCCCCCGTGCATGTAACTTACTTATTATGTTTTTATTTTGTTGCAAATGCATTTAATGTTATTGGAACTGTAAATGCATCTATTGCAGGCTGTGCTTGAATTGTGGGTCATATTAGTTATCCTTTTAGTCCATGGAGATTTAACTATCACAATCGAACCAGAGAGTCTTCATACTGTGTAACATTTTGCTACTTTCAAGAGTTCCGTGGGATGGTTTGAAAATGTTTCTGTTACTATAGATTGGCACCTGATTTTAGAAACAGAAACTCTGGGGAACCTGTCACTGACACTCTGGTGCAAATATGCCATAATTGTACTGTAACTAAAACTTAAAAAGAGTTTTTGCCCTTTTGGACACTTTTTACCATGTGTTGGGCTGATACTTGCTTTGTTTAAGATGTTACCGTAACCAGTCTTACATAGGGTTACAAGATGCACATATTGTGTTTAGTAGTTAATAGACCACACCAATTTCATTCTTTGGGAGTTTTCAGTCTTTCCAATTGATAATTTGAAACGCTATCCCTTCACAGAATTGATAATTTATCTGAACTGGAGAGTCTATGGACTATGGGTATTGAGCCCATTAGTCTCGTCTTCTATACCAACTCAAGTGCATAATTGTGTCACAAACAATTTATTTATTCATTTCATGGGAGCATGCAACTTCAATCCTCAAGAAAACTTTACTTAGAAAGATCTTTTATCTACAGTTCTACTTGGACTCTGTTTTTCACTCCTTTTAAAGTAATAGGAATTATTTCTACTCTTATCAAGGTTGTGAAAAGTGAAGCCTACCTATAATCCTTATTGCCCATCTTAACGGGTACAAATTAAATATTTGGTTGCATTTCTCTTCAGTTTCGAGCCCTATCAGATCAGTTTTATCGTACAACTGAGCACCATAAATTTGTCAGGAAGGAGGTTGTTAATCAGGTTGGTCATCATCTTCTTGTTGTAAAGTGTTTCCTGCAGCATTCGTAACGAGCTTGAATATTTTGTAAGGTCACCATCTGCAAACTATCTGCTTGATAATTCATTTTAGACTGAACTTGGGTGCTTTACCTGGTTCGCTCTTCTGATTTCAGCTTAAGTCTCATCCAGAAATCTATGAGGGATATGTTCCTATGCCTTATGGTGACTATTTGAAGAAGATGACCAAGTAATATTCTACTTGCTCTCTGTGAGTTGGATAATTACAAGCATATTATCCTTTGAATTTCTTAGCTATTTTGATGCTTGATGATTTTGTTATCAAATTGTTCATGTTACTTCCCTGTGTCAAAAATAGGTGTGGAGAATGGGGTGATCACGTCACATTGCAGGCTGCTGCAGATTCGGTATGAATTAAAATTCCCTTAATAGTCCTTTACAATTTCTAATCATTGAATTAATTGTGAAGATATAACTGGAAGTTTAAGACTTGGAAATTTGCTCCTTTTCTGAGTTATTTTATGTTTGTAAACTATTGTATTAGAGGTATTTCATTATCTTTGGCCTTGCCTGGTTCATGTGGCAAATACATTTTAGGATTTAAATCATTTATCTTGTGGTAGTTTCCATAAACAATCATATCCTATGACTCATGTTGATTGGACAAGTAACCCATTGTGAAAATTATTTATAGAAAGCAAATTATTGGTCAAATAAACTTTCGACAAGGGAGCATTTTAGGACAATGGGGCCTACTTCTCGTGGGATTGTCTTTTTTCTTTCCAGGTGATGGGGGGTCTTGGTTATAAATTCCTCATAATTTCACTTTCCCACTTAGGGATGTCTCTACCTTTCTATGTTGTAATGACTTCCTATCTTTTTGTTGTTTGAGCATTCAAAGTTCCTAGGTTATTGAATATTTTGGTTTCTTTAGTTAGAATGCTAAGGAATCTTTAAAAGGAGATTCATGCATTTTATATCGTGCACATCTTCTGAAAGTGGAACAAAAAGCATATTCACTAGCAAAGTAAGGAGTTGTTTATATGAATTGGCTATAAGCGGCTCTAATCCTAGTAATCTCTTCGTGTTTGTTAGCAGTTCGTGACCTTAATCTGCTGTTTTGTTTTGATCTTGCCAATGACTGAGATAATTCAATAAAATCTCAGTTCGGTGCCCTTTCAAAACAATTGTTATGGTATAATTTTGGTTGATATAATGGTATGGTTTTATAGTTTTCTTTTTAGATTGAACATCGATTTGTTGTGAAGATTGAACCAAGGTGTGAAGCCTTGTTCCCTTCACACGTCAAGCCAAGGTCTTTTTATTTAGTTTAGTGTTTCATTTTGCCAGAATCAAGGTCTTTCTTTTTATTTCGGTGTTTTTATTTTTCGAGAATTTAGTCGGGTTGCTGCCTGTCTGTCCAAGCTCTTATCTGTCATCACTTGCAGGCCATGAAATTTTCTTTTTGTCCAAATACACATCTGTTGAATTTTCAATTGTTGTGGATTGAATTATTGGATCCAGTTGATTAACGTTAGTAAATTGGTGAGTTGTTGCCGTTGGATCAATTGCAGTAAGAGGAATTTCTTCTTTCTCAGGATATATTTGAATGCTTTTAGTGCCTCTAAAATTGTCTACACTCTTCAGTAGTAGTAAATGGAATAAGAGATAGCATGAGCAAAGCGAAACTTGCAATTCATTAGTTACTGAATCCATTCAGGACATAAGTAATTAAAATTATCAGTTGATCATTTGGTGGGGAATCTACAAAACAGTCAGAATGATACTAAAGAAACCAAAGAAAGTGAAACCAGGGCTGTCATTTGGAACCTTGACCTGAAAAATGCATCTCAATAGGGACATTGTTACTATCCATGTCGTCCAAGGGATTGGAGATTATTACTAGGAATGAGAATTTGGTTGTGTTCAGATTATGGCTAAGGTCACCATTTGGGACATAATCATGTTTACTCACAATATTATGTCTATGGATTTATGTACAATTGGTAGGACGGGAAGGTGATTATGGCATTAAAACAAAATTCTGAATTTCACAACGGATTTATACAATGGATGATTTTCTTGATTGCCTCTGTTGGGTCAAGGGTGTCTGTTTAAAAGGACGTTCTTGATCCAAAGAAGGTAAAACTAGTGGGAGTGTGATGGCTAAAATGACTGAAATTGCTCTTGTTTGGTGGGACAACGTACAAGATGAGAAAGCTGTGCTGTGGAAAAGGAATGATCTCGTCATGGGAAAAGATGGAAGTCATATAAGTGGGTTGTTTGAGCAGGGTCCAATTTGTTGGGAATATTAAAGATATCAAAGTTAGGCATGGGAAGAAATAGGTAACCTATAGTAACAAATTCCACACATTGACTAAGTGAGCGGACCTAAATGAATCTGTATCTTAAAGGTTTCTAGATGCTTTGATGGGCTAAGTTGGGACCTACAGAATTATCAGCATAGGAAGTGTTGGATACCTGTTAAGTTAGCCCAATGAGCAAGGATGCAATGGTTGGACCAGCAAACTAAGATGTAGTTCCTCAATTTGTTTGAGGCCCATATGTGACAAGTTTTTAAGAGATATACATTTAACATTGAGAAATTGCATTTATACAATTGTTCATTGTTATTTTTTTTAACACCCTGCGGATAGGGATTCTTATTGTTGGAAATTTGCATTTATATAATGGTTCATGGTTATATGTATGTATACATATATTTTGAACGCCCTATGGATAGGGATTCGTAAGTAGCCGTATTATATAAAATATATTTCTGTTATTATACCGGTTATGCCTATTAAGCATGACATTGTGTTGGCAATAGTAGTTCTGAAAGTGCACATTGTTGTTTTTTCTTCTGTCGTGGTCCTTGTTAACCATCAGCTGAGCATAGTGATTTGTTAGCGAAAAGAAGAATGCTTGTTTGATTGATTGCACATTGTAATGCCTTTCTGCAGTATGGAGTTAAAATATTTGTGATAACATCTTTCAAGGACACCTGCTACATTGAAATTCTCCCCAACATTCAGAAGTCAAATCGAGGTATGTTTCAAGTATTAATAACTTTCTTCAGATCTTGTTTTGTTGTATGCCATGCTTTGAACATATGTAGATTTAACTGTGAATATCATCATCATCATCATCATTATTATTGTTAATGTGATTTAAATTTTTGGTGGATACCCAAGGAGTGATACTACATGAACCCAAATATTTAAAAAAAAAATGTAAAATATGCCCCCTCTTTAGCTGACAATCACCCACCTCTTGACTGCTGATCGAAGCAACTTCCCGCTGGGTTTTTGTTACCTTAAAACTTCTTTGAGTAAGTTGTAAATGTGGCCATTTTCCCTTATGAACCATGATTTCAACCATAGTTAAAACATGGGTGTTTCAGCCATGATGAAAACTAGATAAAGACATGTCTATTAGAAGGGCTCTTACCTTCTTTTGAGGTGCAGCAAACCCTAATTCTTTTTCTCTTAATCTAATAGCTGAACTGGGACTATTTGTCCTTAAAAGGCATCTCAGGTCCCGGGGGGTCCTACAAGGTGGCTCACATTACTATCAGGCTCCACATGTTTACTCGGCTCATAAATCAATCATAAAATGGAATAGTCCCCAAATATTGGGGGTGGCTGCTCTAGGTCTCTATCAACGAAAGCTTTGAAGATCAATCTACAGTGGGATTTTCAGGGATTATGTGGCCCATTGATGATCAATTATGATCATCCTCTCCATCCATGGTTAGAAAGGGGAAACCAAATAAAAATAAATAAGACACCTACAATTTGGATTTTCTATTCTTGGCTGCACTTTCTAAAGGCTACATCCCTAACTGTACAGTCAATCCATAGCAAGTCCCATAGGCCATAGTG
Organism: Sextonia rubra; assembly: GCA_037013555.1. Taxonomy (NCBI): domain Eukaryota; kingdom Viridiplantae; phylum Streptophyta; class Magnoliopsida; order Laurales; family Lauraceae; genus Sextonia; species Sextonia rubra. The sequence goes on along the minus strand of JASUAD010000002.1, from coordinate 17,146,958 downwards.
ACTGACTGGCCATCCATTGATGGCCATGGGCACACTCCATCCAGTTCTATCGCCGTTATAACTTAAACATATTTCCTTTTCCTTTTTCTCATTAAGCTTGTTTGAAACCATTTTATTGTCAAATCCTTTTTCCCTTTTGAAGTGTCTCTCTGTAACTTTTGAGTTTTAATGTCTTCAGAAAGACTCATAGTATGATTGATATTAAAATTCAGTGGTGATGAAAGATTGGTGTTTGAAAGAGGTAATTTTGAATCATTAGTCTTCCTTTCATGAAAGATCAGATGGTGACTGATATGACATTCACGAGAGATTATGCTTTCTGTTACTATTTGGTATATAACCAGTCATTTTCCTTGTCCGGTTCTTTTAGTCTTGGAAGATTACTGAACGATTTCAAGTTCAGTCCAGCATTCCATGTTCCTTTTGTGAAAGATCAGATGGCATTTAGGTGTGTGACTTGTGCCATCCGGATTCCAGTTGCTAAACAGTTGGCTGTATCTGCATGTGATACTATGTACTAAATGCTGTCAATCGAAAGCTCAGGTGATTAATTTATGTAGCTAAATCTGGCAGTCTGGTGCAGGACGAATCCTAACATTTTAATCTACAGTTTGTTTCCTTACATGCTTTTTGGACTCAGTGGATCATTTGTGACCAATTTATTGGTGATGTAATAGAAACTAAATTCATTATTGTGCAGTTATTTTCTTGAGCTTTTGGGCAGAGGTGCACTACAACTCAATTTACCCAGCAGGAGGTAAAGTCCTTAATTTTCATTGTTCCTGATAGATCTCCACAGCCCCTCTGATTAATCTCATGTCGTAAGAATTCATGGGGAAGCATATATTTCAATGCACATCCTATTCACTGCATTATGATTACAACTTCTTGATCCACTGTTATACTTCGGTTTGTCAATGTTTTAGCATATGCAATGAACATTATATGTACTTCAAGTCACCCATTGGGTGGAATGATGGCATCATGTAGATGAGGTTTTTGGTGTATGCTATATCTAGGATCCTTAAATGGAAAATAAAAATAATAAAGATTTGAAAAGCCCACTCCAAAATGTTCTTGCCATTTGAAAATTGGCTGGTTAACGTAGTGTAGATTCTTGATGAGTTGCCATCTATGATCTAAATGATGCTTGTTTAAAGTGTGTGTTTTGCTTGGATGTAGATATGCCAGTGGCAGAAATCAAGAAGAAGAAAAGGTGGTGGCGGCCCTTTGGATATAAGCACTAGGATTTGTGATGGATTGTGTTTAGCTTGTTTCTTTTCCTAGAGTAGATGCTTTGCCATTTTTTGACCGTCTTGTCTCTCTCAGGGTGGTGAATTTTTTGGAGCAGATGCAGTCATGTATGGTAATGTGATGATGATGTTGCTTAGGCACGAGGTTAATTCTGCTATCTGACTCTACCTCAATTGTAAATGTTACTGATCATAACCATTCTTTTATTGAACAAGTTTTTCATTTGTTATTTTTGGTTGGTGTCTCTGTGCATTTTTAGGGAAGTGCATCTGATAATTTTGGTGTTAGAGGTGAGGGTAATGGTTTTCATTTTGGGTGAAATCCACTGAGACTTTGGTTTCCAGTCACCCCAGGAAAAGAAAAGAAAAGTTTTGCTTATCTATGCTGCTGCTATTTTTAATGTCATCACTTGCAACTGGCGCCGAACATGACCATTTGTTATCATTGGTTGCGTCTTACATTATTGTTGCCACAAGAGGCTCCTGGCTTTGACTTAAGTCACAGCCAACAAACTATTCTTTGGTTCAATTTCGAGTTATTGAGTTTGGCTGAAGTGCTTTGTAATTAACCAAAGCCCTTAGCTGAGATTTTGTGGACTCTATATAGATTTTCATGTATAAATGTTGCTGCCAATGTTTTTTGTATATTTTGGTTGATACCTTGAAGATAGTTTTTCTGAACTCTCAAGTGGTGGTATAGGCAGACTCTCTTTACACAATCTGAACTCTCAAGTGGTAGTATAGGCAAACTCGCTTTACACAATCCAAAAGGGGTCCCCTTTCATATGGGCGAAGCCAGGGCTAAAATTTCTGTTTAGATAATTTATTTTAGCAATTTGATCAAGAAAGAAGAATGCCATGTATTACCATGACTTTGGGCAAAAATTTAGAAATCAGTCAGGCTTGAATTTTGGGCATCCACAATGGAGTTTCCTTGAACTGATAATCTCTACAGAATAAATTCCAGGAATCGTGAGATGCTTGTTTTGGGCAGGTTTGGTGAAGCTGTGGAGCCATGGTTTGAAATCCCAGACGAAATTGGGTCAACTCAGGTGAGTTGATCCAGTACCGCCCGTGACCGGCACGTATTTGACACTGAGGGCCTCTTCCCCTACATGATGTTGGTATTCATTTCCCATCTTTGTAGATTTAATTTTCATGGAAGAGTTATTAGATGTTTTTTTTCTTTAAGCAAGGAGATTCATTAAGGATAAAAACATAAATGCATCATATGACAGAAAAATGCATCATAACTACCAAGGCAGCCCAACAAAACTTCATAAGAAGATGCAAAAAGAAGCCTGCCAAATGCAGAAATTGGAACATTTGACTGTCGGATCGGACATATAATGGTAGGATCCATGATTGAACATTTAACATTTGACTGTAACATATAATGACATATACGAAAGGGATAGAATTTGATTTTGAAATTTTCTAATTTATTTGAGAAATTGAGTGTGATTTTAAATATTAAAGAGTGATCCAATTAGGAACTTATTTTTTGATGACTTTCAACAAATAGATAGAAAGAGAACTCTTCCAACAGTTGAGAGTTCAATTAGGGAAGGGCTTTCCTTTTCTTAGTGGGGAGTTGGAATCTCCCTCCACCTGTAATCTTACTAATAGCGTAATTTCTTGTCTTTAACCATAATAGCCACATACCAATCCAGCCGCCCACGTATCCCTCTCTCCGCATTCTCTGCTTCGGAAGCTTTCAAGTGGTCTGGACTAGCGTTCTAACAGATTGACTTTGATTTTTGAGGGGTTTCTTTTAGTTTTTTTAACTAGGGTATCTCGTCAGCTCAGCCTTTGGATCTTTGGCCTGCGACCTTAGGGTTACCTAATTTTGACGAGCAAAGACTATTTCTAGGAGAATTCTTGAAGGTATGAACAAGACCTCTTGCTTAGGAATTTTTTTTTTAACAGCTTGCTTCTTTTTGAAATAAATTTAGATTTGCAATTGGTGTGCTCTTTTGTTATTTTCTAATAATGATTTTGTTGCTCCTAAGATCACTAGATATATATAAAATTGCTCCATGTTTTAATAACATTCCATGGCCTACTACATACCAATCCCAAGGACACTGTGTATAATATTGTTAGATCTTAGGATTTTGGGGATGATGTCTAACCAACTATGAAATTGCTATAATCGTTATCATCAACGGAATAAATAAGAGTCAATATTCTTGCAAGATATGCGTGATTTATTTGAGCAATTTGTCTTGAACATTTATAATTGACTTGCATATTTATGGCATCTTTGTTGAATGCTTTAAATTGTAACGCTTTTGAATAATATCTGAAGAAGATGCATAACTTGAGAAAGCTCCTAATACTATTTTAGTCTCTTCTTTTTTGAAATTATTGATCCTCACTTTGCTCTAATTAATTAGCTTTTTTGCTTTTTTTATTTCCTTTGGAGTTTTTACATCATATAAGTAGAGAAATATGAACTTTGATTTGCATTCAAATATTGGTAGGTTAATTGTCATTACTTTTTTGAAAATGTTTAATATCATGAATAAGATGTATTTTCTTTGTAAATATATTTTTGAAAATGTTTAATAGCATGAATGTGATAAATTCTGCTTGTATGCATGTTCAAGGGCCTGGCCGTGGTTTTCAATATCTTTTGGTTTTTTTGCGTTGCATATGTGGATATCACTTTTTTTACTCCATTAATAGAATACTTGAATATTTTATTTTTTAGAGGCATAACAATTGTAAGATGTATACTCATGCATTTTGTTTCTACTTAGAGTTTTTTTTTTCATATTGCGTTATCTAGATCATGGAGATAAAAATCCAAAATGACATCTCACTTTATGAAAATAGTAAGCAATAAAATTAACCAAACATGCTAAATATGTTTGTAAAATTTATACTCATGTTTTTATTTGTAAAACAACCCGAAACCTTTTTGTTTTTTTTTTTTGGCCTGGGCTTCGCGCGGATAGTTTTGCTAGTGAGGAAGTGACTGGCTTCGTTTGCTGGACGCTTGCAATGCCACCATTAGATGCTCGCTTTTGAATATTTATATTTGATGTTCATTTTTAACTATTTAGGGCATAAATTTTTATGTATTCAATTCTTGCCTTCTATGCACATAAACAAGCCTAAGGGCTAAGGGTATGATGGGCCTACGGGGTGTCGTTGAAGCCCCATCCAGTTATAGGCATACAATTAAGGCTTGTATCTTGCCCATGTACCTAAAAGAAAGCCCATGCTCAACCCATTTGCAAAACTCCATCATCATCAAAATCATGTCCCAACTATGTTGGCCTCCACCTCATAAATTTTGTTTCTCCATTCTGATGTATCTTGAGCACAATCCTTTGATAAATTGTGCTTTTTTAGATATTATCAGTGCACTTGGCATTGTCTCATTCAAATGTTTTCATGTTCCCATGAGATGAGGATGCAAAAAACATATTTAGTACTTCATGTTCCCACGAGATAAGGTTTGCTATGTGCAAATCAATATTTTGAATTTTGATCTCGCTTGAAAGATTTTCAAAATTAACTCTAAAAAAGTCGAAACCAAGAAAATTATTAAAAAAACAACTTTGTAATTCCTAAAGTGGGTTACATGCTAGCAAATACAAAAGGTGGGTTGGTAGGACCACATTATAAATTCTCTGAGTGTGGGCCCCATGTTCTAATTATTAAAGATGAGCTATATAGTCACCAAACTCACAATCACAAAGGTGGAGCCCGATTATGATTCCTATAAATATTGGCTCATATTGTGAATCATATGAATGCGACCCTTTGTTCTAATTTTTAAAGTGGGTACCACGTAGTTTTTAAAGGTGGATCCTAGGTTTACAATTAACAAATAAGTGGCACCACATTATAATCTATTCTAATTTCTAAAGATGGACACCACATTGTAATTTTTAAACGTGGGTCTTGTGTAGAAAGTCACAAATATATATGGCTCCATTTTGTAACTCTTAAATGTAGGTTATATAGGCATGATAAAAAAAGGTTGACCCACATTATAAATTTTATGAATGTGAAGTCTAATTTCTAAAGGTATGTATCACGTTATAATTTATAAAGATGAGCCCCATATTTACATTCATAAAAAGGTTAGCCTACATTATAATTTCTATAAAAGTAGGCCCACCATATAAGTTCTATGTATATAGGTTCCATGCTCTAAATTTTAAAAGTAGATACACATTGTAACTTCTACAAGTGGGTCCTATGTACGATAATAATAGAGTGCCGCAAATACTGGGTTGCACATTTTAAATCTTAAAAATCACTTGCTTCTTTTTATTGGAGTAAAATGTTTATAATGTAAAATTTTTATAATGTTACCAGACAAGTTTGTTTGGCATATTCTTACCAGAGTACTTCATTTTCATACAATGTTGCTAAACAAGTTCTGTACATTATAAATTCGGTACAATATGATTTCAGAGCATAAAATTGAGAACAACACGAAAATAGTGACAAATGGGTCATATGTTTCTTCATTTGCAAAATTTATACTCCGTAATGCCAAATGAACAAGGCCGGATATAGGGCTTAAGTTTACATTCCAAAATCCAAGGGTTGCTTGTTGACCGATCCATTGGGGGCTGAGCTCACTGGTTTAAAAATAGCACAATTCAGGTAGCTTTGGTTTGGGCCTGGTCTGGAGTCCAATTCGGGTAAGCTTCGTTCGAGGCTGGATTAAAAGGAGTCCTCAAGTCGCAGTTTGAGTAAAATTCGGTTAACTAGATTGCTTGATGGATATAATTTGGACAATGTAAGCTTTGAACTTTTGGCAGATAGAAGGACCATGGCAATTCATTACAACATTTCTTATTAATATAATGATCAACAGTGTCCCATGTAAGATACTTTTATGGGGCATGGTTATATTCATCATGGATTCCATCAATTAAAGGGGAGGCGGCTAAAGGCCGAACCACACAACCAACTTGCAGCCCATATAGTTCCTAAAAATGCATCTGCCTTGGAAAGGAATGAAATCTTTTATCCATTGCAAAATTCAAGAACTCTATCATCATCAATTGGTCTAATTTTCACTAGGGCCTGAGTTTACACAAGGGCGAAGAGCTAGATGTTTCCTTCATGAAGTGGCAGGAGATCTACTTCCGAGTTTTTTTTTAGTATGGGTGTGTGTCTTTTCCAGCTTAGTTGGTTGGGCCCCCTTGCTTTCTGGTGAAGTGAAGAAAGAGACCTCAGAAAAATAGAGCAACCTTCGGGCCCAACTCAAATTGGAGGGTCCCCAAGATTGGGCCTAACTCAAACTGAACTTCTTGATTAGGGGTCCAAGTTGAGCAAACTTTTAACTTGAGAAGTGTTGACATTTTCAACCCAATCAACTTTGGGTTCCAATATGAGTCAAGGCATAAACAAAATTCCTTCTGAAAACCCGACCCGACCCAATTCATTGCCACCGCAAAGTTGCATACTGAGGTATCTTAAAACCAAACCCTCTTCTTCCACGCAGGAGCGTCTCCTTCTCCCTTTGTGTGCTGGTACTTCTCTCCTTATTCTCTCTCTTCTGGGTTTCAGTTATTTATTCATGCGTCATTACGATTTGGTGTGAAAACTACGAATCGATTTAGTGGTGGGCAGAAGCCGATGATTCTGTGGTTTGGGTTCTTTTTGTTTGTTTGTTTTAAGGTAGTTCAAAGAAGAAATACATGGGGTTTGGGGTTTTAGGAAAATGGATTTCCTTTCTGGGTTCTGCTTTGCTTCTTAGTGGGATGTTGTGATTTGGGGTTTTGCTGGAAAGTTCGGTGCTTTTTGCTTTTTCGCTACAAGGATTGCATGCGTTTGGTAGCTAATGTTTTCAGCTTTGATCACTAAACCTTCCAATTTCAAAGACTGTAATTGGGTTCCTGTTTTTTTTTTCATAGAATTTGGACCTGTTTTTTAGATTAATTAATCTTTTTTCTATACTGTTAGCTACATAAATCAAGACCCAGGCTTTGGTTGGGATCTCCCATTTGTAAATGGAGTTGATCTTTGTTGGAATTTGAAGTTCAGCCAAGCAGACCTGTTTACATTGCTAATGTGAATTGCACCTTGATTAGCATTGCATTTCAGTTGGAGTGGGTAGAAAAATTAAGAGTAGGTTGTCTTGTAATGGTTGATGATCTGACATCAAGACTGGAACTTGTATAAGTCGAGGCGCGATTTGGGCATTTGTAACTTAGTGTCTCTGTATTTGGTTCACCCATAAGTCTAGTTAATTGTGATTGGTTATTGCAAAGAGCTGTAGAGTTACAAGTAACTGAGGCTTTCCAAACATAAGAACAGTGGGCTTCAGCATATTCGAGTTACTCGTACAGATCCAAATGGGCCATGAGGTAACAAAATTGAGGAATTACAGAACTTCATGGAACCTGAAATATTGGTTGGTTCATTGCAGTTCGAGTATGTGAAACTTGGAAACCACTAGGGCCCTTTTGTTAACTTCGTGTTGAATTCTTAGGAATTTAATTTAGAGTGACGTCTAAAGAAGGGAAATTGAAGAAGCGGGGAGTGAAGGATATAAGGTGGAGATGTAGAAGGAAGCCTCACTTTCCCAGGATTTGTTACTCCGCCAGTTTTTGCTGCCAGTCCCAAGTCTGGGTAAAGGAGGAGGGTTGCGTTAGGTGGGTGACAGCAAGCGTAAAACTTTGTCACAACTCAAACATGAATTTTGAGAAAATAATATTTCACGATAGGGATAGGGCGTTCCCCCCTTTAAGCGACGCATTGCAGCGTCGCCCGGCTGCAGTGAAAAGTGTGCAAGGGCTACTGGATGACTTTGGGCTAGTGCGGTTCAAGAAGTTAGTCCATGAGAAGAAGAGGAGGAATAGGAAAATTAGACTTGCTACTTGGAATATAGGAACTTTGACAGGCAAAAGCATGGAGTTGGTTGAGGTAATGAAAAAAAGAAGAATTAGTGTAGCTTGTATACAGTAGATAAGGTTGAAAGGGAATAAAGCTAAGGAACTCACGGATGGGTATAAGCTTTTCTATGTAGGAAAGAGTAATACAAGAAATGGAGTGGGTATAGTTGTAGATAAGGATTTGAAAGAGAAAATTGTGGGGGTAAAGAGGTTTTGTGTTAGAATTATAGCAATTAAACTAGTATTAGAGGAAGACATAATTCATATCATCAGTGCATATACTCTCCAAGTAGGATTAAAGGAAAGTGTGAAAAGACAATTTTGGGAGGAGATGGATGATTTAATGTGAGAAATCCCAAATAGTGATAAGATTTTCTTTGGAGGGGATTTAAATAGGCATATAGGAAGAGATAATAGAGAATATGAGAGAGCGCATGGAGCGCATGGATTTGGAGAAAAGAATGAATTCGGAAATACTATATTGGACTTTGCAGTGGCATTTGATCTTGTAGTAGCAAATACTTACTTTAAAAAGAGAGGTGAGCATTTAATTACATATAAAAGTAGGAGTAATAGGAGTCATATAGACTTTTTTCTAGTTAGAAAATAGGACCGATTGGCTTGTAAAGATTGCAAGGTTATCTTAGGAGAGAGTTTGACTACGCAACATAGGCTCGGAGTTTTAGATATTTGCATTAGAAGTAGAAAGAGAGTGGTAGTAAACAAAATGGACCCTAAAATAAGGTGGAGAGATTTAAAGGGGGAAAGAGCAAATATATTTAAGGACAAAATGATTGAGAAGGGAGGATGGAATATTGAAGGAGAAACTACAGTAATGTGGAATCAAATGGTTAATTGCATTAGGAATGTTGCAAAGGAGGTACTTGGAGAATCAAAAGTGAAGAGACATATGAATAAAGAAATATGGTGGTGGAGTATGGAGGTTCAGGAAGTTATTTGACAGAAAAAATATTGCTACAAAGTTTGGCAGTGGACTAAGAGTATGGAAAATTTTGAGCTGTATAAGAAGGCAAAGAAAGAAGCTAAGAAAGTAGTAAGTAATGCAAAGTTCAAAGCATATGATGACCTCTTTAAGAGGTTGGAAACAAGAGAATGAGAAAAGGACATTTTTAAGCTTGCAAAAAATAATAGAAAAAGAAAAGTAAGGATTTAGATCATGTCAAATGTATCAAGGACATTAAGGAAAATATTTTGGTGAAGGATAACGATATTAAAGAAAGGTAGAAGGAATATTTTAGTAAACTTCTAAATGAAAAATATTTGGGCGATATAAGAGTTAAAAAGGATATTTCATAACAAGAGTATACTTTTCTCCATAGAATTAGAGGGGTAGAAGTGAAGGAAGCATTGAAGCGAATGAAGATAGGAAAGGCAACAGGCCCAGATGGTATTCCAATAGAGGTATGGAAATGCTTAGGAGAAGTTGGGATAAGTTAGTTATGTAGACTATTCAATAAGATACTTGTGATAAAGAAAATGTCGGATGAATGGAGAAAAAGCATTGTAGTACCTATATATAAGAATAAAGGAGATATACAAAATTGTGCCAACTATCGAGGGATTAAACTTATGAGTCATACTATGAAGTTATGGGAGAGAATAATGGAGCAAAGACTGAGAAAGAAGACCAAGATTTCTGAAAATCAATTTAGTTTTTATGCCAGGGAGATCAACCACGGAAGCTATCTTTTCACTTAGGCAATTAATGAAAAAATACCGAGTAAGGAGGAAAAATCTACTTTATCGATTTGGAAAAAGCCTATCATAGGGTACCGAGGAATTTAATTTGGTGGGTCTTGAAGAAAAGGAATGTCCCCAGAGGTTATATTGAAAATTTTAAGGATATGTACAAAGGAGTAATAACAAATGTGAGAACCATATGTAGAGAAACAAGTGAATTTCCCGTGACTATAAGTTTACATCAGGGATCAACCTTAAGCCCTTATCTCTTTGCATTAATTATGGATGAGTTAACTGTGCATATTCAAGAAGAAGTACCATAGTGTATGTTGTTTGCAGATGATATAGTATTGGTGGATGAATCAAGAGAGGGTGTAAATGTAAAGCTTGAGAGATGACAAAGGGCATTAGAATCTAGAGGCTTTAAAATAAGTTGTACAAAGACAAAATATATGGATTACAACTTCAGTAGACATATACAAAGTGTTGAAACCACTGTCAAAATTAAAACCCATGAGATACTTCGCAGAGATTTTTTTCGGTTCCTAGGCTTGATGATTAGTAAGGATGAAGAGACTGACGAAGATGTGGAGCATAAGATAAAAGCTGGATGGCGGAAGTGGAGACTAGCTTCGGGAGTGCTTTGTGATAGACGAATGCCAACGAAATTGAAGGGCAAATTTTACAGGACAGTGGTTAGACCAGCTATGACATATGGAGCAGAATGTTGGCCAATTAAGAAGATGCATATTCATAAGATGGATGTAGTGGAAATGAGAATGCTTAGGTGGATGTGTGGTAAAACTAGGAAAGATAAAATTAGAAATGAGCGCTTTCGAGAACATTTATGGGTAGCACCAATAGGGGATAAGATTAGAGAAATCCGTTTAAGATGGTTTGGGCATGTTGAGCGTAGACCAATAATGGCACCGGTAAGAAAAAGTTTAGATATATAGGTGAAGGGCCCATAAAGAGGTAGGGGCAGGCCGAAGAAAACATGGATGGAAGTCATTAATTTAGATTTGAAGAAGTTTAACTTATCGAAAGATTTAGCTCAAAATAGAACGGAATGGATAAATAGAATTTATGTAGTCGACCCCAACATGGTTGGGATAAGGCTTTGATGATGATGATGATGATGATGATGATGATGAGGGTTCAATTTCCACCAAAAGGGAGAATAATTTGATCACTGTTTGTAAATTTTGACCTTTATTTCTTCTGTTTTAGCCCCTTTGATAGCAAGGCATCAAATGGGCCACTTGTGATGAAGCATGTCTTGTTTCGATCCCCTTTTTGTTTATACATCTTGATTTTTGATGAAACAGCTATGTTCAATCTGAAATTATTTGTCATTTTTGTTCTAGACACATGGAAGGAAATGGATACGAGAGTTTTGCATGAAACACACACAACTTTTCATTATTGTTCATCAGCTCAGTGATAATTTCTCTTCTTATGTGCATTTTACATGCCTTCTACTGACAATATCTCTCTTCTTTTGTGCTTACATGCTTGCTGCTAGGTTCTCATAAAAGACGTGAAGCCAAAAATTTTGACTAGATAAGACAGATTCTCACCATGAAGTTCCAGATTGAAGATGTGACTGTTTACTTCCCTTACGATCACATTTACCCTGAGCAGTATGCATACATGCTAGACCTCAAGCGCGCCTTAGATGCCAAAGGTCATTGCCTTTTAGAGATGCCCACTGGCACAGGAAAAACTATAGCTCTACTGTCTCTCATCACTAGCTATGCCCTTGCTAAATCCTCAAACCCTCCCAAGCTCCTCTACTGCACCCGCACTGTCCATGAGATGGAAAAAACTCTAGCTGAGCTCCGTCTTCTCTATGATTATCAACTCCGCCACCTTGGCCCTTCTGCTAGGATCCTTGCCCTTGGTCTCAGCTCTCGCAAGAACCTTTGTATAAATCCTTCTGTTGTCTCCTCAGCCACTCGTGATTCTGTAGATGCTGGCTGCCGCAAGCTTACTGCCAGCTGGGTCCGCGCCCTTGCTGTTGAGAACCCGAATATACCCACTTGCTCATTCTTTGAGAATTATGAAAAGGCTGGGTCTCAGGCCCTTCTCCCTCCTGGTGTCTATACGTTGCAGGATTTACGGAGCTTTGGAAAGGAAAAGGGGTGGTGTCCATATTTTTTGGCACGCCATATGATTCAATTTGCAAATGTTGTAGTTTATAGCTACCAATATCTGCTTGACCCCAAGGTTTCTGGCGTGATATCAAAGGAGATGCAGAGGGAATGTGTTGTTGTGTTTGATGAGGCCCACAATATTGATAATGTTTGTATTGAGGCACTCAGCGTGAGTGTGCGGCGTCAGACACTTGATGGGGCCACTAGGAATCTTAACAAGATGGCTCAGGAGATTGACAGGTTCACATTTCTCTTGATTATTTGCATTTTTTTATTGTGCGTTGCTATTACCTTGATATGTAAGAGGCTCAAACGTTATTTGGTGTCATTTTATTGAATTTTCAGTGTGCTTTGATTGTTCTGTATGCATGTTATTTTGTGGTGATATTTATGCATTCTTATTTGTTTCGATCATCTGTTAGGTATTTACAAGCTCCACATACGATTTGGTTCACTGACTTTGCATTGATCGTTTTGTTCATGAGATTGCCATTTTTGGTTCAAAATTCTTTAGAATTGGCACTTTGAAATCAGTTTGATCGTGTGTTTTGATGGCATTTATTTTTGTGTACAGATAAGATTGAAGTAAGCTTCTTGTGGCAGTCAAATTTTTTAATTGTTTCTCTGCTAGTTGGAATGTTATCTTTTGCCATCATTGAGCCTGTCACTGAATTATATATGCTAGAATTTAAGGTTTCAAGCATTTTATATTTCTGTTTTTGTTTCTTTGTGATAGAGGCAGGTGCCGTTGCCAATGTGGGGTAGTAGGATTTAATTTGGTAGTAGAGACACAATGCCAGTGTTGTATGGGTTTTATCCGGCATCCATAGTCTTGGACATTGTATATTTCTGTATTGTTTTGTAGTTGGTATCTTTTTCCTACAAGTTTTTATATTTACAGTGGAAAGATGAATCTATGCTGGACCAAATTGATGGGATAATGCCTAGACGATGATAATTCTCAAAAATGTTTACTCTGGTAGGAAGGTTCAAGGCCACTGATGCTGGTAGGTTGCGGGCAGAATACAACAGGCTCGTGGAGGGTTTAGCTCAAAGAGGGGACTTGCCTAGTATGTACAATATGCTTCTCTGAGTTGTCATTCACTTTAGTTTGATTATTACATGGTACCTCAGCAAGTGTACAATTTGTTTAGGAACTGAATTCCATACATGTGGTTTCACGATTAATGAAGTAGATTTGTCTGTTATTCACAGAGTGCATGCCACCATTCTGGGGGATGCCGCTAATATTTCCATAAATTGATGGCAATAAACTGTGTATCTTTAGCCCTTAGAATTAAATTTATAATTAAATTTGAAATGTTGTATATTTTTTCCTTCAACTTTATTGCTACTCTGCTAGTCAAAGGATTTCAACCTAGGAGATTTTAGGGATACCATAGATTCATGATGGAGCCTATGTGGACAAAGGTCTCAATTACTAAACTGTGGCCTCTACTCTGAAAACTGTACAACTGATGAAATTTAGGACATAATGATGCCTTCAATTTTCTTATATTTGCTGATTGCTGACTCGTAATCTTATAATTGCAGTATCTGATGACTGGCTTGCCAATCCAGCATTGCCTACTGACATTTTGAAGGAGGCTGTACCCGGAAATATTCGACGTGCAGAACATTTCCTGTCAGTCTTGCGGAGATTAGTACAGTATTTGAAAGGGCGTTTGCAAACTGAAAATGTTGAGAATGAAGGACCTGTCACTTTTGTTGCTTCAGTAAATGCTCAGGCTGGTATTGACCAGAAGATGCTGAAGTTCTGCTATGAGCGCCTCCATTCCCTCATGTTGACACTTGAAATAACTGACACAGATGAATTTTTACATATCCAAACTATTTGTGATTTTGCAACATTGGTTGGGACATACACACAAGGATTTTCTATTATTATTGAACCTTTTGATGAGAGAATGCCGCACATACCTGACCCTGTACTGCAGGTACTGAACTTTTGCTTTGCTGTCTTTGAGTTATGCTGATCAAGTTATGAGGTTTAGCGTGATGCCTAATCAAGAAAAATCCACTTAGTTGTTTAGGTCAGGCATTTAAGTCACTTACTGGGTGAATGCCATGATGAGATGGGCCATGGCAAATATCTTCACAAATTGTTGATCATAGCTGTCCAATAGCTGGCTTACAAATGGGCATTTGCAGTAAATTGTTTGTATTTAGCTGGTGAAATTGGACAGCTAGGAGCCTAGGATTAAAGGTGTGGGAGAATATTAGGGCATCTTCCTTCCATGATGGGCCCATCATGCAAGGTACTTTGATTACGAAAAGGTTTTCTTACATTTTACTTGTTGGCTGTGCAAATGGTACAATTGATTTTTATATGTTTCCTCTCATTTTCATAATGCTGTGATGGATTTCCCCCTTCTGATGATGATGCAGCTTAGCTGTCATGATGCGTCACTTGCCATAAAGCCTGTATTCCAACGTTTCCAATCAGTTATTATAACTTCTGGGACTTTAAGCCCTATCGATCTCTACCCACGTCTTCTGAATTTCAATCCAGTCATCAGTCGAAGTTTTACGATGTCTTTGACGAGGGACTGCATATGCCCAATGGTTCTTACTCGAGGCAGGTACTGTGTGATAGATCTAAAGTTGCTACTTGGGTTCTTATGAACAGAGCATTCTTAATCTAATGTTCTAAGTAGTTTTTGTGGAAGGTTGCTCTTAAACAATATCCTGACTAGCATGCCAACGATTGTTGTGAATTTCGTTTCAGATGCCATTTCAGTTTGGCCTTCAAATGAAAATTTTCAGCTGATTTGGAAATTTCAGTGAAATTTTCGGACTTATGTTTCAGAAACAATATAAATTTAAATATATATATATATGTGGAGAATATTAGGATGCACCATGTGGTGAGGGACAATGATGTGGCTTTCTTTTTTTATATATGAAGATTCTTCTTTTTCATAATACTATAAATGACTTTTCTTCTTTTGTGCATAAATCTTTCCAAACATGCATTTGTCCCTCACTGCATGGTGAGGGAAGGATGCACAGTGTATGTATATATTTATACATATAGGGCTTTGATCCTGTGAGAATTCTCACGCACCTACCGTGAGAACTTTTTATGGGACCAGGGGAGATAAAAAAATTTATGTGGGACCACCCCAAATATCAAGGTTGGCCCCAATCACATGTTTTTAACCCCTTCATCTGTGACCCATAAATCCAATCCATTCGAATTGATGTACAGTCGATACAATGGTCCAGTAAATTTGAATTTGACTAAAACTTGGGGTGTGTGACTATAGGGCAGTCCCTATGTATTGCAAGGTTTGGATTGGGTGACAGATGGCCCCACCTAAAGTTATCACTAAAAATGGTGAGAAATAGTTTTCATAGGATTATTTCCGATATATATATATATATAAATGTTGAAATTTGATTAGAGATGAATTTTAAGTGAAATTTGATTAGGAAATTTATTTTAAATAGAACTCTTCTTATTCTTATTCTTATTTATTCATTTTTCTATTTGAAAGAGTGCTTAACATAGGGTTTGAGGCTTTTAAGAAAAAATTGCGGCAAGCCCTTTTTTAAATAATTTTGGATGGAATTGACCAAAATCCTCTGAAATTGACCGAGATTTCTGAAATCGGCCGAAATTTCCTAGATTGGCCTAGATCGGACAATTGACAGAAATTTTAACTGAAAAGTTGTGTAGGGCTGTTTCATTTTGGCATGTAGACGGGAACTAAATTTCGTCCTAAACGAAACCAATTTCACAACAATGATGCCAACCCAGACCATCTTAGTGGTATTCTCTTTTTTGGGTGGAGTATGGCCAAGACCCAAGGGTAAAGCTGATTCGGATGATTAACAATATATTTACACCAGTGGAATTTGAGCCACTGCACCTTTTCCATCAAGTTTCCATTTTGATGGGTAGGCATTGCATGGTTGTGACCTTACAGTCCAAGTGAATATTTTTGGGTGTTGATGAATGTGTACCGAAGCTGAAAGTTGAAAGCTGTGGAAGATCTACAGAGTAGTCCTCTCCAAACACCTGAAGCTTCATTTGTCTGTTGTCAGGCATCTGGAAAAATTTAGCTCATTTGTGTTTCTTTAATTCAAGAGGAGAACAAAATAACAGGGAAAAAAGAGCTGTTACGCTTCTTTTCTTATGTTTTAATGAATGATAGGTGGTTACTTTGTATTGCTATTTCTCTTACTAGAATAAATGTGGAACAACTTTAATCCACAAAGTTGAAATTTGTGGAGGATTTACATGGCAGTCTTCCCCAAACACTGGAAGCTTCATTATCTCATGTCAGTCATCTGGAAAATTTTGCTTATTACCTTTTCTACCACTCAGGAAGAGAAGAACAAAATAACAGGGAAGAAAGAGCCGTTGCACTTCTTACCTTATGTTTTCATTGAATAACAGGTGGCTACTCTCGCATTTCGGTTTTGTCTTTCTAGAATAAATATGCAACACCATTAATCCACCAGAAGATTATTCATAGAAACTTCAAATGTTTTATCAGAAAAATGTTATTAAAGATTTCACTTGTGTTATTTGATGTTTAATGTTCATCTGACAGCTATTTCATTCAAAATTTATCTATCTATGCTGATTACTGTTTGCCGTTCTATTTCAGTGACCAACTTCCTGTAAGTACCAAATTCGATATGCGTAGTGATCCTGGTGTGGTGAGGAATTATGGAAGGCTTTTACTGGAGATGGTCGCTGCTGTCCCTGATGGCATTGTCTGTTTCTTTGTCAGTTACTCATACATGGATGGAATTGTCAATAGTTGGAATGAAATGGGTATTTTACAGGTGATGAAATGCTGTTTTTTCACTTCACAATTCCTAATGCAATCCTTGGGTTAGTATTTGCAACTTTGAGTGCCTTGGCACAATGGGGGTTTCGACAAAAACAATCATATGAAGAAGAAACAATCACACGAAGAAGAAGGGAATTCTGCAACGATAATACCCATAGAAAATTATATTAACTCAAAGCTCTCCATAATAACCTACTACAATCCTAAGAAAACCTTAATCTAATAATGGAAATTCCCTAATAACAATGAAATTATAAATCTACTAATAATAAAAATTATATAATCCTTAATTTAATTTGAAGGGGGACCACTTGTGGGCCCTTGCTGCATCACTTGGGCCCTTGAATGGTATTTTACTGATATTAGAGACCAAATAAGTTCCATTGATGCAGTCTTTATTCCTAGTCCTCAAAAGCCAACCATCATAGAGTGATTACAGAGTTTCTTTAAGTGATTATAGAATTGCTTTAATATCTTCACCAGTAAATTTGTTTATCAGAATTATATGTTCATCAGTATATTTCATAGCTTTTCTTCTTCTTCATTAGAATTATATGTTCATTATTATAGGGAAGCCAACCATTGAGTTGAACATTTTTTCCACCAAAAGATTCTATTTAAATGCAGAACTCAAGAGGACCCCCCACTAAACATAAGATTTTTATGAACCAAAGTCGCATTCCCAAGAAGTCACATATAAATGTGTTGAGACTAGATCTGATATTATGGTTTGAAAAGAGGGATCTGGATTTCAGCAGCAACGAGTACTTACACAATTTACCATGTTTTGGATCCTTTCTAAGGAAAATAGGTATTTGTTAACCATAATTACAAGGATTACATGCGATTCATGTATCTTCCGATAATTAAAACAGGAAGGAATTGATACAGCGAGGGCCTGCAAGTGGTCCCCTTCAAATTAAATTAGGGATTATATTATTTTTATTATTAATAGGTTTCTAATTTCATTGTTATTAGGGAGTTTCCATTATTAGATTAGGGTTTTCTTAGGCACTAAGTTTCTTTTGTAATTTACATGGCATTGTAGTAGTTTTGTTATTTACATGGCAAGAACATGATGGGTTATTTTAAATTTTTTAATCCCTCTATTTTTTTATTTTTTCTTTTTTTAACGTTGAGTGTAACCAAAGCTTGTTATAAAAAACCAAAAAAAAAAAAAAAAGAAAAAAAGAAAAAAGAAAAGAGTCTTAAATGAAGTTTCAAAAGTTCATAAATAATTCAGGAACAATTTCAAACCAAATATGAAATTTTCCAATGAAGCTCTTTTTTTTTTTTTTTTTTTTTGCTACTCTCTGTTCTAACTCTTTTTTTTTCTTTTTTGCTAGTCTCATCTTTTTTTACTTTTCCAGTATTAGTTATGTTTTTCTTTTCTATTAGTTGTGACATTATGCTTCTTAATTTAGCTAAAAATATAACTATTCTTTAATTTTATGATTATATATAAAAAATAAATATTTATTATTTGCCGTGTCCTAGCTGTGTCCATTTCCTATTTTTTTAGGATTTGCCATATCGCCACGTCTGTATCGTGTCGTATCCGTGTCCCGTGTCCGTATCCGTGCTTCTTAGGTTTTATCGTTGGGGAATTCCCTTCTTCTTTGTGTGATTGTTTTTCTAGAAACCCCACTTATGCCAAGGCACTCAAAGTTGCAAATCCTAACCCTAAGATTGCATCACCAAGGTTCTTGGTTCTCTTACGGCCATCTTTTTTTTTTTAAATAAAGTGTTCTTGGTTCTCTTGAATGTAATCACATTGCTGAATCCCCCTTCAGTTAAGAACTAAACATGCAAATTTGAAAGACTTGCCAATGGGCTTAAATCCCGTGAGGAGAGCCCTTGGTTTGGCCTCACTGGAGTCTTTTGTAGCAAGGAGACCAGAGACCAGAGACGTAAGATTATAAGCCGTTACCTTTTTTCTTTTATATTATTTACTTTGCTTGGGCAACTTTTCTTAGCTGGGTTGAGGTTTGTAACATTTAGATTAAGAAACCTTTTTCTTTAATTAATTCATAAGTAAGCGAACCCATGTTTTGCTACTAATTTCTTTTGAAACTGATAAAAAAATTTTCTTAAATGTGTTTTTTTTTGTTTGGATTGAATCTGACCTCACATTTGGTCCCTTTTTTTTGTTAAATGCACATGTTTCTTGTTTGCGGTTGCACCTTCATGATATTAATCAACTACCTAACAAACAGTCATGGTGAAATTTCCTTGTATTGCAGGATGTAATGCAGCATAAGCTAGTCTTCATTGAAACTCAGGATGTGGTAGAAACTACTTTAGCTCTAGATAACTATCGAAAGGCTTGTGATAGTGGAAGAGGCGCTGTTTTCTTCTCTGTTGCCAGGTACTTTGGCGCACTTGAGATAACTGTCGTATAGTCCATAATGTTTATTGGTGGGACAGATCATCACTAGGCTGTTCATACCTCAAAAATCTCTCTCAACGGAGAATCATGGACAGATCATAATGTTTTTGGTTTTCTTTCCTTTCTCATGTAACTGTACTGTACTGTCGGTTTCCAGCATGCAAATAAGAAGCATACTATTTTCATTTCAGTTTTTTTCAATCTCTTTCTGCTCTGCACTGTCTGATTTCACTAATTGGTTGTGTTCTCTTCAGTTATTTTTTTTTATTTTATCTCTTTCTGAACATTATGGTATTCAAACCATTTTTTTTAAAGGCACTATTGATTTCAAACCTCATATTGATTTTCAATGCTACAATCTCATTTGGAATGTCCTCAATATCTCATCTAAATATTCTGTAATTCAATCTGGATGAGATGTTTTGAGGAAAACTAGTTGAGACTGATAGGAATATCAAAATAATAATAATAATAATAATAATAATAATAATAAATAAAATAAAATAAAATAAAATAAAATAAGAGAGAAGGTGGTAGGGGCGGGTTAGTTTCTGCGTAAACCATTTGAGAATTGAGACTGAAAATGATATTTAACTGTTGCAGGGGGAAAGTAGCTGAAGGTATAGATTTTGATCGGCATTATGGAAGACTTGTGATCATGTTTGGGGTTCCTTTCCAGTACACATTGAGCAGGTGCATATTACCAAGTTCCACAATTTTTTCATTGTCTCCAATTGTTTGGGTCTGGAATTACTACTTATTGGACAGTTTTGTCAAGCCCATGTTCAGTGTAGATTCAGCCATCCTGATGCTGCTGCACGTTTAAGTTTGACATATTTCTGCTGGATCCAAGTGGTCCACCAGATGGATTCCATTTTGTATGTTGGCTGGCCCAAAATCAGGCAGATGCCCAACTCAAGCGGCAGGCTCACCTGCAGAAATTATATAGTTGCTCACACACTCAGAGTGGACCCATCTGCTTTTTGGCCATTTCACCTGCAAGGTGGCACAGTTCTGCATATGGAGACTACAGAGTTGCATGTGGGCTTATGACTTATTTTGTGGATATAGTAGGGGCATCAAATATGATCATGTTATCCTTGATTTAGTTATTTTTAGTTATTATTATTTTTCCCACATGGACGTGGTTGCAAATTTTTATTAGTTTCTTAAAACGGGCAATAATACTTACATTACTGCATTGTGAGGTTGAGTGTTGACATTTTCATGGTGCAGAATCTTGCTTGCTAGGTTAGAGTACTTACGGGAGACATTTCAGATAAAGGAAGGCGATTTTTTGACTTTTGATGCCTTGGTATGATTTCCTGATGCCTGTAGAATTAGGCATTATTGGCACTGTGTACTACTTGTCTGAGTTAATACTACTTTATATGGAATTTTGGGCTTCTTTTAGTTGATGGGCTAATTTTCCTGCACAGAGGCAAGCGGCACAATGTGTTGGACGAGTCATTCGTTCTAAAGCAGATTATGGAATGATGATTTTTGCTGATAAGAGGTGTTATCTTGATCCCATTATTATTTTATTTTTGTGTTTATCTTGTAATAAGACGTTTGCAAAGGAGAAGAATATGTCATGGCCATTGATTGATCTGCCCAAATTAAGTGCAAGTTCCTCAAACGACTAGTAAACACTATTCATAAAAACTGTCAAAATGTGATCATATGAAAGCTTTGTAAAGAATTCCTTTGACAAGAGCTTGTAACCATGGTTTAAAAAATTTGCCGAGGACTCGGCACATACGAAGTTGGCAGGGGCGGACCTATGTGTAGGTGCCTACTAGGAAGTACAGACACCTTTCCAGGGCCGGCGTGTCGGTGTCCGATACGTCTAGGATATGGATGCGCTGCGGACATGTGTCCAACATGTGGAAAAAGTGTCTTGTAAAAATTTTTTTAATTTTTTTAAATCTCAGACACGGCTCAAACATGCAAGAACATGAAATTGGCTTCTTTTTTGCTTTTTTTTTTTGGGAGGGAGGGGAAAGGGTTGATCCTCCCCTTTTTTGTATGAATTTTATGGAACTATAGATATTTCATGTTTTATGAGTATAAATTATGTTTCAGTGTTGTATTGATATTTGATAATTTGGTATGTTTGTTAGTTGGTACTTGAATTTTTATTTTTTGATTGCTAAATTGATTAAAAAGTTAAACTGATATTTTTTAGGGTATGATTATATATATACAAATAAATATATATTATTAATGTGTCCCTTGATGTGTCAATGTCCTACTTTTTTGAGAAATGCCGTGTCAGCATGTCTGTGTCATGTCATATCCGTGTTCGTGCTTCTAGGTGCTTGGGGGCTTTATCCCCACACAAACCTGAAAAAAGCCCGTTAGGGCTATCCAGCCAGCCCCCATGGAACAAAACTTGTCCACCCCCATTGAAACAAACCTCTCTCTCTCTTTAAAAATTCTCAAATCGTCAACAGATAATCCCCTTTGGCAAGCCAGCGCCCATGAAACAAAACTTGTCCACCCCCATTGAACCAAACCTCTCTCTCTCTCTAGAAATTCTCAAATCGTCAACAGATAATCCCCTTTGGCTCTGGTGCGTATCGCGGTCTCTCTCTGTCTCACTTCTTGCATATTGATTCTAAACAATTTTTAGGTGTTGCAAGGGGCTATTTTGTTAGGTGCTTGGTCTCAAAAATATTTCCAGAAACGATAGAATTGGGGGCATTTCCGAAAATCCTCCATCTAAAGTCCTCTTTTTTTAAATGGGTTATCTTGAATCATGAAAATTTTTTAAGACATGGGGGTTTTCCTAAAATCCAACATTTCTAAAAATCTCCATTGTTGAAATTAGTTCTCTTGATGGAGTTGGATTTGATTTTAATAAAAATTAAGCAAATATTCTGATTAGATATGGGGAGGAGAGATACACCTAATCTGTCATTATTCATTGTTATATAGTGATGCATGTTATTGATTATTAGCTAAACTTATTTAATTTTGACTCAATATTTGGTTGTTTGTGGTTGTAATTTGTGTTAGGGTTTGAGGAAAGAGTTTTAGATTGTGTTTTAGGGAGTAGTTTTGGTTTTGATTTGAACAAACAAATGACTGAAGATTAAATTATGTTTTGTTTTAAAGATTGTTTCCAATCAAAGTGCCCAAAAAGCAGTGGGTCAAATTCATGAAATCCTCTGTTAGTTATTCTTTTCAACAGACTGCATGGATTTTCTTTTAATAAACTTTTCAAAGTTCTACAAAAAAAAAGGACTTTTTGAAGTGCCCAATCTCCAATTTTTCTGCATGAAAAATTAGAGACTTGATTTTAAAAAATGATGAGAATAGAGGTATATTGCACTTTGGCACCTTTTGCAAATAAATCGTTACACATACAATTTGAAACTGAAGCAAATGCTAAACAAGAGTCCATTAACAAATGAAGTTTCATCATTAAGGAAATTTTCAATCTTTAAGTTCGTCTTACCTTTAAATAGAAGGAAAACTTCACTGCTTACTTTTCCCGGCTGCTAAATGAACCCTAGATTCCTTCCTGATAACTCTCATTGAATGAACACAAATACTCAATTGACATGTTTATCCATTGCTTTAGCAAAGGTCTTGATTGATTACACTCTTTCAAAGGTGAATACAAATATATAATTGACTTGTTTTTTCTTTTGCCATTAGTAATGTGTAGAAAGTATAAGAAAATAATGATTGACTTTTTAGCTACCATTGTTATCACCCCTCAAACGAAAATCTTGGGTCCGCCATTGTGAATTGGGTTCTATTGGACTAGGACTTGAATCTGAGCCCCATGAGCCAAGCCCCCATGTGACTCGGCTGAGCCATATGGGCCTAGGCCCTCTAACTATGTTATTTTCAAAGTTGGGCCAAGTCTCATGCGACTTGGCTTCGTCAGGTTCCCTTGTCTGATTTTTTAAACCTTGCTTGTAATGTAGTTGAAAGGTCCTCATTCTCATTACTCACAACCATGAGGTTGCAGGTTTGAGTTATGTTACCAATCAAATAACAATGAAGTAAATAAAGAGTTAACTTTTTTTTTGTTTTTGAAAGTCAACGCAATTTGTGAAAAAATGCACACAAATACGCCTATCAAGGTCCTCATCATTCATCAAGGCAATTCCTTTTGACCTCCACATTATGTTACTAAGCATCACATCCATGAATTCCTTTTTAAGTAACACTCGATGGAATTAGCTTTCATATTCCTAGCAATTGTTGGCACTATAACAACTTCATCTGGTTTTTAGTGTTTTGCTATGAGTAATTATATTATCTGCACCATCCCCTATCCAAGATGTGATGAATCAGATCAAGGATTGAAGTACCAATCCATTGGCCGCAAAAGAAACTGGTGGCTCAAGAATGATACTGTTGTCATCTTGTTGATGATCAAGAATGATCAACACGTACAATTACTCGTTACTGTAATTTTTGCGAATTTCAGATAGGTCGTCCTTTTCCAAACAAAAGGTGCAGTAATGTAGCAGTTTGTCATCTTTGAAATGTTGACATATATGATGGGAGATTTGATTTGTTACAGATATAGTCGCCATGACAAGCGTTCTAAACTACCTGGGTGGATATTGTCACATTTGCGGGATGCCCATCTCAATTTGAGCACTGACATGGCTTTACATATAGCACGTGAGGTAAGTCTTTGTGGTGGTATTGCTGCAATATTCTGCACTAGTTCTCATTCACTAACCTTTTTATTAACTTCCCCGTGTGTGTGTGTGTGTGTGTGTGTGTGTGTGTTTTGCAGTTCCTTCGGAAGATGGCCCAGCCATATGACAAGGCAGGTGCCAACGGCAAGAAGACTCTTTTGTCACAGGAAGATTTGGAGAGAATGGGAGAGGCAATTCCTGCCATGTACTGAGGATTACACTACTATAAGAGCAATGCACTGATGAACAGTACTGACACTTCGTATTAGAGTGCTTGTGCAAGGTTTTGATGTTTCAAGGTATACATTATTGTTGGCATGAGGTTGTGAAAATTGTATTTTCTTCGTTGTTGTGAAGTATAGGTTTCGGTATGGAAGTAGTTGAGTGGCAGCGCATATTTATTAACCTCAATCCATTTTCTCTCTCTCTCTCTCTCTCTATATATATATATATATATAAAGGGCGGCTTGGTATATGAGGCTCCTGCATAGCGGGGTCTAGGGAAGGCAAGATGTATGTAGCCTTACCTTTATTTTGAATGGCAGTTTGGCCCAACAGTAAAGGCTTACTGGTAGTGTTATATATATGAATATATTCTTGAAAACTGGAAGGAATGTAACAGTGCAGATCTTGAATCTTTTATTGTTTATTTTCCTAACCTAAAACTAAATTTTATCAGCTATTGTTTGGATCTTGAAGGTTTGAAGCTAGAAAATAGCTACATTTGTCTGGATCAAATTTCAAGTGACACTGTGTGGGTCATCGTGGGACCGCCTGGACATTTCTTATTTCAAGTTTTACGAGCTTGGTCCGTTTTTTCAAACTATTATAACACGTTGTAATTGTTTGATTTGGTCATTCTTGTGCATTGAAGTTTCTTGTAGCAGCCATCTGTTAAACAGAAAAAATGTAATTAATTACCAGCCGTAATAATTGACCTATAAGAAGCATGCATCTGAGTCCTTCTGTCGTTCAAACAAATTAGCTCTTTAAGTCGCTTGAGGTTTTTCATAACACAGTTAGCCTTTTTAATTCTGAGGACGATTGACAGAATGTGTGTGTTTTTTCAGATTCTAATTGGTTCTCAGACAGATAACTCTTAACAAAAAAAAAACTGATTTTTCTACACCATTTGATTCAACTGTCTTAGGTTGGATGAGTCAAATCTGATGAAGTCTTGACCCCCATGTATCATCAATGCCATGAGTCTTCCTCCTAAAACTTGAAGAAGGATATTACAGGCTCTGATCAATTTGGATGAATCATTTGTCAAGCTCCATGACGCCACCTGCCAAGTGGCTTCCATATAATGGCCTTCATGATTTTGTCTGAAGGAGGCCCCATGGGTGCAAACTTAAAAAAAATGGAGACCGTTGTGCGAGACCGTGGCCCCAGTTTGGACTGTATAAAAATAAATCTAATTACTTGCAACTCTGTTTACCTATAACAAGTAATGAAGGAGGGCCCAATTTTGATCACGAAGCTTGATTGTGCTTAAATCAGTTAACCTGTAATTTTATGCACTTGTATTTGGCTATGGAAATGCGCAGATCAGCCATGAATTACAGGTTCGCCAAACATATAAACCTTGATTTATAGGTAAATTGAATACCTGCACTCCTATGATGATCCCATCCCTTGGGTTGAGAATCAAATTACTTAATTTCTTGTAAATACCAAGTTGAAACCCATAGGATCAATGGTCTAGATGAAAAATCCGTAGTGCAGATCCTTTAGGATTTGATATGGAGAAATCCATCCTGAGTTACCGGAGTGGAACTCCATAGCATGGTACCTATTGAAAATTTGAGCCGTTCAAAATAATGGTTATGTGACCTAGAAGTCTTAATGCCAGAACGTGTTGACACGGTCCAGATGTTTATAAAATAATTAGCTCGAAGTGGGAATACGACCTCTTTTATGCCATTTAATTTATTGTCAACGTGTATCGGGCACATCTTCATCTCCATTCCCCACTCTATGAAAGATCCATATTCCACAAAGAGGACATGGATTAAAAACTCAATTTAACAAAGACTAACTCCATTCATTTAAATGAAGACACCTTCCTAATCAAGGTTTAAATCTGGGAGGCACCTTTTCCTCACTCAAGGTTCTATCTGCTTTCCTTACCCGAGGGCTCCACCATTGCTCATAGGTGTGTTCCCCTCTACTGAAGGTGGGGTCCTAGGACCTATAGTTGGGATATAATAAAAAAAAGAAAAAAGGGTTTTTTCTCAGAAAAATCTTCTTAGAGTTTTTTATAAAACAAAAAGGACTCTAAAGATTTTTATGGCTCATAGTGGTCCCTTGATCCTTTTTCAGTTTTTTTAAATATTATTCATGAGCATAGATATCTATGCTTAAGCGTAACATACATCAAATCTTTTACCTTATTTTTTCTTCCTTTTCATCATCTCTTTTTCTTAGTTTAGTTGAGGATTTTGTTTAGGTTTTGTCTGGGGCAAAAAGGGAAAAATCAATATGAATAAAAAATGAGAAAGAAAATAGAAACAAAAGGAAAAAGAGAAGACAAGGAAGAGGATGAAGGAAAAAGAAAAGAGAATAAGAAGAATAAGGAGGAAGAAGAAATGTTGAGAAAAGAAAGAGAATGAGAGTGTGTAATGAAAGGTGAAATAAGAAGAGAAAATCAAGAAGAGAAATAAGCATAAGAGATAATGAAGAGAATCAGAAGAAATAACTGAAATAAGAAGAAAAAAGGAGAAGAAGAAATATTATGCTTGAGCATAAATATCTATGCTTAAGCGTAATATGTCCAAAGCAGAATCATGATTTTTTTAGACATTGTTGATGAGCATAGATAGAGATATCTTTACTAATCAACGATGTCTAAAAAAAACCTTGATTCTACTTTGAGTATATTACGCATGAGCATAAATATCTATGCTTAAGTATGGTATACACAAAACTCTTTTCCCATTCCTTCTACCTGCTTTGGTGGAGGATTCCGTTTGTGTTTTGCTTGGAGTGAGGAGGGGAAAATCAAGAAGAAGAAATAGAGAAAGAGAAAATAAAAGAAAAGAGAAGACAAGGAAAAGAATGAAGGAAGAAGAAAAGAAAAGAAGAAGAAGAAATGCTAAGAGGAGAAATGTTTGTGTTCTCTTTTTCTTTTATTTTATATTTCTCCTTGTCTTCTTCTTGAATTTCCCCTCCTCACGTCAGACAGAACACAAACGAAACCCTACACTAAAGCAGGAAGAAGAGATGACAAAGAGGAAGAAGGAATGGGGAGAGGGTTTTGTATACATTATGCTTGAGCATAGATATTTATACTCAAATGTAATATACTCAAAACAGAATCAAGGTTTTTTTTTAACATTATTGATGAGCAGCGATATCTATGCTTATTAACAGTGTAAAAAAAAATTATAATTTTACTTTGGGCATATTATGCTTGAACATATATATTTATGCTTAGCGTAATATTTCTTTTTTTCCTATTTTAGTCTTGTTTTAGTTCCTTCTTCTGACTCTCTTTCTCATATTTTCTGCTTATTTCTCTTTTTAATTTTCTCTTCTTATTTCACTTTTCATTACACACTCTCATTTTCTTTCTCCTCCCAACATTTCTTTTTTTTTTTTTCTTGTTCTTTTTCTTCTTCTCTTCTATTCTTCATTCATCTTCTTCCTCGTTTTCTACATTTCTTTTGTTTCAAATTTCTTTTTGTTTTTCTTCTTCTTAATTTTCCCCTCTTGCACCAAACAGAACTTAAACAGAATCCTTGATAAAAAGGAAGAAGAAATAGGGAAAATGTTTTGATGTATGTTATGTAGTATAGATATCTATACTTATGAATAATATTGAAAAAAAAAACTGAAAAGGGTTCAGGAGACCACTTCGGGCCATAAAAATCTTGGGGTCCTTTTTGTTTTATAAAAACTTTAAGGGGGACTTTTCCAAAAAAACCCAAAAAAAAAAAAAAAAAGAGAAACAAACAAGAGAAAGGAAACATTAGAGAAAAACGTTCCTCTTAAACTCATTGATGAACCTCATGAATGAATGATTTGCTATTTGAACGTTCCCAGTCTTCATTCTCTCGTTGGTGATTTCTAATCAACAGTGGTAATTCATTTATTAGTCTATTTAAGAATGGTAGCTTTTTTTTGTCCAAGATGCACTGTTAATGGTCTTACCAGTGCGCCCACTTTCCGTAATCTATGTAAATTGTTAGGTTCATTAACTATTATTTTCTTCGATGTATTAAATGAAGGTTGGTTACGGTAACTATCAAGTATTAAAAACTAATGAGAAATATGAATGAACTCTATTATAAGTTTGTGTTTTAAGAACGGTATATTTGACCAACCATATATAGAATAAGTCAACGACGATCATCTCATGCTTCTGTCTTCTTCATTCAAACTAAACCCAAACTTGGGGTAAACTCCATGCTTTTAAAATACTAGAGCTTGTTGCAGCATTTGTGAATCAAATTGAAGGACAAAATTTGGTATATTTAAATATCCCTCTTATGAGAAAAGCTTTTATGATTATATGTTTAAAACAACCTTTGATGGAAATTTTTAATATCAGGAAATTTAGATATTCTCTCAACATGCTCCTCCTTACCAAAAATAAAATAAAATAAAATAAAAGCATGATGGAACTTCAATAGTAATTATTTATAAAACCAATTTTGAAATTTCACTTCATCATGTTGAGTTAATAGGATTTTGTTTTTCTTCAACATGCTACATTATGAGTGGGCACTTGTTAACTCTTAACGGGGCACACTATTTGGTGAATATAGCTGCTTTAAGCGGTAAGGCTAAGCTAATTGGGCTTTGACTCAAGCCTACGTAATTATTGAATGAGCTTGACTCTAAGGGTTGGAGTTCAAGATATCAGTAAAGACAATGATAATACTTTACAACATATTTTTTATTTTTTAAAATAAATAAAAATTATTTAAATAAAAACATACCAAAAGTACCTTTAAACCATATTCATAATAATGAGAAAGAGAGAAGAAAAACCAGGGACAGTATCTTAAAAAAAAAAGGAGCCATTTATTAAGACAAAGGCGGCCGGTCCCCATGGACATGATGGATGTTGACTCCGTTATATTGAAATGTTCTTTGTCCGAAGCTGGACCCCACTTCCTCTTCCTGTTTTTATATTGCAGCCTTCTTCCTCTTCCTCCCCCGCCATCTCTGGACTTCATCTCCTTCCATCTCTCCCTCCAAAACCCTAGATTTCTCTGCCACCACGCCTTCCAATCTCCAAACCCTAGCACCCCCATTCACCTCCCAAGTCCCAATCCCCCAAAGATCTGATCTTTTTCCCTCCAGATTTCTTAGTCTGAGCAAAGCTGCTGCTGCTGCTGCTGAGATCAATATGAGAAGATCTTGCTTGATCTTAGTTGCTGTTGTATTCCTTTTGATCTCTTCGCCATCTGCATTGTCCCAATCTGTCAGTCCAGACCTCCTTCCGCTCCTCACTGATATCGTTTACAGAAGGATTAAGAATCAAACAGATGTCTACTCCTCTGCTTTCGCCCGGCGATTGGATTTCTGCATAAAGGATCCGTGCGTTGCGTTCTTTCTTTTCCTTATTTGTATGAAGTCATTGTAGTGGTGGAGGATGGGAATCTGGAATGGATGTGGGTTTAATTTGATTGTTGTTGTTGTTGTTGTTTGGCAGGGAGAAAGAATGGAATGAGGCGTTTGATTTCTCGTCGAATTTGAGTTTTGTCGAAAAATGCATTGAACAATTAGGTTTGCGTGGTTGAACTCTTCTTCTGTTAATTGATATCTGAAAATGTTTAATTTTGCTCTTAGGACTTAGGAGTAGTGGGAAGCTCATAAAGACTATGAATTTAAGTAGTGAGGAAGGATCTATGAAGTGTGGAGTAATAGGGTTGAGTAGATGAGTAGAGTTCAGAAGGCCGGCTCCGTTTGGGATAGGTTGTATGATCCCATGGTCAGGATTGTCATTCAACTGAATGGAAAGAAAGATATGTTAGTTGTACTGGCTGGTATCAATCAGTATAGGAACTGACCAATCATTGCTTTAACCCCCACAGTTTTAAACTGAAACTGCGGTTTTATTGATATTCTCTTTGAGAGAGAAGCATTTTGCCTTTTCCAATGTGGTTTTGAAACCCCACACTCACCCCCTGTACAAGTCCCTATCTGACAGACCTGGGGAACTATTATGGTTGTGTCTGTGGATAGGGACGTGCCTTGCCACTTGGGCTACGTGGCAATTTCTTCATGAAGTGGCAGTTTCACTATGGGACTTATTTTTCATCCATAGCGCATTTTGTTTCTTTTTTTTCCTTTTCTTTTTCCCAGGAGGCTGATCATTTAGCTAAGTTGGAGTTGGTTGAAATATTGTGCAGTCAGGTTTGATTCCATGGACAATCTAATGTTTTGAGTTGGCCATTTTGGTCTGTTTGGGTTTGTTTCATGTTATTCTGTGAATACACCTGATGTTGTATCTGTATTGGCTTTTCCCCCTTTATATTACAATCATTGAAGAAAAAAAATCTCTTTTTACTGGCCAATATATGATAAGGAATCCTAGTGTATGTTCCCAATTTCCTAGTAATGTTCTGTACTTATTATTGAAACTTAATGAAAATCGAGTTCTACGATGTTTAGGTAATTGATTGACTTTACATTGTAACTCAATTGGACCAAACAACTTAAGACTACTGGGAAGTGATATCACAACAACTATATGAACGAACTAAGTGTGACAAAACAGGACCTCTGTTTTGGCTGATTAACCTAGGTAGTGGAAAGTTAATATTACTAATTTTTTATGTTCTTGGTGAAAGACCCCTGCCACGTGGCTAAGTTGTGCAACAGGCCTTTGCATAGACAAGGTTGGAGACCCAAGAAGGAGATAATTAAGGAAATGTATGCATCTAGTCACCCATGAAGGATGCCGGCCATTAGAGGATAATGTCAGGAGTAGCTAGAGATGGAGGAAGGGTGACGCAGAACCCCAGGGTTAGGGTTTGCATAAAAAGTGCCAAAGCATGATAAAGGTCATGGTCCTCCTTGCAGCGGCTCATTAGCTTTGCATCAAAGGGTAACAAGGGTATGTGAGGACATTTTGTCCTTGTCTGAAAGACCTTGTGGAGTAAGCTTTACAAATAGGTTGGAGCCTTTGCCTATCTCATGATGCGGTTTCAAATCAAGCTTGACTGTTTGAGAGAATCTTTTGGTGGGACTAAGTGATGGATGGAGTCTTCACATGTTGATCATGGATGCCAGGCCTTTGGAGTCATCACCATTGGTAGCCCAAGGAGTCTTCTCGTGAAGGACACTTGCTCAATGCAACCATGAGAATTAGAGGGAATGAGTATATTTTAGTTGCATACATACATGATAGAATACAACGAAGTTTTTAGAGGAAGGCATAAAAATATTCTAGATAGGATTTCCTTTCCTTTCCATGAGATAATAATGTGCCAATCTCTCTTTCTAAATAGGAATTTCTTACCTCTCCTATTGATTACATACCAACCAACATCTTGCTAGATCTAGGAAATCTTCTTGGAATTTTCCAAACTAAGAATGTAAATCTAGTAAAATTTCTTAGATATTTGCTATACTCAGTAGATATGATTTGGCCAATGGGTTGACTGACCATGGCTAGGTCCAATGCACCAGTCATTTATCGGCTATTGGGTTAGGGCTGATGGGCTAGCTGACTGTGGGTCAATAATTGGGCTTCTTTGTAAATCTTAACGCCTATGGCTGTGTCATAGTTTAAAAAATGGAAAAAAGGAAAAACTAACCCACGAGTGAATTTATTAAAGGTCTAGTTGGATGGTCAAGATTGAACCTAGTGTAAGAGCTAGATGGAAATGTGCATTGGAGCTTATTACAGCTATTCAAGGGGCTTATACTCTTCCCTCTACCGCCCACCCCTAACCGCCGCCCATCCAAAGAAAGGTATGTTTGCATGTAAGTACTCCCTTGAAACCCTTCAAGATTTAAAAGGAACCTCCAAGAATTTCCTTGTCAACTTGTGAAACTAATACTACGTTAATTTCTACTGGATTTAATGTATTAGAGATACATTTGTATGGTAAAAGTAGCTAAATCCAACCTGCAAACCTCAATTTAAGCTTATGTGCTCCTGATTTGTGGGTTTCCATTATGGAGCTGAAACCCAGCATCATTACATTTCTAGTCATTTGCAATGCTGCAAGGAAAAGTGAGAGGTGCAAGGGCCATGAGTAGTGCCAAAAATATAAAGTAATTAATGTTTTTAGAAGCTCTGAAGAGTGTATTTACCTGGTTTGGTACTTGCTAAACAAATATCACGCAGTTCTAGTTTTTGTTCTGTATTAATCTAAACAAAAGTTAGCGTTTTTTGTCAATTTTATTATCTCATTTCTGACAATGGGTTCTCATGGGTCAACAGGGGATGTCGGGCAGCGTCTCTGTACAGCAGCAGAAATAAAGTTCTACTTCAGTACTTTTTTTGAAAGTGGGGGAAATAGTGACAAATACTTAAAACCTAACAAGAATTGTAATTTAACTTCATGGGTTCCTGGATGCGAGCCAGGATGGGGTTGTAGTGTTGGCTTAAATGAGAAGGTTGATTTCCGTGATTCCAAGGATATGCCTAACAGGACTAATGACTGTCAACCTTGTTGTGAAGGTTTCTTTTGCCCTCGTGGTCTTACTTGCATGATCCGTAAGTATTTAATCTCCTCTACTTTCAAAGTCATTATAGCTACGAGCTTTAATAAAAATTCCTTTTCTCATCTCTATGTTGTAAGTTACTCTCTTTCTTCTTTTGGTTTATGGTTCTGTTGTTGGTGTCCAATTGATAAGATGGTTTTGGCCTTATGCCCTTGTTGTTATAACACTTTGCTTATTCAAGGTTTCAGATTGGAACTGAATAGTCTGTATATTGTTGTAAAAGAATTTTTGTTGGTGTTGTACACTTGTGCTTTCTTCTCCCAGAATTTCTATTTCATATATTTCTAATAAAGCCAAGTCGAAAAACTACGCTATCAAGTGCAACGTCGTCGAAGGCCAACAATGAGTGGTCGATAAAAAAAGGGCCTCATTGAGTGATAAAATAAAAGGGCCAACATTGAGCATCATCATTGGGCGTGGGGTGTGTTAATAACCAAAAACACCAAAAGCTCGAGCTGCTAGGGAATTACAAAACAATATATATCAAAGGGCCTGATAGCCCCCCTCACGTGGGGGGCTCCACGCGTGGATAGAAACACGCTAAATGACCAACATGAACAGAAACATGTCCTAAGGGATTTGAACACATGAACCCTAGCTTTGATACCAAGTTAATAGCCAGAAACACCAAAGGCTCGAGCTGTTAGCGAATGATATAACAATGTATATCCAAGGGTCTTGGTAGGGTAAAGAGGAAGCAGGGCTGGTAAGAAGAGAGGCATTTAAACTATCTCCCTATTTCATCCAAAATGAAGCCAAGTTCCAAGAACCTGTCATCTCCTTGAAGCTGAAGGGGCTGGATTCTATTTCTTTATGATGATTTCTTGAAACAGATATACTGAAAAATCTCAGCCTTCTCTGTTGATGCCTTCACTAGTGCTCCTGAACTTAGATGGTTAATCAACAACCACCATCATTATGCTGTGCCTTTTGTGTTTAGTAAATGGTAACATTTGAAGGATAGCATTTTATTGATCATTAGTTATGAATATAGATGGGGAGATTCATATGAAAATTAAAAATATGAATGGATCGGGAAGAGCAATGAAAAGGCAGAACCCCCTTGAGTAGTAGTAAATGCTCTCTGCAAAGACGTGAATCTGAAAGTTTCAACAACAATGGAGATTCAGTCTGTGCCTTTTTTTGCCCCTCTGAAGAGAAGTTTTAAATTGATATGAAAAAATGAATTAGATTAGCCTTGATATTGGGTCAATCCTTTATTTATTGATTTTTGGCAAACTACAAAAAAGGGTTCCAACTCAGAAATTGTATCAAACATCCCAAAAATAAAAACAAATACAAAACAATCGAAATTCTGATTTAAGGACTACTATTCTGGTACTCCTCCACTAGCTAGAGCATAGATATCAATCAGCCTAACTTCTTTGAATTGTAGCCATCTGATTCCTTGCTATGACTTTGGTGAACACATCTGCTACTGCTAGCCCAATTTTGTGACTGCATGAAAGATGTCTTATCAGTCCTATTGTCACTTTTTATGTAACGAAATGACCATCCACCTCAATGTTGTTAGTTTTCCTATGAAACACACGATTTGAAGCTATATAGATAGCCACATGATTATCACAGTGCATTTGTGGGTCTTCACATCAAAACCCAATTCATTGAGAAGCTCTTCAACCACACAGAGGTTCACTAGTTGTCTTTGCCATTGCTCGAGATTCAGCTTCAGCACTTGACATTGCTACCATATGTATATGTTGCTCTTTGGTTTTCCAAGCAAACAAGTTCCCTCTCACAAAAGCGTAGTACCCTATCATAGAACATCTCTTTTCTGCCAATCCCACCTAATCGACATCTGAACGGCCAACTATATTAAACTGGCCCATGGGATCGATAAAAAATTCCTTTCCTGGAGAGCCTTAATATACCGTAATATTCAATGTCGTGCTTTTAAGTGTAAAGTTCAAGGAGCCTGCATATATTGACTCACCATACCAATAGCCTGTGATATATTTGTAAGTACCTACAATTCGAAGATACATTTGAGGATCTTCAAGTAATTCTCAATTAGTTAGAACAACTTCTGACCTACTGCAGTTGGGGTGTGTGAGAACTCGGTACGGGCGGCACCCTTGACCATGGGGCAAAGCGTGTCAACCACGGGTGTCCAACGAAGAGTCTTCGCGAGTCTTCATAAGTCCTACATCGGATATGGCCGCCTAGACCCCTGGGCTTATAAGCCAAAGTGTCAAACCCCGTTTTAACTCAACATGATGTGTTTTAAAGCCGTGTGGCCCCGAATCCCATAAGAACTCCAAAGTTAAGCGTGCTCCACGTGCACTGAGCCAAAGCGGACAATATCTTGCTGAGTTAGGTGGGGCTATGACATGGTGTCCATTGGTTTAGCTCTCAAATTACTAGCTGAGCGGAGAAGATTCAAAGCATACTTCTGTTGTGGCAAAGAAATTCTTCTATGCGATCTGTAGACTTTGATTCCTGGGAAGTACCTCTATACCTAGGTCCTTTATTCCTAAGACTTGGCTTAAATACTGTGATTTTAGTATCCCAACTTGATCATATCCAATCGAGAAATATTGCCGACATATTTACTTAAAACAGAAGTTCCTTTGCTTGCTTCTTAACAAATATAGAGTAATCTGAACTACACCGGCTAAAACTAATATTCAGGAGGGCACCACTGACTTTCAATACATGCTCTAGGGGACTGCTTCAGGCCATACAAGGACTTCTTTAGCTACACCCTTTGCGTTTCTCCTCCTTGCGGATTAACCTCGGAGGTGGTGCCATAGGCTCTTAAGATCTCTATGAAGGAAGTCATTTTTAAAATCCAATTCCTCCAATGCCCATATCAAATTAGCAGCAGTAGAAATGATTGCATGTATTGAGCTAAGTCTTGAGCTGGAGCGAATGTCTTATAATAACTAACTCTCCTTGTTGATAACAGATGCTACCATGATTCTTAGATTTGGGTGTCATGATTCCTTCATTTGGATAGGAGAGGCCTGACACAATTTTTATTATTTGGGTATGCAAATTGTGATTGCAACATTAGGTGGGCCCCCATGTTACGTGGGTTGAATGATCTTGCTGTGGGGGAAGGGAGATGTGTT
Organism: Sextonia rubra; assembly: GCA_037013555.1. Lineage (NCBI taxonomy): Eukaryota > Viridiplantae > Streptophyta > Magnoliopsida > Laurales > Lauraceae > Sextonia > Sextonia rubra. Next base: position 17,111,302 of record JASUAD010000002.1, on the reverse strand, counting down.
GTGCACTTGGAGAAAACAGATGACTGGATTAAACCAAGTTAGTTTTGAAACAAATGCAAAAATCTCTCTCTCTCTCTCTCTCTCTCTCTCTCTGTAGAGAGAGAGAGAGAGAGAGAGAGAGAGAGACACCTGCTCTCTTTTCATTGTGCAAGTTTATTTCTTATAGATTTATTGGGTTCTTGCTTACACTTTACAATCTACTACCAAGTTAATGTGCCTAATTTTTACTGCCGTCTGTTGCAACTGAAGCTTGTCCTCTGGGTGCATACTGTCCGCTTGCAAAACTCAACAGTACCACTGGCGTATGCGATCCGTAAGTTAGCATTGTACTTGTGATGTTCCATCTATAATCAATGTTTCATCATTGTACACAGTATACCTTATGTGATATTCTCAAGAAAATTATACAGTTATCACTATCAACTTCCTCATGGAGAGCCAAGCCATAGCTGTGGGGGAGCAGATATTTGGGCCGACGTTGGTAGTAGTAGTGAAGTATTCTGCCCAGCAGGATCATATTGTCCTACCACCACCATGAAAGTTAATTGCAGTAGTGGGTACTAATTCTTATCTTAAAAATCTATCAATTATTTTATAGTCTCCAGCCTGATTTCTTTGACAATAAACAAAAACTTGCTGGTCAGATAATGGAAAGCGTCTTTGTCATCCACTTTGTTAACCCAATCATATTTTATCTACTTTTGCTATGGACTATTTTTATTCACCAGTAATAATCTGTTGTGCAATTTCAGGCGTTACTGCAGGATGGGATCTACAACTGAGAGAAGTAAGAGTTGTAATGAAGGAAACGTCATAGAGATTTAACTTCTAAACACAAACCAGCATTTCTGACTTAATCTCATGGTCAACATGTTTCAGGGTGCTTCAAGTTGACTTCTTGTGACCAGAATACTGCAAATCAGAATATCCATGCATATGGTATCATGCTTATTGTGAGTGGTTATCTATTTATTGTTGTTCCAGTGCATGTTGTTAAGTGGCTTGACAAAGAGATGCATAAATATTGAATTAAGATGGTCTTAACCAGCTTTATGGTTTGATAATTTTTTAAGTCTGGTGTGCATTTATAAACTTCCTGTCTATTAAGCAATTATATGGAAGTCCCAATGAGGCCTTTCTATCACCCCACTTGCCCAATGATTGTTATTCGTCCAAGTGGGCCGCGTTAGGGTCTAAGATGGTTTCTTCTCGTGTAAGCTGTGAGAGGACCTCTGAGCATAAAATTACCAGTATATACGTGTGTGTATAACTAATCTTAACTCCTCCAACTCGAGTAACAAAAACTCCACCAACTCAAATTTCTTGCTTGGATTCAGTTATAATTCCTAACTCAACCCACTTCTAACTCAGCTAAACTCCTACTTCCTTTTTTTTAACCTTAGCTTCTAATTACATAAGTGCATTGTAAAACCTAGACAATACTAATTATGGACGGATTGGAAGTTTGTTTCTGACTGTAGACCGTAGAGTTGTGACTGTGGGACCAACTGGTGGGCTTACAGTAGCTTCAAGCTGTATATGGATCTGCACAGGGTTGGCTGTCTTTGGCTGGGCTGTTCGTTTCTGCTGGGCATGGTTATGTTTGGTTAGACTTGTCAGGCTTGGGCCTATGCAGATGGGCTTGATGTACTTGGGCCTGGATAGACTCGCTTGTGTTGTTGTGCAAGTCTGATCTGTTGGGCCAGCTCAACTCAAAGGGTGTGGATGGATCAATGATGCTTCTAGGTGGGCCCCATAGGCCGGCACATACTTATAAATGGCTAGTATATATGGTATAGTATGGTGGAATTTGGATATTCAGATCTTCCTATTGGCTGGGTGTGACCCGAATTCATTTTCACCCATGCGAGGATCCAAACCTTGGACCCAAATTTAAAATGGATTGAGATTTCATGGACCATCCCTAGAAAGAGAAAATTGTTCACTCAAAAATTAAGCAATGACTAACAAAGGTTCAAGAGAAAGATTTTATTGATGTTCTAGACTCTGATCAACCAAAGTCCTAAGTTCTGAAGTCCTCAATATCACTTTTACAGTCTCTAAATGACACCAATGTGAATGAGAGGAAAACTTATAGGGTGTCAAACCTGCCATGCCGTGCCGGCATGGCACATCAAACCTTGGGCATGCCCGTGCCACTGGCCGTGTCGGCAGGTCTCGGCCCAGCATGGCCGACTGGTATGGCACGGCTTGTGTCGTATTTCTGTGTGGTCGTTCTGATGTTCCGTGCTTCCATTTTTTTAGGGCTTAGGTTAAAAAAATTAAAAGATACATACAGGGAAGAGTATGATACACAAATTTAAGTGGTTTGGTCAAACTTGACCTACTCCACTGGGTAGAGATCCATTTGGATTTCTTCTACTTGAAGGTTTTTTAATAAGGTTACCTTCAAAACTTTTACATTTTTTATAGATAATAGAGAAATAAAAAGTAAAAGACTACATTTTTTATATTTACACTAAAGAATAGAAAAAAAAAATAAACTACATAAAAATATGAAATGGGCCATTATGGGGTGAAACGGGTTGTAACATGATGTGCCAGGAAACGGGCCTTGTTGTGCTAGCGGGCTTGACTTGCTCGGCTTAGCATGGCATGACAGTCTGGGCCGTGTTGCATGGGCAGTGCTGTTGACCGTGCTGGGCCGTGCCATGGCCCGTGGACTTGTGTGCTTGGCCGGGTGGCTTGTGTGACACCTCTGGGAAAACTCTTCTAGAGTTCTAGTTCCAAGTCTTCAACTTCTCTGGAAAAGTCTGAGGAAGCTCTGTTGTAGAGCTTTGGATGTTGTGGAGGTCCTCTGGATGTTAAAATAATGCCTTTGATTAGTGACCTCTATTTGTGTGGTTTTCATAGCTTGGAGGGCAAGAAAGGAAATAGGGAAAAATCCTTGAAAGTTCAAACTTTCGCCTCAATTCAGTGTAGGCCCTGTGCACTGTGCTAAAGCATCATCATCCACAGTGCGCAATGTGCAAGTAGCTTTCCTCTATTCTGCAGCGTACATTGGTCATAGTTTTTGGTCCATCCATCAGATTTTCTCTCATTGGAAATCGTTTGATGACGAGATTGATATGGCAAATACTTTTTCCTATTTGAAGCCATTTTGAGGTGAAATTCCTTTGTTTTGGGGTCAAAATGCAATTTTTTTGCCATATATTTATAGTAATTTCGAACTTTTGGTTGTTTTATCGTTAAAGTCCAAGCAGATGGTCTCCTCAAGTTAACTTTTAAAAGATTTGATACCTAAAAGCATAGTGACGTAGCACGGGAAAGGAGAATAGACAACGGGCTAATCTCTAAGCCAAAACGCTTAAGGTAGAATGTCTAGGTGTCTTACCAAAGGCAAGTATTAACTCTCAATTGAAAACTAAACTCAGAATTTCATTATTATCAATAGTCTATCTACGAGAAGGGATTACAATCCTTTATATAAACTCATATCCTAATCTATTTTTGGAAAACAATCCTAATTAAGAGTTCTATCTCAATCATAATATTAATTTCCATTGTAAAAATAAAAGACTCCTACTAATAATAAAAACTAATCTTCATTGTTGAGCCTTATTGGATTTGGGTTCAATGGGCTAGACAATCATAGATCTGGCCTTCATCAGTTCCCCCACTCTTGGAGGAAAACATTGTTGGAAATTTATACTAAAAGTATACTTTTATGTATTTTTCTTTGACTGATTTACTTATTAGTAAAGTTTGCTTTTTCCATCTTAATGAGAATTTGTATGCGTAAATGGTTGCATTATTATTTACTGTGCATAAGTACGTCTTTTATTCTATAAAGTAGACAAGTTAGTGTGTAGAGTTCAGCTTACGCACGGAAGACTTATTTGTCGGTTCTTATAGAATATAAGTTATTGTTGTTTACAATTTAGATGGAGCTGGACACACCATCGGTACGATTGTAGCATGATGTTTTAGTAGGCTTGTCTTGGCTGTGGAAAACAGTATAGTTTCGACTCGTTATACTAGTATACTTTGTGTGTATTGAACAGGGCCACTTTTGGGTTATTGTCTTTATACTGACTATATAAGATAATTAACATTCAAATGGTTATTATGAGAGCTTATACTCTTAATCCCGATATAAATAATAGACACATGCATTTAGTATTTGGCATTTTGATTGACAAAGGAGTGAGACCTTTTGTGGGTCAATAATCTCAGTAAATTGGATGACTACACTACGTGTATGGTGCATATTAGTTTATTGACGGAATCCACGTCCTGTAATAGGGATTGATGATATCCCCTTGATGAAGCTTATAAGTTTTGATTATGTCAAACCCTGCAGTTGTACTTAGTGTCCGACATATCAAATAAGTTAAGTGTAAGGTCTTGAGGAATTATAAAGATATCGATTAAATATAAGCGTCAGTAATTATTTAATCGATGGATATCTGAAATCTTAACATGGGGAAATTAATAAGCATTTAATAACAAGAAGCTCGAAATATTATTTTGAGAATAAGGACATGAGTACAATTATAATTCTTTAGTGGACTGAATTGTAATTTATGGATCTAGAATTCTAATTTGGGTCGAATTAGGGTTTCCTATTTCTATAAAAAGCCTATTCTTTACTTCCTTCTTAAGGTCCCTATTGTAGCCTATAAATATGCACTATTGCTCTCTAGAAAAGATAGACAAGAGAAATCTCGTTTTTGAGAGCAAGGAAAATTCGCAAAAGAGGCCCACACCTCGGTGCGAGTTCGAGCATAGAGGAATACAGTAGAAGGTCTTGAGATTTTCAGGCTGTTATAAGACCGAGATCAAATCAGAGAGATCTCGCAGGTATGGTTCTTGCATCATTATCGTTTAAACTTATTTTCGCAGTGATCTGTGTGCGATATCTAAGGATCCTGGCGGTTGCCTCCCAACAAACACGTCATCTAGTTTGGTAAATGTCTGCTTGGGTCAAAAACCAAGCGTACAACTGTCCGATAATCTTGATCTTCTTGCTCTTGATATGGCATGGAAGCTTGATTTGATTTTTTCTTCCCCTCGAAAGTAGGTTTGAGGTGTAGCTTCACCAAATGACTATGTGTTACTTGGATGTGTGGGTTGACCGTTAGATGCTTTAGTTGTAGACTCTGTACCGATATAGCATAGTCTCTGATTGGCATTGGCTTTGATTGGGATTGGTTGATTTCCGAAGATGAAATCAATGTGGTGCACTTCAATCAATGTGAACATATCTTCTTGCGAAAACATTGAAGCAATTGATTTGTCGTCCGATGTTGCAATCAGATCCATTGAATGATCAATTTTCGCTTGTACGTTATCTTGATATACCTCTTACTTCTCACTTGAAGTTGTCATGAGATCATTTGTTCATTGAACGGGCTTTAAAACATTACTATTGGAATTTGTTTTTTCTTTGTGTTCATCTTTTGACTCTTCAATTGATGGTGTTGAGGTAGATGAAGAGGTTGCTAGTTATAATGGAATAAAGTCAACATATTGTTCCTTCCAAGAGAAGGAATAGATATTCATCGCTTTGTCGTGTTACACTTTCCGATCAAGAAGCCATTGTTGTTCCAAAAGAATATGAGTAATATTCATGGGAATTACATTATACCTACCAATCTTGAAAGATACTAGATATATGTGAGTCACGGTAATGATAGAATCATTAGACTATGCAACTTTGTAAGGCTTCGGGAGAGTTTTTGTGGGCCAATTGAATTTGTCAATAACTTTCTGTGCCACATAGTTTTCAAAATTGGAATCATATCGCAAATCATTCATGCCCATGAATAGTATCGTGAATCGTAGGATTTTTTATTTTTCTAATAAAAATAAAAAATAATTAAAAATAAAAAAATGCTCATAACTATATATTTTCCCATTATAGTAATATAAATACAATAACAAGTAAGACTATCATACAATCATATCAACAATGTCATGATATATATTAATATATATAATAAATGATGTGTAAATAGTTAAATAAGTTTAAGGTGTCAATATATATTTTTATTATTTTTAAATCAAAAGATAAAAATAAAAATAAAAATAAAATCCAAGCCATCAATCTTATACGGTAGGCTATCTCTTGAAGTTAATAAAGTATACATGAAGGAAAAAAACCAAGTATATTAAAACAAGAAGAAGATACAGACAAGAACCATATGTACAGTCGAATGCTTTAATTAAATGCATATTCTTTATTCATCTTTAAAACCTCATCAAAGCCACAAAAAATTCTTAGGATGTTTCGTTAACTACTAAATAACCTTTTAAAATGAAAGTGCTAAAAGAAAGAAAAAATAAAGAAGAAAAGATGAAAAAGATATTAACTTATTGGTTGTAACTATTTTCGCTTAGCCGAGTTGCTTGAATTGTAAGATTTGATGAAACAAATATCAACTATCAAATCGTAGGATTCACACTTAAATCCTAAGATTCATTTGTAAATGGGATTCATTAAATAGATACGAATCGTTTCCTTAAGATTCGAGAAACGAATTGTAGGATTTTGATAACTTTGCCTACAAGAATAGTTGTTTCTTATTAACAAAAAAGGTAAAAAGATGTGGTGCAGTATCGTTATACTGTGGGACTTCTTAACAAGAAGGGTTTTTTTTTTAATTTTAGAAAGTAGCTCGGCAAACTTCTACCTATTTATGCATATAGAATATTTGGCCTTAAAAATTTTTAGTGTACATTTGACTTAATGTTGACAGCCTATAGTTCTTCATATTACAATCGTTTGTTTCCATAAACAAATTTGTATAAAAAAAATTAGGACTTTAATTCTGTGAGAACTGTTCTTGTGCACCTACCATGAGAACTTTTTATGAGACCCACTTATGAGTTCCATTTGTGAATGAAACTAGGTGGGATGGAAAGATCTATGTGGGGCCACCCCAAATATTAAGTTTGGCTCCAATCATATGTCCCTAACCCCTTCATCTGTAGCTCATAAATTCAATCCATTTGGATTGGTGCATAGTTGATCCAACGGTCCAGTAAATTCGAATTTGACCGAAACTTGGGGTGTGTGACTGTCAGGGTGTCCCTTGTGTATTGCAAGGTTTGGATTGGGTGATAGATGGGCCCCACCTAAAGTTTTCACAAAAGAATGGTGAGAACTAGTTCTCATAGGATTATTTCCTAATAAATTATGGGTCCATACAATATTTCTATCAGCAAAACTAGGTAACATGATTTATTAAAGAAAAAGGGCTAAATTACCCTTGTAGCCCTTCTCATCACACTTTGTTCTTTTATGTGTCTGGGATGCAAGTTACGCAGACAAGTGTTTTATTTATTAGAATTTTGGATTTAAGTATTGCAAATAATATTTGCTCACTGCCTTAAATTTTTTGGTGTAGGCTGCTCTAAGTACTTTACTGCTCATTATCTATAACTGCTCTGACCAAGTTCTCACTATCCGTGAGAGACGACTAGCCAAATCCAGGGAAGCTGCTGCAAGAATTGCAAGAGAAACTGCACATGCACGGGAAAGGTGGAAAGCAGCAAAAGATATTGCTAGGAAGCATGCAATTGGATTGCAAACACAATTATCACGTACATTCTCTCGCAAACAACCTGTAAGGCCAGCAGAGCCATTGAAAGTTCTGGGTCAACCTAAGACTGGAGCTGAGGATGCATTATTACAACCAATGCCTCCTAGTCCTTCAAGTGACTTAGAGCAGACGTCATCATCAACGACGTTGAAGAAGGGTCCAAGTAAACCTATAAAGGTGATGCATGAAATTGAGGAGCTCTCTTATAGCAATGAAGGTTTCAATCTAGAAATCGGTGATAAAAATATAAAAAAGAATGTTCCAAAACATAAAAAAATGAACACTCACAGCCAAATTTTCAAATATGCATACGGTCAACTTGAGAAAGAAAAAGCTCAGCAGCAGCAGAACAAGAACTTGACCTTCTCAGGAGTAATTTCAATGGCCACTGGTAACACGATCAGGACTAGGCCTATGATGGAGATTGCATTCAGAGATCTAACCTTGACTTTGAAAGGAAAAAAGAGACATCTATTACGGTGTGTGACAGGGAAACTTATGCCTGGTCGTATTACTGCTGTCATGGGTCCATCTGGAGCAGGAAAAACAACATTTCTTAATGCACTGACTGGAAAAGCAATTGGTTGCACAGTTACTGGTTTGATTCTAATAAATGAGAAAGCAGAATCCATCCACTCATACAAGAAGATAATTGGTTTTGTGCCACAAGATGATATTGTGCATGGAAATCTGACTGTTGAGGAGAACCTATGGTTTAGTGCAAAATGCAGGTATGGTGTTGTACAAAACTGCAGTACATATGCATTGTCTATACTGTGTATGATTAAGTAGTTACCTTGCTGCTAGTTACCTTTCTGGTCTTTCTCTTGTGTTCTCTGCCTTGTTTCTGCATAATTAATATAGTTTCCGTTACCGATCAAAAAAGGAAAAAAAAGGTAGTTACCTTGCTGCTAGTTATCTGTGTTGCTTCTATATCAATATTTGAACTTCCAGTCAAAAGTTTTCATTAAAGACTAGCATATTATTAACGTTTTTAGTTTTTGTTGCAATCATTTAAGCACTCTCCATGGCAATTACCTTAGCATCTTATCTAGCATCTTCTCCCTTGTGTTGTAGGATCCTAACGTTGGTCAGTTTTTTAATTACTATTTATTTGACATCTTTTCTATTATTCAATAGCATGAATAAACAATAATTTGTAGTCCAGTAATTCTCCTTGTGTTTCATTCAATATTGAGATATTTTGATTCAATGTTTAAATTGTTGTAGTCTGACTAGGTTATATCAATTAATTACCTGGGGATTTAGTTGAAAAATTGTTAATTTTCCTTCCGTCATTTACAAAATCAATATTTGGTTCAGCAGCTGGGCCCAGCCCAGTAAGGTTATCTTGATCTGCCTCCAAGTGATCACCAAGGTACTGAATATTGGTTCCATTTTTGAAAATTCTAGGAATTTATTTTTCATTATATTTTGGTTGCAAATTTGTAGTACACTAATACCAGTTTCAATCTGATATTTTGTGCCAGATCAATACATACTATTAGAGCACTGGAACTTAAAACCTGTAGGCTATAACAATTATTTATGCTAAGCATGTCATATATATTAGTAACTAATACCTTCTTGAATCTTTTACAGGTAGTGTCCTTTGTTTAGCCATTTTACTTATTCAATTAAGTTTCTAAAACTAACAAGTTAGATATAAATAGGATCATGATCATTGTTCAGCGTGTCTCTGAATTTACCATTCAGATCATATCTGATTAAAAAAATCCTGATGTAGTTCTCCAACGATATTGTGGTTAAAGTGTCTCAATAGTCTTCCAATTTCCTTCTGCTATTTCACAAGATTTTCATCATATTCATTAGACCTGTACTTTATTTACTAAGATTTTTTCTCCTTGCTGCTATTGCTTGGGTCCTTTCATTGAAGACTTTCTGCCAACATGCGTAAGGCGGACAAAGTTCTAGTTGTTGAAAGAGTTATTGAGTCTTTGGGACTACAGGCAGTACGTGATTCATTGGTTGGAACAGTAGAGAAGCGAGGAATCTCTGGAGGGCAAAGAAAGAGAGTAAATGTTGGGCTGGAAATGGTAATGGAACCTTCTCTGTTGATTCTAGATGAACCTACTTCTGGTTTGGACAGCTCTTCTTCTCAGTTGCTTCTTAGAGCTCTTCGTCGTGAGGCTCTTGAAGGGGTAAATATCTGCATGGTGGTTCACCAACCTAGGTATGTTTTAAAAACCTTATTTTCCCATTCTCACTAATGAATCTCTTGTAGAAGTGGATCATCCCCTAGTCCACATGACCCAGGTGACTGGGTCATGTGGACTAGGGGATGATCCATTTCTACATCTCTGTGGAGCCAAACATCAATGGGTTAATGGAAGATGTCTGAAGTACACTTTCCCTGTGGGGTTCCAGATTTTAAACCTCTGGTTGCACATGTTTTTTTTTTTTTTTTTTTTTTCTATCTTCTGGGTCTCTATTTGCGAAAGTGGTTTTCACATCCATTTGGCATTTTATTAAGTTTTGAAGAGAAGCTATGACAATTACCACTTAAATGGTAGTAATCCTAATCATGGGACTGTGTCAAAGAAGTCAAGTCCTTCCATTGTTCCCTTGAAATTTTCAATAGGACCATCAATTCTCAGTTTCCTTTTTAAGATTCACTTGCAACCTAAAAGTGTGCTTCCATGAGGTAGATCCACTAGTTTCTAGGTGTTGTTAGAAAGGATGGATTCCATCTCATTTCCACAATGTGACATGTGGAGACCACATCTCTCTCCCCCTGATCAGCCCACCTGCCCTGCACTTGGCTTCTGCAATGCATTTCTGTCAAAGTTCAGCTTAAACTCGCCTTCTTATTGGTTTCTTGAATGTTTTTTTTTTTTTTTGGGAATAGCGTAATTCTTCTTATGGATTTTGCAATGCACTGCCTCCCCCAACTGTTAGACCCTGCTCCAACTTGAAATGTTTTGGGTGATTCGGAATTTGGATGATACGTTTCAGAAGAAAATCCAGATAAAAAATATATAACTGTTGGGGAATGTAAAACAATATTAATTTTTAAAATATTATAGGTTATACAAATCTAGTTTATTCTATTAAATCAATAATGCCATATGTTTTTTACCATTCAATTATATATGTATTTATATATTATTTCTACATGCCAAATGCTATTTTGTATTCCACTGTGTGAAATTAGATAATGTCAAATCTCAACTCATGATATGACATGCAGTTATTTTATTGTTCTCATACGGTTGGGAGCTTTGCATATAAGTTTTCTAAAAAATTACAAAAAGACCATTGCCTTTTTATTTTATTCTATTTTATTTTTTAAAAGAAAAACAGAAAAAATCTCAGCCAAGGTGGACTGAAATCTGGATCAATTTTTTTCTACATGTGGTTGAGTTTGGCTAGTGCTCTAAAATGAAATTGTTCTGCCTGTTCGGCTGAACCAAATTGAAATTAACAACTGTTTTATCTTCACTTTTATTCCATATCGTCTTGTTCATTGCATTTTGTGCCAAGAATTTTCAGAATTGTGGTCATTATTCATCTCACATTTATCTGTTCAAATCTGTTGCTCATAGATTTTGTCATTGTTTTTTGTTGTTCTGATGGGAACTGGTAATTGTTTGTTGCAGCTATGCCTTATTCATGATGTTTGATGATTTGTTACTTCTAGCAAAAGGTGGTCTTACTGCATATCATGGCCCGGTTAAAAAAGTTGAAGAATACTTTGCAGGCCTTGGTATTACTGTCCCTGATCGCATTAATCCTCCAGATCACTTCATTGACATTTTGGAAGGTATAGTAAAGCCGAGCACAAGTGTGAGTGTGAACTATGAACAACTTCCCATCAGATGGATGCTTCACAATGGGTATGAATTACCTCTGGATATGCAACATGCTTCTGGCATTGATATATTTGTAGCAGATGCTAATCCAAATAATGAAACAAATCTTGCTGCTTCTGTGCCCAAGCCACAAACTTTTGCTGGAGAATTATGGCAGGATGTTAAATCTCATGTTCAGCTTAAGCGGGATTATATGCGACATAATTTTTTAATGGCCAGTGACTTGTCAAACCGCAAAACACCTGGTTTTTTTCAGCAATACAGATACTTTCTTGGGAGGTAATTTCTGATGCTGGTTTGCATCTTTATTTATATACAAGTGTCATTTGTTAACACTAGTGGAAAGGGGGTTTCCTTGAACCTTAACATCTCTTCTCCTCGCAAACTTAGAGAATGGAATGATATCTTTCAGTGTTCACTCTTCAAGACCTATACTATAGTTGATTTTATGAACTTAAAGAGAAATGATCCTCTTTCCATATTGTTGGATTAATGACATTGAGAAGTATTTGACTATTATTACATGTCTGGAGGGTAAATTTTGTATCAGTACATGTGTGTGGTAGTGATGGTAGAGGTGGACAGATGGTGGACTCTGTGGACATTCATAAAATGAAGATATCTTGTCTATCTAACAGTGCATTTGTGCCATGTGAGGAATCTGCGGCAAGGAGGAAAGCTGTTCTGGTTCTCCATGCAGCTCATTGTTTTGTTGTTTGGTGCAACACATTTTCCTTCCACGAAAGGGGAAAAATGTACTGATTTTCCTTGAAAGAGAGGATTTCGATTTCCTATAGGATGGGCGGAAATGCAGGATTCTTCTCTTCTGAGGAAACTGAAATCAGTGGTGCCAATGATCCCCTCATGGCACAAAAGTCCTGAAGGATTTTGAACTTTTTCTTCATACTAAAAAAAAGGGCGGCCCAGTGCACGAGGCTCCCGCATAGTGGGGTCTGGGGAGGGCAAGATGTACGCAGCCTTATCTTCATTTTTCTTCATACTATAATGTACTATATATATTTTTTTATTAAAGGGTTGGGAAGCAGCGTCTGCGGGAATCTAGAATGCAAGCAGTTGACTTTCTTATCTTGTTACTTGCTGGAGCATGCTTGGGAATACTTGCTAAAGTGAGTGATGAAACCTTTGGGGCGCTTGGTTACACCTATACTGTCATTGCAGTCTGTAAGTAGAAACACTCCAAATTCATAAGTTTATATTGCGATTTAGAAATTAGCTTGTGTTTAGAGCCATTGCTTTGTCTCTCAAGCTTCAGAATTTTAAAGAGAACTCTTTCTTTCTGAAGAAGTACCAACATAATCCGTGAACTTATTGATTTTCGAGCTTAGTTCTACTTTTAGCAGTGGCTGAGTTGTTACTGTTTGCTGCTCTCTGTAGGTAGCATTTATAAATTATACTATTTCCCTGGTTTTTCTGCAAATTTAGTCTATTTCAACTAGTTAAATTTTATGTTTCATGAAGCATGGGGCATAACTTTAGTTGTAACTTGAAGCTATTTTTTCTTCTTTTGCTGCTCAAGAGTGTGGTTTACCATTTCTTATTCATACTGCTGTGTATGAAGTACTGCTACTTATGTGGTGACTAATTTCTCAGGGCTGATATGTGATACATATCAGCTTCTGGGCAAACTGATGTGGTACCACTGTGTATATCATATCCCCTCCTCCCTCCTTGCTGATATGGCCAATACATCTAACTAATGTGGTGATACTCACCAATATGGCTGACACAATATTTAGGGTCAATTGGGATTAGCATTAAATGACATTATTATCATGACTGAGTGCCTATCACAAAGGACACAATTAGTACTAGAATGATATTTTGGTTTCAGGTAAAAAGTAAAGGCAAAAAACTTTTAAAACTTTCTGTCCATGCAAATCAAGCATTCACAGGATATTAGACCATGCACCTGCCTTAGATATGATATGCACAAAGACACATCAGTTGGACAATCCAAATAATTCATTTGCGGGAGTTTTTGATAAAAATAAATGAATGGTTAAGATCGGAGTCTATCATTGCCTTATATTGAGTGTTCTCTGGTTGATTTATGACTGTTTTGGCCAATCCATGCATACTCCCATTGGATGAACAGTATGTATCCTTCTATGCATTACTGGGTTGCTCATTAGTGAAAATTGAGAAAGTGTCGAAGATGTAGCCATTACAAAAGAGTATGAAGTCAGATGAAGTTTCTAAAAGAAGCTTCTGGTGTTTCTGCTTCAGATGGAGTATTGATTTGATTTTGGCATTTTAGCCTTGGGCAGATCCTTCTGTGTATATTATTCTTTTCATCATATAAGTCAGTTAACAATAAAAAAAATGATGGGTTTAAGCGTCATCGTCACCATTGTCATCATTTTCTTCATTGTCATATGATCCTTATCTCATCAATCTTGGGTCAGCTTAAAGGCTTATAGATGATAAATTGTAAACAAGCTATGACCATATTTCCTGCCGAACTGTAGTGCATAAAATTAAGGTTTCTTTTGATCAATTTCACACCTTTCAGTCCTATTCTTATAGTGGTTTCTTTGAGTTTTTCTTCTTCAAATTGTTAGAGCTGGACCTGTGCTTTCCAATCCAATTTCAGTTTATAATTTAGTTCAATTCTTCTTGGTGAATTGCAGCTCTGTTATGCAAGATCGCAGCTTTGAGGTCTTTTTCTCTTGACAAGTTACATTACTGGAGAGAAAGTGCTTCTGGCATGAGTTCGTTGGCCTACTTTCTGTCAAAAGACACAGTTGACCATTTTAATACAGTCATCAAGCCTGTGGTTTATCTTTCCATGTTTTATTTCTTCAACAATCCAAGATCATCCTTCACAGATAATTATGTTATTTTGCTTTGTCTTGTATATTGTGTGACGGGTATCGCCTATGCATTTGCAATCTTCCTTGAACCAGGTCCAGCCCAATTGGTATGTATATGAAGTCCCATTTGAGCTCATTATCATATTAAACTGTTTTCTTTTAACTTTCATGTAAATTGTTTCATGCAGTGGTCTGTGCTCCTTCCTGTTGTTTTGACTCTCATAGCAACTCAGCAGAGAAGAGGTGAAATTATGAAGCATCTGGCATCATTATGCTACCCAAAGTGGGCTTTGGAAGCATTTATAGTTACAAATGCTCAAAGGTCTGATTTGCCTGACCCGTAGTCATTAAAAATAGTTTTCTGTATTTGTTTACATTCTCTCACTCAGATTCTCATGCTGTCTTGAACAAAGTTGTTTCTTTTTATTTTTTTGCCGACGCAACAATGTTTCACAGGCTAGCATTCTTTAAATCGGGAAAGGAGGTAGATTAGGATTTCCTTGCAAATTTTATATGAATAATTCATGAGCATATAGGCTGGTAATGGCACCGGTGAGAAAAAGTTTGGCCATACAGGTGGATGGCCCACCAAGGGGTAGTGGTAGGCCGAAGAAGATGTGGATGGAGGTAATTAAATCGGATCTGAATAAGTTTTAACTTATCTGAGGATTTGGCTTAGAATATGTCGAAATGGAGAAACAGAATTCAACATATTTGGAACAAGGCTTTAATGATGATGATGATGAATCCTTAATTGATAGTCTGCACCAAAGACATGCTAGAACAGAAAGTAAATATTGCATAATAAACTTCAAAGAGAGATGCATTTAATAAATAAATGATGGCTGATCATATAGACCCAGATTCGTCACAGGTTGTGAAACATCCCTCTGGAATAACTCAGGAGTGCACAACAATCATACTGACAAACTATTTGACTAAAACCTCCTATGCTTGAATGTTATGATTGAATGGATACTTCCATGTTGATCCTCTGGATCAATTACTAATTATGTTACTATGTTAAATAACTGTTATATGGCTAGGATTTCTTGGCTAAAGATTATGTTAATGGGAAAACCACACGTGATCAGTTGAATTGTTAATTTTTCAAATAATATCATAATAACAAGCAAAACCACAACTACACAATCAGCAACCCAATTGTGGTCATAATGGCAAGCTCATTTTAGAGGATCTCTTCTAATATTTGAAAGCAAACTTACGTAGCAGAAGGGGGTAGGTGCTGTTATGCTGGTGATCACCAAAATATGCCAGTTTTGCGAAACCATTTGTTAATCACTGACTCAATACTGACAAGTCGTTGTCAGTATTTTCCACAGTATTCCAGTAGTCAAGACTCAAGCTGTTTCTCTGAGTGCTTCTCAGTATTTTCAACAGTGTTCCAATGTCATCTTTTTGGAGGAAGAAAGTGGTGTTTTACAGGGTTTCCTTGAATGGTTGGAATGGATCATGGATGTTCCAAAGAAACGGTGCCTTACACGTTGCAATGTTTCTTAAGAGAAAATACTGGGCTGTTGAGGGATTTTATGTTCTTTAACAATAATCTCAGGTGACCAAATCCAATCTCCCCACATGCCATCGCAAACTTGACCAGACCTATGATGCCCATGCCCAGATATGGTTGGGACACGGCTAGGACACGGATTTTACATATAAAAAAATAAAGCATCGGTTACGATATGACACGATACATTGTCCATTTTGAAGTACCTGTGCATCATAGCCATTGGCCCATCCCAAACAAAATTACATCGTGGACTTTTACTCCACTATTGGTGGTTTCACTATTACCTTTGATATTCACAATCCATTCAAAAGAGGGGATCTTAAAAAATTATCACGTTTTACAAAACATATTCGGTACTTCAAATAATTATAATATAAAATCATAAAGTAATTATTTTATTCAACTTTTTTTTTTTTTTTTTTGCATTGACATGCAGGTATTCTGGCGTGTGGCTGATAACTCGATGTGGTGCACTTTTAAGAAGCGGTTATGATCTAAATGATTGGGGCCTTTGTATATTCGTCCTGATTGCCTATGGTGTAGTTTTTCGTGCTATTGCTTTCATCTGTTTGGTGACTTTCCAAAAGAAATGAATACAATCTCCCTCTCCCTCTCTCTCTCTCTCCCTCACACACACACACACAAACACACAGAGGAGCACATTTTTTTTTCCCATTTCATGTACAAATACGAGAGAACTAGTTCTGACACGCTTGTATCATAGCGGCAATTCAATTTGCCTGTGATTTCTTAGAATGTAGGACATTTTCTTACCTCGTAAAGGTACCCCATTTTAAAATGGCGGGGCAAATGATGTAAGATTGCTGGTAGAGATATTGAATTTGTTATTAAGTAGTTTGTATATTGAACAGATTTCATTCTATTTTCTTAATGTCGCAACCATCACATCATCACCAAAATGATTAGCATTTCATTGTTTTGGTGGAAGGTTACATTTAATCAACTAAAGACTGAAGTTTTCGGTAAGAATGCTTTCCAGTTTTGTGTGAATGGAATCACATCTTTCTTAGAAAAAAATTAGATTGTGGATGTCAACCGTTTGATCCATATACTTTTCACCGCCATCCAACCATGAATGAATGGTGCTCAAGGTCATGGGCCTGTTTGGGGTGGTCCAACTTTTGATTATCTGATTTGTCAGTATTGAATAGCATATTGAACTGAATTCATTCCTGTCTTTTCCTAGCCAGGAAAGTTGGGTTGTTTGAACCCTACTCCAACTGTTTTCTTCCGAGCAAATTGGAGCCTACTGTTTTCTTCACTCATTTTCTTTTGTTTCCTCCACTTATTCTCATCATCCAAACAACCCTCCATGTATTGTAATTGCCCGTGGCGAATAGTGTAGGCGTAGGTATTTTTAGATAGTTTCTTAAAAATCCCACCTTTGTGCATCATTTGTGTTTGAATGAAGGAGCCCACCTTTGATCAATCCAATTCTTTCACACACATTTATTTTCTATTTAGATTAGCACCGGTCCCATTGACACTCATATCACATATTCCACCTTTGAATTTAAATCATAAAAACATAACCTTATAAATCCATAAAACTTTATGAGGCTTAAAATCTAGGGCTAGAATTATTTAATCACAATAGTGATGGGCCGACTCTTCATCCACATCCGGATCTACAGATTCCCATTGTCTCCCAAATCAGGGCAACATTTGTGCCCATTCATTAAAATTGTGAATCTCATTGTCCTTTACCAAATTTGGAAAATCTAAATTATTCAAAATAAATGCGCTCTTATTGGGAGGTCTTTTCCAAACTTCACTCCAACTTAAACTTATGGGTAGGAAGGTTTTTGTTCAGGCAGTTCGTACATCCATTCCATTTATTTGCTTTCTCATCTGAGTCTTCCAACTAAAACTGAATCTCAGTTCAGACAGGTCAAATCTGCTTTCTTTTGGAATGTAGTAGATTCAGATTCATTTTCCAACAAACTCTTGACAAATATTTAGGTTCTCTTTCCTTGGATCTAATTTATAAAATTAAGGCACATATCTGTAACTAAGGAACTGTTTTTTGCTAATGGCATTCTACTAGCGATCCCCCCCGTCCCCGGGTGTTTGTCAATCATGGGATGGGAAGGTCACGGCAATGGAAATGTCACAATGTAGATATGAATTTAGATAAAAATCATCTCAATCTAATCATCATAACAATTTATATAGGACCCTTAAGTCCAAACAATTTTAAGTTATAATTTTATGAAATTCAATTTAATGAATTTAAATTAATAATAAATTAGGATAAATATCAATTCATTGGAGATTTAATGAGCACAAGGGGATAGAGTTGATCAGAGTAGTCTCATATGGTGGTTAAAAGTTGCTAATTCATGAAAGGTTGGAGATATCTCTTAGCACAAAGCAAACTTTCGAAAAAAAGAATGAAACTTCAAATAATGCCTTAAGTTTTTACCTTATTTAAATAAAAGACCCTAGTTCCAAAACTTTGCAAATTAGTACATAAGTTTTGCAGTAAGCTTTCAATTAAGGCATTCAGACATTTAATAGTATTTTATGATAACTTTTTCTTCAATTTTTTTAAAATACCAAAATTACCCTTCCTTTAAAGCCATAACATGGTTTTGGCAGCCACTACAAGTAGTTGATCACCGAGGGGACATTAATTGTCATTGATCAGTATGAGGATGCTGGTGAAGTTTAAGGAGGAGAATATAGAAGAGTGAAGGAGGGTTTTATCTCAATGAAGAGTGATTTAGGTAGTTTAAAAAAAAATTGAGGGAAAAAGTCATTGGAAAATAGTTTTAAAAGGATAGATGTTGTTAATTGAAAGCTTCTTAAAAACTTAGTGACTAATTTGAAAAGTTTTAAAAAATGTGCTTTTTAAAAATAAAGCAAAAAAAACTAATGCCTTATTTAAAATTTCTCCAAAAAAGAATCATGTTTGCAATATGCACATGACAAAATCTATCAATTAATAAGAAAGGCTAATGAAAATAGCGTCTTACTCCAATGGTAAGATATGTCGATTCTCATCAACTTGCTAAGGAAATTTACCCTCGAGCATGCCCCCTTCCCTCAATTGAGAGGCCTATCAAATCACCTGAGATCTCCTTCTCTCATTCATGCTCTCATTCAAGGAAGCCATTATTTCAACCAAGATCTCCTTCCTTCGATGAAAGGCTTCTCCCATTAGCCTGGGTTCGTTGGGGTCCTAATCCTTTAGCTTGGGGTTAAAAAAAAAAAAAAGGTTAAAAACAACCTGCACCACCGGTGACAAAACTTAGCAAACATTCAAAAAAAGAATCTCCATACATTGATTTCTTTTTGTAAAATAATCAAGCAGTCAAGTCACAATCTCATTAACCAAATTCCATGGGCCCGTTTTTTGATGGAGTCTCGCATCAACTGCACGTCCCAAAACGAAAGCCGCTGCCACGCGGCAGGCATGAAAACTTCGAAGTTAGAAACGATTAGTTAATGTTGTTTCCAGACAACATCCAAAGTCGAAAAAACTTTATATTGGATGTTCGTCTCGAACGGATTGTTCGTCTCGACTCTGGACTACCTTCTTCCCTGATTAGTCTCACTAGAGTCACTCATTAATTAATCTCCTTAAATCTCTTGTGCATCACTGCATCTTAGATGTGGGTCCCTTGCTCTGAATTATGGTTATATTAATAACGAAATATTGTTAATGGCTAGGTTGATGCCTAGAAGAGCCTCCGGATAAAACAATGAATATGAAGTCAGTTTTCTATTTAGAACTATTAGTCTCGTCTGTCCATGTCTATCACTGGCTGAAAATGACCTAAAAGCTAAATAGCCATTGTTTTTAGCATACTTCACATAAGGCCTCCAGTTTTTGCCTTAATTGAAAAAATGACAAGAGTTCAAAAACTTTTCTAATTAGAGTTTAAGTTTTTTGAGTAATTTTTCAATTAATGCTTACTAGCCATTCAAAGTTATTTTTGGTGCATTTTTTCCTCATTTTTTTAAAACGCACAAATTGCCTTTCATTTAAAATCATGGCATGCTTTTTGGTAGCCATGCTGTTGATTACTGACATTAGCTGCTGTCAATTACTCCGGGAATTCTGATGAAGGAATGGCAGAGAAAATGATAGAAGGAAAGGTGAGTTTCATTCCAATGAAGGTCAATTTGGATATTAGAAAAAAAATGAGGGAAAAAGTTACCAAAATATAATCTTAAATGGCCGATTGTTCTTCATTAAAAATTTACTAAAAACCTTAGGCCGTAATTTAAAAAGTTTGGAACTTGTACCTATTTTTTAAATAAAGCAAATACTTAATGTCTTATTTTTAAAAATCTTACTTTTTTCCTCACTATGTCATTTTTCTTGGAATTCAATGACTGATTAGTTTTAATACCATATTAAAATTTCCCTTTCAACTAGTCTAATTAAAACGTTGAGGTATTAGCAGAAACAATGTAATACTTTTCAATACACTTACTTTGGGTTACGTTAATAAGTTATCCTGGCCTTTTCTACTTCCTTCTATAAATCCAAAAGACAATTAGGAGAAAATCATTAACTAATTTTTAAATACACAATCAAGCCCCTATTGGCCATGTGTTGACAATGGAGCATGCACCATGCACATTAATGAATTGATTGGTCACAATTTAATGAAAATTAGCTTCATCGCCAGTAATACATTTTTTTTTTTTTTCATCGTCATCATCATCATCATTAAAAAAACCAATTAAAGCCAATTCAATGATGTGTACTCGTAGGGCAGATTCAAAACTGTACATTCACCTCTCCCCAAAAGTCAGTATAATAGCGGTTGTGATCAATGAACTAAATGTGTGGCCCACTGATATTTGATCATGTCCCACCAGCCACTCCACAACAACGGCTGACAGAAAAAATAAACATGTCAACGTGGCGCAAAGGATGCCGTCCAATCCGTCCGAACTCCCATCCGCTCCGACCAAGCCTTCGACTGCAAATACAGCTTCGAAATCTTGCCTGCCACGCGCCTCATATCCGGCCGTTGATCGGGCTCCACGTGTACGCAGCTCAGCGCTACACGTGTCATCTTCTCCGCTACGTCCTCCGGAAACGAATCCCGCAGCCTCCCATCCACCCACCGCCGCACCCGCCCTCCCTCCACCGCCTCTCGCGCCCGCTCCACCACCGAAACCCTCTCGTAACGGTCCCTCCGCCTCTCGTCGTACCGGTATCGCACCGGCTCCTCCCCCGATATCAGCTCCAGCATCACGACACCGAACGCGAAAACGTCCGATTTCTGCGAGACGGTCGTGTCCGTCGCGTTCTCGGGCGGCAGGTATTCGATCGTCCGCTCCACCCTCAGCGCCCGGCTGTCCGATCTTTCCAGTTTCGTAGCGGTATCGGCCTTGACCCCTTCGGTAACGCCCGATATCTCGCCCGCAAGCAAGGCCGCTCCGAAATGGCAGATCTTGGCGTTGAAGGAGGGCTCCGTTACGATGATGCTTCTGCTCCCGATCCGGTTGTGGACGAGATGCAGATCGAGGCCCGTGTAATGGTGCATGTACTCGAGCGCCTGAGCGGCGTCGGCGGCGACTTGCATTCGCGAGATCCAGGTGGAGAAGACGGTAAAGTTGGGGTTTTTAGGGTTCCGGAGGCAGTCGGCGAGGGTGGCGCCGGCGGCGTAGTCGTATACGAGGTAGAGGTTGTCGCCGGAGACGGCGGCGCCGAGGAGCCGGGCGATGCTGACGTGGTGGCACTTGCAGATCTGGAGGAGGAGCCGGTGGAGCTGCGGGGGGTGGATGCTGCGGCGGAGCTTGCGGTGGACGACGACTGCGTCGGGGGCGGAGGGGAGGGAGCAGCGCCAGGAGTTGGAGGAGATGCGGGCGGAGAGGAAGTTGTTGGTGGCGGAGGAGATGTCGGAGAAGGAGTAGAGGGTGGGGTTTTTTGGGAGCGAGCGGCGGGCGGAGGAGAGGGTGGTGGAGGAGGTGGACGCGGAGGAGGAAGAGTAGAAGTTCCTGGACGAGTCAGGACGGGTGGACTCGGTGATGGGATCGGTCGAAGCGGTCGTTGATGGGTCGTTGGTGGCGGTATCGGTTAACGGCTTTTTCGGATCGATGGCATTTGTTTTTCGTTTCGGCCCACACATGTGGACGAAGGAGTAGAAAATGTGTAACAAGGAGGAGGACGTGGAGGTGGAGGTGGAGGTGGAGGTGGAGGTCGCGGTGGTGATGAATGCATTTGAGTCTTTTGGGGTCTATTTGTAATTTGAATTTTGAAGCACAAAGATTGTTTGACTGGGATTGCGTTGACTTCCAAGAAGAGGTGGTTCGTCGATTGGTGAAGTCGGTATGGTGGAAGTGACTCGTTTGTGTGTGCTGCATTCTGCATTGAAAGTCTGTGGGATTGTGGTATACGTTACAAGAGGAGGAATAGGACTAAACAAAAGGGACTTCTGCAAGGGGATGATTGTGAATTCAACGCGGGAAGATTGTTTGTGGAGTCGGGGTGGATTGTAGGGTCATATGTGCAAGATTGATTGTTTCTCTCAAGTAAAATAAATACCATGAAGAGATATCCACCTTATTTGATTTTTCTGGGTAGCTTCTAATATTGAAGCCAATTGATGCCTGGAGAATGGAACTGCCTGATTTTAAAGTTGTGCGGAAGATGAATCATGAGAGCAATGTAGTCGTATCTCATGTGGTTGTGAGAAACGTTTTTTCAAACAATGTATAGAGCAGCAATTTTCAAGCTTTACAATGAGATTGGCTGACAAGATGATTTCACCATTTACAAATTTATGTTTTTGTGTGTGTGTGTGAGGGAGAGAGGGGAATCTTGTAATCATCTCATCAATTGAGAAAATTCAATACATTTTTTCTTTTTTCAATAGAAAAATTTATTGTACTAAATGTTCGAAAAAGGGCTTGCATGAAAAATTATAATAATTTTTCTTTTAACGGTGGATTTCTCTTGTTGTACGAATACTCTTTCAGCAGTTGTTCTTTCGCAATAATTCTATAAATTTTTATTTGAAAATTTTGAAATAAATGTGACCCTAAAAGTCCAAATTCAATAGCCTATCCACTATTTTAAAATGTTGAATTTTTAAGAATTATAGGCAATTAGTGACCTTTTAGAGTGGGTTGCAATTTAGAATTTTAGGTGTACTATAGAACATTTGAAATGGTGAGGAGATGGCTATTATATGAATGTAAGAAATCTCCAAGATACAAAAATTTGGGAAAGGAATAAACTCTCAATTTATTTTTCTTTGTATGATCATATTTTATAACCGTGTGTGCACGGATGTTATCTTGTACCAATTGTAATGGTTGTGATGGAGAAATTTTATATGTGGAGGCTCCCACCATTTGTCGAAGTCGCATGCACAACAACGTTGGCAGTCAAAGCACACAAACCTAGTTGGACAGATCATTATAAATCCACATAGCTATTTGTGTCAGTAGGCTTGACCAGTCACATGATGCTTGTTACCTGTTGGTTGCTATTCATCCCATTTGATATTAGCCTTATGCGTTCGATAGCGCTGTCACTTCATCACCAAAGTGTCGGTAATAGTTGTTTATTGTCGTTGATCTTCCCCTACGAGTCCATTGGTCACACCAGCTGCTAGTTTCTTTTGTTGGAAAAAAGCGACGTAACGTAACGGAAATTACTCGTGATCAATGAATCTACTACGATCTACGTAAGTAATCACACCATCAAGCAATTACACACAGGACACAATAATTTTACGTTGTTCGGTAATCTTGCCTACGTCCACGAGAGGAGAGAACTCATACTATGATCCATCTCGATCCCCTCAAGATTTAGGGTTACAGTACATCAAATATATAGTTCCTGCTTTCTTGGTCACCAAGAAAATCCATACATAATGACTAAAATACTCCTAACACTGAGCCTCGGTTCTGGCTAAACCAGACGACCGATCCGGCTAAACCGAAATACAAGACAAAACCCAATAATCTCCACCTTGGCTTGGATTCCACAAATCCTCAGAGCCACATTGAGATACCCAGTAATGTCTTCATACACCTTGCTGAAGGGTACGTCACTACACCGATGGCGCAGTCTTCATTCTTCAACACTCAATGTGTTGAACCAGCACTTCACATACCTCGCTGAAAGGCACGCCTCCGCACACGCTACGACCTAGCGTGGCCACAGTTGCCTCCTTTGACCTCAACACCACCGTCTTGAACCTCTGAAGTGCTCTCCATTTGTTGCCACATGCATGCATTCTTGCAACACAATGAACCTAACTTCCATACGTCAAGACAAAACTGAAGACCTCCTTGAATCCGGATCTCATTGGTACCTTGTAAATCCTTCATTCTGTCTTCGTCCCGGTGTTCTTTCCGTCAAACCTGCAACTGTCCTGTTCTAACCTGTTTTGGTGGGTTGGGCACAGTATATGCGGGTTAAGTATAACCCGATGCTTAAACCGGCTTACTCCGACCTGAACAAGACTATCTTTTCTTCCCCGAGAAAATCATCTCCGTTCAGGGCTTTCTGGATTTCCGCTAGATGATATCATCGAAGATCCATCAATCCATCTTCTAATGATCCGTCGCATCTAACTCCACTCGAATCACAGATTTTCTCCCTTGTTATTTGATGTCTCCTTCACTGAATGACTAAAATACCCCTAACACTGAGCCTCGGTTCTGGCTAAACAAGACGACCGATCCGGCTAAACCGGAATACAAGACAAAACCCAACACCTTTACCATTTTCAAAAGTCAAACAAATGAACATTCAGATATGTATGGGATCGACTGCTCTTCTTGGTGGTGATGACCATTATTAATTTCGGATTGCTGGCATTTGTTTTCCAATTCGTCTCAAATGCAGATGGAAAAAAAAACGAAAAAAAAAGAAAAGGAATAGAACAACACAACAATAAAAGAAATGAAAGATGCGGAAAATCTAAAACATGGTGAGTTTTATAATTTAGACTTTCTACTTTAACATATTTTGGCTGCATGCACAATTGTTTTTAGAAGTTTAAGTATTTTTCACAAAGCCATTTATCCGATTGGTAGAATCATACAATATTGTATACATCGCATGCGCGATATTGGAAGTCATATGATATCGCACGTATCTTCCAATATTGTAATCATGCGATATTACATCATTTTTATCCAAACAATTCTATGGGATAAAAAATACATTTAAATCTCAATTGTTTAGGACCAATGACACCTAAAAGCAGCTGCATTATTCCTTTGATTTTCTTACCCTCTGTTGAAGCAAAAGGTCTTCCACTTTTGAGTAATAATGGCGTCAACCTGTTAGAAGAGAGTGGCTTGGTATTGGTAGAAAAGAGAATGCGACTGAAAAGACTTGTTTGTGATGCCTTCTCTAATGAAAAGTCAGTGGGATTGTGGTCGATTTTTCAATGTCTGTTGTGAAGCCTACTTCTCTTATAAGAAATTAGTATATTGAAAGTCAGATCCACTGATTCATTCTCATTCGTCCCATCTAAAGCAAGCACAGAACCTTTGAATAGATGGTATCTCTTTGGGCCCTCACCAGGGCTCGTTCGAGAAAATTAGAAGACTAAAGCCACAATTTTAAAATGAGGCCTTTTTTTTTTTAAATTTTAACTATTATTATAAATATTTTATTCAAAATATATTTTTTTAGCTTTTTGTGATGTAAACTTACTAATAAAGTTTTTATATTTAAGTTTTGTTAACATATCTTTTTCAATCTACAAATGATCATTAAAAATAAAACAAAAATGCATTGGGACATTTAGTAAATTAAAAAAAAAGTCTCTATCACAATTTTTCTTCATGTAAACAACATGTTTTAGTGGGACCTATTGATTTTTATATATGGCAAGAGCATTTTGGAGATTCAACATATGAAGATGATGGGATTCAAATTTAACATAGAGGCACTCTAGGGATTAGATTCAGTCATTCAGATTTAACTACAATTGGATGAGATTTGGCGATTTAAATTTAAATAGAATTAGATATAGATAATGCAAAAGTTATATGTGAGATAAAAGTTGAAAATTTTGGATATAAAAATTATACATAAAATTATGTTAAAAACTATCTAAATGAGTTAGATAAATAATTATACGGGAGACTTTAGAGAGAAATCATTTTACTCTTACTTTCAAAATATATGAAGTCTTATTCTTTTAGGCGCAAACCAAAGACTTTTGTTACTTTAGGCTAGAGACGACGTGTCACAGCATGCTTGAAATGACAGAACTGTCACGGCATCACCAAGAAGTGGCTATTAGCCTTTTCTTTCATTTATAGTTGTTTATTGTAGTGGACCTTATCCGACGACTTTTACTTTCTCCACTCCAGAATCCTATTTTTGTCTTTTTGGTAGTACTCCATATTCCTGTTGCAAGTGAACCGTGTGTAAGATATGTCCGGGGATCAAATGGAGATAATTCAAACAGTCGCTCTTGAATGTCATTCTCTTTGAACATATATATATATATATATTTTGAATGGTAACGGATTACTTAATTAATAAAAAAGATTACAAAAATTAGAGTAAAAAGAGAGAGGAAAAAAAAAGTAAAGGAAAGAAGAAGCACTAAAAAAAAGAGAGTAACAAAGTACACAAGTATTGTACCCTAGAATAAGCAAATCACTAAATAATGCCCTTTCAAGGAGATATCTTCTTAACTCTTGTTTAGCTAAAGCATCGGCAAATTAGTTGGTTAATCTAAGTTCATGCTGGAAGTGCAAATTGATGACACAGACAACACCCAAATTTCATTAAAGAGGAAATGAAATTTTTATGAGTTGCTCCTTCGATTAATCACTAACCCAATTGCATTTGATGAGTCACTCTCCACAATAAAAGCACATGAAAATTTATAGAGAAACAACGCAGGCTTTTCAAAATAGCTAAGACATTTGCTTCATTAGAATTACAAACCCACATATGCTTGGAGAACATGAATAAAACATCTTCTTTACTACATCGAAGGATCCCGCCAATTCCTGTAGGCCTGGTTTACTTTTAGTAGTATCGTCTATATTAAACTTAAAAACACTAAAAAGAGGGGGAGATCAATGAACATATTTCCTCATCTAAAAAATGATACCGTTGTACTTCCTTTGCAAAGGAGTTAATCCCCACTAAAAATTGAGAACATAGTGAAAAATGACATGCCAATTAGTGCCTACTCACAATCTCTTACTTATGGTGAGGCAAGTTTCCACTAAAGTGAAATCTAAAGATATCTCACTCGATGGGATGAAATTCATTTTAAATAGTTCAGATTATCTTTATATTGGGCCCACAGCTGAGTTCTTCGTATGTGTTATACGATTCCAATGTAGCAGTTGCCACAGGGGATCCCCACTCTTCCTTCCCCCTCTTTTCCCAAAAAGTATTGAAAGCACCCCCTTACATCAGCAGCTTAACTGAAAACTATTTAAACTACGATTATTTGGAATCACATGTGAAGTCCAATTAAGGGCATTTGTATAGTCATTGGGATCAGTGAATTCGATATAAAAAAAAATTATGACCTTGGTACATCTTATTATTATCAATAAAGTTGTATAGTCTCAAATATGCTTTGTGAGTATTTCTTCACTTCCACTTGTAATAAGTCGGCATTATTATCAATAAAGTTGCTTTGTGAGTATTTCTTCACTTATGTTTGTTATGCTGTGCTTTATTATTATTGTTTAAAGAATTGCTGATTCAGAAGTAAGAACGTCAAAAGTCTTAATACTTAGTTCTGTGTTTGTTATTATTGAGAAATTTTAATCATATTCCGTTCGGAGCGCAGAGGTAGCCATTGTTATTGCCGTTGTTAGCCATGTGAAGGCGTTTTAAGGCGTGTTGTTGGTGTGTAAATCCTCAAAGCGCTAGATACTTGTGGTAGATTTGGTTAAAATAACTTGGTAATACAACTTATGGCTAAGTTTATTAAGAAGCTTGTACTTTCTTCTTCCTCATCATCAAATTCCTCATCTTCCATGTCTATTAAAAATAGTGAAGAAATTAGCAATGATGATTTAGATCAGGTTATTTGTGACTGGACAATTCCAACTGTTTAAAAACATGAAGTTCCTAAAACGGAAAGTTTTCAATTAAAATCAAGTTATAAAATAAAAACTATTGAACGAACTGAATCCATTACTAGTAATATTCAGCATTTTTCTTTAATTAAGCTCCATGAAATAAAAGAATATGCTAAAACATATAATTATATCCATTTTGGCTTAGTGCAAGTTGCTCTAAAGCCTCTAACAAGACTTAGACTGAGAACAGAAGCTCTCATGTATGTTCAAGATACAAGACATAAAAAATTCAATGATTCATTAATAGGAATGGTTGAATCAAGTTTGGCTAACGGCCCTACTTTCTTTAACTGTTTTCCAAATTTCTCTGTCTCTCTTACAGATCCAAGTGCCCATGAAGCTCTTACCCTTGCTATTCAAACAAAAGGTTTTGATATGAATCCTCATAATCAAAATCTCGCCCTCGTTTATAGAGTTTATTATAAGCTCATGAATTCAGTTGTTCCAGGCATAGCCTATTCAAATCAAGCAAAAGGTATGACTACCTTATTCCAAACCAATTTCAAAAATAAAGTTAATATTCCCAAACTCATACAGTGGAATGATATTAATTTATCTGGTAAATGGCTTTTAGAAAATGCTTAATCAGAAAGACCTAAAGAAAATCAAGACATTGAAAATATAATTGAACATGAAAATGGAAGTGTTGAAATAAATTTCCAAACATATTTTCGACATACAAACCCTTCAGCTTATCAACCCTCTAGAAAGTCCTCTTCTCATCCTCCCTCTGTGGTAGGATCTTCTATAAAGGAACCACCTCATGGTTCTAACTCTATACCTCACATCAATTTGAGGCCTACAGGACTTGTTTATCCTTCTTATCAAGCTTCTCCATCTCATATATATAATCCTTCAGAATCAGATTTCAATATAAATGTTCTTGAAAGATTTGAAGTTGATAAAGAAATGTTAAAGAAGAATTTAGCCGCTCATCCCTTGACAAAAGCTTTCTTTAAATATATTTCTCCAGAACATAAGGACTTCTTAAAAGAAAAGTGGTATAAATATATGTGTGATGATGAAAGAAACATTTATTTCTTTAATTGGCTTAAATTAGCTATGAAGAAAAATTATAATATTGAAGATTTATCCATAAATATGATAACAAAATTAAGCTCATTATGGATTATAGCTTCAACCAGTTCTTCTCCTCAGAGAACTGAAGAATCTATAAATCCTCCTTTACATCAAATTATTTAGAAAGACACCTCAGCCATACCGATAAAAGATGTTGCAAAAATTCAAGGAGATAAAGGTAAATCTGACTTATATCACGTCATAGAGCAATATAATTCTTCATTTCAGTCTAATAACAATTATTCTTCTCCTTTGTTCTCCTTAAACGTTCTTTCAACCCAAGAAGACATAATTTTCGAAATGTTTAAAGACCTCAAAGAAGAAAAATTAAAAAATAAATATTTTGAAAAAATACAAAAAATAAATAAAGAAAATAAAAAAGAAAAATCCTCTATTCCAAGTGTATCTGAACAGTTCAACATGAAAAATGTATTAAGAAAGCAAAAAGCTCTTCCTTATATATCTTTGCAAGATCTTTATAAAGAAATTAATAATCAAAAGCAAGAAATAAAAGAATCAAAACAAAACTTAAATGAACTTCAAGAACTCAAACATCGTTTTGAGAATCTTGAATTTCAAAAAGATAAAGATAATATAGAGCAACAAGAAAACTTTGATGAAAAGTTTGTAAATTCGTTAACAAAGAATCCTCGCCAACCTTGGAAAACTCAAGTTACAATTAAGATCAAGAATTTCTCTATTAAAGTTCTCTGCTTACTAGATAGTGGCGCAGATGTTAATTTAATAAGAGAAGGATTACTCCCAACAAAATATTATGAAAAAACCAGAAATAAACTCAGCGTAGCAACTGCTAATCATAAACTCTATATTCATTATAAATTAAATAATGCCCATATCTGTAAAAATGGAACATGCATAAAAACTAATTTTCTTTTAGGAAAAGATTTAAACAATGATGTTATCCTTGGAAATCCCTTTCTACAACTTTTACAGCCCTTTCAAATTGATTCATCAGGCCTTAAAACTATGAAAGACAAAAAAGAATTATTTTTTGAGTTTGTTGAATCCACTCCTATTCCACATATCACTATGATCCAAAATCAAATTTCTTATAAAGAGAAACAAATTGCCTATCTTCATGAAGATATGAATTCTCTATGAATTGAAGAAGGATTATAAAAACCAGAATTCCAAAATGATTTAATCCATTTCAAAAATCTCTTGAAAAAGAATGCTGTTCTGATCTTCCTTTTGCCTTCTGGCACAGGAAACACCATACTGTTTCTCTTCCATATATTGATAATTTTGATGAATCCCAAATTCCTACTAAAGCTCGTCCTATTCAGATGAATAAAGATCTTGTTCAATTATGTACCAAAGAAATTAATGATTTTCTTGATAAACAGCTTATTCAAAAATCACAATTCCCTTGGAGTTGTACTGCGTTCTATGTAAATAAAGCACCTGAACAAGAACGAGGTGTTCCCCGTCTTGTTATCAATTATAAACCTTTAAATAAAGTCTTAAAATCCATAAGATATCCAGTTCCAAATAAAACCGATCTAATTAATCATTTAACTAGTGCCTTCCTTTTTTCTAAATTTGATATGAAATCAGGCTTTTGGCAAATTCAAATTACCCCCGCAGATAGGTATAAAACTGCTTTTACAGTCCCATTTGGCCATTACGAATGGAACGTTATGCCATTCGGTTTGAAAAATACTCCTTCAGAATTTCAACGAATTATGAATGATATTTTTAATCCATATCAAGATTTTACACTCGTCTATATCGATGACATTCTTGTGTTTTCCAAATCTATTTGTGACCATTGGAAACATTTAAATATTTTCAAAAAAGTTATTATGAAGAATGGACTTGTTTTATCTCAAAATTAAATAAAGCTTTTTCAAACAGAAATTCAATTTCTTGGTTTTCTAATTCAAAAAGAAACTATTTTCCTAGTTCAAAGAATTATTAAGTTTGCCTCTCAATTTCCTGATGAAATTCTTAATAAAGAGCAATTACAACGTTTTCTTGGATGTCTTAATTACATCTCTAATTTTTATAAAGACCTTGCTAAAGAAAGAAAATTATTACAGCTCCGTTTGACAAAACATCCAGCTGAATGGTCACATGCCCATATAAAAGCTGTCCAAAATATCAAGCAAAAAGTTCAAAATTTACCTTACTTAACTATCCCTCATCCAGATTTATTAAAAACTGTTCAAACAGATGCCTTTGATGTAGGTTTTGGTGGAATTCTCTTACAACAAAATGCTCTTGGAAAAGAAGAAATCCTTCGTTTCACATCCGGAACATGGACACCCACATAACAGAATTATTCAACTATTAAAAAGGAAATCCTATCCATAGTAAATAGTATCATGAAGTTCCAAAGTGATTTATTAAACAAAAAATTCCTAGTAAGAATAGATTGTAAATCTGCTAAAGAAATTTTAGAAAAAGATGTTAAAAATCTTGATGCTAAGCAAATCTTTGCTCGTTGGCAAGCTTTATTAGCTATATTTGATTTTGACATTGAGTATATTGCAGGTAAAAATAATTCCCTTCCTGATTTTTTATCTCGTGAGTTTTTACAGGGACAAAAGAATAAGGCCTCAGCAGATTAGACTTTTTAATCGGTCCCATATTGATAAAGCTTATCCACCTATATCCAGAAAACCCAGTGGCAATTATCTTGAAAGATGGGGTGCAACCCATACTTCCAATATTCCCCAATTTCAAAGCCCATCAAGCTCTGCATCCAGAAAACCTTAAGCTTCTCAAACCCAATATTTTATCCCAAAACCACCCATGAGAATGTTTACTTTGGATGATACATTTTATACAGACACTTTTCCTATGGAACATATTATCTAGACCCTCTTTTCTCCAGACCATTTCTTTTTTCAACCCCTTGATTATAAAACTTATGAATAAATCCTTATCCGGACTGGCAGTTGCACTATCGACCATACTGATGGCTCTAAAAACTCATATTTAAATGCTTTACCATACCATATTAACATTCTATATTCAAAAATCAAGATTATGCATATCCTCTCTGCAGAAGACTGGGGGCAATCTCTTCATATGCCTCAAAGAATTGATTCAGACCTTATCTTTAATTATTATGACTATATTTCTGCTTGGGAAGCCATTCTCTGTTATCAAAATTCATCCTTCCAGCATTCCTGGTTTATTCGGTTTAAATCCAACTTCCATAAAATACTTATGTGGTTTTTTACACAATTTTGGATACCATTTGGAGCCACTAAAGATCTTCTTCCTCAAGCTCTCCTTCCTATTTATGAATCCTATTCTGTATCCTATAAAGCCTCTCTCAAATCAGACGAAAAAAGCCTTTACCAATATCTCCAGCTTGCAACAGAACTTTATATCACCATGCAATTCTATTGCAAGCATGAAATTCCGTGGATTCTGAAATGGAATTTTTATAAAGAAATGCACTTTAGTCCACCGGTTCTATACAGAGTTATGTATATCAAATTTTGGCATCAATTTGATTATATTACAATCCTGCAGTAATATTCTGCTGATCAAGCTATAAAGCCATCCTTTTCTGACATTCTCAGAACTCCAGAAAAAGTAAAAGAAAAAGAAAGGCCTCCTCCAACAAGTAATCCAGACAAGCAGAAGAATTTATGTTCAGCTTCTTCTTCTGCGTTTCTTGTAGCGGCAGACCTACTTCAGCTTAAAAAAGATCTCCAAAAAGAAATTATGGAACAAATACAAAAAGAAAGATCCTCTGAAAACTCGCTATTAAGCTTCAGCTAGCAGTTACATCATCTATGCGTTGATGATAATCCCTTTGAAAATATTGCTCCTGAAGCAGACACAAATGCAAAAGAGACAAAAAGTGATAATGAAGGATTCAACTCTATCCACAGAAAAAGAAAAAAATAAAGCCACAACAAGACATCGATGTTATCAAGCCACTCAATTTTCCACAAAATATCATATGCAGTCTAAAGTGATCTGATCCATCGACACTAGTCCCCACTTGACTATTACCAAGAAGCCGCTTTCTTGCTTTTGTGAGAGACAGAGAGAGAGAGAGAGAGAAGAGGAGGAAATGGGAGTGTGTGTAACGGGTGCAGGAGGGTATGTGGCTTCATGGTTGGTGAAGCTACTTCTCTCAAAAGGATACACGGTCCACGGTACTGTGAGAGACCCAGGTAACCCCTTTTCCTCTTCTTTCTATCAAGCATGATCTGTCCATGTATCAGATTACTGTTCTTGGCCCATGCAAATGAGTTGCTTGCAGGTGATGAAAAGAACTGCCATCTGAAAAGGTTCGAGAAAGCCCAAGAGAACTTAAAACTCTTCAAGGCAAACTTGCTTGACTACGGCTCTCTCTGTGCAGCCACTGCCGGATGCCGTGGGGTCTTCCACATTGCATCTCCAGTTCCATCATCCATTCTGGAAAACCCAGAGGTGGCATCTTCCTCCACCCTTTTGTTGATTCTCACTTATATTTCTTATTATTCCCCATTCCAATTACTTTTTTTAGATGCTTGGTAGAAGATTGGTAAAATCCTGAAATGTTTGTTCATGATTTGTTCCAAATGTTGGCATGCTTGGCCTCGCCATTTAAATTCAAGACCGAGAATTTGGCTTAGGTTCGGTTTAAAGGCCTAAAAGTGGAGCCTAAATCCAGCCAAATCCTGGCCAGGCTTAGGCTGGCTTGATTCTTGTGCGCGATACTAATGAAGATGCTCATGTTTGAATATGTATTGAGCGAATTGTCATAAGGCGAAGTCTCAAATCAAGAGAGAAAAGTAAAGGTGAAGTGTCAACGTTAAGAAAATAATATATAATGGGGTTAAATTATAGTGTGATGGCTTTTTATTTTTAGAGACTTGAAACTAATTTTTTTTTTGTGTAAAAAGTAGATTTTTTTATTCATTGAGTAGTTTCATGATGTTGTTTTTAACTTTTTCTTTTTTTTTTTTTAAGAAAGAAGAGAAAAATTTAAAATTTTATACTTTTAATATAGCCCACACATCAAATTATGTTTGCGATGGTTTCACTTCACTCCACTTTATGCCCCATCCAAACATGTTGTACTTGGTGTGGGTGAGGGATGATTACGAGCCCAGCCTGCTTTGGGCAAGATTTGAAGTTACCTTTTTGGCCCATGGTTACATGAGCTGGACTGAGCCCAGAGCATCTGAAAAATTACCGGAGCACCTGGCACTGCTCTCCTGTACAAATTTGACATCAATGGCACAGGAAGTTCACCTGAATCCAAACTACCAGGTCAGCTTCAAGTTGGGGCTGGGTTAACATCATGGTTGGGCCTTAAAGAGTAAACGATTTTAAATTGATTTGTAATGAACCATTCATCTACTCCGACAGGGTGTTGGAAGCAGAAGTTCTTATTCAGTTTCCTAAATTCTTGAACATTTTAATGCAGACCGAAGTGCTGGAGACTGCTGTTAAGGGCACTCTCAATGTACTTAAGGCATGTTCTGAGAAAGGAGTGGAACGAGTAGTCATTGTCTCGTCTACTGCTGCTGTTGTGAATAACCCAAACTGGCCACCAAATGGACCCATGGATGAGGAATGTTGGAGCGACATTGACTATTGCAGGAAAAGCAGGGTGACAGCCCAAACTGTAAAACCAAATAATGATCAGTTAGGATCTGAATGGATCTTCGCAAATCAAATTCAGGTAACCAATGAAAAAAATGAATATCAGCAATGACAGTTGTTGTTCTTCGTGATATCTAATTATAAGTAAATGAGGTTAGCAGTAGTTCAATATACAGCCAGTTCAACGACCCAAACCAAATGTGGCCTTAGTAATTGCAGTTCAAAATCCTGGTTCATCATGCAGTTAGTTCTCTGTATGGTGACCGTAGATGACAAGTCATCAATCGATCAGGCCTAGTCCAGCCCGGAGGTGGTATAGATTTCTGTTGAGGCTAAAGGCCCATAGTTTGGGAGGGCTTTACGTTTTCCAGCCCAAAAACTAAATTGGCCCCGTCTAGGTAGGCCTATCCAGTGTTTGACACCTGATAGGATGACAGAACCTGCCTGCATTTGTCTTGGGCCACATCCAGACCACACAACTGGAAGCCTGAACAGTACTTGCTCCTCTAATTACCTACCCAGATAGTAACCTATTCTAGCTATACTCAAACATCTCACTGTCACAAGTGAATTTCAGTTAGTTTTAATACTAAACGCAAAAGGAAAATACTTGCCAGAGTTGGGAAACAGATGCAGAAGGCAAAGTGGAAATCCAATGTGTTAATAAACTTGTCAGTTGTCACAAACTACTACACAGCTTCTATGTAAAGTGTATTAAACAAATGCACAAAATGAAACAAGGAAGCAAGAAATGTAGGTGTTTTTCTTCTGGATAAACAAGTGTTTTGGCTTACTATTGTTTGGACTTCTAAGTACTTGTTGACTTGAACTCCAATTTCATGTTGCATGTAGTGGTACAACTGGTACTGTATTTCCAAGACAGCATCAGAAAGGGAGGCATTGAAGTATGCTGAGAAAAGTGGGCTCGACGTTGTAACGGTTTGTCCGGCCCGGGTTTTGGGACCACTGCTGCAACCCACTGTGAACTCCAGCAGCCAACTTTTCATTGAGCTATTTAAAGGTATTTCCTTCTGCTAAAGAAATTCATCCTCTTAGCTCTAATCCGTGCTTTGAATAGCTTGCAATCTTTATCTATGAGCCCATGATTGTTATGCTTGCAGGTGGGTCTCACGGTCCTTGTTCCATGCTAAGGAACACCATTCCTTCATTGAAAAAGAGAATGTGCATGCACACACACATTCACGTGCAAAAACATGAACAAGTATCCAAGTGGGGCGTTAAAGTTGTATACAGAGGGGGCCTTGTTTGATTGGACACTGGATAGACAATGACTCGGGATGACAATGGACCCTGTTAACTCCCAGAAGGATCTGAATATAAAAGATTTGGCTTTGGTCCTAATGTGGATCTGTTCAGTTTCGGGTCCATTTGAACCCCTATGGTAACGAAATAAGGTCCATGGTCACAGAGAGGGGGCCATGTTGTATAAAGAGGGGGCCATGTTTGATTGGATACTGTGGATAGACAATGACTAGGGATGACAATGGACCCTGTCAACTCCCGGAAGGATCTGAATTTAGAAGATTTGGCTTTGGTCCTAATGTGGATCGGTTCAGTTTCGGGTCCATATAAACCCCTATTGTAATCAAATAAGGTCCGTGGTCTTTTGGTGGGTACCCACTTGAATTCCTGAGTGGAACTATGTCGTTTTTCTGTTTGAGCTCCCAATCTTTCAGATAAAAACTCTAGATTGTGGATTTATTTACCCCATCAGCCCCTGTTTCACTATCAAGTCGGGAGTCCTAGATGAAGTGTCTTAACTGTTTCCTATTTAGAAGGATAAATTATTGAGGTCTAAGCAACTTCTAATTGATTTTGAAGTAAATACCATGACTATTATAGCAATGATCCTTAAGTGTCCATCACAAAAACTGCTTGTGTCTCTTGAACGTGACTATATCAGCAATGATCCTAAGTCTCCATTGCAAAAACTGATTGCATCTCATTATGAACTCAAGATTGTGGCAATTGTAGAACAGAGGCAACAGCCACCATATTCCCTTCTTTTTTTTTTTTTAACCGCTTCAAATGCAGGAGGAGTTGAGACCATAGACAATAAAGTTTGGGTTATTGTTGATGTCCGAGATGTAGCTGAAGCATTGCTGTTGGTGTATGACACGAAAGAAGCATCTGGGAGATACATTTGTGCATCACATCCAGTTCGACTTCAGAGTATGGTTGAAAAGTTGAAGAGCAAGTATCCTTACTATAACTATCCTAAAAAGTAGGTACCCTATACCTGGATTAGATAAGTTGATTATGATTAAAGGGATATCGATCTCTCAGACCCATTGAATTTTCTTTTCTACAGTTACATAGAAGTGGATCAAGAAGTGAAGCTAAGTTCAGGGAAATTGAAGAGGTTAGGTTGGGAATGCAGGTCATTGGAAGAGACCATTTTTGACACTGTTGAATACTGTCGGGAGGCTGGTATTTTGAACAAGGATTAGATTTGTTTTGGTTTGGTCTCCGTTGCTTTTGTTTTTATATATACATTAAGTTCTGTGGAAAGATTATTAGTATATATCATCATTAGCCACCAGAACCTGTCCTTGTTGTATTAGTTGCTTAAAATTTGTATTGGACCTGTTGTCTCGTTGTTTAGATTCAAAAGAATTGGCAAAATAATCTCTTGCAATTCAAAGCCTTTAAGACATATATGTATTTTTAATATGTGAATGTAATCGCTCTGAACCCCCGTGCTCAGGTCAAAAACATAAAGGGTTTCTGAATCCTATATGCATAGATCCGGATCTAGATCCATTATTTCTTCCCAATCTAAGAATAGATTCCATCTTGCTTCTTAAGAACTGGAGTCTAACACTTAAAAAATGGGACACCCATTTGTAATCCCAACTGTCATCCAAAAGATGAAAATTGTGTAGATTTAATGCACTCAAACAAGGGTTAAGATGATAAGATAGTCTCCACTTTTTGAACACCTTGAACCATTCAGTAACTTTTGTTATACACTTCCTTGCCATTAATTGTGTAGCATGTGTGTGTAGTGTTTGTGAGATACTAAGAAGAATACCCCTTAAGGAATAGTTTTTGCTCGTCAAAATCTGGTAAATCTCAGGTCGGAGGCCAAAGGTCTAAAGCCTGAGTTGGCGAATTACCCTAGATCATCAAAATAAATAAATGAATTCCCTGTAGATTAGCTTTTTGCCAATTTTGAGAAGTGCTTGTCATACAGTAGGCACTCATCTATTTCTTTACATGTGTGAATGAGCAAAGGTGAGGTAGATATCAATTATTGAAAATACAAAATAAAGTATATTGAAGTAAAAGTAGATGTGTGATAAAATTCTTGTTTGGTTGGTATGAAGTATAGGCCAGATAAGGAGTGCAGATTAAAAATTATATTTTGCTGTACAATCCATGTCACTGTGCTTTTCACACTTCTATTGTAAAATAAAAGAGGCTGGTGTAGGAGTTAAAGATGAGTAGTGTCGTATCTTAAGTTTACCTCTCAAACTTACTTTTTGACCCAAACTTAATTAACAAAAAATATAACTATCAGATGCCTACTTTAATAACTCTAGACAGGTTGTAGGTCGGAGTTGAAGAAAGGCTTTTACTCGAAAGTCAAACAAGCATTGAGCCCCTTCTTTTTCTCATAAGGTTAAAGGCATTTGATTTGATCAAACAGATCACTGGGATCACTTCTTAAATTGTGATATTTGACACCGAGTTCGTATGGCCCCATTTCGAAAGACTTGGGATTGGGCTTATTAGTATTCAGTTTTTCCTTTCCTACATTCAGCAAATTTACGGGCAATAGTCTATTGGAGAAATTTTGGTTGATTGGAGTTCTGTATGGCTGCTGTATAGAATATTTGGCGGACTCCTTAGTGGGGATCCTGCTTTTGTGAATGGTGGGCCTTTTCAATCATGCATGGTCCTTGCGTGGTAACTGTCTCTGACATGTTCACATAGAAGCACCGAGGCAGTTTTGATTTTAATTGAGTTGGCCTCATGTGTGAAACCCCAAAAAATGCATTGGAAAGATGGATTATCCTGAAAATTCGTTGCATATACACACAAATATATACAAATAGGATAGGCGCTAATTTAAATTTTAGGCTCATATATTGATTCAGCTCTGAATTGTTGAGCTAATACTTAAATTAATTTGCGACGCTTAAACAAGCTGAGGCCCAGTCCAACTTGAATATGGAACACTCATCAAATGATGGACTTGTAAAACGCAAGAACAATAAACATGAACAAAAGAGGAAAATACCTTATTATGTAATCAATTATCTGAAATTAAGATTAAAAATAGTATGTTTAAATCAACACACACATGGTTGAATGGTGTTGGCACCTTTACCAGGGCTATGTGGTTAAACAAGATGACATGGACTGTGTGGATATGTTTTGCAAAGATAAATTATATTTAGAAATCTTTTATATAAACAATCATACTTCTTTCCAAAATACAGGGTCCTTGCTAAGGGCATATTTCATGAATAGTTCAATACAAGATTCCAAAGATTCCAAATCATCCAACTCGAAAATTTGAAAAATAGGGTCATCCTTCCGATTGTAATCTTTCTTTTGGGGCTCATTTGTAATCATCTCTGCATCAAGTAACTTCAAGACTTCCGACCTAACCACTTCCTTCATTGCAGGGTTCAATCGCCTTTGTGGTTCATGAGAAGTGTTTGCATTATTTTCTAAATGAATTCTATGTTGAACCACAGATGGGCCTATTCCTTTGATATCTGCTATATGGACCACCCTATAGCTTCCTTATGTTCATCCAGAATTTTTATGAGTTTTTACTCTCGGACAGGATCCAAGTCTAAAGCTATAATCATTGGAAAGGTTTCTAGGGGGCCTAAAAACACATATTTCAAAGTATCTGACAACTGCTTGAGTTCTAACTTAGGGGGCTTTACAACAAATGGGACAGGTGGGGAAGCAGATGGAGTCAGATTTTCATACTTTGGTTGCCACCTGGTATAGTTTATGACTGGGGTTGAGTCTAATAGAGCATTAACTTCCTTAATTTGTCCATCTATGTCAAAATCACTTCCAAAGTGGGCCAAACAAGCCTCTAGTGGATCTTCAAGATTTAAATGGGGTAAGTGATTTATTACTAATTCATTAATATAACTGACTTCAAAAGCCCTATCATCCTCATCATGAGGTTGCTTACTAACATTAAAGTTCACCTGAACAATCATGGTCCCAAAAGAAATTCTCATCACTCCATTCCTACAATTAATTAAGGCATTTGAGGTGGCTAAGAATAATCTCCCTAAGATCACTTGTATTTTGGGTTCAACCCCAAATGTGTTTTTTGAATCCAAGACAACAAAATCGATGGGAAACACAAAGTCTCTGAATTTGAATAGAACGTCTTCGACTACCCCCTTAGGGTATTGAATCGATGTATTAGCCAATTACAAGGTCACATGGGTCTTTTTCAACTCCCCCAAACCTAATTCTTCATAAATAGAGAATGGAATAAAGTTCACACTTGCACCCAAATTTAGAAAAGCTTTCTCTATGTGATGGTCCCCTATCTGGCAAGAAATGGTAGGACACCATGGGTTCTTGTATTTGATTGGGGTCGGACATGAAATGATCGAGCTAGCTTGTTAAGCTATAAACACCTTTTTGGGCACATTAGTAGTCCTTTTAAAAGTATAAAAGTCCTTTAAAAATTTCGCATAGGTCAAAAATTTGTTGGATAGCATCAAGTAGTGGAATGTTGATTCTCACTTGTTTAAATACTTCTAACATTTCATCCAACTGGGCAGTTGATTTTCCTGGTTCTAGCCTCTGAGGGTATGGTGCCTTAAGAATGTAAGTCCTAGGAGTGGGCTCACTAGATGATGGTTCAACAGTGACTGGGTTCTCCTTGACTGGCTCTGGTTCTATCATGGGTTCAGCATTCATGCATTCATGCTTGGTTCCTCATATTCCACATCCTCACTCGATTTTAACTTAGGTTCCATTGATAGGTCTTCTTTGTTATCAACCTGTGTACCTGACCTAAGAGTGATTATGGATTTGACATGCTCTGGGCCTTTTCCTTTGTTATCATGAACAACTTGGCCCTTGGGATTAAGCTCAGGTTGACTAGGGAAGGTTCCCTTGTCTCTTGCGCTCATGGGATTGACCAGTTAGCCCATTTGATATTCTAATTTTGCAAAGGTCTGTGTATGGCCATTTAAAATTTTAGTCGTGGTCTACTAGAATTGAGCAGTATTCTGAGACATGAGTTTCATGGCCTCTTCCAAGGAATCTACCCTCTGGGTTAGTAGACTTCGACCAAAATTGGGCTTTTGGAAACTGGGTGAGGCATTGGCTTGAGATTGAATGGGTTAAAATTGATTGGCCTGTGATGGGCCAACCTGAATTGGGCCCTTGGTCCAAGAAAAGTTTGGACTATCCCTCTAACCTAGATTGTATGTGTTAGAGTATGGGTCATACCTTTGTTGATTATCACAACGAGTGTTTTGATAAAGCGCGTTCACCTCTTCAATAGATTCGGCTTGACTCAAAGTTGTTGGGTCAATTCCACCATTCAAGGCCTGATTAAACTTCAATGACTCCAACGTGTTTGGAGTTGGCATTTGGTTCAGCTCTAAGGCCTTTATCCTCCTAATTAGTGTGGCCAATTTGGCCTCTGCCTCAATTTTGGGCTCAATCTTGAGCATCCCCACTTTTTCAGGAATGGAGGGTTTGATGGGCTCCCTCTTGATAGGAGCTCACTATAGTGTATTATCAGCAGTTTCTTCTAACAATATCCATGCTTCATTCACTCTTTTTTGTGTAAAATTCCCACACAGAAGGATTCCACCATTTGCTTAGTTAGGTAATTCATGCCCTCATACACAATCTGGACCAATCGGATCTTTTCAAATCCATGGTGAGGACACTGGACTAAGAGGTCCTTGAACCGTTCCAAATAATTATAGAGTATCTCCCCATCCATTTGATAAAACCCATTATGGCCTGCCTAATTGAATCGGTCTTCTATTTGGAATAGAATTTCTTGTAAAAATTTTCAACTAGCTTAGCCCATGTAGTGAGAGACCCGGCCTGTAAGGCATAAAGTCAGGCTTTAGCCTTTTCTGTCAAAGAGAAAGGAAATAATCTAAGCTTGAAGGCATCTTCCATCACATGATTTATTCTCATGGTCCTACAAATGTCTTCAAATTTCCTAACATGTTGAAATGAGTTCTCTTGGTTTACCCCACGGAACACTAGGAGCATCTGGATCATGCCAGATTTGATCTCAAAGGTAGTATTGGTTTGGGGCAACCTAATGTCGGACGGTTGAGTTGTCCTGGTGGGGAACCTTTAATCCCTCAAAGTCATGGGTGGGTCCACTTGCTCTCCTTCAGTCATTTTTTCTTCAAAAATTGATGAACTACTTATGATGGTTAAGGCTCACTTGAGCTCTATCCCGATCAACCTACGATTTTTTTGCTTTCCACAATTTCTTCCTCTTAGATTTAGATCGCATGCATCGGGTTCAACTTTAAAAAAATTGTTAACCTAATCTTTATTCAAGCTTCTAATTATCCTCATATGATGCAGAAATCAAGCAGTCACGCGCAAGGATTAAGCACAAGAAAGGTCATAAGGTTAACCTAGACACTAGACAGCTTCTAACTGGTGATGAGAATAGTTGGGCCTCTAATTCGGTCCTATGAAACCTTAGTTGACCAGGCGGCCACCAACGAGTGGTAGGGATAAACCCGCTTAAGTACCAGTTCCTTGAACAGTCACACTGTCACACCCTCAGGAGCAAAGGCTTTCTTGGCCATCAACTTTAGTCAAAGAATGCAATTGGTGCAACCGTCAGTGATCTTCATCCTAGTGAGCTCGAATCCTAGGGTCTCGTTGCTATTTGATTTTAATTAAGGTTAGGATTCTAATGTGAAAGATGGTTAAACCTAGATGGGCAAGGATTTGGTAATGAAATCTTGTCCTTATCTTTTGGGGTGAGTTGCCCTTAACTAAGTGTGTGGGTCCAATTTAAATTGTGTGCCACGCAAGCAGTCATAGTTTGTAAAATTTTAAATCAACTAAGCCTACTTGTAGTAAAAGATTCATGGGTTAAGGACTGAAGATCTGATAGTAGATTCAAGTAAATCTTATCTTGTGCAAGCTTATCTTCTTTTTTAGTAATCTTTTGCAAACAATTCAATGTTGTTGGACTTTTTTAGAGCAATCTCCACAGTTTCCTGTTTTATCAAATCTCTTCACGTAATGGAAAGTACAAAAAATAAACAAAATCTTGTTAGTAATTCCTAATTTGAATGAAACTTCTATCTAAAAAAAATTTGAAATCTTGTCCTAATCTAAGACGAAGAGATAAAAATATGAAAACTATAAATTACCAAATTAATGAAGATTCTAAAAGATTGCAAAGTGACTTAAACTATTTAATTTGAAAATCAACTAATCCTAATATTAATCAAACTAATACTAACAAATCTAATGAAACCTAAAAATTAATTTTTTTTTGAAA
This sequence comes from Sextonia rubra, assembly GCA_037013555.1. Classification (NCBI taxonomy): domain Eukaryota; kingdom Viridiplantae; phylum Streptophyta; class Magnoliopsida; order Laurales; family Lauraceae; genus Sextonia; species Sextonia rubra. Next base: position 17,068,274 of record JASUAD010000002.1, on the reverse strand, counting down.
TTCAAAATGAGAAAAATTCTAAAAAAAAACAGATTTTTATGTGATTATAAAAAAGAATCCTAAAAGAAAATAAAAACTACTCTAAAAAAATCAAAAGGAAAAACTTTTTTTCACTGACTTTTTTACTTTTGAAATTCTAGAAAAAAATTTTTTCTGAAAATCTTTTAATTTTTTTTAATTCTGAAAATTCAATAAATACTAAAAAAATAAGAAAAATCCGAAATTTTTTCTTTTTCTTTTTTAGAAAAATGAAAAAGACAAACTACCACTAATTGCAAAAAGAAGTTATTGCAAAAAAAAGTTAAGGAAACAAACTAAATGATTGAACAACTAATAATGCAACTTAATGATGGATATGAATGTACCTAAAAAACAAACAGATTTAATAATAAAAAAATTCAGATTTGGCTCCCCGGCAATGACACAAAAAACTTTATGTAAATTTAATCAATCTACTTAAAATTGTAAGTATACAATTGTCTTGTTAAGACAATGGCAAATATAAGTCGATCCCCACAATGAGCACTCTTCAATGTTGTTTAATTAAAAATCTGAAGTTTCTTTTAACTAGAAGACTTAATTAAAATAAAACTAAAAATATTAGAAACTTGATACAATTAAAAGTAGTGAAAAATCAATGGAGAAACAGATCAGAGCATATAGAATCCATTAAACAAGATAATTAATCCAATCATGCAACTATTTTATTCTTTGTCTCAAAATAACTTAGATACAAAACAAATCAATGTTTCCAATTTGGAAAATTTGTCTCTTGAAAGAAAATAATTTGAATAAGAAGAATAAAATCATCACCCAATACCTCCTTCACCTCATAAAAGAATGAAAAATCATAAGCATGACTTATCAAATTAAGTATAAACAATATAGGGATCTCAGCCCTAAACATAATCTATCAAAATAAGCATAAATTATCAAATTATTTTCATTAGAAGTTAAAATAGAGGTTGCCTAAGGCATAAAGACAAATCTATTATTCTAATAGAGTATTCATTAAAAGAGACAAGAAAAGAACAAAATAACTACATTAATTAAAAGAAATTTATTTAGCTTCATCTGTGTGCTCTGGTCTAAAAGACTAGCCAAACATTGTCATGATCTTCATTAAAAATTTCATGAAGATCATTTTTGTACAATATTCACTTTCTAAGAATCATCATCATCATCTCATCATCAAAGCCTTATCCCAACCATGTTAGGGTCGGCTACATGAATTCTACTTCTCCATTCCTTTCTATTTTGAGCTAAATCTTTCGATAAGTGCAACTTCTTCAAATCTGAATTAATGACTTCCATCCATGTTTTCTTCAGCCTACCCCTACCTCTTGATGGACCCTCCACCTGTATATCCAAACATTTTCTCACCGGTGCTATTACTGGCCTACGCTCAACATGCCCAAACCATCTTAAACGAGTTTCTCTAATCTTATCTCCTATTGGTGCTACCCCTAAATGTTCTTGAAAGCGCTTATTTCTAATTTTATCTTTCCTAGTTTTACCACACATCCACCTAAGCATTCTCATTTCTGCTACATCCATCTTATGAATATGTGTCTTCTATTCACTTTCTAAGAATCTCTTTTCTAAATTCCTAGTTTTTGGAACAAGGCTCCAAAAATACCTTAAAAATAAAAGTAAAAAATTAATGGGAGGAAGAGACATGGAGGAGAGAGGAGAGAGAGTGGCTAGAGGAGAGAGAAAGCATGAAGAGGGGTGGTGAGAGCTCTTGGACGTCCATGCGTTGTTTTTATAGGATTTGGAACCCCTTTTCTTTCCAAACGTTGGTCCTTCTTTGTAGCAAAAAAATCTCTGTATTTTGTAAGTCTTCTCTTTGGCAAACAAGTAAGCAAGATTTGGTAACTTTGGAGAGATTCTTTCTTGCTTTTCTTTAGAAATCAATCTCTATACAACTTTTCATGAAAATTCTCCTCTCATGTGCAAGTAAATCTTTTAAATAAGCTTCCCTTCTTTAATTTCTTGATGATTTTCTTCAAATTTTCTTAGATTATCTTAAAAAGAATAATGGAAGGATTGTGGACCTTACTTTTATCTGTATTGTACTTCACTTAGGAGAGATGGACCCTACCGAAATATGTTTAACATGAAGAAAATCAACATGACGTTTGCAGTCCTATCTAAAAATATACGGTCAATTTCCCGAAGCCATAACTTTATCGTTTTGGCTCTGATTAATGCAATCTTGGATCCTATGGATATTTTTTTGAAGAGAGCTTCCAACGGTAGGTAGATTGTCCAATTTCGACACTCAGTTTGAGAGTTATGACCGTTTAAATTATATTGTCCAAAGAAAAACGGGATTGACTTTCCATTTTTTAATTCCTCTCCTTTGACTTTCCTTTTCTTGAACTCTCTCCACCTTAGCTTTCTTTTCTTGATTCAAATTTGAATTCTTTTAACAACTTAAGAGTGTGACCCTTTTTTAACCATCCAAGTATGTGTGCATATGTGTATGGGGTCTTCATAAAGCCAATCTTCCAAACTTCTTACATGGTATGTCCCACATGATTTGTTCAGATATTCCGGCATGGTCTAAGCAAATCCATAAAATACTGAAGAGCCCACATTGAAGCGAGATTTATCCGAACAGAGTATTACTTCAATTGGGACTCTTTGGAGAAAAAATATAAATTTATTAATTAATGCATAAAATGTGTAAAAAAATTATGTGAATTCAAGTTCCTAGGTGAAAATTCATTGAATGATGAATTTAAATGAGTAATGATGTTATTTACCTAATTAAATCCCCAATTTATCTCAAAATAATACATATATATATGCAAATTCATGACCTTAATAGTGTATGAGAAGTATCTAAAAAATGCAAAAAGACTGTGAAGAGAGAGGTGAAAAAAAAAAAAAAATCGTCTCATTCATGAAACCAGATAAAGGCTAATTCATTGTAAAATGAGCCCAACCAAAGGTTTACTTTAATTTAGTTACGGATGATATGAGGTGTCTGGTGAAGGTTTTAAGGAAGAAGCTGGATCTTGACTTTGCTGGTATTTAATGCAGTACGGTGGTAGCTGGTGCTCACTTTCATACTAACGATGACCTGAGTTTCCATGTATTTATTAATATCAAAATTCCTATACTGTAGGAGTCCTCAGTCACGCAGGAGTGCTTTTGGGTCAAAAGCCAAGAGGGAGGAATGGAGGAGTTGGTGTGATGGATACGTTGAACAGAAGGCGGCCAGATGCGCATCAATATTTAGAATCAAAGGTCCTGTTGTCCAATTAATGATCCATACGTGGCACTCACTTACCCTAAGAAAAATTAAGACCAACAACCAGCGAATTGATGCGCTGGGTCTAGTCTTGTACTACCATTGAGAGAGAGAGAGAGAGAGAGAGAGAGAGAGAGATGGCAGAGAAAGGGCAGGTCTGTGTAACAGGCGCAGGAGGGTTTGTGGCATCATGGTTGGTGAAGCAGCTTCTATCAATAGGATACATGGTCCACGGCACTGTTAGAAACCCAGGTACCCCTTTTCCTCTTCTTAGCATCTTCTTTGTATCTAGCTATCAGCCATGAGATTACTGTTTTCGGCCTATTCATTTCCATGAAAATGAATTGCAGATGATGAAAAGAACAGCCATTTGAAAAGGTTAGAGAAGGCAGAAGAGAAGTTTCGACTCTTTAAGGCAGACTTGGTGGACTATGACTCTCTCTATGCAGCCATTAAGGGATGCAGTGGGGTCTTCCACGTTGCATCTCCACTTCCATCATCCAGTGTGGTCAATCCAGAGGCAAGATTTTATTTCTGTTAGTTACAAATATGCGATATGGAAGTAGGGATCCTCACAGGATTCGCCTCAACAGTCAGAGAATCCTGAGTTGGGGAAAGTGTTCATGGCCGGGACAGACCGGCCCAAATTGATAAACACAGGCCCATATCTGGCCAAACTGACGTACGCCTTAAGTGTTAGGTTTATGTCTTGTATTTCGGTTTAGCCGGATGAGTCACTGGATTAGCTAGGGACTGGTTTAAGGTCAATGGTATTTTGATAATTGTACCGGGGCTTTCTTGGTGGCCAAGAAAGCGGAAATTATATATATGTATAGTCTGTAACCCTAGACCTTGCGGCGGCAGTTGCCCGTGGTGTTCCCACACCACGTAGGAAAGATGAGGTGAGAGAGTGGGAATCTCTTGTATGCTTTACTTGTCATAGTGAAGATGTTCGTCCTCCTGTGCCCGTGGATGTAGCCCTGTTTAGGTGAACCACGTAAATTTCGTGTCTCTTCTTGTGTGTGGCTTACTTCGTGTTGATCTTGTAATTGATGGATGCACACAACGGGTGATTGTCAGAAAATCACAACAATTGGTATCAGAGCCACAACAATTGGTATCAGAGACACAACAATTGGTATCAAAGCCGAGGTTGGTGTTCCTTGGATTTCGTAGTGGCTTGACGGTTGTGTGCATGAAGATCAATTGATTGAATCCTTGTCGAAGGGTTCGGATCTCTGTTTTCATAACAGAGGAAGAGAGATCAGGTTTATGATTTCTAGTTAGGCCACCATCGGAGAAGAAGAAGACGAGATTGAGTTCTCTGGTCTCGCTGGATCGGAGGAAAAAGGATTCACATGTTTGATAGATCTCGACGTGATTGCTGCGATTGTGATCTATCTGCTGGGACACACACGATAGGAGAAGAGCGGAAAATCAGATCTGTGATCGTGTTGGTGGAAGAAGAAGACAGAGAAGATCTGGGTTTCTGCATATTCGAAATAGAGCTGGTTTGTGATTTCTGTTTTGTCCGGACTCATCGCCGGGATTCTCGCCGTCTCCGTCGCTTTTGCCTGACTTCCAGCAGCCGCTGGTCGCCGGTCCATGTCCACCGCAGACGAGGAAGAAAAAGGTGCCAGCACAGTTCTGCGGACTATCTGGTTGCTGAACTAGAGCAATGGAAAGAGGATCAAAAGATGGGCCACAACATCCTCGATTTTCAGGGGCAATGATGGGGATCGGATCCCTATTATTGCAGATCTTCGTGCGATCGGCGCCGGCATCCCAGAAGGGCTCCTGGGCGGAGTTTGGTTATCAAGATTGGTTTTCTTGGAGAAGAAGAGGGCATGGGCGTTGCAATCTGTAGACACCGTTAGGCCGTCGCCGGGGAGGACCGCGACTCTTGCCGCATCGTCGCCGGGCTGCCATCCCCATCCGTCGAGCAACAGATTCTCGTTTCTGGATACAGAGACCAGCAACGGAAAGTGAAGAAGAAGAAGTTCAGGGGTGTGGGCCTGGGTCACTCAGGACAGGTGGTTCCGGGTTAGGGTTGGGTCAGTTGGACCTGACCCGCAGTGGAAATAAAGCCTAGGCCAACAGGATTTGGTCTTCGGGTTTCGAGTTGGGTCCGTTTGACCTGACCCGTGATGCAGCCCAATCCATTCAGCAGAACAATTGCAAGTCGGGCCGGGTCGGGTAAGACCCGGTCCATGTTCCCAGAGCCCAACCCAGCAGTGCATCCAGCAGTTTCGAGCTTTTAGTTCGAGGTGGAGTTTGACGAGATGAACTTTGCTCAAAGTTCATGTGCTGGTTCAACATGTCAAAGTGTTGAAGAAGACTGTATCGTTGGTGCAGTGACGTACCATTCAGCAAGGTACGTGAAGACATTGCCGGTTTTATCTCCTAGTAGCTCGAGTTGTACGGCGTTGTACGGAATTCAAGCCAAGGTGGAGATTGTTGGGTTTATGTCTTGTATTCCGGTTTAACCGGATGAGTCACTGGGTTAGCCAGGGACTGGTTTAAGGTCAAGGGTATTTTGGTAATTGTACCGGGGCTTTCTAGGTGGCCAAGAAAGCGGAGATTATATATATTGTATAGTCTGTAACCCTAGACCTTGCGGCGGCAGTTGCCCGTGGTGTTCCCACACCACGTAGGAGAGATGAGGTGAGAGAGTGAGAATCTCTTGTATGCTTTACTTGTTATAGTGAAGATGTTCGTCCTCCTGTGCCTGTGGATGTAGCCCTATTTGGGTGAACCACGTAAATCTCGTATTTCTTCTTGTGGTGGTTGCTTCTTGTTGATCTTGTAATTGATGGGTGCGCACAACGGGTGATTGTCAGAAAACCACAACAATTGGTATCAGAGCCGAGGTTGGTGTTCATCGGGTTTCTGAGCGAGGTGGAGATCGTTCGGTGGCTTGGTGGTTGTTGTGCATGGAAGATTAATGGATCAGATCTTCTTTGAGGATCCGGAGTTCTGCGATTCTCGTTGCAGAAAAATCAGAGATCACGGGTGATCTTTAGTTGAGCCACGGATTGGAGTTTCCAATTGGGGAAGAAGAAGATGAGATTGGGTTCTCTCGTCTCGCTAGGATGGGAGGAAAAAGATTCACATGTTTTCAGATCTCGGAGAAAATCACCGCTGGTTGGATTTCCAGGCTTTCAGATCTGAGAAAGAGAGAAATCGGTTTTGCAGAGTGGGTTCTGTTGGTGCCTTTTGGTTTCCTGATCTTGCTGGAATCGAAGGGAAAGCTAGAAGAGGGCTACCAGATTTCCGAGGAAGAAGACCGGAGGTGATCACTGCTGCAAGAAAACCGAAAGAAAAAAAAAAAAAACCTCACCGGTCGATTTGCCGCCGGTCGTTTTCTCTGTCGCCGCCGGTCACCGCCCGCCCCCCGATCGTCGCTGTCACCGTCGCCGTTCCCGTCGCCGCTGCCAGCCGGCGCCTGAGCCGGAGCCGAAGCATACGGCTCCCCTGCAAGTCTTGTCTGCAACGTAGGTACAGAACAGGGGCGCTGTTGAAGGAGACGACCCACATTCCGGGTCGGGTCAGGTTTCGGGTTGGGTCCGACCCGACCCGTGGAGAATAAGCCCAGCAGAGGTTTCAGGGTCCAGTTCAGGTCAGGTCTGATTCACCTGGCCTGTTTAAAGCAAAGCCCAGAGTTACGGGTCGGTTCTGGTTTTAGGTCGGGTCGTTTCGACCCAACCCGAGGTGACAGCCCAGTCCAGCAGAACAATTGCAAGTCGGGCCAGGTCGGTAAGACCTGGCCCATGTTCGCAGAGCCCAACCCAGCAGTGAATTCAGCAGTTCCGAGCCAGTTCGGGTCGGGTCCGACCTGACCCCTGTGCGCAGAGTTCAGCCCAGTGCAGCAGAGCAGCAGAACTGACGTCAGCAGTGACGTCATCATCGGTCAACAGGCAGGTTTGACTAGGTTCAACGGCTGAAATTGTTTCTGCGATATCTTGATCGTCCGATGTCCGATCGGAGATCCGTTTGCGCCTACAGACTCATTTCGAGCAGATCTACGCAGTGGAAGAGGTTGATTGGCTGTTTGACAGTCGAGGAGGAGGTTTGACCGATTGGAGCGTAGAAACTTGTTTTTGCGTTATCGAAGCCATCCTGAGTCGGATTTCAGATCCGTTTCTTTCAGCGTGCTCGTGGTGACGAGATCCATGACTTGATGTAGAAATCTAAAGGAGATCTGAACAGATGTGGATTGAGGCTAGAATCGGGTCTACTCGACCTGGTTGTTGTTGCAAACCCAATAATAGAAGTCGCCGGCCTAGTTGCAAAGGGTTTGCTGATTCAAACGAAGTTGTTCGTTTGGGGTTCACATGATCGCATGTGATGTTATTCATCTTGCCAGAGCCAAGCCGAAAAAGCAGCAAGGAGGAGCTGATGTGCCAGCAGTTGTCAAACAGTTGTTTGTTTGATTGATCGGAGGCTCGGTTAAATGGAGTTTTTTGACCGCTCGGAGGCAGAGGTTTTCTGCAATTGTAAAGTCATCTGGACTTGTATTCCCGATCTGTTTTGCTTGCATGCTTGTGGTGATTGGATCTTCACAGTGATGTTGAAGATGGAGCAAGATGGTGAGTGATTCAGATATCACTCAGATTCGTCAATGGTTTTGAACTTTTCGTTCGAGGTGGAGTTTGACGAGATGAACTTTGTTCAAAGTTCATGTGCTGGTTCAACATGTCAAAGTGTTGAAGAAGACTGTATCGTTGGTGCAGTGATGTACCATTCAGCAAGGTACGTGAAGACATTACCGGTTTTATCTCCTAGTAGCTCGAGTTGTACGGAGTTGTACGGAATTCAAGTCAAGGTGGAGATTGTTAGGTTTATGTCTTGTATTTCGGTTTAGCCGTATGAGTCACTGGGTTAGCTAGGGACTTGTTTAAGGTTAAGAGTATTTTGGTAATTGTACCGGGGCTTTCTTGGTGGCCAAGAAAGCGGAGATTATATATATGTATAGTCTGTAACCCTAGACCTTGCGGTGGCAGTTGCCCGTGGTGTTCTCACACCACGTAGGAGAGATGAGGTGAGAGAGTGAGAATCTCTTGTATGCTTTACTTGTCATAGTGAAGATGTTCGTCCTCCTGTGCCCGTGGATGTAGCCCTGTTTGGGTGAACCACGTAAATTTCGTGTCTCTTCTTGTGTGTGGCTTGCTTCGTGTTGATCTTGTAATTGATGGATGCACACAACGGGTGATTGTCAGAAAATCACAACAATTGGTATCAGAGCTACAACATTAAGTGCCTGGAACGAGCACGGACCACGTTACATGTTAGTCACCAAGGCGGATAGACCGAGCTTTCGATCACTTTGCTTGGATAAATCAGTCGCTAAAATACGTTCATTACTTATTCCGGTTACGCTGAGCTGGCCTTTGGGCTCTGTTTGGTCACTTAATCAAACCCTAGCACATATATTAAATGGCTTACGCCAAAGCGTATCTAAGCCCGGCCCATTTAGTGATTGTGCTACATTTTCAAGTCAGCGAACTAGCAAAATATGTACTCTTCATAATCTGATCGCAGGGGCATTGGCAGTTTAGTTTTACGTGACAACCTTGGGATCGATCCCTAGGTGGATATGTTATCCTAGAATCCAGATCCACTAATCAATTGCAATGATATAGGGTAAAATACCCAATTATATTGGTCAAGTTGGTCTGTGTCTTTTAGAACTTAAAAGTTAAAAGGCAAGCTAAATCCCACGAGCCCTTTTGTTTTTTAAGACCAAAGGTATCACTTGCCAGTGCAACTTTCAAACTTTTGGCCTCCGGCTTGGCTATTACTTGATTACATGGCTGCACACAAGCATATAAACAGAGCTCAAAGCCAAGTTAGGCCAATCCAGAGGCAAGATTTCTTTTCTGCAGTTCGATTGAATATCATTTATTTCTATCAGTTATATGATCCATATGGAAGTCCGGAGCCCCACATGCTTCGTCTGAAGAGTCGGAGGCCCAAACTGGCATACGCCTTAAGTGCCTGGAACGAGCATGGCCCACCTTACATGTTAGTCACTCAGGCAGGGATAGACCGAGCTTTCGATCACTTGCTTGGATAAATCATTCACTAAAATACGTTTATTACTTATTCAGGTTACGCTGGGCTGGCCTTTGGGCTCTTTTTGATTACTTAATCTAAGCCTAGCACATATATTAAATGGTTCAAAAATTTATATCCAAGCCGGGGAGCACCCCTGTTTGGGTGAATGGATCTTCTAAGTGATTTCCACCGTGGGTGGACCACTCATGGCCTGCCATATCACCATTGGGCAGGCACTCATATAATCTCAATTCCCTATTTGGAGTAGGATTCCATAGTAGGGCCCACTTATTGAAATCGGAGCCTGAATATACTCATATTGTGGATATGCGATCCACTTCCTAGAGCCCACTTAAATGCATTCCAATTGTTGAGGTTTAATGATCTATTAATAATAGATTTCTTTGAAATTTAATGCAACAGTAAATAAGATGTTTGATGAGCATAAAAATGGACGTGGTCCCAAATCACTTGGGTGGTGGGGGGTTTGTGAATAAGAGTGTAAATTTGTAAAAGGAGCTGCCTTGATCAAAGGTGGGCTTAAGTGGAACCCATATAGTTGGACTGCACATACACTGAGATGAGGCATCCCCTGATTTTATTCCAATATGGGTTGGTCCCACTATAAAATTTACTGTTTGATAAAAATGTAATTAAAACAATCTCATGCATTCTCAATCCACATTATTTATCAAACGATTACTTTTGCAGCGCTACCAACTACTAGGGTTAAATTTAGGGATACGGGATACACCATACACTTTCTGGGGGAATTTTATTTCGAGTGGCTCATATATATCTTTAATAGGAAGGGCCTCCCTGTGGAATTCTACTCCTTTAAGTTAGAATTTCTGAGTCAATGCCTCCTTCATATCACTATGGAGGTGTTCATGGGTTAGGCCAAAGCTTATCTAAGCCTAGCCCATTTAGTGATTGCGCAAAATGTTCAGGCCCAGCCAACTCACAAAATATATACTCTCCATAATCTGATAGCTCTAAGGCATTGGCAGTTTGGTTTCACATGACAACCTTGACATCGATCCCTAGGTGGATATTTTATTCCAGAATCTAGATCCACTAACCAATTGTACTAATATAGGGTAAAATATCAAATTATGTCGGTCAAGTTGGTTGCATCTTTTAGAACTTAAAAGTTAACAAGGCCTAGTTAGATCACCCGAGCCCTTTTTTTTAATGACCCAAGATATCCCTCGTCAGCTCAGCCTTCAGACCTTTGGCCTCCAGTCAGGTGGTTATTCGATTCTTATAAGCAAATACTATTCTTTTAAAGGTACATACATGGCCACACACGAGCCAATAAACAGAGCTCAAATCGAGGTCAGGCTTTAGTTAGGCTTGCGCTGGTCCAGCCCATGAGCAAACATCTGTGTAAAGGACTTTTTGGGTTGGTTGCAAATGGAATGCGTGAATCCAACCTTGCATGACCTCAGTTTGTTTTGGCTAGATATGAGCCAAACTCTTACACCCATGATTTATGAGTTGTCCATAGATTTCTAGCAAGATTGGAAAACTTCCTGAGTTGACTTTTGACTCTTCCAAGACATCTCGTTTTCTATAAGTACCAAGTCAAATATGGGAGACATTGAACAAATGGACCACAACTTAATAAGTTGTTTTCATTCCAAACAAGTTGATTAGTAAATCTGATTTTAAATAATTAATACTTATTTTTAAGTAGTTATGCACATTTTTTGGAGTCGGCAATTTAAAATCTTAAAACTTAATATTTAATCTTTTACATTAATATTTAGACTAATAAATTTTGTAATATGCAATATGTTTTCTTTTATTTTTCTAATTATTGTATTACTTGCATATAGAATTTTATTATTTTGAATTGATTATTATGAATGCATGCAAATAAATGTATATTTATATTTTATAAGTATCTGATTCATTTTTAAATATTTTTTAAAAAAACGTGACTCTCTTGAGTCTCCATACTGACTTTATCTGAGGCATCTTTTATGTATTGGACTAGTTTGAGTCCATGTTACGAGTTTTCCAAGATTGATTTCTACTGATAGTTACATATGATTTGAGTTGAGCTGAGCCTCGAGCATTTAGAAAAGAGCTAAAGTACATGACCCATCCCTTTGGATAAAATACAAACATATAAGGGCCTGGAATTCTCACCTGAAAAAAAAAAGCCTTCAACCCAAATCCAAACTACTAGATGAGGATCAAATTGTGATGGTAGGTTATATTCACCATCTAATTTATGGGTTTGAATCAAAGCTTCTTATCCCTTTTTCAAAGCGGTGCTACTTGCTACCTTGTTTTGCAGACCGAATTGTTGGAGACCTCTGTGAGGGGTACCCTCAATGTACTTAAGGCTTGTTCTGAGACTGGAGTGGAACGGGTAGTCGTAGTCTCATCTGTCGGTGCCGTTATGATGAACCCAAACTGGCCACCAAATAGGCCCATGGATGAAGACTGTTGGAGCGACATTGACTACTGCAGGGAAACTAAGGTGAGGGCCCAGACTGTAAATAAAGATAATGATTAGTTATGACTTGAAGTATCTCCAATGTACCTGTTAAGGTAGTTGTTAGTAACAGATAACATGCTCCGCATGCTTTAGCAACAGTTCCATTGAAGCACTAAAAAGCCTGCTGAAGAGTCCGATGTCAAGAGTGTTGCTAACTGTGGGTTGAGTTCAGAAGGCTAACATGGCACACAAGAGACAGAAAAAAAAAAAAAGAGGAGCTGTTATATGATAAAAAAAAAAAAAACACAGTGTTGCTAATTAACTGTGGCATTGACTTCTAGAACATTTAATGTTGAAGTTAATATGTCCATTAGATTTATGCATGGTTGCTATCTGCCAAGAGCTGTTAACAGCTCATGGAAGTATAGAAAGCTAACAGGTACAGTGGAGATGCCCTTAGGACAATAGGAGTGAGAATACAAATGGATCTTCATAATTCGAGTGCAGGTAACTTCCTCTATGCAATGTCAATACATATTTTGATCCTTGTTATATCCAGTTATAGGTAAGTAAAGTTATCAGTAATCAAATAGACTATCAGTTCACGAATTGAAATTAAGTGAGGAAAATCCTCATGGTGACCTTGGGAAAAACAAGGAAACCCTTGGTCTCCCCACGGTCACCATGAAGACTTTCCTAAGAGGATCCGGACTCCCAGTTCAAGGGTCATACATCTTTGTAGAGGCTAATGACCTTTGGTCTGGGAGGAGTTTGAGTTTCTCACTCGAGAAAATTGAGCCTCATCTACGCATAAGCATGTAAATGAGAGCTGTGCCATCAGTGGCGAACTCAAAATTTTTATTTAGGTGGGGCTAAGCTTTACTAGAATTTAGAATTTATTAGACCTTTTCACAATAGGATTTTTATTTGCCCAACTCACTTGGCATCTTGTGTCAAAATGACTCACCCATATGTGAAGGACAATTATAACAAAAATGAGATTTGCCTTCACCAAATCGTACAGAGTCATAAAAATATATGAAAGACATGCAGAAAACATTGATACAACTCATACAAAAATCAAAGCTGCATTCCAAGGAAACACCCTTGGGTGGCGAAAATTCCCACTTTCTAAAGATTCATATGCATGGCTTAGCAAAAATGATAGTCTACCTATTCATACATGAGATATTGGACATCAGTTGATGAATATGTATGCTCGAGGAATCCAATGAAGAAATCCTCATGAAATTATTTGAATTTCAGCAAAAAAAAAAAGAAAAGAAAAGAAAAGAAACGAACCCTTGAAAAATCCTAAATCTCATTATTTCAGCATTTTATTATTCAACAAAACATGAAACAAAAACCCAAATAAGACACCTAATGAAATTAGATTATATCATGGGCTATTAAGAAATTGTGCATAAACATCATAATTTTTTGGGAAGAAATTACTAAAACCAAAATCATAACTAATTTAACCTACAATGAAAGTTAGCATCATAATACCTGAACTCTAACATAAATTTAATGTTAGATTAGGACCCTGGACCAAGATCTCATGATGACATGATTCAAATCCATGTAGAATTAAAGAACAACAACAATATTGTGATATCTTCATCTGTTCTACGGCCATAACAAATGCTAACAAAAGTAAAAGAGAAGAACAAAATGCCAGCAACAGTAATACAACAATAGGATTGAAATCTACATTTCGTTGAATACTAAATGGATACCACATCATACTTGATAATCCTATTCAACAATGCAGATTTAGAGCCGATGGCATGTGGAAATGCTCTCTGAAAATTGAAAACCGTGAAATGAATCGAATAGGAAAAAAAGGTTTGTTCCGAAACCTAGAAGTCTAAGGGAAAGTGAAAGAGCGAGAGTGAGAAGAGGAGAAATAGGTTGGGATGCAGGGTTTTTTTTTTTTTTTTTGTTTTTTGCAGTGTCGAAACAAACCTCTACTAGGGTTTTTAAGAGATGGGGCGATATTCTTTAGAGATATGGGCTGTGGCCCAGTGGCCCATATGAAATACTTTGGAATTTCTGTAGCATATGCAGATCGCATAGCTCCTCCATTGCATGTCGTGCCCGCATGATCCACCAAGGGGCTGGCCCAACCGTTGCTGTGCTGTGCCGTCCCATGGAACTTCACGGGCTGTGCCAAAGCCCCTAGGGGGTTAGCGGGCCGTGCCCCAGTCGGGCTCGGCCTTGCCACCCACAAGCCGGCCCACATGCCCTCTTATTTTTTTTTAATTTTTAGATTTTTTATATAAATTAAATGAGACATTATGCACTTTTAGGATTTCCAGCTTGAAATACAATTGAAACTAGTATGATAAATGCACAAACATGAATGCTAATTTACAAATAAAGAGAAAATTTTTAATTATTTTATGTTTTCTATTTATATTATATAAATAATAAATATTTTTTAAATAAAATGTCATGTTGGGCCATGCCAGGCTATGCCTCGTGTTGTGCCGCAGCCCAACACAACACTGCTAAGGCACATGCAGGGACATGTCGGCCAGTAGCCCAAGGCCCCCCGGCCCAGCCCTGGGCTCATGCTGTGAATTGCCAGCCCACGGCCTGGGTTTTTGCAAGCTGGGTGGGCCCGCCCAAATTTACACCCTTAGGAAGAGAGAACCTGCCTACATTTGTTTTGGGCTACATTACACTTTTGCTCTCTTCTACCGGTGTTTTGTTCAAATGTAGGACAGGACTAAGCATGTCGCCCACTTGGGCCCTAAGATCTTAGTTTCAGAATCATAGGCTCATACCCAGTATGTGAGTCTCTAAGATTATCTGTTTGTCCATTTCAGTAAGAACGTTAGTCCATTGCAGTAGGAACGTGGCGTATGGAAAACTAGCATGGAGTAATTATGTTTTGATTGTAGTAAGCAATTTTGGTTCATAGATTGATCATGTCAAGGATACTGTCACTAGCTGTATTTCTTTTGTTTTGAATAGAATTCCATTCCCTTGCAAAATAAAAATAAAGAAACAAATTAATGTATAAATTAACTGTCACAAATTGCTATATAGCATCCATGTAAAGGTTGTTAAACAACTGCAGGAAATGAGACAGAAAGCAAGAAATATTTATGTTTATTTTGGATAGATGTTCAGTTTGTTTTTTAACAGTCGCTTGGAATTCTAAATATTTGTTGACTTGGAACTACCATTTCAAATTGTAAGTCGGTGTTCAACTGGTACTGTATTGCCAAGACAACATCAGAAAGGGAGGCATTGAAATATGCAGAGAAGAGTGGGCTTGACGTTGTAACCGTTTGTCCATCTCGGATTTTTGGGCCACTGCTGCAACCCACCATAGATGGCGGCAGCCAACTTTTCATTAATCTATTTAAAGGTACTTCCTTGTGCTAAAGAAATTCATTCTCTTACCTCTAATCCATGCTTTGAATAGCATAGAATCCATCTAAAACTTATCACCCCATGATTTTTTTTCCTGACCCATAATTTTTATGCTTTTAGGTGCATCTCATAGGCTTGGCTGCTCTCTACGCGGGAGAACTTGGCCTTCATTGAAATTGAGAATATGCATGCACTCGTGTGTGTATATATATATATATATATGGAGAATATACATATACATATATATATTAAAAATATATATACTAACACATAGACGATTGAATGGTATTGGCACATAGTGACACACACATGCTCAATAAGTAGCCCACCCTGCAAAACAGAAACAAAGAATTTGAGAATATGCGCAAATAAATATCCAAGTGGAGCCATAACGTTTTATACAGAGGGGCCACGTTGGACACTTTGACTGGACGGTGTGGATAGACAACGACTAGGGATGACAAAGGACCTTGTCAACTCCCAGAAGGATCTGACACAAAAGATTGGACTTGTTCAATTTTGGGTCCAGATGAGCCAATAAAGAAATTAAATAAGATCCATGTTCATTTGGTGAATACCCATTTACTTGAATCCCCAATGGTAACATGTTTCAAACAAATATAGAAATCAAATAAGGTCCATGTTCATTTGTCATACCCAATTACTTGAATTCCTAATGGAAATATGAGTTATTTTCTAGTTGGGCTAGAGCCCAATCCATGTTTTTTGGTGGTGTTTATGTTTGGATTGTTACGAAAGTTTTACACTGGCTTTCAAGATATCTAACACAACTCTCCATTATCAGGGCTTTGACACAATATTTCAGATAAAAGTTCTAAAATGTGGATAACAATGGAACCCTGCTTACCCAGCTATTCAAAAGAACCGGACCCAGAAAAAGAAAAGAAAAAAAAAAAATCAGAATCCCTTGTTTCACACAATCAAGTCGGAATTCCATGTAGTCATGATCTAGGTAATGGATGACGCGTCTTTAACTATTTTATGTTTAGAAGGATAAATATTTCATGAGATCAAAGACACTTCTTATAGATTTTGAAAGAAAATGCTATGACTAGATTAGCAATGACCCTTCAGTTTCCTTCACAAAACTAAAGACTATATGAATCCATAGAAGAGCAAAACTAAAAACCCTTCAGTCTCTGTTTTGTAAGTCTATGCCCAACTCAATGATCTGTGAGTTGGCCATTCTTGCAACTCAGTTAGCTTGTCAACAAAACCTAATTGTATACCATCTTTCCTTGATTTTATGATCCATTCAAAATTGCTGCTATTGTAGAACAAGGCAACAACCACCACATTTCTTTAACTCAGTATGATTTTTATTAACACAGGAGGAGCTGAGACAATAGAGAATAGCCATTGGATTATTGTTGATGTTCGAGACGTAGCTGAAGCATTGCTATTGGTGTATCATAAGAAAGAAGCATCTGGGAGATACATTTGTGCATCACATCCAATTCGAATTCAGACTATGGTTGAAAAGTTGAAGAGCAAGTATCCTCACTATGACTACCCAAAAAAGTAGGTACCCTGGATTAGAGAAGTTGATTATGATTAGAGAGACTCGATCTCTCAGAACCATTTATTTTTCTTTTCTACAGTTACATAGAGGTGGATCAAGAATTTAAGTTCAGTTCGGAGAAATTGAAGAGGTTGGGTTGGGAATGCAGGTCACTAGAAGAGACCATTGTCGACAGTGTTGAATGCTATCTAGAGGCTGGATTTTTGAACAAGGAGTAGATTAATTTTTGTTTGGTCTCTGTTGCTTTCGTTTTTACTTAGGCATCAAGTTCTGTGGAAAGATTATTATACACTATCATCATTACGCATTAAAGCATGTCTTTGTTGTATTTCATTGCTTAAAACTTACAAGTTGGACTTGATATCATTGTTTGGACTCCAAGCAATTAGCTCTTGCAATCCAAAATCGACAGCATAATTTTTGCATTTTATTTCATAGAATAAAACATTGTTAAGTTTTCATTTTCAGATGTTCTTTTTTATCATGACTTGTGAGATCTCTCTTGTGATGATTTCAGTATCTCCATCCTGGACTCCATACATGAGTGGGCATGTTAAGGGGATAGAGATGAGAGGACACTTCCCATGAGTGGGAGAAAAAAGCTTCACAATCTCCATGGACAGAGCTATTTGTGCATCACCTCTACAAGTGAATTTTGGCTTTATATTTTATAATGGTTTATTGGAATAGACCTTCTCCGAATACTTGCATTATGTGGAGGGTGGCCTTGATTTCCTATTCTTAAAAATCAAATGAGCAGTCAGACCCTTTTATAGCGGTTTGGGCAATAGATTTGATCAGATTGATTACTAGGTCCACTTCTTAAATTGTGATAATTGATCCTCAGTTTTAGATCCATGTAAGAAATAAATGAGAGCCATGGAGACCGTGAACAGTTCTCATTACAAGAAAGGTGTCTCTCATGTATGAAAACCCATTTGGGCATGTTTGTGTACATGCCGTGAAAAAACATAGGTTCCATAGGAATTTTCCTCTTCTGCCCAAAAGAATAAGTTTTAGAAATTTATTTCCAAATAATTGTAGAAAATTTAGCCTATTTTAGCTCTTTTTCACAAGAAAAAGCCACCAAACATATATTTACCATGGTGCAAAACCAATTAACACAATCGAGAAACTCAGTACAAAGCATTGTATAAGGGCATCTCACACATCTGCCCCGGACGGGGTAGATATTTTCACAGAGTTTATACTACTCACCCAGCTAGGCTAAAAAACTTATACAATCTTCAGTAAAATGAGCTACACAAACGTGCCGAAAGAGAGTTTAAGAAAGTGGATTATCTAGGAAACACCCATTTTACACACAGACATAATAGGTGCAAGCTTAAATTTAAGTCAACCATAAAATGTTGAATTGACACCAAAATATGTTAGGCTTAGACAAGCTTTGGCCCAACTTGAACACCCCACCCAGGCACCTAGGAGCTGTTTGGCTACTCTAATCTAATTATTAAGAGCTATTAAATTAAGCTTTAAAATAAAAGCTCTAAATTTTAATTTTTAATTTTTAATTAGTGTTGTTTGACTAAATTATAAAATTAAAAAAAACTCTCTTATTTCAAGAGGTAAGGGAGAACACCGGCTCTAAAGTGAAGTGTGGTGAGATAAAGTCTCAAATCAAGAGAGAAGAAAATATAATAAGGTTATGATGACTTTTAGTTTTTAGTAGCTAAAGAATGAATCTTTTATCTTTTTATGTAAAAAGTAAATGAGTTTTTGTAAGTCAGCAGCTGCTTTTTGACTTTTTTTTTTAAGAATAATGAAAAATTTTCAAAATTTTGAACATTTGATGTAACCTATACATCAAATCATGTCTATGATAAAGGCTATACTTCACTCCACTTCACTTTACCCCATCCAAACATGCCCAAAAATAAGTTTTTATTTTGTGATTTAGAACTTATGCATATTTAAGCATTTGGTAAACTTTTAATCAACTTTTTTTTTATTTTAGAGCTTATTTATAAATTAGAGCCTTTTGCCTCTTCATGTTTGTTAGTTCCACGTCAAAGTAAAGTTAAAGTCATCTTTCATTTCAATACACAATAAACTAAAAGAATCGAATCAAAATACTATATTTCAAAAAAATTGTTTTATCTTTTTTTACCAAAAGTTTAAAATCTATTTTCTCATCTTACTAACTCATAAAAAATTTTTACTTTTAATACAAAAAGTCAAAAAGTCATATTCTCTCTTCACTAAAAGAAAAAATCTTATCATTAAATTGATTTAATCCCTCTCATTTTTTATCTTTTAAAATTACCATTTACTTTATTTCACTCTACTAGTCAAATTAACAAATAACCCATAAGAGAATAAGCTAAAGTGTACAATGCAAAATCTAAGCATTTTGGATGAAAATAATCTCATAAATTTTCAAAATGTTGCAAATAGGGGTACATTGTAATTTTAAATGATGGATCCAAACTGAAATAAAACGGAACCTAGTCTCTCTCTTTTTCTTTTTCTTTTTTTTTCCTGCAAAAAGAGTGTTGGGAACCATGAGAGCACTTCACAAGTGGGAGAGTGCTCTTTCCCTTGCGAGCAGAGGACCCCACAAAGGCAAGTAAGCAGCCTTGGCAAATGGGCAGAGTGGACCGACTCTAGATTGAGACGTTTGGGAGAAGTCGGTCGGTCAAATACGCAACAATTAGAATCAGACAATGAGCCGCCTGGCACCTATCCCCGACATTATATTTTGAGAGAGAGCGAGAGAGAGAGAGAGATGGTGGGGAAATGGGGGAGACAGGGAAAGTCTGTGTAACGGGTGCAGGAGGTTTTGTGGCTTCATGGTTGGTGAAGCTGCTTCTCTCAAAAGGTTACATGGTCCACGGTACTGTTAGAAATCCAGGTACTCCTTTTCCTCCTCCTCTTCTTTATGTCCCAAAAGGCATCTGTCTATCTATCAGATTACTATTTTTGGCCCATTCATTTCCATGAAAATGAGCTGCAGGAGATGAAAAGAACCACCACTTGAAGAGGTTAGAGAAGGCCCATGAGAAGTTACAACTATTCGAGGCAAACTTGCTGGACTCCGACTCTCTCCATGCAGCCTTCGCAGGATGCAGTGGGGTCTTCCACGTCGCATCTCCCGTTCCAACATCCACTGTGGCCAATCCAGAGGCACAATTTTTCTCCACCGTTTGATTGATTTCTTCTTATTTTTGTTCATTATACCTACAAACTCATATCATGGAATGGTTGAGTCGTCATCCGATCCAGATGCCCAAAGGGATTTTATGGGCCAGGCCAGAGTTTATCAGACCATCCCATTCAGTCATCATGCCTCATTTCAGGCCCAGCCTAGCTAGCTCATTTGCAAAATATTTGCACCCCATTGTTCTTAACTGTGTTCGGTCAGGCCAAGTTGTGTTGGTCTCTGGATGGCCTGGCTTATGGGCAACCAAACGTTTGAAGGTACTTTTATTTACTCTGTTGGTTGCACATGGTTTGATTGAATCCATCCTGGAACTAGCCCAGCCTACTTTGAGTTGGATATGAGCCAACCTCTTGGGCCCGTGAACTGTGATTAGGTCTGTTACTTTTGTACCATAGTGAGATCAACTAGGCTGAGCCTAGGGCACCTGAAAAAGGATCGCGCTACGTAACACAGCCCTTCTGAAAGTATCGCCTGAATCTGAAGCCAAGCATCCAATCCAAACTACTCAATGAAAGCTTTCTTACCTGGTTATGCAGATCGAATTGCTGGAGCCCGCTGTAACGGGCACGCTCAATGTACTCAAGGCGTGCTCCGAGACAGGAGTGGAAAGGGTAGTCGTCGTCTCATCTACTGGTGCTGTTGTGATGAACCCAAACTGGCCACCAAATAGGCCCATGGATGAGGATTGCTGGAGCGACGTCGACTATTGTAGGGAAAATCTGGTAACAGCTCAAAATCTGCTGTCCAAAATTCGTTAATGCAAAAATCAATGTTCATTAATTTGGATGACCGACTATAGTACTCGTTTCTTTTCTGTTCAGTATCAAGTCATAGGTAATGGACGTATCGGTAATTAAATATACAGGCAAGTCCATCACATTTTGAAGAAATCTCATCTTTGTGTAATGGTCGTGTATGGTGCCGTAGATGACTTGGGTCAATGTGAGCTGGGCCTGCTCCAGCCCAGAAGTGGGAAGTATTTTTTCAGATGCTATCGCCATATATGGCCACTGTAGACTTGGCTAGGCCCAGGTCATGGCATCTGCACCGGCCCAGCTCATATACAAAAGTAGTTTGTTGTCGACTTGTTTAGTGATGCATTTCTGATCTCCTACTAAGTAATAATATTGACGTTTATTATTACCAAGAGAAAAAAAAAAAAAAAATACCTTGATGTGTTTATTGTCTACACCAACCTTTAAAACATAAATTGGACGGTTGCCCACTAGAGTGGCTGGTCCAGTCCGACGTGGTTCAAAATGGTAGGTCTAATCAGTCCAAGTGCTTACATTAACCAGTTTTGACCGATTATGGTCAAATACCTTGATTATAATCTAATCAAAACTATTTACCTTAGTGGTAAGGAGTGCACACTCTCATTGGGAGGTCATCTGTTCAACCCAGCCTCCTCTTTCATTGCGTATGTGAGTTTTTATTACCTCACATGTACAAATTGTGTTTTGTCCTCTTACATATGTGGGTCTTCATTACCTCCCATGTGTAAGCTGTGTTTGTGTTCTCACATGTACGGGTCCTCATTACTTCACATGTGTAAGTTGTGTTTGTGTTCTTACATGTGTGGGTCCTCATTACTTTGCATGTGTAAGCTATGTTTGTGTTCTCATATGTGCGGGTCCCTATTACCTTGCATGTGTGAGTTGCATTATGAGTTGAATTGTGTTTGTATTCGATTCCCAACCCCTCAGCTAATATAACAAAAAAAAAAAAAAAAGATCTAATCAAGACTATTGAAGATATATTTTGGATCTATTTATATTTCTAGCATTTTAAATATATCTTCTTTTAGTTATTGAATCTTCCAATGTCTCAATGTCTCCATTTGATAACATTGCCAATACCAAAGAAAAACAAAAAAAAAAAAAAAATTCAAATTATCCCTTTGATAACACTGCCATTATTATACTTAACAAGAAATTTGTGGCAATGGTTTAACCTTTACAAAAAATCAAATATTGGGAACCACACTATTCAATTTTTTTTTTACAATAGAAATTTCTGTAATTTGGAACCGTAGGATTGAAATCGTTACTCGGATTGTGACTAAGCCACCGCAACAAAATCGATGAATGTAATGAGGTGCCTTGGCACATCGCTTGAAAGAGGGCTTGTTTGGCAAATCCTGGGTTGGTTGAATTAGAGCTGATTCTGGTAGTCTCATTCAAATTGAGAAAATAAAGAGATCTTTACTTACATGTTGATGGAAAAAATAATACAAGCAAACTTATGATAAAGTGAAAGTAGTTCATGCAATCTTCTCATGTTTTAAAAGTCATATGAGCAAATTTGTTGAAAATAATATAAAATAAAACAAAAGGTCAGCTCTTTTGCAGAAACAAATTTCTTTCTTCTTCTTTTTAGGTTATAACTATGGCTTGTAATTCTAGACATTTGTTTACTTAGACTCCTATTTCTTTGAAGGAGTACTGGTTTAATTGGTACTGTGTTGCCAAGACAACAGCAGAAAGAGAGGCATTGAAGTATGCGGAGAAGAATGGGATGGACGTTGTAACGGTTTGTCCGTCTCTCGTTTTTGGGCCACTGCTGCAACCCACCATCAATACCAGCAGCCAAGATTTCATTGAGCTATTTAAAGGTATCTCCTTTTTCTTTTTACTCTAGCTAATAGGGCTCTAATCTGGGATAGTTACATGGGACCTGTCCTCTTTACCACTTGGTTAAGGAGCCCTTCTTATTTAAAGGTGTTTCCTTTGTAAAGGTCATCCTCTTAGCTTAGGGCATATTTGGTTAGAGAAATTTATAACACGAATTTGGCTTGTCCGGAATTTATTATATGCTTTTAGCTTTTGTCCCCTAAGCATTTTAAATACACGGTTTGATACAAGATTCAGAATTCTATCCCATATGGAATGCCACTTTTAACCTAATGAATTTTTCAAAGTTTAAAATTCCAAATGCTAGAAGACCGTTGAGTATTTGAAATTTTACTTTTGGGGCAGTATTTGGAGTTTTCAAAATTCTCCCATGAGAATTCTTGTAACCAAATGGGCCCTGGTGAAATTCTTTGGGAATAACTAAGATGTATATGGGGGTTTTGAGCATCTGCGATAAGTGTATTCCTTGCGAATTGTAGCTAAGCCTATGACAATTTTGAAGCAGTCAAAATAGTAGATTTCCATTTTCTGCACAGTTATATGTGTGCGAAAATAACGACTATGACCTATGCTGTCCATAATTATTAAAGCTTTTAGGTGGAGTACCAAGGGTGCTAATGCTAGCTCGAGTCTAACTTAGGTCCCGTTCAGTTGAAAAAATAGATACTATGTCTATCAGTATGTGGGATCTGGTAGGGTCAATCCGAGCCAGCCCACATTAAACTCGGATTAAAAGGGCGTGTCAGGTTACTCCGATGGTTATGGGGTGCGAATCGTAGCTGCGCTTACGACAATCTTGAAGTTGCAAAAATAGTAGATTCCCATTGTCTGCACAGTTACATGTGTGCAAAAATAACGGCTGCTCTCCATAATTATTAAAGCTTTCAGGTTGTTGAGTGATCATTTATTATGCCAACCTATCATTAATAAATGACACCTCTTAATCTCTCAAGAACCTTATCTCATTTATTATGCCAACCTATCATTAATAAATGACACCTCTTAATCTCTCAAAAACCTTATCTCTTGTGAGACAGCCTCTATCTTATTCTCTCTTTTTGTTTCACTTACACAAGTCTATTATACATTTATACCAAAAAGAAAAAAAAAAAAAAAGAAAGTCTTTTATACAAACCCCCACCATGTCTCCAAAGGGAGACATCCCATATACAAACCGATGGAGCACACAACTCACCGTTTCCAAGCAGGTGAATTTCATCTTCACAATACTGTTATTACAAGTTGGGCCTTACAGAGTTATAGTAGTATATGGAGGGCCTTTGTTTTGACTGGAGCAGTATGATTACACAATGACTTGAGATTGGGCTTGGATCCTGTTTATCCACCGGGAGGCACGTGATGAAAAAAATTGGGCCTGGCCCCTAATTTTGATTCATTTGCCAGTAAAATTTGGGTCCACAGATACAAGTACGACCAATCGGGTTAGTACACACTCGTTCGGTGATTAACCACTTGCGCTCCCAAATGGGGAAATGAATCATCTTTTGGTTGGCATTGGCCCATCTTTCTGAGAAAATGCTAAACTATACATAATAATGGGCCAGGGCCGACGACACCCTTTATCCAACCATGCAAGCGAACTAGACGGAAAACAAAATACAGGTATAAGCCCCGGGTGCCTAGGATATAAATTGTTTCTATTTTTTATTTTTGTTTTTTTTAATTTTTGGCACCCTAGCCAAAGGGGATGGGTCCTAGAAGAAAGCCCGCACATACGAAAATAAAAGCACACAGACATGGAAAAAAAAGTTCAACACACATGATTAGGAGCCTCATGGGAAAGGAAGCCCACGCATTAGGGGAAAATGGTATATCAAAGGTTCAAACTGCTATTATATTTTGCTGTTAGAACGCTTGAACTGCATTTTTGTTGTCGAACTTTCAAAGCCCTAGCGAATAGGGGCCTGGAGACGTGTGTTGGAGAAAATCTTGAGGGTGTGGGGAATCTATAGTGGTATCATCTAGAGTGTAGACTAATGTTTGATTCCCTCTATTTTACAGAATAAATGTATGAAGTGTGTCTTAACTGTTCGTTGTTCTCTTACCCAAAAAAAAAAAAAAAAACTGTGTTGCTCGAAGGAAAAATTGTGCAGAACAAAAAAACTTCCAATTGACTTTGAAGGAAATACAACTTTGACTAGATGTATGAAATGACCTTCAATCTCCTTCATTAAAACTAATTGCATGCCATTTTTCCTTGCTTTCCATCCACCCAAGATGTTGTTATGATAGTAGAAGAGACTAAAACGGCATCACTACCCTTTATTTTTATTTTTATTTTTACTTACTGCTGATATGATATATTGTTTGAGAAAAAAAAGGACGATTAGAGACAATGAAAAACAAAGCTTGGGCAATCGTTGATGTCCGAGATGTAGCTGAAGCATTGCTCTTGGTGTATGAGAAGAAAGAAGCATCTGGAAGATACATTTGTGCAGCGCATTCGGTTCAAGCTCATAGTTTGGTTGAAAAGTTGAGGAGCAAGTACCCCAACTACAACTATCCTAAAAGGTAGGTAGAGAATTTGATTATGACTAGAGGAATTCCAATCTCTTATATCCACCCACTTATTTTTCTTTCTGCCAGTTACATCGAGGTGGATCCAGAAGCAAAGCCAAGTTCCGAAAAATTGAAGAGTTTGGGTTGGGAATGTAGGTCATTGGAAGAGACTATTGTTGACAGTGTTGAATACTATCAAGGAGCTGGTATTTTGAACAAGGATTAGATCACTTTTGGTTTCGTCTCTATTGCTTTTGTTTTTCATATGTAAAACATCTCTGGCATATGTTTACCTTCACCAAACTTTTCATGATGAAGTCCTGGATATAGGTAAAAATAAAATTAAAACAATTTCTAATGAGAGCTGAAATCTCTTTTATCGTCATCAGTTCTTGTTGACTAGAACATCTTATATGATTTAGAGAAACTATTGCACCAATCAATGTTGGGTATTTCCTAAAAACAACTAATTAAAAAAATAAATAATTCTAAAGAGGCACTTGAGACTTATATTTGTCTTTTCAAAATTTTAAAATTTTGTGTCTCTTCCATAAAAATAAAAATAAAAAAAAACTTTTTTGTGCCTCTTAGATGAGATGTGTCTCTTGGGCCCATTTGAGTGGATGTGACATGTTTTTCAAGTGTAACCCATTTTCAAGTGTAAGTTCCAAGTACATATGTAAGTCATTTTCAAAGTTTTTGATATGAAAATTATTGAGTTTTCTCTTTTATTATTATTTTTTGATTTTTAGGGGAAATTCTAATTTTCTGATTCTAGTGTGCAAATTTTGAATAAGAGTTTAACATTGTATCATGGGAATAAAATTTTATCAAACCTACATGCATGTGGGAAATTGTTGTCTTTAAAAAAGCATATTAATTGGTATGCTTTGCCTATTTTTGTTTTCTTAGATTCATTTCTCACATTCACTATTAATCAAAAAGTATTTATTTTAATGTTTGTTTGTTTTTTTTTTTCTGATTGCACATTCTTCGTAAGTATTTTCCCCAGCAATTTAAATACAACAGTGAAATAACCTAATGGTATATAGTATTAAAAACAAATATTAAATATGCATGTAAAAAAAATAGCCCCAAAAGAAAAATAACTATATTAGAATTAAGGGGTTTTTACTAGAAAAATTCCCTTATACTTGTAGTAGAGCAAAAAGGATTCATAGGAAATTCATGCCCTAAAGTGATCACACAAGCTCTTTCTGGGTTTTTTTTTAATGAGACATTAAAACCCATCCTGTACCCCCCGTCCTTCCTCCTCATCTCTTCCCAGTCCATCTCCATTGAAATCCAACAAAAAAAAAAAAAGAGGTTTCCTTCCAAAAAAACCCCTCAATTTCTGAAGAAATCTCATGACTCATCCCCCACAAAATTTCAAGATCTCTCAAAATGCCTCTAAACCCATCATCCCTCTCTCCACAATGTTAGCCTTATCTGAAGCAAAATTGAGAACCAAAGAAAACCCATAGGCATCACAATATCACATTAAATAAAAGGGATATTGCTCGTGTAGCTGTTTTTAAAACTAACATTCGCTAATGACTGTTTAAAGTTTAAGTAATTCCCATGGAGTTATTCGTTTGATATCCTAAAGTTGTGCTATATCAAATGTATTGTACTATGAAATATAGTAAAGTTATGCAGTATTGTATGTATCATCCTGTGCGATATCTTAAGGTTGTGCGATATCGCACGATTACTCTAATAGCAGCTTTATAGAAAATATTAATATTTTGACCAGGGCCGGCTTAAAGCAGTTTGAGGCTTAAATTGACAATCTTAAATGAGGCCTTTTCTATTTTTTAATATTATTATAAAAATTTTATTAAAAATCTATTTTTCTCATTTTTTGTGATTCAAAATTACTAGTTAATTTTTTCTATTCAAGTTTGCTAGCAAAGGGGCCCATAAGAAATATGAAATTTTATGGTGATGGAATAGTCGGCCCCATTGATGATTGAAAACAAAAATAAAAAATAAAAAAAGAAATGAGGGGGTTTTTGGTAACAAGATATTTTAAAAGATTTATGTGATCTTGTATGTTGCATTTGATAGAATCTACCTACCTAAAAATTATATATTTAGCTAACTTAAAATGCATTCTATAATATATGACTTTCTACTAAAAATTGCAAGATTGCTTTCTATTCTACATCTTTGTAGGAGTAAATTTCTAGGAAATAAATATTTCAAGATACTACCAAACATCCTTACTTATAATATGACACTACTTTGTTATGCAATAATAAAATCTAACAATATCCGATTTTATTAATAGTATATATTGTGTTTATCCAAACACCCTTGAGATAAGGAGATGTGAAAAGATAGGAGTTGCTTTTTTCTTTTAATGTTAAAATATGGTAATTTCTTTAATTATTATTATGAGGCCTTATTACTTGGGGAGAAACAAAGGATGATAGTTGCCTTTCTAGAATTTGAAAAGATACAAGTTGCTTTAGTCACTATCACTAGCAACAAAGGCTTGGGCTAAAGTACAAATATGTTAAAATATAAAAAAAATTAGAATTATTATTAAAAAATAAATCTAAAAAGAGAGGTGACCTGCGCTAAAAAAAAAAGAGAACTAATCACATGAAGAAACATACATTAAAAGATAGTCATTAGAAATTTTCTTTGTGAATATTATGACATCCTTCCAATAGCATCATTGTTTGTAATAACCAAACAATTCTACATTGAATTTCAATCACAAGTGCAACCAAAAAGAAAGAAAACCAACGTTAAGAAAAATAGCGCAGCATATTGCAACATTGCTCAAACTTTCATTAACCAAACCAAAGTAAATAACAAACATAGAAACCATTTATTTCATACATAGGAATGAGTGATTATACGATCAATTCCTTTTTGCTTTATTTACCTTGTATAAATTGGAGAGATTTTAGGATGAGGGATAGATATTGGTTGGTCAAAAGTTTAAAATTTATTTGAGGTTAGATGGAGATAATGAAGGGCAAGGATAAGATTGCATCTAGGGCTCAAAATGACATGGCATGTCAAAGCAATGTATATGTTTTGTAATTTTTTTTAAAAGAAAAACTATGGTGCTGCTGCCTGCTGACATGATTCTCTCTACAATTGCTTGATCAGTATGTCATATACCTTCTAGTGCTTTGTCTCATTGAATCAGAGGCCCATTGGATATAGGATGTGACACCCAATTCAATCCTTATAGGCCGTCTTAAAATTTATGACCAGACACAATCCTAGCCACAACAGCTTGGATCACACCGTTACCAATCCAAGAGCAAGAGCCGTTCTTAGGTTATCATTCGGATTAATGAAGACGTCTAATCTGACGATTATTGGGATAGATCACTAGTAAACAGCTGCATTGAGAGATTCCTGGGAGTTACTGGAGGAGAGATTTTAGGAAAGAAAGCTTCATGAGTGGAGAGATTTTAGAAAACTGGGAAAGAAACCATCATAAAAGTTGGAAAGATTTAAAGGATTAAAGTGATAATAAGATATGAGAATCTTAAAAGGAGATAAATGAGATTATAGGAGAAGAACCGGACTAGAATGAAGTGTTTCTGGTGATTTAAAAAAAAAAGATGGCAGTTGGTTTCAACGGGGCCTGTTGGTTTTAATGGGGGCCTGTTTATTTTGAGGAATTTATAATAAAAATTTTTGGTGTTGAAAATTTTAAAACATGATGTGATGGGTTATTTGGCAGCATTTTGAAATGTCATGTTTCTTTTTAAAAAATTTTAAATTCTAATCACTTAAAAAGAGTTAAATGGCCTTAGAAATTCCACAATTCCACCTCCTCATTATAAGTATATGGAAGCATTCAGGAGTTTCGGAATTAAAAATTTTCAAGACATGAATTTTCTGATTTCTACTAAAGAAACAAGCAAGTAAGGACACTTCTTACTTTATGGTAGAACAGACCCTAATTTTTAGTGTTTTGGGAGCAATTGTGTGATCTATATACCCCTTTACGGTCAGTCAACTAATATTTTATCATTTATTAGTCGAAGTAACCTGACGTCTCTGTTGTGCACAGTGGATAGTGGGCCTCACAGTCACAAGTCGTCACTGCTGATGGCAGTGGCTAGTGGGCCTCACAAGTCGCCATCGATGGAGCTGTCAGTTCATCACCTCCACAGCTTAACATTATTCACCTTTCCATTTCTTTGCTTGCGTTTTTGGTGAATTGGTTTTTTCTTTTATAATTCTTTATAATCTGACGACTTGCATTATTGGAGAAGCAGCCTCGATTCCGTTGTCGTATTGCTTGTTCTTAAAAGTCAAACAAGCATTTAGAACCTTATTACCGGGCTCACTTCTTTAATTATGATAATTAATAGAGAAAATTTTAAAAAGGTTTTGCCTTATTTTAAAAAAGGATCTAAATTTCAAAACTTTTCAAATTAGTCTTTAAAGTTTTTTTAAAAAATTTCAGTTAAGAACATCCGACCGTTTAAAACTATTTTTCAGTAACTTTTTCCATCAAATTTTTTAAAATTTTCTTATTACCCTTTATAGAAATAATTTCTTCATTCATTTATTCAATATTCTCTTCATTTCTTTTTCTAACATCTTTATGATGATCAAGTATAATTAGCATCGCCATGTTAATCGGCTATATATATAGTGACTGTTGATATCATGTTATGTCTTTAAATGAATGGTAATTTTGTATTTTAAAAGAATAGGGAGAAAAATTCGCTAGGAACTACCTTAAAATATCGATAGGAACTACCTTTAAATGGACAGATATCCTCAATTGAAAACTTTTTAAAAAAATTAGAAATTAATTTAAAAAGTTTTAAAACTTATGTTCTTTTTTGTAAATAAGATAAAATTTTAGAGCCTTATTTGAAAATTTTCCTAATTAATACCCCTAGAACCCAAATTCAAGTACCTCATAAATACAAATGAGATCCACCGAGACAATGGGCAGTTATCATTGGAACAAATGTGGGTCCCGTGGTTGGCCCTAAATTATCATTATGTTACATTACAATTGTTGACTTTCTGTGGGGGACACCGAAATTCATTATGTTGTATATCAAATTTATGACTTTTTATATCGGCCTCCTATGAAGTCATGTTTTTGGCAGTAGGCAGTACTGACACGCACATTAAGAGACCCGGATCGATATCTAGTCATCAGAGGGTGAGAGTTGGGAGATGAGGGTAAGTGTGGGTGGGAAAATATTCACACATGCATTGAACTGGAAAGATGTCTGCTGCCGGGTAACTCATGAATTATATACATCAGGGATATTTCTGAGAGAGAGAGAGAGAGAGAGAGAGAGAGAGAGAGAGAGGAAATGGAGAAGGGGAGAGTGTGTGTAACGGGTGCAGGAGGGTTTGTGGCTTCATGGTTGGTGAAGCTACTTCTCTCAAAAGGATACATGGTCCACGGTACCGTCAGAAACCCAGGTACTCCTTTTCCTCCTTCTTAACCTCTTCTTTAGAAGACATCTTTCCAGCCATCAGATCGCTGTTTTTGGCTTATCCATTTCCATAAAAATGAGTTGCAGATGATGAAAAGAACAGCCATTTGAAAAGGCTAGACAAGGCCCAAGATAACTTACAGCTTTTTAAGGCAGACTTGCTGGACTACGACTCTCTCTATGCAGCCATTAAGGGATGCGGTGGGGTCTTCCATGTTGCATCTCCAGTTCCACCATCCAGGGTGGCCAATCCAGAGGCAAAATTTTATTCCGCCGTTTGATTGTTTCGTACTTATTTCTGTTAGTTACAAATGCATAATATGGAATGCTGATTGTCTGAGACTCCGGATCCTCTGCCTCTTGGGCTTTGACTTGGAGAAATTCTGAGTTGGAGTAGGATTCGACTGTGACACCACCTATTGAAAATCAAGCCGCTTAATTGGCCATGCAGTAAGATTGACTGTTTGATAAAAAAAACCGTAATTAACACTTATCAAATAGTATTAATACTTAATAGCACTTTTTTTTTTATATCAAACAATCAATCTTACATGTTACCAACTCCTGCTGTGACAAGATTTATGGATTCACATACGCTTGGAAGACTTTATATTGAGCAGCATAGATTTTCAATTGCTATTCCCTACTATAGAGCTTGGAATGAACTCGGTCTACTATGGAATGAATTAATTTCGCTGACCTCGTTAGGTCCACGATTTGTGATTTGGCCCATGATTTCTACCAATAGTATCATGGAATGGGATGAGCCTAGACTACTGGAACAAGGACCGGCCTACATGATGATCCAGCTTTCTGCTAAAATTCAACTTATATGGGCCTGGAAGCGTCACTTGAATCCAAAAAAGAAAAAACTTCAACCCAAACTGCTGAATGAGCTTCAAATTGGGTTGGCGGGTTGGGTTGGTTGACATCACAACAGACCTCAAAGTTAGTTGGTTTGGGATACTTTGGACCGACCCATCAGATCCTAGTGTTTAAAGCAGAACTTTTTATTCAGTTTTCCAAGCTTTGCTAATTCTCATGCAGACCGAATTGTTGGAGCCTGCTGTAAAGGGCACACTCAATGTGCTTAAGGTGTGTTCTGAGACAGGAGTGGAACGGCTAGTCGTCGTCTCATCTACTGGTGCTGTCATAATGAACCCAAAGTGGCCAACAGATAAGCCCATGGATGAGGACTGTTGGACCGACGTCGACTACTGCAAGGAAAGTAAGGTAAACGGCTCAAAATCTACCACCCAAACTAGTTTATGCATAAAAAATCAAGGTTCATTCATTTGGATGACCAGTGATAAGAATATTGTTCTGTTTGATATCCAATTATAGGTAATTAGATAAAGTGTTCAGTAATTAAGAATACAAGTAAGCCGAGTTCGAGGATCCAAACAGTGAATGCAGTTCAGAAGATATCTGATAATTGTAGCATGGTCATGTATCTGGTGGCCATAGATGACTTGGGTTAATGTGGCTTAGGCATGGGCGGAACTAGGGCACCCCCCCCCCCCCCCTGAAAAGTTGGAACTAGTGACTATTGACATTTGCACATTTGATATTATTCATGTACAAAAGACAAAAAGATATATGAAAAAAAATAAATGCTCATATATAAATAAAGAAAGCCTTGTAAGCATTCTTCACTCTATGGTGAGAGAATGATATATACTAACATTTTCCATATATATATATTCATGTGGATATTGCCCTCACTGTTTTTTTTTTTTTTTTTGTGAAAACTCTACTTAGAGTCTTTCTATCATTCAATCCAAATCTTGTAACACACAGGGTATTCTCTGGTCCCTCCTTTTAAAGGCAATCCCTTAATAAATGGCCCCTCCAACATAATAAAAAATTAAATACTAATAATATAATATGGGTATTCAAAAAGAAAAGTAAATAATAGCTGATTTTAGGTGAGGAAATATAGGAAACAAGAAATGGAAGGAAAAGAATATTGGCAACTAAACTATTCATTAATTTTCAATTGTTCTATAGCTTGGAACTTAATCGGAAGCTCTAAATGCAAGGCCTCAATTGTAGTTTTACTGAGTGAGTCGAAATCATATCCACAGATGGCCTATGATTATCATCAACTTGTCCTATTGAAAAACTAGAACTAACCTAAATAAAAATGTATACAAAATTGACCTACGAACAAATCTGAAATTAAAATTAAAATTAAACACTAATGTCTGAAATTGAAATTACAAATCAAATTTAAAGCCTAATCTACAATTCTAAACTAAAAAGTAAACTAAGCTAACCATTGCAAAACAACAAGCATCAAACCATCGATGAAATATAGTGCTTCAAATAAATAAAATAAAATCCATCAATAACAAAAGGAAAATAAAAGAAAGATAAGATGAGCTTAAGATCATCAATTTCCAATCTTGAAATTCCATGCTTAGGGTCAAAGGACAACTGAGAACTACACTGCCAAATATGGTCTGTCACCCCACATAAATACAATGCATTGATATAATAAATTAAATTATTACAATTCACAAATCCTTATTTAATCCTTTGTACATCACTAAGAATCATCAACAAGAAAATAGAAAAAAAAAACAGATAAACTCACTTCTACTTTAGATACATGGAACACCAAGTCAAGGGAGCATTTGCATCGCAAAGTACATCATCTCTTGATATCTTGACAAACTTACACCAAAGAGAAGAGAGGTGGAGAATATGGAGTAGAGATGAAGAGAGGCTAGGGGCATATAGAATTGGGTAGTGGTGTGGTGTATGGAGAGTGGAAAAACCAAATATGGGAGCATGAACGTACATGGCATTGGTTTTTATAGCAAATTCTTCAAATTGGAAAGATATCTTTCCTTGGCTCTAAATTAGCAAATATCCAGAAAGTGGAAAGATTCTTGGCTGCTTTTCTTATACAAATTTCTCTCTACACACACCTTCCAAAATTAGATTTTGTGCAAATCTTTATGGAATGGGCCCACCTTTGATGCAAAGTTATTGTACATGGTAAGACCCAACTTGAACTTCAATTTTCTTCACTTGGAATTGAGTGGACCCCACAAATAGATGTGCATCATAAACAAAACAAAACTTTAATTTTATGCATCTCGCCTAAAAATACACAAGGCCATAACTTTGTCAATTTAGCTCTAATTGGCACAATCTTGGATTCTACGAATATTTACTCAAAAAGAACTTTCCAATGATACCTAGATTGCCCTGATCTGACACGCGATTTAAGAGTTATAACTGTTTTAATCTATACTGTCCAAGTAAAAATGGGATTGAATTTTCATTTTTTCTCTTCTTCTTTGAGTTTCCTTTTCTTAAATTTTCTCCACCATGGATTTCCTTTCTTCATTTCAATTTGAGTTCTTGAAATCCAAATTTAAATTCATGGAACAATTGAAGAATGGGACCCTTCTTTGACATCAAAGCATGTGTGCACATATGCACATGTGTGTGTGGTCCTCTCCATGCTCATTTTCTTCTTTATTTCTTTTCTCACATTTTATTCCTTGACTTCAAATCTTCAATGTGGGCCCATTTTCTTCAATTCACCTATACCTAGAATTTTAATTAAAATAGTAATTTTGATTAAAAGTCATAAATGCACTAATGTAGGCCCAATTTACATAAAATGATAACCTTAAACCACATCATTATTCATGTTTTGACCTAAATTAGTCAATGATGATGAAAAATTATATTCTTTCATGTAAAATTACTAATTTAAAAATATTTTCAAAAAATGAAAATCCAACAATGAAAAGTTTTATGATTTTATGAAAAAATTGTAATTTGAAATGATTTTTGCATAAAAACTCTAAAATAAAAGCACGATTTCCATCTAAATAATAAAATTTTAATGCATAAGTTCTTAAACTCCTTTAAAATGTATATGAAATGATGCATTTTTAAGGACTTATTAAAACTATAGGAAGCAGATCATTCCTCATCTTATGAATGGCTCACCTCTACAAAATAAATGAATGTAATGAGTTGCCTCAATACAACATTTCAATATCTAAAGAACATGCCACCAACAAGTAGTACCCTAATCTAACTGCTGAACCCAAAGACCTCATTGCTCCAAGTGACTTTGGGATCATTTGGAAAATTATAAAAAAAAAAAACTTATATTTTATGAGGTAATTAAGGGCCATCTTTCAGAAATTACAATTATAGAACACACCATTTCTATCATTTTGAAAATTTTATGAGAGGTTATTTTCATAAAAAACACTCGTAACTTTTGTACTGTCCGCCTCCATCCACTTTAGCCAAAAAAACTCTAAAAGAAAGCTACCCTCCATTTGGCTTTTTTTTTTCTTTCTAAAGGTAAAAACCTCAAATTTGTAAATAAGCTCTAAAAATAAAATATAAAATTATTTTAGGTTTACCAAATACTCTAATATGCAAATAAGCCTTAAATTGAAAAAATAATGTCTTACTTTTAGGGTTACTAAACTTCCCTTGTTGGCCTTTATGATATGTTAGATTTGTTTGAAATAGAAATGATTTGATGAGATCTTTTAAAAAAAAATGCTATTCCAATTAGACCTTTTCACAAATTGATAAATATTTAGAATGTCAATTCAATTAGAATTAGAGTTGATTGATAGGGTTACCTTGATGATTACAAATTGAGCTTTAGTTAGAAAGGAGTTTTCCAATTTTAATTTTAATGATATTCTGTTGAATTGGGAAGCTTGTATTGGGATATGGGTATACTAAGGTAAGGAAAAGTATTTCTTGATCTCCTCTCCCTCTCAGTGTGCTTAAATTTATTGTCGATGGAGCTGCGAGAGGAAAGCCAAGGCCAAAAGGTATTGGTGGTGTGTTATGTAACAACAGTGGTGAGGTTTTATTTATGTTTTCTAAGCATCTAGGGGTATGCAATTCTAATGAAGCCGAAGTTTTAGCTATTTTAAAAGCTCTTTAGTATTTTTCAAGATTATTCCATGGAATTCTTATAGTAGAGAGTGACTCTTCTGACGCCATTACTTGGGTAACAAATCGGAAGGTTTTCCTTGAAAATTTCAATTTCATGCTAATGAGATCCATGGATTGTCTTCTATATTAAATATTGTTTTTAGTCATGAGTTAAGATCGGCCAACTTTATGGTAGATGCTTTAGCTAAGTAAGGGATTGATAGGTTGCCTCTTTGAGAGGGTATTGTTTCGTAATTAAAGTGGGTATACCTCTCTTGCACCTTTGTATTTTTGCTCCTTATATTACTTATATTATTTTAATGAAATATATGTTACCGTTTCAAAAAAAATTAGAATCAGTAAACATGTCAAATTGTAAAATTTATATGGACAAAATTGTCATATAATAAGAGTATATGGGGTAGACTTGTGATCAAAAAGTTAAAGAAGTACATGCAATTTTATGAAATATATGGGCAAACTTGAAAGACGAAAAAAAAAATGAAAACAAAAGATGTCTATATAGTGGCAACAAACTAATGCATAAAATAAAACAAGAAGAAAGAAATAGGTGTTTTGCCAAGACACTCATGGTCAGTGATAGGTCGAGTGATATTCACACATTAGTTTTACAAATATGCCAAGGGATTGATCTAGGGCCTCACGTGTAAAATATTGGGCATTACTAAATATTTAGCCAGATTTAGCAATAAAAAAGGTAAGAAATGTAGGTGTTTCTTTTGGAGAAACAAGTAGAGTTTTCCACTTTATGGTAGTACGCTTGGAATCGTAAAATTCTAAATACTTGTTTTTCTACTTCTATTTCATGCTGAAGATATGGTATAACTGGTACTGTATTGCGAAGACAACAGCAGAAATGGAGGCATTGAAGTATGCAGAGAACAGTGGGCTCGACGTTGTAACGGTTTGTCCATCTTTCGTTTTCGGACCACTACTGCAACCCACCATGAATACCAGCAGCCAACTTTTAGTTGAGATCTTGAAAGGTATTTCCCTGTGCTAAAGAAAGTCAGCTTCTTAGCTTTGAGCATGGTATTGGGAAAAATAAAACTGAACATATGTTTATATACATGTATGTATAGATGGGAGATTTTAAAGAACCTACCGACCAGCACCCACCATCCCCTTTAATAATCAACCTGTGACCTTCACACAAGAATCCACTAAAAACACTCTAGAAACTTTTTAGATATGTCAAAAAATATTGATAATATACAGTTTGCTTGGTGTCCATAAATTGGATCCATAGTATACATTGGGTCAGTCCGCATCCATTTGGTGCATGACTGCTTATGAATTCTCAAAGGGGTAAATAAGAGTCATTTCTTAGTAAGGCTTAAGCCCAATGCTTTTGACCAAAAGAATAAACTATATAAGGATGACAATATATATATATATATATATATGGGCCAGGGCCGGCATTATCTCATTGCCCAGTACCAGCCCATGTTGACAATCAAGATCATATTCAGGACCCTAGTTGTGTCCCATTTTGACAGTGCCAGCATTTTTTTCACTGTCCAGTAGCGACCCCACTTGAACCCATCCTGTTTGCATCCTGAAAACACACAAAAACAGTGACTGGGTGCATATCTATCCCATCTTTGGCTCATTTTTAGTTTACATTGAATGCGAATTGTTTCTGTATTTTGTCATTGAATGCGAATCGTTTCTATATTTTGTCCCTTCGTTGGTCCATTGAGAAAAAGTCTGGTGGGGGTGGACAATCTGGAGCGGTATCATGAAGACTATAGTGGTATCACCTAGACTAATGATTCATTCCTTCTATTTCTTTGACCGATGTACGAGGTGTGTCTGAACTGTTTGTCGTTTAGAAGATAAAATTGAATAGATCAAAGACACTTGCCAATTGAATTTTGATGGAAGCCCTCATATGATTCATTCTTTTCTTCAAAAAAGGGCAATATGAGACAATGGAAAACAGACTTTGGCCAATCACCGATGTCCGAGATGTAGCTGAAGCATTGCTGTTGGTGTATGACAAGGAAGAAGCATCCGGAAGATACATTTGTGCACCGCATTCACTTCAATTGCACAGTGTGGTTGAAAAGTTGAAGAGCAAATACCCCAACTACACCTATCCTAAAAAGTAGGCATCTTACCTGGTCAGAGAATTTGATTATGATTATAGGAATCTCAATCTCTCAGACCCAATTTTTTTTTTTTTTATAACAGTTTCATAGAGGTGGATCCACAAGCAAAGCTAAGTTCGGAGAAACTGAAGAGGTTGGGATGGAAATGCAGGTCATTAGAAGAGACCCTTGTTGACAGTGTCGAATGCTATCAAGAGGCTGGTATTTTGAACAAGGATTAGATCATTTCTATATTTTTATATATACATCAGGTTGTGTGGAAAGGATATTACCATGTCCTATGCAAATAAAAACATGTTCTTGTAATTTTTCATTGCTTAAATTTTGTAAGTTTGACCAGATACTTGGCTATTTAGACCAAAAAGCATTAGCAAAATAAGGTCCCGCTTGCGTGTAATTGCTGGAGTTTATTCCATGAAATAAAATATTCTAAGTGGCATGCAGTGAAATGAAAATTAAGGTCCCCCGCTTGCGTAACATGTATTGAGTTTCTATGAATTTTCAGTTAAGTAGGTTTGAACAATGGAGTATTGAAGGAGCAAGAAATGAAGAATCAAGGTGGAGATGGAGATGCAGATGAAACCCTTACTTTCCAAGGATTTATTAATGGGCAATTATTTACTGCTTGAGGGCAGACTATTTGATAGCCTTACATGGATTGAACGCTTTCAATTGTCATTCAATATTCAGTAAGAAGCCATTCCATGGAATTGCTAAAGCTCACCATGAGCAAACAAATGAGCCCTTAGAGGAGTGACCAATGAAGAACTATTTGGGTTGCCATGGGAAAATGGGGACAGCATGGTATTTTCCATCTATAAAGGGAAAGTCCTTATTAAATTCCATTAGTTTACCATTCCTACCAAAATTTAGAAGCGTTATCAATACTTCCGTTTAGGTGGAGCCTACTCTTTAGTCCTCATTCTCAGTTAAACTTGGTTAGCGCACTTTTAGCAACATACATTAGTTTTGTGTTGAGTCGCTCCTCCTCAAATTTGAATTCACTGATGATTTGGCTTTGATTCGAATCCTTAGCTAATTATTCCTATCAAAACTTCAATACATTAATAAAGGAAGCATAAATACTTTTTATCCTCCCCTTGGGTGGAGCCTACTCCCCAATAACCCTACATTAAAGGTGCCATAAACAAAATTTCACATAACATGTAGTAGAAAGTTTCCCTAAAAAAATGTTGGGATAAATTTTGGGTATCCAAGATTTTAAAGAGAAAATTGGGAATTTGATTCCTTTGAAATTGCTGAGCAGTTTGGCTCATTTTGTTACTTGATTGGGCAAGGATTCATTTATGAAAATCTCAAAGAATCGAGTTGTTTTGTAGTTAATCATCCTTTGGTAGATTTACCACGCATGCTAGCGTTTCTACCACACTGAGTTGCAGCTATTAGTTCTGCTACTAACTTTCCCAAGAGATGTCACTGCAAAACAATATTATCACACAAGGGCACCTTCTTCAAACACCATTTCGATTAACTTGCAAAAAAGATGCGGTAGTCCGAGAGTCCGAGAAGCCCTTCATGGATGATAAGGAAAACATGATCCTATAAGGGCACGTTCATCAAACTTCTGCCAAATGAAATCATCCATCTTGATTTCCAAAAACGAAAAAAAAAAAAGTTTTCTTTGACTTCCCTTGCAATTTGTGACTTTTTCTTGAAGAAACTGCACTAAAAAAAGGTAAGTTTGATATCTTTCATCACTTTTCTTAAAACTTAGATGCCATGAGCATACCCATCATATGTCGAAGTGGCTTTTTTACCAAAAAAAAAAAAGGGTAAAAAAGAGAGTTTAAGCATGGATTTGTGTAGAGCCCTTTTCTGCCACATAAAATTTCCAAATCCCCTCTAGCATGAAAAAGTATGCCAAAATTCAGCTTTCCTTCAAGTCCTCGACTAGTCACTGTACCAAATGCCAACAAGGAAGGCACAAGATTGTCACCCTTCAATTTTTATGGCTAAAGGCGCTGCACAAACTGAGTCTTGAATTTTCAAAGCATACCCTAAAATGCAAAGCATCTCACGAGAGTAAAGGGTTAGTTGAAATATAATTGACAAAATAAAAATCTAAATTCAAGTAGCACTTTATCTGGACACATTTGTGCCAAGCTATTTCTTTTCTGTGGTTCTCTATGAAAAGCGATTTAAACTCTCTCAAACGTTTAAATAGATCAAATGAAATTTCGATTTTTGCACTAAAAAAATAACTCTATTGAGGAAAAAAGTTGAAAGCACAAAAAATACGCTCTTATTCATGCAATGAAGAATCATCATTGCTAAACTGTCTGAATGATACCCGTTAAGACTATTGTATGTTGATTAAATTTATGGATTAGACAAAACTCTAGTTTTAGTCAAAGTTGTATTTCTATTTATTTTATACTAGGAGTTTAAGGAGGCTAAAGAGTCCCATAAGAGTAGGAATAAAGGTATTTGGATTAAAAAGGTTATATCTCACAAACCAAGCATGGAATTGGAGCAAGCTACCTACCATTGAACATTTATTTTCGAGTAGATATTCGTAGGTTCCAAGATTGTATCAATTGGAGCTAAAACGGCAAAATTATGGCCTCAGGGCATTTGCAAAAATTATGCTACCCGAAATTACGAAACTGCCATTGTACGAATTTCTATTTCTATTTTAAGTGGAAATTTCCTATTTTGAGCCAATTCCTATCCTGGTTGGATTACCATTATGAAGCATGAAATTGGGGTTATAAAAAGAGGCTTTCTTTTAATCCTAAGGCATCCATCTCCTTATTTTAAGTTAAGAATACACATTGGAGATACTTCTCTATTGCAGCTATTGGAGAAATTATGCTGAAGCTTTGAGTTCTAAAGATTTATACTTTTACTTCCTTGCAAAATAATGTCTTGTTGAAAATTGGTTATTGCAAGTGCAGTGAGCCGTGAACGGCAAGTAGTTGGTTAAAAGAATTGCAATCTTTAGAAAAGGGTCTGTTAGTATATCTTGTAATTGCTTATTATTAGTGCTTGGTTTTTATTGGTCCGATGAGCACTCGTGGTTTTTCTCGAGTAGGGTTTTTCGCGTAAAAATCTGCGTGTCTTCTTCTTATGGTGTGTGATTGATTTATTTGCTAGTTCTTTTATTTTTTCACTGCTTACATTTTTGAACTGCAATCTAGAAATCCGATTCTGGGACATTCTTTCAATAATTGTTAGGTAAAGGTGTATCACAATGCTACTCACTACGACCGCTCTAAAAAGAGGCCCGACGGTGTGATTTTGAATGCCTTAAAACATTAAGTTGTGCCTTTGCCATCACCAATTGATTTTAATATGAATGGTAGCTCAATAGGTGCATAAGATTCTACAAATGGTATCAAAGCTCCAGGTCAAAGATTCGTACAATACCAACAATAACAACGCCAGTAATTAAGAATAAAAAATTCATTTCCTATCTCCATCTTAAATAGAACAACAATGGATGCCAAAAAATTATCATTCATTTAATATGAACTTTCAAAAATTAAGTTCTCAAAATCTTGGAAACATGGGTAGTTTTAAAAAGCTGTTTCCTATCCCTTAGGTGATTTTTTATTGACCCAATAGGACTAATCCCCTAGGGGCACCCATGGTTTGTTATAAAAAGTGAAACGGCCAAATTGATTTATAATGATGTTTAGATGCGGAGCCAACATGTGAATATGAAAGTGATAAAGATGATAAAGAAAACGAGCTGGTGATTGCTAACCAGTCATGCACAGGTTGACCCGCTTGAATGGGTCGACCCACTCTACAAATACAGCTCACCGATCATGTTGTCACACAGCAAATCGTCTAAAGATTCAGCACATCAATGTTGAAAGATTATTGCACAACAAAATTATTAACACAAAGCAGGTAATGAGTCAGCACAACATCCGTCCTTCAAGTTAAGGGACTTTTTGCATTTTGTGGCATGGCATGTGGAGAAACTTTTTAACTTTTTTGGATAAGTTTATTTTCTTTTTGGGATTCAAATAACAATTCCAGGACCATGTAAGTCGTATGTTTTTCAGAAGGGCCGGATCATTTAGTCGTATGTGCTTCAGTCTTAGCCCGGCCGGCTCATTTTACCATTCGCTGGAATATTGGGTCAAATCACAAATTGTAGGCCTGAGAGGTCAGCTCATATCCAGCCCCTGGTAGACTGAGCTCATTCTAAGCTTAACTGACCCAGACCATTTTAAACCAATGGGCTTGAAACATGAATATGCTACCTTTTCTGCTTATGCGGGCTGGCTTCCTTCCCCAAGCTAATTCCTTTTCCACATGTGCGGGCTTTCTCCTGAGTCCGTGGGCTTTACTGGCCTAATGTGCTGGTTGAATTTAAGTAGCCTGGGCCTAGGCCCAAAAATGCTACAAGAAGCGGACCTAGCTGATCTGCATTTTATTTTCTCCCGTAAATTGTTACTACTGTAAAGTGGATCTAGAATCAGCCTATCCACCCAAAGATGGATCCCAGTGCCATTGAGTAGCTAACAACTGTGTGGATGCATCTTTCAAATGAGCTGGACAGGTCTAACATTAACAATGTTTTTGGAAGCAAAATAAATTAGTGGTAGGATTGTATAACTAATACCATCTAAGCCTATCCAATAATATTATTGCATGAGGCGGGATTCCATTTATCCCATAGATGAATCCACTCTCACATTTGATTGCGTTCGAATAAATGGGGACAAGGGACAAAAAGACCTAAACAATATAATCCCTTCCTACTCAAAGCTATTCTAAGTTATCTCACCTCCCAAGTGAGATTATTTAAGCCCCCATGCTCGGTATTAATTTACTATAGTGTCGGGACTAGGATAATATTATTCCAAGCACTAAAAATGCAGACAAACAAGGATAAGTGGGATAGGATGCAAAAAGTTACTTATCCTCTTCACTTATCCCCCTTTATCCTGTTTCTAAACACATCCTAAGTGCCTACCATGGATAAGCTTTGGTGTAGCCATGAACACTTCTTTGGCTTGTTCACTTGTCAAATGGATCTACGTTAAGAGCCATTTTACGAGACAATAAAAATAAGAGTGGTCCTATAAGAAAGAATAAATTTTAAAATCACCTTTTTTTCCTTTTCTTTTAAAGCCAAAAAGTCAACTTTTCATTACAGTAAAAGAAAAAAGCCAAAACTCCTGAATTAGCTTCAAATT
This sequence comes from Sextonia rubra, assembly GCA_037013555.1. NCBI lineage: Eukaryota > Viridiplantae > Streptophyta > Magnoliopsida > Laurales > Lauraceae > Sextonia > Sextonia rubra. Next base: position 17,025,545 of record JASUAD010000002.1, on the reverse strand, counting down.
GGCTTGGGTTAGGTTGACTTTAGAGTCAGACCTCAAGGTTAAGAGTGTGAATTAATTTGGACTCAAACCATTTTATCCAGGTGTTTAAAGCAAAACCTTTGATTCAGTTTTCGAACCTTTGCTAATTGTTAGGCAGATCGAATTATTGAAGCCTGTTGTAAGGGGCACACTCAATGTACTTAAGGTCTGTTCTGAGACGGGAGTGGAAATAGTCGTTGTGTCTCAGCTACTGGTGCTGTTACGCTGAACCCAAACTGACCCCCAAATAAGCCCATGGATGAGGACTGTTGGACCGACGTTGACTTCTGCAGGGAAAGTAAGGTAACAGCTCAAAACTTACCACCCCGAACTAGTTTATGAAGGAAAAAACTAGGGTTCATTCATTTGAATTACCCAAGTTAAATTATATTGTTTTGTTTGATATCCAATTATCGGTAAATAGCATAATTTAGTATACAAGCTGGTCAAGTTCAGCGGTCCAAATGTGGCATTAGTGAATATCCATTCTAGTTTAATACCCTAATCATCTTCCATGTTTATATATATATATATGGAAAGACTACTAATCTATCATACTATAGTAAGGGACAGTTTCTTTCTTAGACCTAACAAGAACAAAAAGGTGTTATGAAGTGTGATGGTTTTGTCTTTTTGCATATTAATACTTTTTAAAAGAGGAAGTGTCCCTTACCATAGTGTAAGGAACATATGCATAGTAGTTTTGTCCATATATATATATATGAGGATAGTGTATATGAAAAAAACTAGATTGACTTTGAGCCCCATGGCTAAAAAATAGGGGGACAAAGAAAGGGGCATTTTTTAAGAATTTCCCATATAAAAAAAGTATGGAGGGAGTACATGCTCTTTTTATTAGAACAATGGCTGTGCCCGTAAGGTCTAATTGGGCACATATGTGTTCATTACTACCCTTTCATAATTACATTTTTTTTATTTTATCTATAAATAAGCACTCACTCCAAGCTTACACTCAGCTAATATATGAAAATATGATTTGATTTTATATTGCATATGCTCGTCATCCAAAGGATGAAGATTGTGTATATTGGTCCCACTCAAACAAGGGACGAGAGTTGATCAAGATGATGACTTTTTTTTGCCATGGTTTAAAATCACGGCATCGATCGACCTTGAAAATTGATATCATCACGGTTGACGTAGTGTGAACTTTTTCTTTATTTCAAAAAATTTGAAAATTATTGTAAAATGCTAGAAAATAACATTTTTTCCATTAGTAAAAACTATAAATCAAACTATCGGTCCCCTATGTCATAACATCCCGTATCACTGTCATATTTGAAACTTTGTAAAGTTTTTACATAACTTAACAAATTTACAACTATGTATATTAGAATAAGTTGAAATATCACAATTTTGGTATAATACAATCATAATTATGAGCTATCTAACAGTATGCTTAAAGTTAAGTAAAGTTGTTAGCTTAATATGTAGGCCCAAGCTCTCTTAGAGTGAAATTCATTAAGGGGCAACGGAGGCCTTTATTTTATGGGTTTAGAGTTCTTACAAGTGGACTTCACTAGAGGGCTACAATTAAAAAATATATTTATGTTATATATATAAAGAGAATTTTATATTAGATTTTTGGAATAAGGCCTAACTATTATATATCTTAATTGCCGAAACAATTGCCCTTGTCTTGCATCGGTTAGGCAAAATGTAGATCCATTGGTAGATTGATCAATACTGAATTAAAATCTTGTTTGAGAACTATTTAAGTGGTTTAAAGTTTTCACAACTGCACTTCCATCAGAGAACTGCAATTATAAAAAATTGAAACTTTAATCAAATATGTGGAATGAGGCCCACCAATTAATATTCAAACAACTAAAAACAGTTTCTCTTTTCATGTATGGGGCCCATCCAAATTTTCTCTAATTATGAAAAGAGGCCTTATAAGACTGCAGCTCCCCTTGCTCAATCCCCTCATCATCTGACCCCTGTGCCTCATCACAATCCTGATTGTTTTGTCCACTTTCTCCACCAGTAGTCTGCATTGGAGAAGGAGTTGGTGTAAGATCAGCCACTCCATCAACTATTTCAGAAGACTGATAAGTCTTCTCAACATCTTCAAAGAACTAGTCTTTATGAAAAACCAGATCCCTACTTCCGATAATTCTTCTCTTCTCTGAATTTGATCTGTTGATCTCCATCCACAACCCAACCTTGGAAACCCTTGCTCTGAAACAATGATCGCAGCATCTCATGATCTTCACTGAGCGATTTCCATCTTGCTCAGAAAACCCGAGGAACTCCACGTCGGCTTTGATGCTACTCTTTGTGGATATGACACAACCGTTATGCGCGTGTGTGCTTGAGCAACCAATATCAATAATCAACCACACAAGAAGACAACAGATTCACATAATTCACCAAAACATGGCTACATCTACAGGCACAAAAATTGTCATATTTACTATAATAAGCAAAGCATACAGAGACTTTTACTCTCTCATATTATCTCCCCTACATGGATGTAACTCTGTTTGGGTGATCCACATAAATCTCTTGTCTTCTTGTGTGGTTGATTGTTGATCTTAATTGCTCATGCACACACGCGCATAACAGTGTATCATATCCACAACAAAATTATGGGAAAGACGTCATGGGTAGGAATAGAAGTTATAATCATGAATAAATCAACTCCAAAGCATATTCTCCAATGAATATTGATTCAAACAGAAAAATTCAAATCAACCCTTTGCAAAATTTGGCACTTAAAACAAGTAAAATGCCCACCGCAAAATCCAACTGATTCATAAAAAAATGAGTCAAACACTAAATACCCACTGCAACACAGACATAAAAAAAGTTAAATCACTCATCACATGAAATCCTAACATAAGGAAGAATGTATGATAAAACCAATTGAACCCAATAACCATTGTTAAAAAAAAATGGAAGAAAAAGAAAACCTGCAACATCAAGAATAAATTAAATAGAAAAATGAAAGGATTACAACTAAAACCTCATCTGAATTGTCGCTGAGACTTGTGGGACCTGATTCGATAAGGGCACAAGCCATCTCTCTACCGCCCAAACAGCAAAAACCAACGGAATCAAGCAGGGCAACAGAGGCTTATCATTCCATCTCTCTATCGCCTCCATCACCATTCATCTCTCCTCTACTATCACCTACATCAGGCCTCGGGCTAAAACAACCCGACAACACCACCTCTCTATTTCTCCTTCATCTGTATTTTTGGATTTTTGGAGAGTTTTGGTGATGGAGATTGTGAGAATTAAATTTGATAGAGGAAACTTATTTGAGATCGTAGAGGAATTTTGGGAGAGATTTGAATAGTTTAAATTCATAAAAGGAAAACAGAAACTTTAGCCTAATGGACTCATGAGTGATTTAAGAAATTTTAGTTCAAAACGTTTGTCGATATCTTCATCTTTATTAGAGGAATTTTTGGGCTGAGATAGATATATTAGCGATTTATTAGTTGTCGTTGAGATCTTGAGAGAAATTTGTGGCATTTGAGGTGATGAAATAAGATAATTGTGGCTGTGATTAGAAAAATGGTGTATGGGTAATTAATTTGAAGTTTGAATTTGTCGGGGAGAGATTTTAGGCTGTACAATAATTAATTATACAGTATTTTGTAAATATCCCCCCAAGGTTCTTAGGATTTATAAATAGGCCCCTCTAGTTTTAGTAGTTGGATATAGTCCCCTGCATTTTCATTCTAATACCTTCTATGTTCTAAAATTAGTAGCCTCACAACCACTAAAAGTTTTTTAGAGTTAAATGACACTTTTGCCCACCCCTTTAATTATCTCAAAAGCTTGAATTTATATATCTTTAAAGCTTGTAACATTAACCAATAGTGTAGCACATTAAGTAGGAGAGAATTAGCCCACATAAATATATTTTAAAGCCTATATAAATATATTTTGATCAATATGAGACCCATTCTCCTAAATTCAAATCAATAATAACCTATACTTATAATTGATTATAATTGACCCAATCCATGGATGACCCATTATTAGTTTGATATATGCCTTGAAATACATAGTTAGGCTTCATGTGCATTGGAAAATTATTAAGAGAGAAATCATTTGATCTTGAGATAAAATAATAATATCTTTTTGTAAATAATGATATACTCATTTTCTAATGGATGCAAGGGCAAATTATTCATTTTTATAAAGTTTCAATACAAATTTTTTGGTAGTTGCTCATTCTCATCAAGATTACTGATATTGGGGATACGGAAGGTATTAAAATGAAAAAACAGGGGGTTATATGCAAATACTAAAACCACAAGGGCTTTTTCTACAAATTCTATAAATTGTAGGGGGTATATGCAAAACCCCCTTAATTATATGGTGGCTGATATAATTGATGAAGAGATTTTAGGAAGTTAATGCCATGTGTCATTTTTTTCAAATAAAGATGTGGCGCTCCAAAGAAAAATAGAAAAAAGTAAAAAAAAAGGTTATGATGTGGCACCGCTTTCCAGCTTGTAACTTTAATATATATAATAATTAGCAACAAAGGCCCTACTGATATGTTAAAATATAAAAAAAATTAGAAGTATAATTAAAAAATAAATCTAAAATGGAAGGTGACCTGTACTAAAAAAAAGAGAGAGAAAACTTATCACGTGAAGAAACACACATTCAAAAATAGTCAATATAGAAAATCTCTTTGAGAATATTATGACATCCTTCCAATAGCATCATCGTTTGTAATAACCAAACAACTCTACATTCAATTTCAATTACAAGTACAACCAAGAAGAAAGCAAAGTAAAAAACAGTCGTTAAAAAAATAGTCCAGCATATTGCTACATTGCTCAAAATTTCAGTAATCAAATCAAAGTAAATAACAAACATAGAAACCATTAATTTCATACATAGGAATAAGTGATTTTAGGTTCAATTCCTTTTTGGTTTATTTACCCGGTATAAATTGGAGAGATTTTACGACGAGGGATAGATATTGGTTGGTCAATGAAAATTTAAAATTTAATTGAGGTAAGATGGAGATAATGACGGCCAAAGATAAGATTGCATCTATGACCTAAAATGGCATGGAATGTCAAAACAATGTATATTTCTTGTAATTTTTTTTTTCAAAGGAAAACCATGGTGCTGCTGCCTGCTGACATGATTCTCTCTACAATTGCTTGATCAGTATGTAATATAACTTCTAGTGCTTTGTCTCATTGAATTAGAGGCCCATCGGATATAGGATGTGACACCCAATTCAATCCTTATTGGCCATCTTAAAATTTATGACCGGACACAATCCTAGCCATACCAGGATGGATCACAACGTTACCAATCCAAGAGCAAGAGCCGTTCTTAGGTTATCATTCGGATTAATGAATTTGTCTAATATGACTATTATTGGCACAGATCACCAGTAAACAGTTGCATTGAGAGATTTCTCGGAGTTATTAGAGGAAGGGATGGTAGGAAAGAAAGCTTCCTAAGAGGAGAGATTTTAGCAAATTGAGAGAGAAAACAATTTGTCACGCCTCACCCTATACGCATGCATGATATTATCTGCTTTGGCTCACGGGCCTCACGGTTTTGATTCTTGTGTGCTCCAACCCACCATGCATGATATTATCTGCTTTGGCTCACGGGCCTCACGGTTTTGATTCTTGTGTGCTCCAACCCACCAAAAGGCCTCATGCAAGGTAAGAGTGCAAGCTCGATATATAAATTCATTCACTTTCCTCTCTATAGTCGATGTAGGACTCTAGGATGTCATAATCCACCCCCCTTATGCAAGGTAAGGGTACAAGCTCGATATATAAATTCATTCACTTTCCTCTCTATAGTCGATGTAGGACTCTAGGATGTCATAATCCACCCCCCTTATGCAAGGTAAGGGTGCAAGCTCGATATATAAATCCATTCACTTTCCTCTCTATAGTCGATGTAGGACTCCAGGATGTCATAATCCACCCCCCTCAGGGCTGCACGTCACGCCCCACCCTATATGCATGCATGATATTGTCCGCTTTGTCCCACGGGCCTCACGGTTTTGCTTCTGGTGGGCTTCAACCCACCAAAAGGTCTCATGCAAGGTAAGGGTGCAAGCTCGATATATAAACCTATTCACTTTCCTCTCTAGAGTCGATGTGGGACTCCAGGATGTCACAATTGAAGTTGGAAAGATTTAAATGATTAAAATGATGATAAGATTTGAGAATCTTAAGAGGAGATTAATGGGATTAAACAAGAAGAACCGGCCTACATTGATGTGTTTTTGGGAATGAAAAAAAAAGGATGGCAGTTGATTTTATTGGGCGTTATTTTTAGAGTCAAAGTACGGGCTTTTCTTGGCTTATGATAAAATGGACCTTAATTTTGACTGTTTCTCTTTTAGAGCAAATGTGTAATCTAAGTACCGTTTTATGGTCAATCAAGTAATATTTTATCATTTAGTAGTAGAAATAACCTGATGTCTGTGCTGAGGGCAGTGGATAGTGGGCCTCACAGTAACAAGTCGTCTCCGCTGATGAGGGCAGTGGCTAGTGGCCCTCACAAGCTGCCATCGATGGAGCTGTTAGTTAATCAACTCCGCAGGTGAACATTGACCTTTTCATTTCTTTGCTTTTATCTTTTATATTTTGGCAAATTGGTCTTTCCTTTTTATAATCCTTTATAATCTGACGACTTGCATTATTGGAGACTAGCTGCTGGCTGCAGCCTCGAATACCTCGTCTTTTTTATTATTCTTAAAAGTCAAATAAGCATTTAGAACCTTATTACCGGGCCCACTTCTTTAATTAAGATAATTAATAGTAAAATTTTCAAAAAAGGCCCTCATGTTTTGCCTTATTCCAAAAAAGGATCCAAATTTCAAAACTTTTTAAATTAGCCTCTAAGGGTTGTTTGTTAATTTCACATGTGATGTGAAAATATTTTACATATATAAATGACTCACATGTAAGTTATTTACATATGCAAATCACTCACATGTATAACATAATTCTTTTTTTGTTATTTTCACACCTCTTCAAATGTGAAATTAATTGTACCTAACGGTTCACATGTTTTTCACAAATTTTGAAAAAGCTATGGTGAATCAAGTGATGAGATTTGATATGGAAAGCATTGTTGGCCTCTTGAAGAGGATCAATGGTTTGGTTTGAAAAAAAAAGGCCCACAAACATTAGAATTAAAGATCAAATTGTCTAGCATTTTTCTGTATATACCTCACAAACCATAAAAGATCAATGGTTGAAATTTAATCCACTAGCTATGTTTGGCCTTATAAAGAGATTCAACGGTTCAGATATTTCATTTGACACTCAGATGATCCAAAAAATTGAAAAAAAAAAAAGTAGATTGCCCATTCAACTAATGCAGTGCACTGTATCAATAGTACATGCCTCCAATGGTTAATACGGTTTTTGAATATATCTCAAGATCCCTATTGAATTAAAACCCAAAAATTAACCTCCTACCTAAAAATGGCCTTTTGAACTAGATTAACAGTTTTGATCATGAAAATGGCCTGCACAAAATTCCAAAAATGAAGATTAATGGCCTGAACAATCTCAATCATATCTCACAATTTATGATGATCCAACAGTTGAAATTTTGCAATATAGCCGTTTTTGACATAAACAACATATTGGATAGTTCAAATCATGATTGAGATGCCCAAAGGAAAAATAAAAAATAATAATAAAAGGCGTGATGGGTGTTGATGGCATTGTAGCACCGCCTTTATGACATTGTGTGAAACCAATTCACACCTATTGAGGTGTGAAAACTCCAACCTCTTTTGCATGCCATTTACACACTAAAACCATATGCAATTTATAAAACACATATATAAAATTTGAAAACAAACATAAAATGTGTGAATCTATTTCACATGTGTAGTATTTATCTATGTAAATGGGGTGAAACAAACAACTCCTAAGCTTTCAAAAAAGCTTTCAACTAAAGACATTCTACCATTTAAAACTATTTTTTAGCAACTTTTTTTCCTTAGTCTTTTTAAAACTTTCGGATTACCTTTTATAAAAATAAATATCTCATTCAATTATTTTATATTCTCCTCATTTCCTTCTCGAACATCTTTATAATAATCAAGAACAACTAGCATTCCCTTGTTGATCGGCTACATAGAGTGACTGTTAAAAGCATGTCATGTTTTTAAATGATTGGTAATTTGGTATTTTAAGAAAATTGAGAGAAAGATTCACTAGGAACTACATTTAAATGGACAGATGTTTTTAATTAAAAACTTTTTAAAAAGCTTGGAGGCTAATTTGAAAAATTTTAAAACTTCTGTGTCCTTTTTTGAAATAAGGCAAAATCTTAGGCCTTATTTGAAAATTTTCCTAATTAATACGCGGTTCTAGAACCCAAATTATCATAAATACAAATGAGAGCGATGAAGACAATGAGTAGTTCTCATTGGAACAAATGTGGGTCCTGTGGTTGGCCCTAACTTTTCATTATGTTACATTAAATTTAGTTTTTTTTTTTTGACAGAATGCTCCCTTAAATTTTATGGGATTCATAATTTACCCCTCAAGTTTTGAGTTGTCCAAGTAGCCTCTTGAATTTATTTGATTTTGTAATTATTAGGCACTTCTATCAACTCACCGTTTAAATCGATTAACGAAAGTCTTCCCAGACGCATTAAATTTATCAATAACATGGTTAAATCCTAAGTTATATGAGAAAATAAAGAACTTTATGCTTCTTGTCGCAAAAACCTAATTTGTGTATGCCCTTTCCTCTCTTTTTCTTTCAATGTCTTCTGATTATTGTCCCTCCCAAAACTTGTATGGAGCCAAGCAACAGAAAATGCCCTTAATTTAAGTACATTATCGATAAATTTAATGTGTTTGGAAAGCCTTCCAATGCCGATTTTAATAGTGGATTGACAGAAGTGCTTAATAGTTACAAAATCCAATAAATTCAAGGGGTGAATTGGATAAATCAAAATTTGAGGGGATAAATTGAGTTTTTTTATAAAACTTCACGGGGCAATCTGTTAAAAGACCTTAAATTTATGGCTTTCGGTGGGGAACAGCGAAATTTCATTATGTTGTATATTAAATTTATGACTTTTATATATCGGCCTCCTATGAATTTATTTTTTGACCATGGGCCGGTACTTGCACTCACATGAAAGAGACTCAGGGATTAATATCTAGTCACGAGGGGGTGAGAGGAAGGAGATGAGGATAAGAATGGGAAAATATTCACATGCATTGAATTGGAAAGATGTTTGCCGGCTAACTCAAGAACTATATAAATCCGGGATATTTCGGGTTCTACATCCAGGATTTTTCGGATTCCAAGAGAGAAAGAGAGAGAGGAAATGGAGAAGCGGAGAGTGTGTGTAACGGGTGCAGGAGGGTTTGTGGCTTCATGGTTGGTGAAGCTACTTCTCTCAAAAGGATACATGGTCCACGGTACCGTCAGAAACCCAGGTACTCCTTTGACTCCTTAACCTCTTCTTTATAAGACATCTTTCCAGCTATCAGATTGCTGTTTTTGACTTATCCATTTCCATGAAATGAGTTGCAGATGATGAAAAGAACAGCCATTTGAAAAGGCTAGACAAGGCCCAAGAGAACTTACAGCTTTTTAAGGCAGACGTGCTCAACTACGACTCTCTCTATGCAGCCATTGAGGGATGCGGTGGGGTCTTCCATGTTGCATCTCCAGTTCCAGCTTCCAGGGTGGCCAATCCAGAGGCAAAATTTAATTCGCCGTTTGATTAATTTGTACTTGGTTTTGTTAGTTACAAATGCATAATATGGAATGCTGATTGTCTGAGAGTCCGGATCTTCTGCCTCTTGGGCTGTGACTTAAGGAAATTCTGAGTTGAAGAAATAGGTTTAGACTGTGACACCACGTATTGAAAATCCGACCCATGGTTACGTGGTAAGATTGAACATTTGATAAAAGAAACGTAATTAATAGCATCTTTATATATATATATATATATATATATATATATCTATCAAACACTCAATCTTACATGTTACCAACTCATGTTGTGATAAAATTTATGGATGTACATACGCTTGGAGGACTTTATATTGAGCAGCATAGGTTTTCAATTGGTATGCCCTAGTGGAGCTTGGAATGAACTCGGTGTACTATGGAATGAATTAATTTGCGTTAACCTCGTTACTCCTTGGCCCATGATTTCTACCATTGGTAACAGGACCTGGGCAGAGCCTAGAGCACCGGAAAAAGGACCGGGCTAGATGATGATCCAGCCTTCTCCTCAAATTCAACTCATGTGGGCCTGCAAGCGTCACTTGAATCTGAAAAAGAAAAACCTTCAATTCAAAATTCCTGAATGAGCTTCCAATTGGGTTGGTTGACATCACAACAGACCTCAAAGTCGCTTTGGGAGAATTTGGACCGACCCATCAGATCCTAATGTTTACAGCATAACTTTTTATTCAGTTCTCAAAGGTTTGCTAATTCTCATGCAGACCGAATTGTTGGAGCCTGCTGTAAGGGGCACACTCAATGTGCTGAAGGTGTGTTCTGAGACGGGAGTGGAACGGGTAGTCATCGTCTCATCTATTGGTGCTGTTATATTGAACCCAAACTGGCCCCCGGATAAGCCCATGGATGAGGACTGTTGGACCGACGTTGACTGCTGCAAGGAAAGTAAGGTAACAGCTCAAAATCTACCACCCAAACTAGTTTATGCATAAAAAATCAAGGTTCATTCATTTGGATGACCAGTGATAAATATGTTGTTCTGTTTGATATCCAATTATAGGTAATTAGAGCTATCAGTAATTAAGAATACAAGTAAGCCGAGTTACAGGATCCAAATGTGGCCTTAGTGAATGCAATTCAGATGATACCTGATAATTGTAGCATGGACATGTAGCTGGTGCCCATAGATGACTTGGGTTAATGGCGCCCACCCCACCCCACCCCCACACCCAACAAAAAAAAAACTATATTTGGGAACTATGGACATTTACAATTAAAAATATTCATCTGCAAAAGTGATCGATGACCCCCAGTGCAAGGCCTCAATTGTAGTTTTACCCGGTGAGTTAGGATCATATCCCCGAGGAGCTAATTTTCGTAGAAAACCTATCAGAATTGAAAAACTAATACTAGCCTAAAAAAATCTCTAAAAATACACAACTAATAAATCTGAAAATTGAATTTAAATTTAAATCCCAAATCTAAAAATTAAATTACAAATTCAGAAATTAAACCTAACATAAAATCCTAAACTAAATAAAATAGCCTAAACTACTAGATTGTAAAATAATAAATTAGACCAAACCACCAATATAGAAGGATAAATAAACCATGCACGAAATAAAACATCAGCAAAAAATCATTAAGAGATGATGGGAAAAAAATAAAAAGAATTCTAGTATTATGGGAAATTAAAACATCGTATTGGCAGAATTAATAAAAGTCCACAAAAACAATGTACCAAGTGCATATTGTCACCACATACAACTACACGATGCCGATCTAATATGGAGTATCTTGACCTCACTAATTATGTATTTTAAATTAAAAAGAACCAATACAAATAATAATAACAAAAAATAATTAAAACTAGAAAAAAAAATCTCTCCTTACCCGAAATCAAGACATTAAGAAAAAGAGAGGATTTTGCGCATAATTCGGGCTTCAATCTTAACGCTTCACACTAAGTAGGAGTAGATGAAAGAAAGAAGATGAAATGGAGAGGATGGTATGAATGGTGGGAAGGAATGGGCTGATGATGGACTTATGGCTGGGGTGTGAATTAATGGGCGTGGAGATATATCTTGCCTGCGACGTGAGATGTGAGGTGTAGTGGATGGATGGGGTGTTGAAATTGATTGGATGGAGAAATATATAAATAGGGGAGAGAAAAATTGGCGTGGATGGTGATGAGATTCTGGGCAGCTCCTCTGTATGGGTGGAGATGTGTATATATATAGACTTGAGGAGAGAAGAAAGGTGTTTGTGAGGAGTATGGAGAGTGGGCCTGAATGATGAGTTCTGGGACATGTGGGAGAGTGCTGATATGGGAAGTTGGAGAGAATCTTGGACGTGCAGTAGATGGCTGATGAGAGATGATATGTATGGGCTTGAGTGGTGTGAATGATAAATAGAAAGTGTGGATGGTGGGACATGTGATTGGTCATGGAAGAGGGTGGAGATCCCATTATATCAGCTTGTAAGAGTTCTTATCTAATAAGAACTTTCTCTTTTTACCATCTTGCTGTCAAATCTCTAGGAAGAGATATGATAATCCTTCCTCATTTTAGAATTCTCTCTTTACAACCATGGAAATCTTCATATACTTGGCCCCCACTTGAGATATGATTTTTTCATCTTCAATGTATGCTCTTGATTTGGCCTTAAATTGACTTGAGTTTGATAATGGTGGGACCACTATTTGATCATGGCTTGCATGTGTGAACACAAATGTGATGTGTGAAGTCCATTTTCTTCAATTTTCCTACAAAGAAAAATGACATTTTATTAAAAATAATAATTTTGACCAAAAGTCACAAATGTACTAGTACGGGCCCAATTCATATAAAATGACACTATAAATTCACATCATTAATCATGATTTGTCTTTAAATAATTAATGATGATGGAAAATTTTATCATTTCATGTGAAAACCATGAAATTGAAAAACCTTCTAAAAATGGAAAGTTTTATGATTTTATGGAAAATTGTTGATTTTCAATGAAGTTTTAATGAAAAAACAATAATGATTCTTAAAACTATAAAAATATTTTTTTCACACAAATGAAGAAATTTCTAATGAATAAGTCCTTAAAATTTTCTAAAATGAACATAAAATGATGTATTTTTAAGGACTTATAAAAAATACAAAAAAAGGTATATGAAAAAGATGAATGCTCATGTACAAATAAAGAAAGTTATGTAAGCATCCATCACCCTATGGTAAGGAAATGATGGATACCAGCATTTCCCATATATATATGACAATATTCATGTGCATACTTCCTCACCGTTTTTTTCGTGAAAACTCTAGGTAAAGCCTATTTATCACCAAATCCAATTCTTACAACATACTGGGTATCCTCTGGTCACTCCTTTTAATGGCAATCCCTTAATAAATGTCCCCTCCAGTAATAAAAAATTAAACACTACTAATATAATAAGGGTTTTCAAAAAGAGAATTAAATAATAGCTGATTTTAGGTGAGAAATTAGAGGAAACAAGAAATGGAAGGAAAAGAATATTGGCAATTAAGCCATTCATTATTTTTCAACTGATCTTTAGCTTCAAACTGTAGGAAGTAGATCGTTCCTCAGCTTGTGAATGGCTCACCTCTACAAAATAGATGAATGTATTGAGGTGCCTCAACACAACACTTTAATATCTAAAGAACATGCCACCAACAAGTAGTATCCTAATCAAACTACCAAACCCAAAGACCTCATTGCTAAAATTTGGGATCGTTTGGAAACACTAACCCAATAATAAGAGCTAGTTCGATTATGCTCTAAACTGAAAAACGCTAATTTTTAACTACTAATTTACAATTAATTTCTGTGGTAAAATTATAAAAAAACTTATATTTTATGAGGTAATTAAGGGCCATTTTTTAGAAATTACAATTCTAGATCCCACCATTTGTGTCATTTTGAAAATTTTATGAGGTTATTCTCATAAAAAAACACTCGTAACTTTTATACCATCCCCTTCTATCAACTTTAGCTAAAAAAAGCGTTAAAAGAAAGCTAACCCCCATTTGGCTTATTCTCTTCTAAAGGCAAAAACCTCAAATTTGTAAATAAGCTCTACAAATAAAAAATACAATAATTCTAGGTTTACAAAATACTCTAATATGCAACTAAGCTTTAAATTGATAAAATAGTATCTTATTTTTAGAGTTACTGAACTACCCTGTTGGCCTCTATGGTAAGTAAGATCTGATTGAAATAGAACTGATTCAATTAGCCCTTTTTCAAAAAAAAAAAAAAGTTATTCCAATTAGACCCTTGCACAAATTGATAAATATTTAGAATGTCTATTCAATTAGAATTAATAAAAGTGTAATACTATAAAATTTATATGAACAAAATTGTCATATAACAAATGTAGTATATGAGGCAAACTTGTGATCAGAAAGTTAAAGAAGTACGTGCAATTTTATAAAATATATATGGGGCAAACTTGTAAACGAAAAAAAAAAAAAAAGAAAACAAAAGATGTCTACATAGTGGCAACAAACAAATGCAAGAAATAAAACAAAAAGTAAGAAATAGTTGTTTCGCCAAGACACTCGTGGTTGGGTGATATTCACACATTAGTTTACAGACATGTTGAGGGATTGATCCAGGTCCTCAAGTGTAAAATATTGGGCATTACTATATATGTAGCTAGATTTAGCAGTAAATAAGGCTAAAAAATGCAGGTGCTTCTTTTGAAGAAAAAAGTAGAGTTTTCCCCTTTATGGTATGGCTTGGAATTCTTTTTTTTTTTTTTTTTTACAGAAATATGGCTTGGAAATCTAAATACTTGTTTTCTACTTCTATTTCATGCTGAAGATGTGGTATGAGTATAGATGGTACTTTATTGCGAAGACAACGGCAGAAAGAGAGGCATTGAAGTATGCAGAGCACAGTGGGCTCGACGTTGTAACAGTTTGTCCGTCTTACGTTTTCGGACCACTACTGCAACCCACCGTGAATGCCAGCAGTCAACTTTTAGTAGAGATATTCAAAGGTATTTCCCTGTGCTAAAGAAAGTCTTCTTAGCTTTGTAGCATCGTATTGGTAAAAATAAAACCAAACATTTACATTTATGTATGTCTGGGAGATTTTAAAGAACCTACCAGCCTGAACCCACCATCCCCTTAAATGATCAATCTATGACCTTCACACATGAATCCACTTAAGACACTCAAGAAAATCTTTTGATATGTCAGAAAATATTGACAGTATATAGTTTGCTTGGTGTCCATAAATAGGATCCATTGTATACATTGGGTTAGTCCACATCCATTTGGTGCATGACGCTTATGAATTCTCAAAGGGCTAATAAAGAGTCATTTCTCAGCCGGGCTTGAGCCCAATCCTTGTAACCAAAATTCTAAACTATATGTGGATAACAATATATGGGTCAGGGCCGGCATTACTCATTGCCTACTACCAGCCCATGTTGACAATCAAGATCGTATTCAGGACCCTAGTTGTGTCCAATGTTGACAATGGGCCAGTGCCAGCATTCTTTTCACTGTCCAGTGTCGACCCCACTTGAACCCATCCTGTTTGCATCCTGAAAACCCACAAAAACAGTGACTGGGTGCATATCTATCCCATCTTTGGCCCATAATTAGTTTACATTGAATGCGAATTGTTTCTATATTTTGTCTCTTTGTTGGTCCATTGAGAAAAGTTTGGCGGGGGTGGACAATCTATATAGTGGTATCACCTAGACTAATGATTCATTCCTTCTATTTCTCTGAACGATGTACGAGGTGTGTCTTAGCTGTTTGTCGTTTAGAAGATAAAATTGAATAGATCAAAGACACTTGCCAATTGAATTTTGATGGAAGCCCTCATATGATTCGTTCTTTTCTTCAAAAAAGGGCAATATGAGACAATGGAAAACAGACTTTGGCCAATCACCGATGTCCGAGATGTAGCCGAAGCATTGTTGTTGGTGTATGACAAGAAAGAAGCATTCGGAAGATACATTTGTGCACCGCATTCAGTACAATTGCACAGCTTAGTTGAAAAGTTGAAGAGCAAATACCCCAACTACACCTATCCTAAAAAGTAGGTATCTTACTTGGGTTAGAGAATTTGATTATGATTATAGGAATCTCAATCTCTCAGACCCATTTGTTTTCTTTTTCTAACAGTTTCATAGAGGTGGATCCACAAGCAAAGCTAAGTTCAGAGAAACTGAAGAGATTGGGATGGGAATGCAGGTCATTAGAAGAGACCCTTGCTGACAGTGTTGAATACTATCAAGAGGCTGGTATTTTGAATAAGGATTAGATCATTTCTATATTTTTATATATCCATCAGGTTGTGTGGAAAGGATATTACCATATCCTATGCAAATAAAAACATGTTCTTGTTGCTTTTCATTGCATAAATTTTGCAAGTTTGACCAAATATTTGGCTGGTTAGACCAAAAGGCATTAGCAAAATAAGGTCCCGCTTGCATGTAATTGCTGGAGCTTATTCTATAAAAAAAATATTCTAAGTGGCATGTTGTGAAGTGAAAATTAAAGTCCCCTGCTTGCGTAACTTGAATTGAGTTCCTATGAATTTTCAATTAAGTAGGTTTGAACAATGGTGTATTGAAGGGGCACAAGAAATGAAGAATCAAGGTGGAGATGGAGATGCAGATGGAACCCTTACTTTCCAAGGTTTTATTAATGGGCAATTATTTCCTACTTGAGGACAGACTATTTGGTAGCCTTACATGGATTTTAACCTTTTACGCCTTCTATTGTCATTCAATAATCGGTAGCAAGCCATTCCATGAAATTCCTAAAAGCTCATCACAAGCAAACAAATAAGCCCTTAGGGAAGTGACCAATGAAGAACTATTTGGGTTGCCTTGGGAAAATGGGGACGGCGTGGTATTTTCCATCTATGAAAGGAAGATCCTTATTAAATTCCATTAGTTTACCATTCCTACCAAAACCTAGAAGTGTTATCAATACTTTTGTTCAAGTGGAGCCTACTCTTTAACCCTCCTTCTCCGAATGAACTTGGTTGGCACACTTTTGACAACATGCATTAGTTTTATGCCAAGTCACTCCAAATTCGAACTCACGACTGGTTTGGCTTTGATACCAATCCTCATAAAACAATTCCTATAAAAACTTAGATACTTTAGTAAAGGAAGCATAAATACTTTTTAATCCGCCCCTTGGGGGGAAGCCCACTCCTCAATAACCCTACATTAAAGGCACCATAGACAAAATTCCACATAACATGTAGGAGAAAGTTTCCCTAAAAAATGTTTGGATAAAATTTGGGTTTCCAAGATTTTAAAGAAAAAACTGGGAATTTGATTCCTTTGAAATTGGTGAGCAGTTTGCCTCATTTTGTTACTTGATTGGGCAAGGATTTATTTATGAAAATCTCAAAGAATCGAGTTGTTTTGCTGTTAATCATCCTTTGGTAGATTTACCACACATGGTAGCGTTTCTACGAAATTGAGTTGCAACTATTAGTTCTGCTATGAACTTTCGCAAGAGATTTCATCGCAAAACAATATTATCACACGAGGGCACCTTCTTTGGACCGCATTTCGATGGATGTGCAGAGAAGAAGTGGTATTCAGGGAAGCCCTTCATGGATGATAAGGAAAACAACATCTTATAAGGGCACGTTTGTTGAACTTCTGCCAAATGAAATCATCCATCTTGCTTTCCCCAAAAAAAAAAAAAACAGCTTTCTTTGACTTCCCTTGCAATTTGCAACTTTTTCTCAAAGAAACTGGACTAAAAAAGGATGTGCTTGATTTGATATCTTTCATCACTTTTCTTAAATCATATGTGCCATGAACATGCCCATTGTAGGTCAAAATGTCGTTTTTACAAAAAAAAAAAAAAACAAAAAAAAAAAGGAGGAGTAAGAAAGAGACTTTGAGCATGCATTTATGTAGAGCCCTTTTTGTAAAATTTCCAGATCCCCTCTATCAAGAAAAGTATGCCAAAATCCAGCTTTCCTTCCTCAACTTGTCATTGTACCAATTGCCAGCAAGGAAGGCACAAGATTGCCACCCCTCCATTTCTACGGCTAAAGGCGCTACACAAACTGTGTCCAACATTTCCAAAGCATACCCTAAAATGCAAAGCACCTCACAAAGTAAAAGATTAATTGAAATATAATTGACAAAATAAAAATCTAAATTCAAGTATCTTGTAGCACTTTTTCTTAACACATTTGTGCCAAAATGTATGCCAAAATCCAGGTTTCCTTCCTCGACTTGTCATTGTACCAATTGCTAGTAAGGAAGGCACAAGATTGCCACCCCTCCATTTCTGCGGCTAAAGGTGCTACACAAACTGAGTCCACAATTTCCAAAGCATACTCTAACATGGAAAGCGCCTCACAGAGTAAAGGATTAATTGAAATATAATTGACAAAATAAAAATCTAAATTCAAGTATCTTGTAGCACTTTATCTTGACACATTTGTGCCAAGCAACTTTTTTTTCTATGGTTCTCTGTAAAAGCAATTTGAACTCCCTCAAACGTTTAAATAGATATAAAGAAATTTTGATTTTCAAGCCAAAAAAATGAACTCTATTGAGAAAAAAGATTAAAATCACAAAAAATATGCTCTTATTAATGCAATGATGAATCATTGCATTAAGAATAACAATGCCAGTAATTAAGAATAAAATATCATTTCCTATCTCCATCTTAAATAGAACAACAATGGATGCCAAAAAAACGATCATTCATTTAATATGAACTTTCAAAATTTTGGTTCTCAAAATCTTGGAAACATGGCTAGTTTTAAAAAGCTTTTTCCTGTT
The DNA here is from genome assembly GCA_037013555.1 of Sextonia rubra. Classification (NCBI taxonomy): domain Eukaryota; kingdom Viridiplantae; phylum Streptophyta; class Magnoliopsida; order Laurales; family Lauraceae; genus Sextonia; species Sextonia rubra. The sequence continues at coordinate 17,007,019 of JASUAD010000002.1, read as the reverse complement.
CTGATTTTTGATGGGTTGGTGAAGCCTGATCTGGGGTTAATATTGTAATATGTCAGTTTAATCTGGACCTTTTGTTATAAGGTAAGATCCGATGGTTGTTAATGCCCATGGGTATTATTAATTAGGGTTTTTGTTCTATTCTGAGTGGTGTGAGAAAGAGAGAATTGGTTTCTCTGTAGAGAAGAATGCTAGGAGAGTTGTGTACTCTTGTAATCACAAGGAGATGATTGTTCTTCTTGTGGGTGATCTTTAACAATAGTGAACAGGTTTGAATCTCTATGGACGTAGCCTACATCGAGTAAACCACGTAAATCTGGTGTTTATTGTGTGGATTATGTATTCTTCTTGCTCATCTTCTTTCTCAACAACTGGTATTAGAGCCAAGTTATTCAGATCTCGAAGTTGATCACTGTAGTTGTGATTGACGGTGTTCGAGATTAGATCTGAAGAAAGAAGCCACATCGCACCAAAGAGATCTCGAAGGAGGTTGCTGTCAACCATCCGCTGTCACTCAGGGAGTTGCAGTCGACCGGTTCAAGAACCACGACCGAAAACTGGGTACAAAACCAAGATTGAAGAATTAAAAAAAAACAAAAAAGGCGCTACCACCTGCTGTCGTCGGAGACGAAGACAGGAACAGGTACTGTGCCAGATCAGCGAGCACCCCATGTTCGTTTGTCGCGACCAGCCACTGCTCGCTCACCGCCAAACGGATCGTCGCTGCCACTCCGTGCATCGCTGGTCTACGTGTACTCCCGCGCCACCGCTATGATCGCGGGTCCCCCCTACCTGTTTTCTCCGACAGCCGTTCGCTGTTGCCGAGGAATAGAACTTGCCGGTTTTTCATCGCCGTCAACGTTCGCCGTGAGACTGCTGCCGTCGTCGAAGAAGAAAGGGGCTGCGTTCGGTCTCTATTGCAGAACATGGGAGAAGGTTGAAGAAGGCGGTTTGGGTTTGGGTCAGTCTCGGGTTGGGTCAAGCCCTAACCCGTGAAGCCCGATCTACTAGCAGTAGGTTCGGCTCCAGGTCAGGTCAGGTTCGACTCGACCTGTTTACAGCAGTAGCAGGTTCAAGTTTAGGTCGGTTTAGACCTAACCCGCTAGCAGTAGGCCTAGCCTAACAGTTCAATTCAATTCCGGGTCAAGTGAACCAGACCCGGGTCCGCTTCAGAAGCCCAGCAAATTGACAACAGTGACATCAGCAGTGACATCAGCACCGGTCAACAGGCAGGTTTGACCAAATTCGACAGTTAGAATTATTTTGTAAGTTCTGAGGTCATTCGGACTCCAAATTGTGCTTCGTTTTTTTTTTTTAACTCGTAGCGACAAGATCTACGAGATAGACGGAACAGATTGACTGTTTGACTGATAGAAAATTATCAAGCAAATAGAGCTTGGTTTGAGTGGGAGCAATGATGGACGACACAAAGCAAACTATTGAAAAGTTCAATGGCCAAAATTTCGCATTCTAGAAGATGCAAATAGGGGATCTTCTTTACTAGAAAAATTTTTACTTGCCACTTAGAGGAAAAGCAAATAAGCCTGCAACTATGTCAGATCTAGAGTGGGAGTTGCTTGGCAGAAAAACTTTAGGTATAATTAGACTCTCTTTAACAAAATCTGTTGCATTCAATATTTCAAAAGAGCAAACCACTAAAAATGTTATGGCTGCCCTTTCACGAATGTACGAAAAACCATCTGCTTCAAATAAAATACATTTGATGAAAAGATTGTTTAACATGAAGATGGTTGAAGGTGGGATTGTCACTGATTACGTAAATGAGTTCAACACAGTCATGAGCCAGTTGTCATCGGTAAAAGTACATTTTGATGATGAAATTTGAGCATTATTATTGTTATCTTCTTTACCTGATAGTTGGAGTGGTTTGGTTACTTCACTGAATAATTCATCAGGATCAAATAAACTGAAGTTTGATGATGTTGTGAGTGCTATCATCGATGAAGAACTTCGCAGAAAATCCTCAGGTGAATCATCAGGAAGTGTTTTGAATGTAGAAAACAGAGGAAAGAAAACTGAGAGAAGTCAGAGTCGTGGAGGATCTAAATCATGAAGCAAGTTAAGATCGTCAAAAGACAAGATCACATGCTAGAATTGTGGCAAAAAGGGGCACGTAAAAAAGGATTGTAGAGCTCCACCAAAGAAAATAAGCAAAAGAACGGTAACAATGACAATGATAGTGATGCTTCCGCAAATGTTGCAGGTGATATTGTTCATGATGCTTTAATTCTTTTCTTTGATTATAAATCTGAATATTGGGTTATAGATTCTGGTGTGTCCTTTCATGCCACTACACACAAAGAATATCTCTAAAATTATGTGAAAGGTGACTTCGAAAAAGTCTATCTCAGTGATGATGAACCTTGTGACATAATTGGCAGAGGAGATGTTCATATCAAATTGCCAAACATAGGTACATGGTAAATGAATGATGTTAGGCATGTACCGAGCCTAAGAAGAAACCTCATATTTGTTTGGTCAGCTTGTAAGCTCTGGTTATGTCACAATCTTTGGAGGTGACTCATGAAAGGTGACAAAAGAGAGTATGGTTGTTGCTCGCTGTAAGAAAGAAGGTACTCTTTACCTGACTAACAGCAGTACTAATTCCATTGCAGTTGCAGATAAAGGCACCGGCTCAAACACATGGCACTGTAGACTTGGATATATGAGTGAGAAAGGGATGAAAATCCTTCACTCGAAAGGTAAGCTACAAGACCTCATGTCTTTAGACTTAGAGTTCTGTGAAGACTATGTTTTTGGAAAGCAGAAGAAAGTCACTTTCTTTAAAATAGGGAGGCAACCAAAATTAGAAAGGTTGGAACTGGTTCACACGGATGTGTGGGGGCCAACACAGGTACCTTCTCTTAGTGGATCTTCTTACTTTGTTACATTCATTGATGATGCTACTAGAAAATTATAGATTTATCCAATGAAACACAAGTCTGATGTGTTTGGTCTTTTCAAAAAGTGGAAAGCTTTGGTTGAAAATAAAACATGTCTGAAACCGAAATACCTGAGGTCTGATAATGGGGGAAAGTACTGCAGCAAAGAATTTGAGGAGTATTGCTCCACAAATGGAATAAAGCGAGAAAAGACCGTTCTTAATACACCATAGCAAAATGGTGTAGTAGAGCGTATGAACATGACCATTGTAGAGCGTGCTAAAATGATGAGGCTGCATGCTGGATTGCCTAAACAGTTTTGGGCAGAAGCAGTGAACACTACTGCATACTTGATCAATCGTGGGCCTTTAGTACCTTTGGATGGTGGATTACCAGAGGAAACTTAGAGTGGAAAAGAGGTAGATCTTTTACACTTAAAAGTATTTGGTTGTATCTCTTATATTCACGTTGATGCTGAGAAAAAGGACAAGTTAGATCCCAAATCCAAGAAATGCACTTTCGTTAGATATAATTCTGATGAATTTGGTTATCGCTTCTGGGATGAAGAAAATAGAAAAATAATCAGAAGTCAAAATGTTGTATTCAATGAGAAAGTCTTGCATAAGAATAAGGATAATGTACAAAAGGACAATACAGAGTATTTAGATGTAGAGGACATTCCTGAAAATGATGAATCCGAAGCACATGACAGTTTTGGCAGAAGCAGTGAACACTACTGCATACTGGATCAATCGTGGGCCTTTAGTACCTTTGGATGGTGGATTACCAGAGGAAACTTGGAGTGGAAAAGAGGTAAATCTTTCATACTTAAAAGTATTTGGTTGTATCTCTTATATTCACGTTGATGCTGAGAAAAGGGACAAGTTAGATCCCAAATCCAGGAAATACACTTTCGTTAGATATAGTTCTGATGAATTTGGTTATCACTTCAGGGATGAAGAAAATAGAAAAATCATCAGAAGTCAAAATGTTGTATTTAATGAAAAAGTCTTGCATAAAAATAAGGATAATGTGCAAAAGGACAATACAGAGTACTTAGATGTAGAGGAGATTCCTGAAAATGATGCACCCGAAGCACATGAAAATGTAAGCCCATAAGTCGATCCTCATACACCTACACCAGTAATAAGGTCTTCTAGTATTCCTAAGCCTACACAGCATTATTCACCTTTAATGTATTACTTGTTGTTAACTGATGGTGGTGAGCCAGAATGTTATGAAGAAACAATGCAAATTGATACTCGGGCTAAGTGGAAGCAAGCCATGGAAGATGAAATGCAATCTTTATTGTCAAATCAGATATGAGACTTAGTTCAGTTACCTGAGGGAAAGAAAGCATTGCATAACAAGTGGGTGTACAGGTTGAAGGACGAACATGACGGCAGTAAAAGATACAAAGCCAGATTAGTTGCAAAAGGCTTTCAGCAGAAGAAAGGTATTGATTATTCCGAACTATTTTCTCCTGTAGTTAAATTAAACACAATCAGAAGTGTTTTGAGCATTGTGGTAGTAGAAGATTTATATCTTGAACAATTAGATGTTAAAACTACATTTCTCCATGGTGACTTAGAAGAAGATATCTACATGTATCAGCCACAAGGATATACTATCTCAGGAAAGGAGGACATGGTATGTAAACTCAAAAAGAGTTTATTTGGCTTGAAGCAAGCCCTAAGACAATGGTATATCAAATTTGATAGGTTTATGTGCAACACAGGTCATAAACGATGTCATGCAGACCATTGTTGTTATTACAAAAACTTCGATAACTGTTATATCATTCTCCTTTGTATGTAGATGACATACTTGTTGCAGGATCGAACATACAAAAAATAAATAATCTGAACAAACAGTTGTCAAAGGAGTTTGAAATGAAGGATTTGGGTGCTGCGAATCAAATTCTCGGTATAAGAATTAATAGAGACAGAACAAATCGTATACTGAAGTTATCTCAAGCAGAATATGTTGAAAAGGTCCTGCACAGGTTCAACATGCAATGTGCTAAGCCAATTCGCACTCCACTAGCAAGCCATTTCAAACTTTCAAAAGAGTTGTCTCCTACGACAGAACGGGAGAAAGATAACATGTCTAAGATCCCATATGCTTCAGCTGTTGGCAGTTTGATGTATGCTATGGTCAGCACAAGACCTGATATTGCTCATGCAGTGGGAATTGTAAGTAGATTCATGGGTAACCCTAGGAAAACACATTAGGAGGCAGTTAAGTGGATTCTCAGATATCCGAGAGGTACTACTAATGCAGCATTGTGTTTTGGAGGACCAAAACTCAAACTGGGGGGTTATGTTGATTCAGACTTTGTAGGAGATCTTGATAGAAGTAGAAGTACTACTGGATATATCTTTACCTTGGGTAATGCAACAATCAGTTGGAAATCACAATTACAAGATGTTGTTGCACTTTCAACCACAGAAGCAGAGTATGTTACTGCTACAGAAGCTAGCAAGGAAATGATTTGGTTACAGGAGTTAATAAAAGAGTTGGGTAAGAAACAGGAACAGCAAGCTGTACAGTGATAGTCAGAGTGCCATTTGCAAAGAATTCAGCCTTTTATCCAAGAACCAAACACATTCGGATAAGATATCACTTCATACAATGGCTTCTAGAAGAAAATGTGTTAAAATTGGATAAGATTCTCACAAGTCAGAATCCTGCAGATATGCTTACAAAGGTGGTGAACATAGAGAAACTGAAGCTGTGCTCAGCTTTAGTTGGACTTCTTGTTTAAAGATAAGGTGTTGAGATTTGAAACCTAGTTCTGCTGTTGTCATTGTCATTCAGTGTGATCAGTCTTCAAGTGCGAGATTGATGGGTTGGTAAAGCCTGATCCGGGGTTAATATTGTAATATGTCCGTTTAATTCGGACCCTTTGTTATAAGGTCAGATTCGACAGTTGTTAATGCCCAGGGGTATTATTAATTAGGGCTTCTGTTCTATTCCGAGTGGTGTGAGAAAGAGAGAGTTAGTTTCTCTGTAGAGAAGAACCCTAGGAGAGTTGTGTACTCTTGTAATCACAAAAAGAAAATTGTTCTTCTTGTGGGTGATCTCTAACAATAGTGAACATGTTTAAATCTCTGTGGACGTAGTCCACATTGGGTGAACCACATAAATCTGGTGTTTATTGTGTGGATTGTGTGTTCTTTTTGTTCATCTTTTTTTCTCAACAATTATGTGGGTATCCCTTCAGCGAATTTTTATTTACCCAATAGGACTAATCCCCCAGTTACACCCTTGGTTTGTTATAAAATGTAAAACGGACAAATTGATTTATAATGATGTTTAGATGGGGAGCCAACATGTAACTATGAAAGTTATAAAAATGATAAAAGAATGAGCTGGTGATGCGCCAACCAGTCATGCACATGTTGACCACCTGAATGGGTCGACCCACTCTATAAATTCAGCTCACCAATCGTATTGTCATATTGTTGTGCAATAATCTTTCATCATAGGTGTGCTCAAGCACACCTATGATGAAAGATTATTGCACAACAAGATGTTTAACACAAAGCAGGTATTGAGTCAGCACAACATCTATCCTTCAAGTTTACAAGGGCCCTAAAAAAAAAAGCCCTTCCAAGGTAAGGGACTTTTTGATTTTGTGGCATGTGAAGAACCTTTTTAATTTTTTTTGGGATAAGTTTATTTTCTTTCTATATTCAAAAAACAATTCCAAGAGCATATAAGTCGTATTTTTTTCAGAAGGGCCTGATAATTTAGTCCAGTCCCCTTTCATGTGCTCCACGCTTAGCCGGGCTCATTTAACCATTGGCAGGAATAATTGGTCCAATCACAAATTGCGGGCCTAAGAGGTCAGCTCATATCCAATCCGTTGTAAACTGAGCTCATTCTATGCTTAACTGACCGAGACCATTTTAAACCAATGGACTTGAACCATGAATATGCCACCATTTCCACTTATGCGGGCTGGCTTCCTTCCCATTGTGTAGGCTTTTGTTCTCGCATGGGCAAGCTAATTCTTTTTCCACATGTGCAGGTTTCTCTTGAGTCCCAACTTTTTTGGTTGGGGTGCCAAAAAAAAATTAAAAAATGCATGGCTGCTCTTAGGCCAAACATGTTCGAGCCTAACAGAAGTCTAGAATAGATTTGGGCTCTATTTTTATGTTCGAGGCCTATGGGTCGGTTCCTGCTCGGGTCTATGGTGGACCCGGACAGGGACTGTTAATGAGAGGTCGGACCCAAGTTCGGGTCCAAGTTTGTATAGAGAATAATATGGAGAAAAACTATTTTTTAGGGATTTTTTTTTGAAAACTTAGGTAATATATCGAGTCTCGGGTTCACAAGTCTGCAATAAGATGAAACCAAACCTAAAATCGTTTAGGTCACGGGTCCAAACATAGGACCCAGACCCAGACCCATTTACTTATCGAAACCAAAATAAAGATCCAAAACCGATTATTAATTGGTGGGAACTTTCAAGTAATCGGAGAATCGGATACCCATTTGCAACCCTAGCTTTATCTAGGTTTAATGTGCTGGTTGAATTTAAGTAGCCCAGGCCTAGGCCCAAAAATGCTAAGAGAAGGAGACCTAGCTGATTTGCATTTTTTTTTCACTCCGGTAAATCGTTACAACTGGAAAGTGGATCTGGAATCAGCCTATCCACCCAAAGATGGACCCCCATTGAGTAGCCAACAATTGTGTGCATGCATCTTTCAAATGAGCTGGGTGGGTTTGAACATTAAGTGGCTACCTTGGATACGCTTTGGCCCAGCAATGAACACTTGTTTTAATTATTCACTTGTAAAATGAGTTTAGGTGAAAGGTCATTTTAAGAGACAATGAAAAAAAGAGTGGTCCTATAAAAAAATATAAAATTTAAAAAAACATCTCTTTATTTTATTTTTTATTTTTAAAGCCAGAAAGTCGTAAAATAAAAAAAAAACCCAAACTGTTGAACTAGCTTCAAATTGGGTTGGGTAAGGTTCACTTCACAGTCAGACTCGAAGTCGGTGTGAGTTAATTTGGACGCGAGCCAGTTTATCCACGTGTTTAAAGCAAAAGCTTTCAATCAATTTTCCGACCTTTGCTAATTGTTACGCATATCGAATGATTGGAGCCCGCTGTAAGGGGCACAGTCAATGTACTTAAGGTCTGTTCTGAGATGAGTGGAATGACTGGTGTCTCATCTATTGGTCCTGTTACGTTGAACCCAAATGGCCAATAACCCCAAATGCAAGACTTTAATTGTAGTTTGTAAGTTGAGATCATATCTACAAGGAGTTATGTATCTCACGACCTATTCTAATTAAAAAATTAGTACTAAACTAATAAAATCTATACAAATACATAGCTATTAAATATGAAATTTAAATTTAAATTATAATTACGAATCTGAAAACTAAATAATAAATCAGAAATAAAACCTAATCTAAAAAACCTAAATTGAAAAGCAACCTAAACTACTAAACTGCAAAACCATGAAATTCATCAAACCACCAATTGTAAAAAATTAAATAAAACATGCGTTAAACTAAAAATCAGAAATAAATCATTCAAAGGTAAAGGATAAAAAATAAAATAAAAGAATTCTAATTTCTTTTATCATGAGAAATTAAAAAATTGTATTAACAGAATTAATAAAAGTCTACAAAAACACCACATCAAGTGCGTACTGTTATCACCCACAAACACATGATGCCGATCCAATGCAGGATACCTTAACCTCACTAATTACGTCTTTTAAATTAAAACAAACTAATATAACCAATAATCCCCAAAAAATAATTAAAACTAAAAAAAGGAAACTATCCTTAAAACTAACAAAAGGAAACTATCCTTACCCTAAATCAAGATATTAAGAAAGAAACGAGACTTTGCTCGTAATCCAAAATCTAATCTTCATGCTTCACACCATGGGAGAATAATTGGACAAAAGAAGGATGATAAAATGAAAAAGATGGAGTGGATAAGACCTAAGTGGGCTGGCCTAACCCATCTTGGGGTGGAGGAGAGATAGAGAGAAAAGGAGGACTTGTGGTGTATTGGACAACTCTCTACTTAAATCCTTTTTATAGTATTTGGTCTCCCCCTTTGGCTAAAAGTTAGCAAATAAATAGTGAGTAGAAAGATTCTTAATTCCTTTTCTTGTGCAAATTTCTCTTCACACCCACTTTCTAAAATTAAAACAAGATTTCAATTTTATGCAATCCCGCCTAAAAATACATATCCAACTTCTCAAAGTAATAACTTTGTCGTTTTAGCTCCGATTGGTATAATTTTCGGTTTTACGAATATCTATTCAAAAAGAACTTCCTAAAGGTACGCAGATTGCCTTGATCGGACACTCGATATGAGCGTTATGACTGTTTTAATCCATGTTATCCGAATAAAAACGGGATTGATTTTCCAATTTTTATTGCTTCTTCTTTGACTTTCCTTTTCTTGAATTTTCTCCACCATGGCTTTCCTTTTTTCATTTCAATTTGATTTCTTGAAATTCAAATTTAGATTCTTGCAATAATTGAAGAGTGGGATCCTCTTTTGACATCCAAGCATGTATGCAAATGTGTACATGTATGTGGGTCCATTTTCTTCAATTTTTCTACAAAGAAAAGTGACATTTTATTAAAAGTAATGATTTTAACCAAAAGTCACATATGCATTAATGTGGGCCCTGATAAAACTTTTGTTATTTTTAAGTAAAAATTATGGATTCGAAATACCTTCTAAAAATGGATTTCCAAAAATGGAAAATTTTATGATTTTATGAAAAATTGATGATTTTCAAAGATTTTTGCATGAGAACTATATAATGATGCTCAAAACTATGAGAGCATGATTTTTAAATAAATAAAGAGATTTCTAATGAATAAGCCCTTAAAATTTCCTAAAATAACCATAAAATGATGCATTTATAAAGACTCATCAACAAACTGACCCCCTAAATAAGCCCATAGATAAAGACTGTTGGATCGACGTTGACTACTATGGGGAAAGTAGGTAACAGCTCAAAACCTACCACCCCAAACTAGTTTTTGAAGAAAAAAAATCTAAGGCTCATTCATTTGGATGACCCGAGTAAAATTATATTGTTCTGTTTGATATCCAATTATAGGTAAATAGGGTAATTTAATATACAAGCTAGTCAAGTTCATGGGTCCAAACGTGCCGTTAGTGAATATCCAATTATAGTTTAATACCCTAATAATCTTCCCTATTTATATATGTATATATATATATGAAAGCAGTTTAGTAAGGACGATCCTTATGGACCATTTTTCACCATTTTGGATAGTGCAACCCACGTTGTGAGTTATCCAAATAGATCACACACATGACCACCCTAAATTGCATATGCCCACCAATTTTATGTCCCATTCAAATAGATTAGACCATTGGATATAAAGTTTATTCAGATGGATGTGCAGTTGAACCAACAGTCCAATCTATTCGGATAGGATCTAAAATTGGTGGACGTGTGTAATTTACGGGGTTAATATGTGTGATCCATTTAGATGGCTCGTAACGTAAGTTACACTAGACGGTGAGAAATGGTTCGTAAAGACCATCATTTTGCAAACAATATTCAAATATATACATCTGTCACCAAAATGGTGAGAGACACCCATTTTTTTGAAAGTATTAATGTGTAGAAAAATAAAACAATCATACATCATGACATATTTTTTAGCTTGTTAGGTGTAAAAAGGAAATGTCCCTCACCAAAATGGATATATATACATGTATATATAATGGTAGTGCATATGAAAAAACTAGATTTACTCAACATGGGTCCCATGACCAAAAAATAAAGGGGCGAAAAAGAGGCATTGTTTAGAAGTTTCCATATCAAAAAAAGTATGGGGGGAGAACATGCTCTTTTTATTAGATCAATGGCCTGGCCATGAGGTCTAATTGGACACATCTGTGATCATTACTGTCCTTTCATATTTACATCTTTTTATTTTATCTATAAATAAGCACTCACTCTAAATTGACACTCATCTAATATATGAAAATATGATTTGATTTTATATTGCATATTCTCGTCATCCGAAGGATGAAGATTGTGTATATTTGCCGCACTCAAACAAGGGACGAGAGATGATCAAGATGATGATTACTTTCTGCACACTTTGAGCCTTTAATAACCTTTCTTGCCTCGTGTTAGCAGTTGCGCAGATCATATGTCTCGTGGTTGCGGAAAGAGAAATTAAAGAAGGGGTAATTATGCTCTTTGTAAAGAAAACAATTCCATTAAAAAAAGGCAACAACAAAGAAACAGCATCCAGACCAAAGGAAAGCAAAACTACAGGCCCAACCAAAGCAGAAGAAAAACCACACTACATGTCCCTGAGGATTTTAGAAATGCCAATGATGACGTTCAATGTTTGAAACAGATTTTTAGTATACAAATCAGATAAGCAAAAATTATAAGAACCAAACTAATTTAATCAACCATACAAAAATAAGACACTGAGATTTTTTACGTAGCAAACCCAATATATAAAAAACCATGAGACCGATCTCCTCAATCTTTAAAAAAAAAAAAAACAAGCATTGGAAAATTAAACAATTAGAAAATATACTCACAACCCTTTTTCCCAGTTGAACTTAACTTAAGGATTGTAGTTATTTTTACCAACAACTACGCTGTTTACTATTCCTCGTACTTGACACAACTAACTTAAGACACACAACCTTTTATAAGAGAGTCAATGTAAGAATCTCTAGAAGCTCTTCAACTTCAGCACAGCTCTTCTATGGATGCTTTAGAGAGAAAGAAGATCTCCAATAGATATTTGAGTTTAAGAATTAGGGAGATGGCATAGCTAGGATTCACAAGAGAAACCTTTAAATAATTCAAGATTTATAGCTTAGAGCTAGAGTTACAGTAGAACACAAATAAGCAAGTGCAAAAGAAATAGGAACAGTTTTTCATAGAAGTCTGATTCACAAAACACACAGGCTCTCTTAGCGAAGGTTGGGCTCGCTCGAGTAGGCAATGATTCTGTTTGACATTCTTGTTTAATGTCACTCAAGCGGGCAATAAGTTTGCTAGAGTGAACAATCATTCTGTCTCTGATTTATTTCTTCACAAATTTTCTACAATTTCTTCAATTTTTTCACTTTAGGAAATCAAGTGACACACACTACAATCAAAATTAAAAATGTGAAAATTATGATACATATTAGACCCACATTTTGTCCATAACCCATAAATTAGCCAATATTTATAATCTTAACGGTCCTTGAACTACAAAAGGAAAACCCAACTTATCCACTACTAGCAAGAGAGGAGCGCTACCTATTTCATGTGACTCAAAAATCTGACATTGAGGCTATGGATTCTAGGTCATATTACTGGTCAAAAAAGAAAATTTCCTTTGTCAACGTTATAAAGGAAAATAATCTTATGAGAACTAGTTCTCACCATTTTTTTTGTGAGAATTTAAGTGGAGCCCATTTACTATCCAATTCAAACCTTGTAATACACAAGAACTCTCCCATAGTCATACACCCTAAGTCTCGATCAAATTCGAGTTTATTAGACCGTTAGATCGACTGTACACTAATTTAAATGGATTAGATTTGTGGGCCACAAATAAAGGGGCTGAGGACATATAATTCGAGCTAAACTTGATAGTTGGTGTTGTTCATATAAGTTTTTCCATCCCCCTATCCCATCTCCAAATGAAACCAACAAATAGACTCCATAAAAAATTCTCCCAATAAATGCATGAGAACAGTTTTTCACTGAATCAAATCCCTTCATAAAATTTTTTCCTAAAATGAAGATATTGTACAGGAAGGCAAATGGCCTACGAATTGCATGTTTGTAAGTGCAATAATACTAGCCACACTCTTCATCTCATAATCCATCTCACAATCGTCTTATATGGTAGACTTAGCTTTTTTATTTTATTTTTAATATTGTAGAGATGAGAAAGAGAAAGACTGCCATATATGATGATTGTAGGATAAATTATAAGATAAAGAGTGTGGCTACTATTATTTTTGTCAAGGAGTCCACTTCCTCTCAAAAATTAAGACTTTCATTTTTTCTGGGTAAACCCAAAAAGTAGGACTTCATAGATTGAAAATCAGCTGCACTTGTCATAGTTAGCCTCGTCAAGGAGCAAAATTTACAATCGAAGGAAAACCCTGACGAATGCGCTGAGGGCAGTGGTCACAAGTCGCCATCGATGGAGCTCTCAGTTCAGGGCCACAGGTGGACATTGACCGTTCCATTTCTTTGCTTTTACCTTTTTCTATATAAAGTGTTCTTTTCTTATATAATTGTTTATTGAGATGGAACTAATCTGACGGCTTGCAGTGCAGGCCGCAGCTTGGAGTACCTACTGTTTTTACCTTCTGCACTAATTGATCTGATTTTTTATTGGTCATTAATGGAAAAGAAGGAGTAGATCCCACGGACCATATTTTCTATTAGGATTGGTGAAGAAGTCAAAAAAAGGTCGATACTCTCATAATATTAAATAATTTTTTTTGAATTCTATATCTTTTTTCTTCCTTTGAAAAGTCAAATAAGCATTTAGAACCTTGGGCTCACTTCTTTAATTATGATAATTAATATCCCGTGCCGGATTCAAGTACCTCAGACATACGTATGAATGCAACGTTGACAAATCAGTTCTCATTGCAAGAAAGGTAGCTCTCAGAAGGCTCTTACCCCCTAACAAGAGAATCGGTTATTACATGCCCAACTGGGGTTCAAACCTGCGTAGATATGTTTCCCTCATCAGAGTACCGTCGGCTTCACTGCCTCTCCAATTAACATGTCTGCTACCCATCTTTGAAGGTGAGGTCCTAACCCTCTATAACTAGAACATAAAAAATGTGGCACTCAGACATGAAAACTAGAAAAAGCCGTTCAAAAAGAGGATTATCCAGAAAATTACCATTGTTGACTACGCACAAACTAAAATTTTACGGTTCATGGGGGACCCCGAAATTTCATTATGTTATACTAAATTTATGACTTTTTCATATTGTCCTCCTACGATTTTCTTTGGCAGCACTCACAAGCACATGGAGAGAGCCGGGGATCGGCATCTAGTCATCCAGGTGGTAAGAGGAGAAAAATTCAACTGGCAGGCAAACTTTAAACCGGGATGATCGGTCCCTTGTCAATTTGGAAATTTGGTGTGCTCATCTACTACCACAATAAATATACGCACATTTGCAGCCAGACAAATATATATATATAGAGAGAGAGAGAGAGAGAGAGAGAGAGAGAGAGAGAGAGAGAGAGAGAGAGAGAGAGAGAGAGAGAGAGAGAGAGAGAGAGAGAGAGAGAGAGAGAGAGAGATGGAGGAGAAAGGGAGAGTGTGTGTAACGGGTGCAGGAGGGTTTGTGGCTTCATGGTTGGTGAAGCTACTTCTCTCAAAAGGTTATATGGTCCACGGTACTGTCAGAAACCCAGGTATCCCTTTTCCTCTGCTTAACTTCTTCTTTGTTTCCCCAAGAAGACATCTTTCCAGCTATGAGATTACTGGTTTTGGCTTAACCATTTCCATGAAAATGAGTTGCAGATGATGAAAAGAACAGTCATTTGAAAAGGTTAGATCAGGCCCAAGAGAACTTACGACTTTTTAAGGCAGACTTGCTCGACTACGACTCTCTCTATGCAGCCATTGAGGGATGCGGCGGGGTCTTCCATGTCGCATCTCCAGTTCCAGCATCCAGTGTAGCCAATCCAAAGGCAAAATTTTACTCCGTTATCTGATTAATTCCTACTTGTTTCTGTTTGTTACAAATGCATGTTATGGAATGAGAGTCTGCGCCCTCTTCCTCTTGGGCTTTGCTCAGGAGAAATTCTGAGTTAAAGGGGTACAACGGACTCCACTGTGACGCCACCTGTTGAAAATCTGAGCTACTTAAAATAAAATATATTCTTATGTATGGTATCCTCAAACATATTTAAATATGAGTTGTCCATGCTATAAGATTGACTATTTAATAAAAACTCAATTAACACTTAATAGCACACTTTTCTTTTATCAAACAGTGAATCTTATATGTTACCAACTCCTGCTATGATAAAATTTGTAGATGTACATATACTTCAAGAGCTCTATATTAAGCTGCTTAGATTTTCAATTGGTGTGCCTTACTATGGAGCTTAAATTTTCAATAGGTGATCCTGACTCGACATGGGACCTGTTGCTCATATCATTAGTGTGTTCATCACCGGGCCAAAGTTTATCCAAGCCTGTGCCAAATGTCCAAACCAGTCCAGCACCTTTGCAAAATATATACACCACAGTGTCGGATAGCTAAATGGCATCGGGATCGATCTTTGGGTGGACATGTTGATTCAGATCCACTAACGAGTAGTAACGAAATGCAGGTCAGCTTGGCCTGCGTCTTGTAGCATTTATTTACACAAATAGGCCTGGGTTATTTAAATTCAGCCATAACATTAGGCCGCAAAAGCCCACGGGCCAAACAATGGACCCAAATGTAGGCCAGGCTTGTGAGAGGCCCGGACTTGTCCGGCCTAGGGGCAACCATATATCTGAAGGTACCTTTCAGGTTGGTTGCAAATTGTCTGGGTAAGTGGAGCTTGGAATGCACTCGGTCTGCTATGGAATGGATTAATCTGTACCGACCTGCCCACGATTTGTGATTTGGCGCATGATTTCTACCAATAGTAACATGACCTGGGTTGAGCCTTGAGCACCGGAAAAGGCACTGGGCTACATGACCCAGCCTTCTCAACAAATACGACGTATATGGGCCTGGAAGTGTTACTTGAATCAGGAAAAGTAAAAACTTCAACCCAAGCTGCTGAATAAGCTTCAATTTGGGTTGGCTGGTTGGATTTGTTGACATCATAGTCAGACCTCAAATGCAGTGGGTTTGGGTTAATTTGGACCGAGCCATCAGATCCAAGTACTTAAAGCAAAACTTTTTTTTAAGTTTTTGAAGATTTGCTAATTCTCGTGCAGACCGAATTGTTGGAGCCTGCTGTAACGGGCACACTCAATGTACTTAAGGTATGTACTGAGACAGGAGTGGAACGGGTAGTTGTCGTCTCATCCACTGGTGCTGTTCTCTTGAACCCAAACTGGCCCATAGATAAGCCCATGGATGAGGACTGTTGGACCGACATTGACTACTGCAAGGAACGTAAGGTAACAGCTCAAACTCTTCCACCCAAACTAATTTATGCAAAAAAATCAAGGCTCATTCATTTGAATGACCAGTGATGTTGTTCTGTTAGATATCCAATTATAGGTAATTAGAGTTTTCAGTAATTAAGAATACATGCAAGCCGAGTTCAAGGGTCCAAATGTGGCCTCAGTGAATGCAGTTCAGAAGATATGTGATAATTGTAGCATGTTCGTGTGTCTGTTGCCCATAGATGATTTGGACTATTGTGGGCTAGGCGCCTGGGCGGATTCCAGCATAGTAGCAGGATATCCAGCCAGAAGTTGGAAGGATTTGTGGTTCAGCCCATATCTTGCCACTGTAGACTGGTCTCACCAGGGCCTCCCCAGCACCCCAGCTCATTTGCAACAGTAGTTTGTGGTTGACTACTTAATTGATTTATTAAACTACCGATCTCTTGTTACAAAGGAATACAGTTGTTTATTGTCCACACCTGCTTTTAGAAATCCCGTTAGGATGGTGAACCAATCAATGGAGTGGATGGTTCTGTCTAACATGGTTCAACTGTGATGCAAAACCAAACAAACAAAACAATAATTATCAATAACAACAATAATAATCATAATCATAATATTGTTAAGAATTTTTAAAAATCCCTTAAAATAATCAATGGCACGTCTACCAGTTTTGACCAATTCAATCAAATACCTTGATTTTGATTTAATAAGACTATTGAAGATATTAGTTCCAGCTGACCCCAGTTTGTCAGGCTAGTTCAGTCTAGTTTAAAACACCGGTTCATACCACCATCACAATATTGCAACAAGTGAGAAACATCAGCAAAACATTTATGAAACGTACACATATTAAAATACACACAAAATATACAATAACTTATGTAACTCCACACAATAACAATTGTATTCCATTTTCTATTCATCACCTCATGAGATAAATACACTCATGTGATAAGTACACTTGAATGCATTTTGTGTGCAATTTAATGTGTGCACAAATAATTATTGATTGTGGATTTATTTACCTTTTCAGCATTCTAAATATTTCAAACTTCTTTTAGTTTTTTTTTATGGGTAACACCTTTTAGTTATTTTAACACCTTTTAGTTATTTTAACTTCCACTTGTATTTACCTTTAAAAATTTCAAATTCTAGATTTGATAACAATGAAATATTATACCCAGAAAGAAATTCTTGGGCTAGAAACCTCCTTAAATCATTTTTTTTCTTGGGTAGAACCTCCTCAAATTTAGGGAAGATTTTATGGTTTTGTTCTTTCATTTGCCCACTACCCCAAATTAGATGCTTAGTCGGTTGCCAGTTCCCACATCTCACACAGCTGGTTAGGATTTGATTCCATGGTATCCACATTTACTATTTGAATGGGCTTTTCTTCTAGGTGTGTGCCCTCTCCTTCCCACTAGTTTGGGCTTCTCTTCCCTAGTGTTTGGGCTCTCATGGGTCCCAGCCCCCTTGACTGGGTAACAAAAAATATATGTATATATATATATGGAGAATCTTCATACGCATCCGTCCCTCACCATTTTTTTCGTAAGAACTCTAGGTGGGGCCTATCTGTCACTCAATCCAAACCTTGCAACACATATGGGACCCAATAATAGCAATTCGCCCCAAGTTTTGGTCGGATCCAAATTTATTGGACCGTTGGATTGATTGTACACCAATCCAAACAAAATGAATTTGTGAGCTATGAATGAAGAGGTTAGGGATATGTGATTGGGGCCAAATTCGATATACAGAGTGCTTTCACATAGATCTTTTCAACCTCCCAGTCTCATCCCTTGGTGGGGTCTATAGTGGACCCCACCAAAGATTGTGCATGAAAAGTTCATGAGGGACGTTTGCACAGGAAAATATATACTGGCAACCAAGTTGTTCATTATTTTTCAACTGCTCTGTAGCTTGGAACTGTAGGAAGCAGATCGTTCCTCAGCTTGTGAATGGCTTACCTCTACAAAATAGAAGAATGTGATGAGGTGCCTCAACACAACATTTCAATATCTAAAGAAAATGCCACCAACAAGTAGTACCCTAATCTAATTAACTAAAGTAGTACCCTAATTTAACTACTGAAAGCTACAAGTGACTTTAAGGGATCGTTTAATGCAATCTCTAACCTAATTAATGAGAGCTAGTTTTTAAGCTCTAAAATGAAAAACTCTAATTTTTAAGTTCTAATTTACAATTAGTGTGTTTGGTAAAATTATAAACAAAAATAACTTATATTTTAGAAGGTAATTAAGGGCCAACTTTCAGAAATTACAATTAGAGAGCCCACGATTTGTGTCATTTTAAAATTTTTATGAGGTTATTCTCATATAAAACACTTATAACATTTGTACTGTCCACCTCTTTTTATTTTAGCTAAACAAGGCCTAAAAGAAAGCAACCTCCCCCGGTTTGCTTATTTTTTGTTAAGGCAAAAACCTCAAATTTGTAAATAAGCTCTAAAAATAGATAATACAATAATTTGAAGTTTACCAAACACTCTAATATGTAAATAAGCTTTAAATTAAAAATAATATTTTCTTATTTTTACCGTTATTGAACTACCTTGTTGGCCTTTTGTGGTAAGTCTGGTCTGATTGAAATAGACCTGATTCAATTAGCATTTTTTCAAAAAAATATTGTTCCAATTAGACCCTTCCACAAACTCATAAATATTTAGATATGCCCCCATTCAATTAGAATTAGTGAACGTGTCATACTGTAAAATTTATATGGAAGTAGTACAAGGTAGCTAGACTTTGTCATAAAGTTAATGAAGTGCATGTAATATCATAAAATATACATGGGCAGACTTGCAAAAAGAAAAAAGACAAAAGGTGCCTACATAGTGGCAATAATGCATGAAATGAAACCGGAAGCGAGAAATGTAGGTGTTCCGCCGAGACACTCATCGTTGAGTTGTATTTTCACATTAGCTTTACAAACATGTCTAGGAACTGATCCCTGTGCATCAAGTGTAAAATATTATAGTAATGTAGTATTTAACCATTAAATAATGGAGAAACAAGTTTAAGTTTTCCCTTTTATGGTAGTGTGGCTTGGGATTCTGAATACTTGTTTTACTACTTCTATTTCGTGCTGAAGGTGTGGTACAACAGTTGGTACTGTATTGCGAAGACAATAGCAGAAAGAGAGGCATTGAAGTATGCAGAGAACAAGGGGCTCGACATTGTAACGGTTTGTCCATCCTACGTTTTTGGACCACTACTGCAACCGACCATGAATACCAGCAGCCAACTTTTAGTTGGGATATTGAAAGGTATTTCCCTGTGCTAAAAAGAGTCATCTTCATAGCTGTGTAGCATCCAATTGGGAAAAAATGAAAAAACACCGAACATATGTATATATACACGTCTATTTGTATGAGAGATTTTCAAGAACCAACTGGCCTACACCCACCATCCCGACCGGCTTGCACTCACCATTTGTTACAAATCAAAATACTCTAAATTCATACTATTATCTTCATTGACTTGCATATAAATAGAACAAAGGAAGTTGAAAAGACACATGAGTTACACATAACCCATAACAGTCCCTTAAAGTAGGCATGAATAACACTTATTTGAGCAGTAGATGTTGTAACCTACAATCACTGATATAAGTTTAAACCCACACATTACTATCCACTAAGATTCACATTACTATGCACTAAAAACAATTATAACTGAAAATATTAAGTGAAACTAATCCTAGTTAATTTCTCTAACGGCTTCCCTTAAACTAAGATCTTCAAACTTGTTATGCCAAGTTTCATTTTCACTTTGTTGAATATGTTGAACTTTAGTGGCTTAGTAGAAATATCTGCAACTTGTTCTTCACTTTTGCAATGTTCAATTATAACTTCTTCATTCTTCACGAGATCTTGGATGAAATGGAACCCGATATCTATGTGTTTGCTTTAACCAAGGGATACTGGATTCTTGGTAAGTGAAATGGCCGAGTTATTATCACAATAGATCATGGTAGGACCTTCTTGAGGATGGTTCATCTCTTCAATCACTCGCCTAGGCCAAATAACTTGACTTGCAAGATGCCAATGCTACATACTCTGCTTCAACCATTAAAAGTGCAACAACATCTTGTTTCTTGGATGACCAAATAAAAGCTCAATCCCCAATGTAGAAAACTTAACCATATATACTTTTTCTGTCATTTTCATCTCCAACCTAATTACTATCAGAAAATCCAAATAGTGTAAAATCATTAGTACAATTGTAAAAAATGCCTTCATCAAGTGTACCTTTTATGTCGCGCAAAACTCGGTTTCAAGCTTGTAGATGGATTTGACTTGGAGAATCCATATAACGACCAAGGACATCAATACTAAGAACAATGTTTGGCCTTGTAGTAGTTAGATATCAAACGTTTCCAATTAAACTATTGAAGTAAGATAGATCAACCAAATTATCCTTATTTTCCTTTGATAACTTCAAACCAGTTAACAGATGAGTGTTAACAAGCTTAGAATTCTCCATTTTGAATCTTTTGAGAATCTCACTTGCATACTTCTTTTGGAAGAGAAAAATTCCATTGCTCATTTGATTAACTTCGATCGAAAGAAAATAAGACATAAGACCCATATCTATCATCTCAAATTCCTAAATCATAGCTCATTTGAACTCACCAAACATAAAAACATCATTATCAGTGAATATGAAGTCATCAACATATAAAGAAATCAACAACATATCACCATTCATATTATATTTAACATATATAGCATGTTCATCAAGGCACTTGACAAAACCATTAGCATGGAGATATAAGTCAATGCGAGTGTACCATGCCCTTGGAGCTTGTTTCAACCCGTAGAGAGCTTTTTTGAGTTGGTATACCTTGTCTTCATTGCCTCCTTTTACATAACCAAAAGGTTGGTCAATGTAAACCTCTTCCTCAAGAAATCATTTTAAAAATACTGACTTCACATCCATTTGATGAATCTTCCATTTATTTTGGGCAGCCAAAGCAACCAACATCCAAACAGATTTAATTCTAGGAACAAGAGCAAATACCTCATGATAATCAATCCCATGGTTTTGCTTATAGCCTTTTACCACGAGCCTTGCATTATGTCGATCTATGGAGCCATTTGCCTTCAATTTGGTCTTATAGACCCATTTGACACTAATAGCTTTATGCCCTTTAGGAAGTTAGCCAACTCCTATGTGTCATTTTTTTCAATGGCCCTAATTTCTTCATCCATGGCCTTTATCCACTTTTCTTCCTTCATAGCTTCTTCAAAATCTATGGGATCACAATCTGCTAAAAGAACATAGTTAACCATATCACCATCGTTATTCACATCTTTGTCACTAGCGATTTCAAAGTCAATAAATCTTATGGGCATGGAAGAATTTCGATAAGGGTTTTTACGAATAGGAACAATTGATGGAGGTGAAGATAATAAAGTGCTGGGTGATGATCAAAATGGGTGGAGGTGGACATGTGATCACTTTTTTCATAACTTAAATCTTCAAAATAAACACTTATGCCAAGTTGTTGCTTTTTTTCTTTAGTCCACTCCTAAGCACTAATTTCATCGAACTTCATATCTCTACTAACAATCATTTTGTTAGTAATTGGATTATAGAGTTTGTAGACCTTCTTTTTATACCCAACAAATATACACTTTATACCTTTATCATCTAGTTTTTTTCTTTTCTCTTTAGGTACATGTGCATATGCTATGGATCAAAACACGTGAAGATGGCAGATTCTTGGCTTTCTCCCACTCCATGCTCCTTCAGGCATCTCATCTTTTAAGGCTTTTCTAGGACACCTATTAAGCACAAATACTTCATAAGCTGTGGCCTCAGCCCAAAAAGTGTTAGGAACACATTTTCCTTTTAACATGCTCTTTTCCATCGCCACAATAGTTCTATTCTTCCTCTCTGCTATGCCATTTTGTTGAGGCGTATAATTAGTGGTGGTCTGGTGATCAATTTCATTCTTCTTACAAAACTCTTCAAAGTCACGTGAGGTGTACTCACCACCTCCATTAGTACTAATAATTTTCAAATAGTTACCACTTTGCTTTTCACAAATAATTTAATTTCTTGAAAAACATGTAGAACTTCAGATTTTTTTTTTCAAAAAATATACCCATGTTTTTCTACTACAATCACCAATAAATATGATGAAGTACCTACTATTGCCGTTAGACGTACAACCTACCGCACATAAATCTGAATGAACGAGCTAAAGTGGCATTGTAGCTCTTTAAGATTGTACCACTACAAATGAGTCTCTATGTTGTTTTCCAAAAATGCAACCTTCACAAATTTGATTTGGGTGACTCATTGAAGGTAACCCAATCATCATCTCCTTAGAAGCAAGTCTTTTTAAATTGTCAAAACTCAAATGACCAAATCAAAGATGCCATAACCATGAATCATCATGTACAATTGTTTTGTAGCAAGCAACAACATTATTCTTAATTTGTAAAGGGAGCATCCTACTTTGAGTCATAGGTATTCTAGCAATTTATTGATTTTTGGCATCTTTAAGGTCACAAATACCATTTTTTATGTGCAAAATATAGCCTCTTTCTTGAAGTTAACTAACACTAAGTAGATGGCATTCTAACCCAAAAACATAAAACACATCAAAAATGTAAAGATGATCATTATTCCTTGCTTGGATTAGAATTTTACCTTTTCCTTTTACTGGTATCTTTCTATTGTCACCAGATTTGATCATAGAAGTGGTTGTTTCATCCAACTTACTAATCTTCTCTCTTTTGCCACACATATGATTGCTGCATCCGGTATCTAAATACCAAACGTTGCTGCCACTATTTTCCATAGTATCGCAAACTAACAAAATGGGAGCAGTTTGATCTTCAACTTTATCAACAAAGTTAGAGTTTTCTTTACTTTCATCTACTAACTTTTCTCTACACTCAAATTTATAATGACTATATTTGTTGCAGTAATGACATTGAACCTTAGATTTGTCATCCATTTGAGTGTTGTTTAGAGATCTACATCTTCCACGACCTCTTGATGAATTAGAACCTTTGTTCTTTTCTTCTTTATTATTGTACGATCGTCTTCCACAAGCACATCCTTGTTGACCACCTTTTCTTCCTTTATCAGATGTTTTGCTCATTATAAGTTGTGTTTTAAGTGCTTGCTCAAGAGAGGAGAAAGATGATCTTTTCTTTATTCTTTGTTCATGTGCTTCCAATGAGCTCATGAGTTCTTCAATAGACATATTAGATGTGTCATTTGCTTCTTTAACTGCACACACAATATGCTCAAATCTGTCTTGAAGAGATCGAAGAGTTTTCTTGATGATCTTTATATCATTCATCTCTTTTCCATTCATCCAGATTTGATTTGCTATGGTAATCACTTTACACAATATTCAGAGATGGACTCTACATCACCCATCTTCATGTTACTCACACCCGCTCCACCCTCTCTACACCTTTGTAGGCTTTCTCAAGCAAGTCCCATGCGCTTTTTGCAGTAGTGGCTTTTGATATTCTGTCGAATATCTTTTCATCCACCGCTTGAAAGATGAAAAACAGCACCTTTTAATCCTTTTTTTTTTTGTGCTTCATGAAGAGGTTTGCATGCTTGTGAGAGAGCATCAAAAGCTTTTTATGTCGGTGTAACCCGTATCCACAACATCCCATAACTCTTGAGAGCAAAGAAGCACCTTCATCTGGATGTTCCAATTATCGTAGTTTGTTCCACAAAACCTTAGGAGTTATGGTTGCATCATTGCATTCATAGCCATGATTTTCTTCAAAAAAAAAAAAAATCACACAAGAAAAGAAACTAGAACTTGTTTGTGGATGCCAACAGATTACTTTGATCTTAAGAGGCTCAGATGCCACTTGTTACAAATCAAAATACTCTAAATTCATACTATTATCTTCATTGACTTTCAAATAAATAGAACAAAGGAAGTTGAAAAGACAAATAAATTACACATAACCCAGAATAGCCCTTTAAAGTAGGCATGAATGACACTTATTTGGGTAGTGGATGTTGTAACCTACAGTCACTAATACAACTTTAAACCCACACATTACTATCCACTAAGACCCACATTACTATACACTAAAAACAACCATAACTAAAAATATTAAGTGAAATTAATCCTAGTTTATTTCTCTCACACCATCCCCTCAAATGATCAATCTAGGACCTTCACACATGAATCCACTTAAAACACACTAGAAATTTTTTAGATATGTCAAAAGCTATTGATTGTATACAGTTTGCTTGGTCCATAAATTGGACCCATAGTATACATCGGGTTAGTCCACATCAATTTGGTGCATGACCACTGACTTGAATTCTCAAAGTAACTGAGTCATTTTTTCATTGGGCTTAAGCCCAATGCTTTTGACCAAAATTCTAAACTAGATATGGATAACAATGGGCCAAGGCCGACATATATCTCAATGTTCAATATCAGCCCCAGTTGACAATCAAGTTGGTATTCAGGACCCTAGTTGTGGCCCATTGAAAGTTTTTAGGCTATGGATTTATTCTAAATTGCAGTTCAATTGCTACTTTTATGCAGCAAAAAATAAAAGCAATCAACTACATAAAAAAGGCGACACAATATTTAATGTGAAAACCTAAACGGGAAAAAACTATGAATCCAAAGTTGACAAAATCAAATATTAACTTCTATAATTACAAGATATACTTACAACCTTAGTATCTGTTCCTCGACACAAAGCGTTGTAGTTGTTCTTACTAGAATGCCTTACACGCAGTCCCTTGATGCCTTGCTATTAACACTTTAATCTCTACCACGAATGAATCTCTATAACAAGATAATAATCTTCTACAATGATGTAGAAGCCAAAAATCTCCTACGAAGAAGTAGAAATATCAACTCCAAAACTTAAAGCATTCAATCCAACTCTCATAAAAGCTCTAGGCAAAATCTCCAATGTGAAGTCTCAACTTAGAATATGGAGAAATATCTCCTATTGTTGAGAGGAACACCCTATTTATAGCCCATAATTCATGCCTTATAGTTAAAGTCTAATTAAAAACAAAATAGGTAACTCTGGCATAAAGAGGAAAGAAATCCATGCAGGTCGGTAAGTTTTTGCTGCATGCATAAGAGAGCACCCGCTCGAGTGCGTTCTTCGCACATCTAGTTATGTTATATCCGTTTATCAAGCTTGAGCGCAGTCTTCATAGGCTTGACCACAATAGCCTTTGTCTAGGCCCGCTCGAGCACGTAAGCATATCCACTCGAGCGTATGCTCTATTTTTTCTTTTCTTTAATTCAGCACTTTTTGCAACATAAACCACAATCTATTGTTAATAATAATAAATATAGATAAGTGGACTCAAATTTTGTCCAATTGAATTAACCTATGCAAAAATCCCAACACCCATGTTAAAAATAGGCCAGGGCTGGCATTTATCCCATTGTCCAATATCCACCCAAGTCGAACCCATCCAGTTGGCATCCTGACAACTCACAAAAACAGTGACTGGATGAATATCTATCCCATCTTTGGCCCGTTCTCAGTTTAGATTGAATGCAAGTTGTTTCTATATTTTGTCTTTTTGTTGGCCCACACTCAAAGCCCCTTAGTCCATTGGGAAAAGTTTGCTGGGGGTAGACAATCTAGAGTAGCATCATGAAGACTACAGTGGCATCAACTAGACTAATAATTCATTCTTTCGGTTTTTTTGAATGATATACGAGGTGTGTCTCAACTGTTTGTTGTTTAGAAGGAAAAATTGAATAGATCGAACACTGGCCAATTCAAATTTAATGGAGGCCCTCAATCTCCTTAATAAAAACTGATTCTATTCAATCCTTCCTTTTTTCCATCGATTCAAGATTGTTCTTGTGATAGTAGTACAAAGGCAACAACTACCATTTTTACTTCTATTGTTATGATTCATTCTTTTGTTGAAAAAAGGGCAACCTGAGACAACAGTAAACAAACTTTGGCCAATCACCGATGTCCGAGATGTAGCCGAAGCATTGTTGTTGGTGTACGACAAGAAAGAAGCATCCGGAAGATACATTTGTGCACCGCATTCACTTCAAACGCACAGCTTGGTTGAAAACTTGAAGAGCATATACCCCAACTACACCTATCCTAAAAAGTAGGTATCTTACTTGCGTTAGAGAATTTGATTATGATTATAGGAATCTCAATCTCTCAGACCAATTTATTTTCTTTTTCTAACAGTTTCATAGAGGTGGATCCACAAGCAAAGCTAAGTTCAGAGAAACTGAAGAGGTTGGGATGGGAATGTAGGTCATTAGAAGAGACCCTTGCTGACAGTGTCGAATATTATCGAGAGGCTGGTATTTTGAACGAGGATTAGCACTTCTATATATATTTTTTTATCTATACAACAAGTTGTGTGGAAAGGATATTACCATATCCGCAGCAAGTAGAACATGTTCTTGTTGTTTTTCATTGCTTAAATTTTGTAAGTTTGACCAGATATCTGGCTATTTAGACCCAAAAGCATTAGCAAAATAGGGTCCGCTTGTGTATAATTGTTGGAGTTCATTCCAAAAAATAAAATATTCTAAGTACCATGTGGTGAAATGAAAATTAAGGTCGGCCACTTGCGTAACTTGTATTGAGTTCATGTGAATTTTCAGTTAAATAGGTTAGTATTGAAGAGGCGAGAAATGAAGAATTAAGCTGGATAAGGAGATGAAACCTTTGCTTTCCGAGTATTTGATTTACTAATGAGCAATCATTTCCTACAAGAAGGCAGACAATTTGATAGCCCTACGTGTATTAATTTAACCTTTTATGCCTTCAATTGCAGCTCAATATTTGGTAACAAGGCATTCCATGGAATTCCTGCAAGCTCACCATGAGCTAACAACTGAGCCCTTCAAGGAGAGGCCAATAAAGAGCAGTTTGGGTGGCCCTAGGAAAATGGGCACTCTGCGTGATTTTCCATTCATAAAAGGGAGACCCTTATTAAATTTCCTTATTTAACTATTCCTATCAAAGCCTTGTAATCAATACTCCCCCTATGGTGGTGCCCACTCTTTAACATTTCTCTCAAGTGAAATTTGATCGGTGCACTTTCAGCAATTCACATTTATTTTTCGCGACGAGTTGTTCCTCCTAAAATTCGAAATCATGGTTGGCTATGATGCCATATCAAATTCTCTTAGCTTACTATTCCTATCAACCTTATATGCATTAGTAAGGCAACATTAATACTTTCCAATCCTCTCCTCTAGTGGAGCCCACTTTTCAACAACCCCGCAATAAAAGGCATCATAGCAAAAAATACATAGAGAAAGTTCTCCTAAGAAAATATTGGGATGAAATCTGGGTTTCCTAGATTTTAGAAAAATAATTAGGAATTTGAATAATTTGCAATTAGTGAGCAGTTTGACTTATTTTGTTACTTGGATTGGCCAAGGATTCATTTATGAAAATCTCAACGAATCGAGTTGTTTTGTAGTTAATCATCCAGTTGGAGATTTACCGTGCAAGATAGCCTTTCTACCAAACTGAGTTGCAGCTATTAGTTCTCCTATGAACTTGCCCAAGAGACACTGCAAAACAATATCCCACAAAGGCATCTTCTTCCAACGCCATTTGATGGACTTACAGAGAAGATGTGGTATTCCAGGAAGCCCTTCATGGATGATAAGGAAAACAAGATCCCATAAGGGCACGTTCGGCATCCAATTTCTATGACTTGCTTTTGCCATTTGCAACTTTTTTTTCTCGAAGAAATTGCACAGGAAAAGGATTTATTTGATATCATTCTTCACTTTTCTTTAAACAGATGTGCCATCAACACACCCACCATAGGTCAAGATGGCTTTTCTACTAAAGAAAGGAATAAAAAAAATTAAGGTAGATTTGTGTAGCGCCATTGTCTGCCATTTAAGATTTCCAAATTCCCTCTCGTAGAATAAAGTTGACCAAAATCCAGCTCTACTTCCTGGACTCGTCCTATACCAAATGCAACAAAGAAGGTGCAAGATTGTCATCCTTCATTTTTACGGCTTGATCAATGGTCTTAAGTGCAAGGCCTCAATTGTAGTTTTATTAGGTGAGTCAGGACCGAATCCACAAGGAGCTATGTATCTCACAACCTGTCCTATTGAAAAACTAGTACTATCCTAATAAAATCTATAAAAAATAATATCCTACTAAACTGAAAATTAAATTAAAATTACAACCCCAAATCTGAAATTCAAATTACAAATCAAAAATAAAGCCTAATCTAAAATTCCTAATCTAAAAAATAACTTAAACTACTAAACTGCAAAACCATAAAATTCATCAAACCACCAATTGTAGAAAAATAAATAAACCATGCATTAAACTAAATATCAGAAATAAATCATTCAAAGATAAAGGATAAAAAATAAAATAAAAAGAATTCTAGTTTCTTTTATTATGGGAAATTAGAACATCATATTGTCGAAATTAATAAAAGACCACAAAAAAACCACACCAAGTGCGTTCTGTCACCACACACAAACACACGATGCCGATCTAAGGCGGGACACCTTTAACCTCACTGATTGTGTCTTTTAAATTAAAACCAACCAATATGACCAATAATCCCCAAAAACAATTAAAACTAAAAAAAAAAGACTATCCTTACCCTAGATCAAGACATCAAGAAAGAGACGGGACTTCACGTGCAATTCAGGATCTAATCTTCATGCTTCACACCACGAAAGGATAATTGGACGAGAGAAGGATGATAGAATGGAATGGATGGAGTGGATGGGACCTAAGTGGGCTGGTCTAACTCATCTTGGAGTGGAGGAGAGATGGAGAGAGAGGGAGGGCTTGTGGTGTTGTGGAACTCCCCCCTTAAGTCCTTTTTATAATATTTGGACTCCTTCTTTGGACAAAAGTTAGCAAATAAATAGTAAGTAGAAAGAGTCTTAGTTCATTTTTTTGTATAAATTTCTCTCCCCACCCACTTTCTAAAATCAAAACAATACTTCAATTTTATGCAATCCCGCCTAAAAATACACAGCCAACTTCCCAAGGCCATAACATTGTCATTTTAACTCCGATTGGTACAATCTTGGGTTCTACGAGTATTTACTCGAAAAGAGCTTTCCAATGGTATCAAATTTGTCCTGATTCAACACTTGGTTTGAAAGTTATAACTATTTTAATCTATGCTATCCAAATAAAAATGTGATTAACTTTCTATTTTTTATCTTTTCTTCTTTGACTTTCCTTTTATTGGATTTTCTCCAGCACGGCTTTTTTTTCTTTATCCCAATTTGAGTTCTTGAAATCCAAATTTAGATTCATGCAATAATTGAAGAGTGAGACCCTCCTTTGACATCCAAGCATGTATGCAAACGTGCACATGTATGTAGGTCCATTTTCTTCAATTTTCCTACAAAGAAAAGTGACATTTTATTAAAAGTAATGATTTTGACCAAAAGTCACAAAATACATTAATGTGAGCCCTGATAAAAACCTTTGTCAAATTTATGTAAAAATTGTGAATTTGAAAAACCTTCTAAAAATGGATATCCAAAGATAGAAAGTTTTATGATTTTATGAAAAATTGATGATTTTCAATGATTTTTTGCAAAAAAAAACATATAAAATGAATTCTAAAATCATAAAAGCTTGATTTCCAACTAAATGAAGAAATTTTTAAGGACTTATCACGGCTAAAGGCGCTACTCAATGAGTATTAAATTTCCAAAGAGTTAGACAGGCATGCTCTAAAATGTGAAGCATCTCACACAGTAAAGGATTAATTGAAACATAATTGACAAAATAAAAATCTATATTCAAGTATCTTGGAGCATTTTATCTTGACACATTTGTGCCAAGCAATTTCTTTTCTGTGGTGCTCTATTAAAAGCGATTTGAACTCTCTCAAACATTTAAATAGATAAAAAGAAATTTCTATTTTCATGCTAAAAACAAAGAACTCGATTGAGGAGAAAAATTGAAAGCACAAAACATATGCTCTTATTAATGCAATGAGGAATCATCGTTGCTAAACAAACTATTTGAATAGTAACAACAATAACTAAGAAAATAAAAAAATCATTTCTTATCTTCATTTTAAATTGAACAACAAAGGATGTCAAAAAAAGATCATTCGTTTAATCTGAACTTTCAAAACTTAGGCTCATAGAAGCTCTAAAACAAGGAAATTTCAAAGTTGAACCCATTGAAATTCTAGTTTCTCTTTAATAAAATGCGGATGTTGTCGGCCTCTTCACCGTTGTCTTTCATCATGAGCTAAGATCAACCAACTCTTTTGCCGATGCTTTGGCCAAGGGGTTGAAAGGGTTTCTTCTTGGGAGGATTTTATTTTGTACTTATGTGGAGGGTGTGGAACAATGCTCTTGTACCTCCCTTTGTCTTTCTCTTCTTGTAATCCTCTTTTTTTTATAATGAAAGATCATGTTTTCATTTTAAAAGAAAAACTTGGAAATATCGCTTGTTTTAAAAAGCTTTTTTAATTCTTATTATGTGGGTATCCCTCAAGTAATTTTTTCTTGACTCAATAGGACTAGTCACCCAGGGGCACCCTCTAGTTTGTTATAAAAAGTGAAATGGCCAAATTGATTTATGATGATGTTTAGATGTGGGGTCAACATGTGAATATAAAAGTGATAAAGATGATAAAGCAAATGAGCTGGTAATGAGCCAAACAGTCTTGCACAGGTTAACCCACCTGAATGGGTCGAACCACTCTACAAATCCAACTCACCAATTATGTTGTCAAACAACAAATCTTGTAAAGGGGGTGTTGGATAAACACATCATAAAATATTAATAAATTGGGTATTATAAAATTTCATTATTGCAAAACAAAATAGTATCGTATTATAAAATGATGTTTGGTAGTTACTGGAAAGATTCATGTCCTAGATATTTACTCCTATAGGGATATGGAGAGAAGAAAATCTTGTAAATTTTTTTTGTAGAGAGTGTGGAATACATTCTAAGCTAGCTAAACACCTAATTTTTAGGTAAGTAAATTATATCATAATGTAACATACAATATCACATAATCTTTTAAAGTATCTTATTACCGAATACCCGCAAAGATTCAACACATCTATGATGAAAGGCTATTGCACAACAAGATGATTAACACAAAGCAGGTAATGTCACGCCCCACCTTTCACACATGCATGATATTGTCCGCTTTGGCCCATGGGCCTCACGGTTTTGTTTCGATGGGCCTCAACCCACCAAAAGGCCTCATGCATAGTAAGGGTGCAAGCTCTCTATATAAACCCATTCACTTTCCTCTCTATAGTCGATGTGGGACTCGAGGATGTCACAATCCACCCCCCTTAGGGCTGCACGTCCCTGTGCAGTAGCCTGCCAGTTCTTGTAGCCTGCCAGCCCTCTTGGCCCGCCCACATATGAACCCGCCCACTTGCACCAGGCCATAGCAGGGACCCACACTCGAACTAGTCGAGAGTCGGCTCTGATACCATTTGCAATGCCCCACCCTTCACACATGCATGATATTGTCCGCTTTGGCCCATGGGCCTCACGGTTTTGTTTCGATGGGCCTCAACCCACCAAAAGGCCTCATGCATAGTAAGGGTGCAAGCTCTCTATATAAACCCATTCACTTTCCTCTCTATAGTCGATGTGGGAGTCGAGGATGTCACAATGGCGTGTCAAATGGTATCAAAGCCGACTCTCGACTAGTTCGAGTGTGGGTCCCTGCTGTTGCCTGGTGCAAGTGGGCGGGTTCATATGTGGGCGGGCCAAGAGAGCTGGCAGGCTACAAGAACTGGCAGGCTACTGCACAGGGATGTGCAGCCCTAAGGGGGGGGTGGATTGTAACATCCTGGAGTCCTACATCGACTATAGGAAAGTGAATGGGTTTATATATAGAGCTTACACCCTTACCTTGCATGAGGCTTTTTGGTGGGTTGAGGCCCATCGAAACAAAACCGTGAGGCCCATGGGCCAAAGCGGACAATATCATGCATGTGTGAAGGGTGGGGCGTGACAGGTAATGAGTCATCAGAACATCTATCCTATTGCATCAATCGAAACTAGGACAATACTAATTCAAGGGCATTGAGCAAGATAACACTTGAAAGCAAGGAGGATGAGTCAACTGAGAGGATCTCTAAAGATTACACATGGCAGCTTGAAAGATTGACATCCACTTCACAAAGGGCAATATTAGATTAGCACAAGGCTAGTCTAATTGTTATGCATAGAAAGAGGAAAAATTCCAAGAAAATCATGGGATTGTTATAAGATGTATTATCATAAGTAGATGCCCATGTTGGGACCCACATGAGATGATGAAAAGAACAAAAGAAAAGAAAAAACAGAGAGGAAGAAGAGCAAAAAAACAGTCGGCTAGGAAGAGGAGAAAAAAAATATACAAAAAAAGAAAAACAAAGAAAGAGAAGAGAAGCAGTCGGCTAGAAAGGAGAAAAAAAAAGAAAGAAATGGAAAAGAGAAGTGAAACAGTTGACTGGAAAGGGGAGAAAGAAAAAAAAGGAGAAAGAAAAGGAGAAGAGAAGTGAAGCAGTCGGCTGGGAGAAAGAAAGACAGAAGAAAAGAAAAGGAGAAGAGAAAGAGAAGAAAACAATCGCCTAGGAAGGAGAAGAGAAGGAAAAAAGAAGAAAGAAAAGGAGAAGAGAAAAAGGAAGAGGAAGGAAAGGAAAAGGAGAGAAAGAAAAGGAGAAGAGAAGAGAGGAAACGGCCAGCAAGGAAGGAAAAAAGAAGGAGAAGAAGGAAAAAAAGAAAAGAAAAGAGGAGAAGAATACAACCCACTAGCAGGGAGAAAGAAGAGAAAGAAGAAAAAGAGAAAGAAAAGAAAAAAAAAAAGATAACACAAACGAAAACAAAAAAACAAGGAAACGAAAGACTTGAACCAGCCCAAGACTTGAACCCACTTGCAACTCACCTTAACCAAGGCCATAGGAACAAAGACCTCTCGTATCCACTCTATAAAACTCATACGGGCCAGACCCATCTAGCTGATTACAAATTCCATTCGCACCCAGTCCACTAGTTAGCCCAACTATATATTCCCCTTATTATCCCATCTTGTTTATATTATATAACATTTAGTTTAATTTCTATATTACGGTCATTCATATAACATGTCCACGCATCTCATTTTTCTACTTGTTGCCTTTATCCCTTTCACACCACCATCATCCATAAACATTGGAATTGCATAAAAATAATAATAACAATAATAACAAACAAAAAAATAAAAAAAATATTTTCTTTCGTTTCCTTGTCATTTTTTAAATAAAAAAATATAAGAAAAATATAAAAGACCAAAAACAAAGAAAAAGATATTCAAGAAAATCTCTAAAAACAATAATAATGGAAAACTTGGATTAATTGGATTATACTTTTAAGTGAAAATTAAATTCAAAATCGATTCAAAAATCACATATCTAGTTAATCCAAGTAGATCCTGAATTTAGAATAGTAGGTTAGGTCCCATCACCTCTCCTCTATTCTGTTAAGGGACCGAGAAAGTGGATGTGGGCGGTTTAGGACCTTAGGATAGGGTAGGAATCCAATGATTAATAAAACATGATTTAGTTAAATTAAATTCAAGTAGAAATCCCTTAGTTAGGCCCTTCTAGCCCCAATTATCAAAAATCCAAAAAAACTATAAAACAAACAAAATCACCCCAAAAATATTTTTTTCTCTTTTCTTCCACCTCTGGTGCCAAATTATTTAATGTGTTAAAATGATGCAAAGGAAATGAATTCTGATTCAAAAGTTAATTTAATGACGATGATAAGACTAAACGTGTGACCGAAATCTCCCTTCAATTAATCAAGCAATAGACCCAGAGGCGGTCACCCCTCAATTGACTCGAATGTGATCACTTTCAATCCAATCAGCCCACTGGCTAAAATTTCCTTTTTTTCTTTTTTTTTCTAAATTAAAATCACACATGACACATTGTTTACATTATTACTTTTATTTTAAAATTGGCCTTTAATTTTTTTTTCTTTTTTTTTTTTGCCAAGGGATTTGAAGGGGGTACCCAGGGATAGAACCAGTGCTCTTCTAAAATATTTGGCACCTCCCTCCTTTTTTAATTTTATTTTCATTTATTTTATTCTACTTGAATCTGATTTAAATTACTCATATACGATAAATATGGATTATCTCCCTATATGAACCTAACAATGAGACCCATATTATGACCCATACTTTGACAAGACCCAAATTAAGTGAAAGGACAACTGTCGTATGTTGCCGGTAGTACATTAGACAAAAGAGAACCCACCCTTATCTTCTCCCATTATTTCTTTGACATTAGTCGAAGAACGGAGTATTGCCATTACCATGACTGGCGATCGTGATCCGTCGATTTTGAGGGTAGTTGGAATCCTTAATTTCGATGTACAAATATTAAATATCATATATAGATGAATGGCAATCTTTCTCCCTAGAGAGATCAAATTCACATCCAACAGGCATCAATATATGTTTTGTTGATGTCAACATATTCTTTGTTGATGTCAATGTAATTACTCAGTTATGTAGATTCTATATGCAATTTCTGTATCTATTTACGTTGACATCAATAGACTATTTGTTGCTGTTACCATAGTATTTGCTAGTTGCAACGAAAATGCTGAGTTATTGTCTTGAATCCATTTATGCAATGTTCTTGTTTTATGTCCAAGTGTCTCTCACTACAACAGAATGGTGTTTTGGCGAGGAAATATGGCGACGAAATAAAATTTCGTCGCCTAACGTCATTATTCGCGACGAAATTTATTTTTCTTCGGCAATTTAAGGGAAAAAACTTATTTTAGCGAGGAGTAAAATTTCGTCTCTTTAAGGTAAAATATTGTCGCCAAAAGCCATTATTAGCTACGAAATTTATATGCCGTCGCAAATTTCAACAAATACGTATGTTCGTGCAAAAAAAATTTTGGGTGACACATAGGCGACGAAAATTATCGTTGCAATAAAAAGGGACCGATTGGGGACGAAATGAATTTCGTCGCCCCAAAGTCTATATATTCATTTGCGATTGAGATTAGACATCTCCTGATCATTTCCGCCCCTGCCGCCACATGCGATAAAGATCAAAAGCCTCCATCCTCCTGTCCACGCCGAAGCCTCCATCCTCTATCCTCACTTCGACCTTCGACCTTCGACCTCCATCCTCCATCCTCCTGTTCACGCCGAAGCCTCCATCCTCAACTACATCAAGAGACGTCTGCTCCAACCTTCATCTTGTGAAATCGAGAGATCCAGGTCTGTTTCAAGCCCTAAATCTCGGTTTTTTATTTCCCTCTAGTTTGGATGGTGATGTGTTAGTGAAGATATTATTGTTGCTTGCAATGTGTTTGATGAAATGCCCGAAAGTAATTTTTTCCATTTTTGAAGCATTTCAACATTCATAGCTAGCCCTGTACCCTATGCATAGTTAGATTCTTAATATTTAGCCCCTTGCAAGCTGATAAGGAACTGGTAAATATTACTGTTAAATGTGTTTCATGTTGGAGCTCCCTTAGTTACCATCATCACCGCTGCTGCCATCGACCTGAAATTCGCTTATATCGAAATCATACTCCATAGTATCAGTCCCATCTTTCTGTTAAATGCACCAGAATCAAATTCATGTTATAAAAATGTGCACATGTAACTGATACAAATTCAATGAAGCATATAGACCACTGCATCTATACATGATAAGAATTAGCATGTATGATAAGAACATATGAATTATATGATCTTGAAGTCCAAGGACTTGCCTAGTGCCTATTGAAGTCGATTCTGTATATAATGGGCATTGATCACTTGATCTAGTGATCTGGACCATTGATATGGTCATCCTGACCACCAAAAAATGCATGGAACTGTTTGCAGCAGAAAAATTCACGAGTTATATAAATATTATGTTGAATGCTGGAGTGAACCACAAACCTGCTTGAAAACCTCTAGATCAATGTCGTCAAAATGTTGGGAACCGAGCTGTTTCCAATCCTTGAACACCTCAAAATATCCGCCAGACAATCTCCTTCAACCTTGGAATAATTCTCCATCAATAGATCACAAGGTTCTTGAATCGCATTTGGAAAAGGGCCAGTGAACTTGTTGAAAGCGTCAAAACTATAATCTGGCAGGTTGAATTCGGGCGGGAGAGGAGGATCTTTCACATTTATTTCAATAGGCATTTTCCCTTTCTTTATCTCAATCAAGCTATTGTGGTTGCTCGGTGGATGACCCAATGGTCCTGTCTGAGTCATTCCATATAGGCCTCCAGAGCTACTCAGATGAAGTCCACTGTAATTACTTGTGTGAATGAAAGGGGAACGTTCGTTGGATCTGTTAACAGGTCCGACATTGCGAATATTTGCAAAGCTATTGCTATTTTGAACATTCATCAAGCCAAAGTTATCAACTGGACTGCTACCAAAAGGTCCCGGCCTTGCTTGAATTTTCTGATGGGCCATCTGCATTGTGTCCCCCAGTGATGAGTGACCCAATTTTGTATATTGTGGCATCATTCCAAATCCTAATTTCATGTCATTTCAGGCATTGTGCATCAAGTCCCAAGATATTAAATGAATGGTTGGATGTTACAATGGAAAGGCTTTTCAGGCATTGTGCATCAAGTGTGGCTGGTAAGATCATTTGCCAACAGTCGCTGTTTTAAATGGTCAGAGTTGGAAGGTAGCAAGAAAACAGATAGGCTATGAATCATAACTTCTTGTAGATTACCATTCTAATTGTTATCAGTGAATGAAGAAAGCAGATCCATTTGAGAAAAAAGTTGCAGTGTAGACATTTCAAGCAAATTTCAAACCCAGTATAGTTATAATATATTGTCGGAATATATCGGTTTGGGTTGAATTGTATATTGCAGGTGATCAGTACTCATGAATAAGAGTTGGATGACACTGGCCGGGACAGCTATTGGTAAAATTAATTCAAGATATATGGAAGGGGTGAAAGCATTTGTTCAGTTTGCAATGGGGGTTGCCGACCGGGAAGGAAAGATTAGGTGCCCGTGTAAGAAGTGTGTGAACTTTTACCGGCATCCCGGTAATATTGTGGGAGGTCATCTGATTCAGAATGGAATTATCCCATCTTACACTGACTAGGTGTATCATGGTGAAACTCATACATCGGTGGACAAGGTGGATGTTCAGGGTGATATTAAAATGGTAGATGACGGGGACGATGAATTGAGTGGTATTGATGCTTTGGTGGAAGACCGGATAAGAGCAGAAAATATTAATGGTGACGAGGCAGGGGAATCAGCTGATACGACACAGAGGGATGGGTGCGAAAGTTTCACAAATTGTTGGAGCATGTCCAGTGTGAGTTGTATCCTGGGTGTACGGAGTTCAGTCTGTTAAAGTTTGTCATTACAATGCTTAATGTGAAGGTGATGAACAAATGGAGCAATAAGTCTTTCAACATGTTGCTTGACGTGCTACAAAAACTGTTACCGAAAGAAAATTTGGTCCCGAGGTCAACTTATGAAGCCAAGAAGATATTGTGTGAGTTGGGCATGGGATACAAGGCCATTGATGTATGTAATAATCAATGTGCCCTATTTTGGAAAGAGAATGCAGGCCTAGATACATGCCCGGTATGCAAGGAGTCAAGATATAAGCACAATCATGGTCGGGGTAAGAAGATTGCTCATAAGGTCCTGCGTTGGTTCCCATTGCTACCGAGGTTGCAGAGACTGTTCATGTCAAGGAAGATAGCTGAGCGGATGAGATGGCATAGTGGTCAGAAGCACATGGATGACGGTTTGTCAAAGCATCCGTCCGATAGCTTGGAGCGGAAGGAATTTGACATATAGCATCCAGAGTTCGCCATGGAGCCTCGGAATGTAAGGCTGGGCCTGGCAACCGACGGTTTCAACCCTTTTGGGAATATGAGCACCTCATACAGCATGTGGCCCGTCATACTCATGCCATACAACCTGCCACCATGGATGTGTATGAAGGAGCCATTCTTCATGATGTCTCTACTTATTCCTGAACCAATTCCACCGGGGAGAGAGCTTGATGTTTACTTGAGACCCTTGGTGGACGAATTGAAAGTTGGTTTTACTTTAATTAATATGTTATTAGGCTAATTGAGCCCAAAATCTCTAGAGGTTTGAGTCATGGATAGGTAGCTGGGTCGGGTTCGAGCCTTATTAGGTAGTCCAGGACCTTTTGTATTTTAGCATTTTCATAGTTTAATATCATTAATGCATCATATTAATTGCATTGAGCACATCTCATCTTGAGAGTCATCTTTCATGTTTGGCCTAATTCCATTCGGAGTCATTTCAGCCCATTTAAGCTCAACTGACTTAACTTGAAAATCCAAGAAACTACTAGGGCTTATTTGTAATTTCCAAAACTCATTCATTTAAAAAAAAAAACCTCAGCCCACCAACGACCTCCTTCTGCTTCTCGTTCTTCCTTTCTTCATTTCTATTGCAGCCGGTGCTCTCCCTCATCTTCCATCACCTTCTTCCTCATTTTGCCTCCATTCTTGGGTAGCAGAGGGTTGCATGCATCAAGCTTAAGGTTCTTCTTCTTCCTCATCACTCCTCTTGCTTCCTTCTTTGGAAACTAAGCCTCATCTCCTTTCCCCCTGCTTGTAGAAGACTTGAGGTAAGGAAACCTCCATCTCCATTTGAGTAATAGGATTTATTGGGGGCAAGGAAACTCAAGGATTTGGCATACATGTATCTCATGCTTTTATATTTCTATGCATGCTCTAGACTTTCTTCTTAGGAGAGCTTTTGTATCTCTACACCAAGAAATAGATCAATTTGAGTGAATCACCAAGCCTAGGGCAAGTATAAGGATACATTATCTTTACATGTATTGGCTAATTTCTTGATTCTTGATCTATTCTTGTGAATTACCCTTTTTACAACTCAATGGATAATGCATAGAATTGATTCATGATTTCTAATGATTTTGGGATGAATGAAGGATAGTAGTCATTTAGGGAACCTAAGAATGTGGAATGGAAGCCTTTATGTTGGTTTGATTGCAGGTGGAATAGTGGATTGGAAGAGGAAACCAGTTGGAAACTGAACACGCCCCGTAGCAGAGTGCTTCAGGGCCGACCAGTCGATTCTGAAGCCAGCTCGATTGAATTGCCTTATGGGTAGTCCGACCAGTTAGCCACTCTGCCCGACCAGTCGAATTTCCTTTCTGGAAGCGGTCCGATCGATCGAACCAGTACCCAATTGGTCGAGTAAGCCTAACCTTTAGAGTGTAGGAATGTGTTCCAAAAATGATATTTTTGCTTGACTATAGACTTTCTATAGTCTACGGAATAGCCTAATGATGGGTTACTCCCCTAAACTTTAGAAAGAGAGCAAGGTATCCAACCACCCTTACTATAGGTGGTAGGTTTAACCCAAGACCATTTATGACCACAGAAGTGGGATCCTTTGCTACACCAAACCAGCCCAACGGTAACTAAACATGGAGAAGGAAGAGTGTTGAGCTGTCACTCTTTCCTTTTGATTCTCCTGTTAGTTTTCAATATCACGTCATGAGTGTTGGCATAAGGTAAAGTGTCATTTACATATATAATGTAACGCCGAGAATGGTAACACAAAGACACCGAACGTCTTATAAATACACTGTATTGAATGACCTTGGAAACCTGAATTATCTAGCATAGGGTTGGCCAGTAACTCTCCTTGATAACCTCTCAATCTAATTGCATTCATATTGATGCAACCTTGACCTCAACATGAGATTCATATCAGTATGCATTAATGATGATCAGTACTTTACTTGGTTATGATCCTATGATTGATATCTTCAACAAGATTGAAATACATTTTCGTATGAGTATAAACAGATCAGTATACGATGAGTATGGATATCAGATTGATTCCGACATGCTTAGAGTCAGTGGCACTTAGCTTATACCTCATAGGAGGTTCGACGGGACCAAATGGGAGTATTTTATCAATTGTCTACTGCAGTAGTTATTAAAAGAGTGAGTCAACGCTCTTAGGGTAGCTAGTCGGTCCTGGCCCAATCTCTAGTGATTTTCCACGGATCAGTTTACTCTCTTATTAGAGAGGAGATAGCAATGTGGTTACCATTTGGTATGATGTACTCTTTATTCATGATTTCTTATTCATGTTTACTCATATGCATAAGTGCCTAGATTCCAATATTGCTCTCTTTTAATCAATACGTTATTTTAATTCAATTGTTATATCATGTTAAGCTCATGTATCCTTATTTTTGCTTAACCGTCGTGTTAACCAGGTTACCATGGTGTTACAGGTATGGAACCCGCTGCTAGTCTAGCACTCAGCGTGCCCCCGGAGGGAACCCTAGCGTTACCTCGGGATGTGAACGAGTAAAATGAGGAAGATACTTTTTCTTAATCCTCCTCAATAGTGCGAAACAGGGTTATTTTGGGTTAACTTAGCTTAGCCATGGATTGACTTAGGGTTCATCTTGGCACTTGATATATTTTGTATTATTTAGGGATTTTCATACCTTATGCATGTAGTCGGGATAATTAACAGACTTTGTTTTATTAATGAATTGAAATGAATGTTTTATTGAGGCTTATGATATGTACAGGTGAATTCTTCAGGTTTCTGTTTAATTAAATTATACTTGTTAATATGTGTTTACAAATCTTCCTCACACGTACCTGTGGGATCAACCTTGTGGCAGTTCGTACATGTCTTGTTGTGGCACAAATTGTCACGGATACGAGTGTCACGCCTCAAAATCCACAATAAATCCCCAATTCTCAAGTTTAGGGCATGACATACACCCCAAACGAATTCAATATAGATGCATATGTAAATGGAAAGAGGGATTTTCATAGAGAGAGATAACATACCTGATGTTCCTTTTTTAAAACAGAGTGGAGCGAGATAGACGAGGAGAGAGGAATTTGTAAAGGTGGAGAGGGGTGGTGGGCAGAGTGTGATCAGCGGGAGAGAGCAAAGAGGGGTGGTGGGCAGACGTCAATTGAGTAATGGGAAGACTGCTGGGCAAAGGACGAGCGGTGAGGAGGCTACTTGAAGGATGGACGACTCACAGAGTGGGGGCAATGTAGAGAGCCACCAAAGAAAGAGATGTAGAGAACCATTAGAGAAGGAGACACATATAGTTTCCCCTTTCCTTTTTTGCTAATCGGTTGCTAAAGTTAGGTTTTTATTAACATCAACAAAAAAAATGGGTAAAATGGGAATATGAAAATAGAATTTGAGTGGGAGGTCATCACTTGATATTATAAAAGTTTAGAGATCTCAGTTGTAATTGCCTTGATTAGTGAGGTTTTTTATTTTTTTTGGGTAAATCCCATTCCTTTTTTTTTCTTGTTTAAAAGGGTGAGGAGATAAATAGCTTTTTGCTAAATAGGAATGGAAGATGTTCACTGTTACAACTTTGACGTTGTATGTTCAACTCATTTGATCGGTGAATATTAAAAAGAAAAACTTCTTTCTAATTTTTATAGGACTTGATAATTAAAAATTAGCTTCAACTGCTCACTATTAGTCTAATCTGAAGAAAAATTGACAATCAAAGAATATCCCTTATAGACACTTCACAATTATAACCTTAAATAAAAACCAAACACTATTTAGTCCACGTAACCTTATCTATATTTTGGGCAAGTGGGCCTCACAGGTCTTCATCGGCAAAGTTATGAGTTCTTCACATCTACACGTGAACATTGGACCCCTCTCTCTCTCTCTCGCTTTCTCTCTCTATCTCTCTCTCTCTCCCTGCTTGTGTGTAAATTTGTCTTTTTAATTACAATTATTTTTTAGGATGATGGGCCTTATCCTACATTCTTTTAATGATGTGGGTTTCCCTGATCTATTTGATCAGAGAGGTCTAATCCCCCGAATAACGCCCACCAAGCCCACTAAAATACATCATCATTATTAAAGCCTTATTCCAATCATGTTGGGGTTAGCTACATAAATTCTGTTTCTCCATTTCTTTCTATTTTGAGCCAACTCTTTAGAAAAGTTAAACTTCTTCAAATTGGATTCAATAACCTCCATCAATGTTTTCTTTAGCCTACCCTACCCCTTGATGGGCTATCTACCTGTATAGCCAAACTTTTTCTCACGGGTGCTATTACCAGCCTACGCTCAATATGCCCAAACTATCTTAAACAGATTTTTCTAATCTTATCCACTGTTAGTGCTACCCCTAAATACTCTCGAAAGCGCTTATTTCTAATTTTATCTTTCCTAATTTTATCATACATCCACCTAAGCATTTTCATCTCTGCTACATCCATCTTATGTATATGCACCTTCTTAATTGGCCAACATTCTGCTCCATATGTCATAGCTGGTCTAACCACTGTCCTGTAAAATTTGTCTTTCAATTTCGTTGGCATTCGTTTGTCACAAAGCACTTCAGAAGTTGATCTCCACTTCAACTATCCAGCTTTAATCATATCTTTACATCTTCGTTAATCTCCCCATCCTTACTAATCATCGAGCCTAGGTACTAAAAAAAATCTTTTCGTGATATCTTATGGGCTTCAATTTTGATAGTGGTTTCAACACTTTGTATATATCCACTGAAGTTGCACTCCATATATTTTGTCTTTGTACGACTTATTTTAATACCTTTATATTCTAATGCCCCCGCCATCTCTCGAGTTTTGCATTTACATCATCTCTTGATTTATCTACAAATGCTATATCATCTGCAAACAACATACACCATAGTACTTCTTTTTGAATATGCACAATTAACTCATCCATAATTAATTCACCTGTTTTTCCACAGGTGGTTCTCACATTTGTTACTGCTCTTTCATACATCCTTAAAATTTTCAATATAACCGCTAAAGACATTCCTTTTCTTTAAAACCCACCAAATTAAATCACTCGGTAACCTATCATAGGCTTTTTCTAAATCGATAAAGACCATATGTAGATTTTTCTTTGTCGCTCGATATTTTTTCATTAATTGCCTAAATGAAAAGATAGCTTCCATAGTTGACCTCCCTGGCATAAAACCAACTTAATTTTCAGCGATCTTGGTCTTCAATCTCAGTCTTTGCTCCATTATTCTCTTCCATAACTTGATAGTGTGACTCATAAGTTTAATCTCTCGATAGTTGATACAATTTTGCAT
This sequence comes from Sextonia rubra, assembly GCA_037013555.1. NCBI lineage: Eukaryota > Viridiplantae > Streptophyta > Magnoliopsida > Laurales > Lauraceae > Sextonia > Sextonia rubra. The sequence goes on along the minus strand of JASUAD010000002.1, from coordinate 16,963,838 downwards.
GTCTCCCTTATTCTTATATATAAGTATTACAATGTTTCTTCTCTATTCATCTGGCATTTTTTTTTATCATAAGTATCTTATTGAATAGTCTATATAACCAACTTACCATAACCTCTCCTAAGCATTTCCATACCTTTATTAGAGTATCATCTGGTCCTATAGTCTTTCCTATTTTCATTTGCTTCAATGCTTGGGACTGGCAGCAAAAATTGGCAGAGTTCCCACTTAAATATATACAGGGTAAATTTTGGACAGATTTTGAACCCAGGGCAAAGGGAGTAAACCCATGGTTATGTAACCAGCCTTATTCGATGACTTACTTGTGAAGACCAGCTCTATCCTCGATTTTCTTATCTTGATTTTCTTATCTACTTTACCTAACACCCCGCAACCACCACCCAGAAGTCATGAGAACCAACAATTAATACAGAAGTCCTTTTCCCCTTTTATTGAGCCACATGTGGCTCATTTTAGCCCCAAGAAAAGATTGTAAGGAACTACAAATCACTATTAGGCTTATTATCTTTTTTTTCTTTTTTTAAGAAGGATTTAATTGACAAAAGCAGACCAACAAAATTGGGATATTGGGTCTAGTCGCCTACCACCAGAGAGAGAGAGAGAGAGAGAGAGATTACATGGAAGAAAGAGGGAGGGTATGTGTAACTGGTGCTGGAGGGTTCGTGGCATCATGGCTGGTGAAGCTGCTTCTATCAAAAGGATACATGGTCCACGGTACTGTTAGAAACCCAGGTACCCCTTTTCCTCTTCTTTTTAACATCTCTTTTTATCTAGCTATCAGCCATCAGATTACTGTTTTTGGCCTATTCATTTCCATAAGAATGAATTGCAGATGATGAAAAGAACAGCCATTTGAAAAGGTTAGAGAAGGCAGAAGAGAACTTACAACTCTTTAAGGCAGACTTGCTGGACTACAACACTCTCTATGCAGCCATTGAGGGATGCAGTGGAGTCTTCCACGTTGCATCTCCAGTTCCACCATCCACTGTGGCCAATCCAGAGGCAAGATTTTTATCCGCCGTTTGATTGATTCTTGATTCCCAGTTCCCGCTTGTTTCTGCTAGTTAAACTTACAAATTCAAGATATGCAAATGCAATATTGACTGTCTGAAAGTGCGGATCCTCTGCCTTCCAATTCTTTGACTTACACAAATTCTAAATTGGAGGAGTGGAACTCCACGATGGCACCCACCTATTCAAAATCTGTACCACTTAAAATAAAATTTATTCCAATAAATTGGATATCCCCAAAACTGATTCAAGTATGAGTTGGTCATGCTTAGAATAATTTAAAAATGTGATATTATGTTACTAAATAATAAAAAATAAAAAAAATAAAAAGTAATATCATGTTACTAACTCCTGCCTAGGTAAAATTTTTGGATGTTAATACACCAGGGGACTTCGTCTTGAGCAGCCCATAGTTTCAATTGGTGTGCCCTGCGTTCTACCATTTTAATTAAGGATTTTTCATATTCAAACCTTGCTATTGATAAGATCGCTTTTCCTTCTTATCTTGGATAAAGTGATCATTCAATTAAGTTCATTTTAGAGGTGAATTACTTACACAAGCCCTTGAATTCATTTTAGAGGTGAATTACGCAAAGGAGCCCAAGAGTTCATCAGGACGAAAGTTTATCCAGGCTGGGCCAATTTAGTAATTTTGCCAAATGTTCGTCCCCATCCAAGTCATTTGCAAGATTCATGCACACAGCTGTTGGATGGCTCAATGGCCTTGGGATCCATCTTTGCGTGGATGGGCTCCAGATTCCAGATCCACTTTCGAGTATTAACGATTCACGGTATAAAAAAAAAAAATTGCAGGTCGGCTAGGTCTGCTTCCTGTAGCATTTTTACGTCTTGGCCCGGGCTACATAAATTCAGCCAGAACAATAGGTCCAAAAAAAAAGAGTCAAAATCCATTCCAGGCTTCTCTCAGGCTTGTACATGTCCGGCCTAAGAGCAACTATATACAAGAAGGTACTTTTCAAGTTGGTTTAAGATGGCCAGTGTGAGGCAACCTTGGAGTGAGCTCGGTCTGCTATGGGCTGGATATGAGCTGACCTCTTAGGCCTACAATTTGTGATTTGGCCCATTAGTCCTGCCAATAGTAACATGAGCCCGACTTAATCTGGAGCACCTGAAAAAGGATCGGACTAAATGATCCGGCGCTTCTGAACAAATACAGCTTACATGGGCCTAGAAGTGTCACTTGAATCCTAAAAGAGAAAAAAAAAAAACTTCAACCCGAACTGCTGAATGTGCTTCAACTTGGGTTGGGTCTATTGACAAAAAAGTCAAACCTCAAAGTCAGTGGTCTGAGTTAATTTGGACGAAAGCTATCTGATCCAAGTGTTCAAAGCAAAAATTCTCATTCAGTTTTCCAAGCTTTGCTACTTGTTATGCAGACCGAATTGTTGGAGCCTGCTGTAAGGGGCACACTAAATGTACTCAATGTGTGTTCTAAGGCAAAGGTGGAACGAGTAGTTGTGGTTTCCTCTACTGTTGCTGTTACGTTGAACCCAAACTGGCCGCCAAATAAGCCCATGGACGAGGACTGCTGGACCAATGTGGACTACTGCAGGGAAAGTAAGGTAACGACTCAAAATCCATCACCCCAGACTAGTTTATGCGGAGGGAAAAAAATTTTTCAAGGTCAATTCAGTTGGATGACCCGAGTTAACTATAAGTGATAGCTATATTGTTCTGTGATATCCAATTATATGTAAATAGAGTAATTAAGTATACAAGTTGGTCTAGTTCAGGGATCCAAATGTGGCCTTGGTGAATGCAGTTTAGAAGATATCTGATAGTAGTCGAATGATCATACATGAATATATGGTGACCATAGATGACTTGGGTGAATGTCCACTGGGCCTTTCCATCCTAGAAGCTGTATGTCCAGCCCAGAAGTGGGATGTATTTCTGCAGAAACTAGAGTTTAGCCCATCTCTTGACAATGTATACTGGGCTCAGCCCAAGCCAGGGCTTCCCCAGATGCCTTGATTTTGATCTAATAAGGCCATTCAAGGTATTACACTGGCTCAGACCACAGTCACAAATACGGTGGGTATTTTGAAATTGCCTCATAATGATGAGGATACATGTGGAAGCAAAAATAGTTTGAAAATATTGCAATGAATGACAACCCTTAAAATGCAAATATTTCCATGTAAAGCTATAATATTTTGTTAATTTTTGCAAATTTTGCATAAATGTAAATGTATTTTGAATGTATTTGCATTTTTAGCATTTTAAATATGGACTTTTATCCAGTGAGAACTATTCTCACCGAACTCCGTGAAAACTTTTTTTTTTAGCCCACTTGTGGGTCCCATTTGGAGATAGAACCAAGGGATATGAAAAGATCAATGTAAGACCACCCCAAATATGGTCCCAATTACATATCCCTAATCCCTTCTTTATCCGTAGCCCACAAATCCATTCCATTTAGATCGGTGCACAATCGATCCAAAGGTTTTAAAAATTCGAGTCTAACCGAAACTTGGGGCGTGTGGCTGTCAGTGGGGCCCTATGTATTCTAATATTTGGATTGAATGATAGATAAGCTCCACCTAGACTTGTCACAGAAAAAAAAAAAAGGTGAAAACTGTTCTCACAAGAATTTTTTTTCCCCTTAAATATATCCCACTACTTCTTTTAGTTATATTAACTTTTAACTGCTTTTACCATTAAAATTTTCAAATTCTCCATTTGCTAACACTGCCATTATTATACCCAGAAAGATATTTGGGAACCACTTCGTTCATTATTTTTTCCAATAGAAATTTTGTAGTTTGGAAGTCTAGGAGCCAAATGGTTCCAAAGCTTGTGAACCACTCGCCTCGACAAAATGGATGAATGTAATGAGGCGCTTGGACACAACATTTCAATATCTAAAGAAAATGCCACCCAACAATTAGTAACCTATTCTAACTACTAAACTGTAAAGACATCAAGAACACCTTTTACCTAGTTGTAAACACCACTTACCCAAGTGGTAAGAGGGGTTGGTTCTTGCCTACCTGACTAGGGTTCAAACTTGGTCAAGCACCTTTTCTCACCCGAGGACGTGTAACCTCACCAAAGGTCTTCTTCCCTCACTAGAGGCTTCCCCAACCTCATTCGAGGCGTGTTTCCTTACCAGAAGACTAGGGGTCCTGGCCCACCAAAGGATAGGGTACCAAAAAAATGGGAAAAAAAAGCAAAAAACTGAAAAGACCTCATTACTATAAGTTACTTTAAGGGGCATTTGGAAACTCTAGTCTAATTAATAAGAGTTAGTTCAACATTTAAGGTCTAAAATAAAAAGGCGTTATAATTTACAATTACTTTGTTTAGTAAATTATAAAAATAGTTCTTGTTTCATGAGGTAATTGAGTCCATCTTTTAGAAATTAATATAGAACCCAGTGTTTACACCTTATTGAAAATTTTGTGAGATTATAATCATCTAGAATGCTAGCAACTTTTACAATATCCACCTCCATCTGCTTTAACTAAAACAGCTTTATAAGAAAGAAACCCCTTCAGTTATTTTCTTTAAGAGACAAAAGCTCTAATTAATAAATAAGCTTTAAAATTAAAAAACACAACAATCAGAAGTTTACCAAATGCTCATATTTGTAACTAAGCTTTAAATCATAAAATAGTATCTTATTTTTAGAATTACCAAATGCCCCCTAATGGCCTATTTGATAAATCTGATTGAAATAAAGCTGATCCAAGTAGGCCGTTTTAAAAAAAAGAAAATTGTTCCAATTAAACCCTTCTACAAATCGATTGTTTAAAATGCGTCATTACTTGTTATACCGTAAAACTAATATGGATAAATTTTTTATTTAATAAAAATAGTATAGGAAAACTTATTACAAAACTAAAAAGTACACGTAATATTATAAAAGTTAACACAGGTGCATGAAATGAAGTTGGCTCCTCAAGCCCAATGTAAGAGAGAGAGAGAGGGAGAGGGAGAGGGAGAGAGATGAAGTTGGGTCCTTAAGCCCACGGTACGAGAGAGAGAGAGAGAGAGAGAGAGAGAGAGAGAGAGAGAGAGAGAGAGAGAGAGAGAGAGAGAGAAGAAGAAGAAGAAGAAGAAGAAGAAGAAGAAGAAGTAGAAGTAGAAGAAGACATATTGGCCTTTCTTTTTGGAGGAACAAGTTTAAGTTTTTCCCCTTTATGGTAAGTATGGTTTGGAATTCTACATACCATAAGGTTTGGAATTCTACATACTTGAATACTACTTAAAATCCTATTTCATGCTGAAGGTGTGGTATAAGTGGTACTGTATTTCCAAGACAACAGCAGAAAGAGAGGCACTGAAGTATGGAGAGAACAGTGGGCTCGACGTTGTAACAGTTTGTCCATCTTACATCTTCGGACCACTACTGCAACCCACCGTGAATACCTGCAGCCAGATTTTCATTGACCTATTTAAAGGTATTTCCTTGTGCTAAATAAAGTAATGTCCTTACTCCTTACCTTTATAGAATTCTGTTGGGATTAACGATGAACATGTGTAAGAATATATGTATGTATCGTCGATTTTCAGGCCCACCTGCACCCACTATCCTCCTAAACGATCAATCTATGACCTTCACATATAATTCCATTGGTATCTGAGTTGGTGAGGCACCTTCATTTTACAAAAATAACCAGAGATTGAGGGACTAAGTGTGTGTGGGTGTGTGGGTACTTAACTTACAAAAAACAAGCTTTGAAGCTTTTAAAATAGTAGGTTCCTTTTTACTGCAATCAAGTAAGTCATGGGGTGGCCTTTCACACTACTACTCCCCCAGCCCATGATTATTACCATTTTATTGGGGGACTCCTATAGCTCAGGCGGTTCCAAGTCGGGGACCTATAGTAGAAAATGGAAGGCCCATATTTTGACTGGACATTATGGTGAGACAATGACTAGGGCTGGTTCATAATTTGGACACATTTCCCAGCCAAATTTGGGTCCACTTCAGTATCAATCGGGTTAGTCCACATTCATACGGTGCATACCCCCTTGAATTCTCGAATGGTTATATGTGTCATGTATTAGTTGGTCTTGAGCGCAACCATATAGATCATAATGGAGCAGTGCTACCATTTACCTAATTGTCCGATATCTGCCCCTGGTAACATTCAAGTTGATATTCAGGTCCATAGTTATGGACCCATCAGGTACATGTCTTCAAAAACTTAAGCAGGTCCAAATTCGGGTCCGCAATCCACCCCCACTGAAACCCATCCTGTTTGCATCCGTAAAACCAACAAATACAGCGACCAGATGCATATCTATTCCATCTTTGACCCATTTTTAGTTTTCCCTGAATGCAAATTGTATCTAGAAGATTTTATCCAAAAACTCATGGATGCTCGTTACCCTTGCAAATTATGACCTTCTTTCCTGCTACTCTCCTCTCTGCAACTCTTTACGCACCAAGTCAACTTAGCCTGTTCTTTTCTGCAATATCTTCTTTCCGTTTTCCTTCTTCTTTCTTCACCCCTCACACCCATCTTTCTACCACCCAAAGTCCACAACCGGATTCAATCCATATTGTTCTTCCTTCTTCTTCTTCTTTTCTTTCTTGCTTCTCCTCTTGTTTTCTCTTCTTTGAAGCAATAAACTCGTAACTACCCAAGTAGCCCACTGGCCCAATAACTTGGTAAGCCTATTACGTGGGCCAAAATACTTAAGCCCAAGTTACTAATAGTAACCTACCTAGTTCATTATATAGGAGACCATGTTTTACTCATAAGCGATGTGAGATGGGGTATTACAATCTACCCCCCTTAACGCCACACGTCATCGTGTAGATCCATCTAACATCACCAGGCAATGTAGGACCAAAGCATTCCACCCTTGTGTCCCCTACGGATTCCCCTATCTTGACTCACAGGCTCGCGCACCCTGGCTCTGTCCTGATCTTGCCTCAAGGGCTTTTCCAGTGGGATTGGAGGTCCCACATTTCTGGCTGGTTATAGGCAATGATACCATTTGTAACGACCCAAGTAGCCCACTGACCCAATAACTTAGCAAGCCTGTCACATGGCCCAAAATGCTTAAGCCCAAGTTACTAATAGTAACCTACCTAGTTCATTATATAGGAGACTCGTGTTTTACTCATAAGCGAAGTGGGATGGGGTATTACAATAAACACCAAGAAAAGCTTCTAATAACAACCTAAACCCTAGATACTCACCCCCCACATATTCAAATTCACATGCATTTCATTAAAAGAACCATTGAGTTTTGAACAAGTCAAGGATGGGAAGGAAGATGAATGGATCATGATGGGTGTCTTTCTTTTTCCCCCTCTTGTTTGAACAGGTTCAAAACAAAACATCATCATCTAGAAGAAGAAAACGCATATCCCATGTCTCTAGTTTTTTTCCTCTTCAATTATTATTAACAAGGTCATCAACAATAGAATACAAATCTACACAAGTTATAAACGAAAAACAAAAGAAATGAAAATAAAATAAAAATAAAACAAATAGACAAATATAAAAAACGAACAAACATGAAGAAACAAAGAATTATGAAGAAGAAGAAGAGAAATGAGGAAGAAAAGGAGAAAGGTGATGATGTGCAAGGGTAACGAGTGGCGATTTCGATGCTCCTATATTCAATTGAAAAAAACCATGAAGTGGTCCAGGCACTCATATCTACTCATATCTTGGGTGAGTTATGTGGTGTGGAGGTCTCCTTCTATGAATTTTTTGGTCAAGTCCACTTGTTTCTAATTTCTTTTTTTTTAACTGCCTTTTTGTTGGCCCACATTCAAAGCCTTAGAGACCATATACCGTCCATTGGGAAAAATCTTCAGGAGTTGGACAATCTGTAGTGGTATCATCAGGACTAATGCTTCATTCCTTCTATTTCTCTGAATAATGCATGAGGTGTTTCTTGGCAGTTTATTGCTGTCATGAAAACTCATTGCATGCCATCTGAGAATTTCCATCCACTAAGTATTATTCTTATGATTGTAGTACAAAGGCAAAGCCTATAATTTTTCCTTCTAATGATATGATTCGTTTCATTTTTCTAAAAAGGGCGATCTGAGACTGTAGAAAACGGAATTTGGGCAATCGTCGATGTCCGAGATGTAGCTGAAGCATTGCTGTTGGTGTATGAGAAGAAAGAAGCATCTGGAAGATACATTTGTGCCCCACATCCTATTCAAATTCACCGTTTGGTTGAAAAGTTGAAGAGCATGTACCCCAACCATAACTATCCTAAAAAGTAGGTATCTTAACTGATTTAGAGAAGTTAGTTATATTAGAGGGGTCTCAATCATAACTATCCTAAAAAGTAGGTATCTTAACTGATTTAGAGAAGTTAATTATATTAGAGGGGTCTCAATCTATCAAACCTATTTTTTCTGTTTTCTTTTTCATTTTTTTTTCTTTGACAGTTACATAGAGGTGGATCCAGAAGCAAAACCAAGTTCAGAGAAATTGAAGCGGTTGGGTTGGGAATGCAGGTCATTGGAAGAGACCATTGCTGACAGTGTTGAATACTATCAAGAGGCTGGTATTTTGAACAAGGATTAGATCACTTCTGGTTTGGTTTCTTTTACTATTGTTTTTGTATATACATCAAATTCTGTGGAAAGGGCAGTACTATATCCTCGGCGAATAGAACATGTTCTTGTTGCTTTTCATTGCTTAAATTTTCTAAGTCGGACCTGATATCTGGTTGTTTGGGACCAAAATAATTAGCAAACTCATCTTTTACAATACAAGAGCAACTAGTATAATTGTAGGATTCCAACTCATAGGCCTAAGAACCAAACAGTGAAATGAAGATTAGGGTCTCACTTGCATTTCTTGTATTGTTTTCAGACGGTTGAGATGGATATGGATACCTTACTTTGTAACCTAAAATGGCCCCAAATATAGTGTTTTAACGGATTAGATTTTACATCCTACGGTTAGATTAATTATAAACGAATCTCCAAAGGATATGAGCATACCTAGATCCATAGCAATTCCAACTCAAATATGTAACGAAATCAAGCACGACTGATGGCCGGCAGTAGATACAGGATTTATAATTCCTCTGTGCCTTACTTTGATACTTGATGAATCATGGAGATCAAGTGGGAATGCCCATGGCCAGAGGAGTCACCCAGAATATCCTTTATAGCTTTCCTCCATCAACAGAAAACTAAGAGAACGGAAAATATTTCTATCTTCAATTAAACTCATCCCTTAGATTAGGATAATCATCATTTAAATTCAACAAAAGAAATTGAAACAAGAGAAGATAATGTGATCCGAAAATATGAAAGTGAAAGTTGAAACGGTGAAACGATGATGGTCATATGGACCACCACCTAGGTTTCCAACATTCTCCCACTTAACCCATATGACTATCATATATCCCAAAAATTTTCTTGATTAAAATTCATTTTATAAAACAATGAATTTTGAAAATAACTCTAACCGATACGCATCTTAAAAAAAATGGTTATCCTTCAAACTTTCATTCTAAAGCTTTTAATCTGTGATTATGTTAGTTTACTAATGTGAATTATGGCAGTTACAAATCCTTAACGACATGTTTCCTTCCACAATTACAACACTAGTATTCTTTCCTAACTAAGTTCTTTAATGATGGTAAAATAGGATACTTTAATATGACTTCCTATTTAATTGGGTGCTATAATGTCATATTACTTTTATATTCTCACTTCATTCACAAAGACACATGTAATATCAGAATAAAGAAAGAATTGTGAAATCGTTTCCTTTATTGATCAATAAACAATGTCATACATTATTGACTATTACAAAGCATCTCATACAAGCTCATATTCAATACATAGCTTTCAAAATCCTTTGGTGCTAATGCCTTTGTTAAAAGATCTACAATCATCAGTCTTGATAAAGCTCCTACAATTGACACTATACAATCTCGCACCTTTTCATTAAGTACAAGATACTTGACTTCCAGATACTTTGATTTGCTGGAAGACTTGTCATTTTGAGCAAACCTCTTTGCAGCATCATTGTCACAATGAGTCTTTATTGGTTCGGGCATATTGCCCATAATATTAAGTCCAATGATAAAATTACGCATCCATAATGCATGACCTGTGGCTTTAAAGCATGCCACATACTCTGCATCGAAGGTGGATGGAATAACCAGTGATTGCTTTACACTCCTCCATGAGACAACCCCTCGTGCCGACAAAAAGATGTAAGCTGAGGTTGACTTTCTTGTATCGAGACACCCAGCAAAATCTGAATCTGAATATCCAATTACCTCCAATTTATTGGATCTTTGGTATGTGAATATGTATCTCTTAGTGCCATTGAAGTAACGCATCACCTTCTTTAAGGCAATCCAATTAGGCATCCCTGGATTACTTTAGTATCTGCTCAACATTTCGACTACAAAACTAATGTCTAGTCTTGTACAAGTTAGAAGATACATTAGACTCCCTACTATTGCCACATAAGGATATTTTGTCATTTCAAGTTTCTGTAATTCTGTCATAGGACATTGCTTCTTACTAAACTTATCTCCCTTAGAAATTGGTGTACTTTGAGGTTTACTTCCTTCCATACGAAATCTTTTGAGAATGCTTTCAACATAGGTTTCCTGAGATAATCCAAGTACTTTTCGAGATCTATCGCTTAATATCTCAATTCCTATTACAAAAGTTGCTTCGCCCATATCTTTCATGTCAAAATTTCTCTCAAGGTAAACCTTAGTTTCATGAATTATATCAAGGTCATTACTAGCTAGTAAAATATCATCAATATATAGGACCAAGATGATAAATTTGCTCCCACTGATCTTAAGATATATACAATGGTCTACTATATTTTCGGTGAAACTGAAAGACGTGATAATATGGTTGAACTTTAAGTACCATTGTCTAGAAGCTTGTTTAAGCCCATATATTGACTTCTTTAACTTACATCTTAGTTTTCCATTAGTACCCTGTTGAACAAATCCTTCTAGTTGTTCCATATGCACTACTTCTTCCAAATTCCCATTTAAGAAAGTCGTTTTAACGTCCATTTGACATAGCTCTAGGTTATAATGAGCTACTAGTGCCATCACAATTCTGAACGAGTCTTTCTTAGATACCGAAAAGTAGGTTTCATGATAATCAATAACTTCTCTCTGAGTGAATCCCTTAGCTACTAGTCAGGCCTTAAATCGCTCAACTTTCCCTTTAGAGTCCCTCTTGGTCTTAAAGACCCATTTACAACCAATGGTCATAGACCCTTCCGGCAGTTGAAAAAGATCCCAAACTTCATTAATACCCATGAATTCACTCTCTTCGTTCATAGCTTCGAACCATTTTTTAGAATCAATACTGTTAACAGCTTCCTTAAAAGTTTTTGGATCTTCTTTAATTCCAATGTCCACTTCTTCTAAATATACAATATAATCATCTGTAATAGCAGTTCTTCTCACACGAGTTGACTGCCTCAATTCTTCTGGATTATCCATAGGAGGTAATTGTTCTATTTGAATAATTGGTTGATCAGCAGTTGGCTGTGGTTGTGTATCAATGGGCACATGTTCAACAGTCTGTTCTGGGAATAGCTCTATATCAAGTGGGATTATCAAACCACCTAAAGAAAAGATTACAGGCTCATCTCTAATTTCTTTATAGAGAACATTTCTGACTTTACTACTCCTATTGTTGTCATGATTTTCCAAAAACTTAGCATTATTGGACTTTACTATTCTTGTACTATGGTTAGGACAGTAAAATCTATACCCTTTAGACATGTTCGGATATCCTATAAAATATCCACTAACAGTTCTTGGGTCTAATTTCCTTTTTTGTGGGTTATAAACTCGCACTTCAAATAGACATCCCCAGATTCTAAAATGGTTTAGACTTGGTTTCTTACCAGTCCATAACTCAAATGGAGTTTTAGGGACCACTTTACTAAGAACTTTGTTTAGTGTATACATTGCCATCTTCAATGCGTCTCCCCATATAAATTCGGGTAACGATGTGTTACTGACCATACTCCTAACCATATCTATAAGAATCTTATTCCTTCTCCCAATCACTCCATTCTGTTGAGGTGTTCCAAGCATTGTGTACTGGCCTACAATGCCTTCTTGTTCTAGGAATCGTGCAAATGGACCACAATTTTGTTCTACTTCAGTATATCGACCATAATATTTACCGCCTTTATCTGATCTCATGATTTTGATCGTTTTATCTAACTGCTTTTCTACTTCTGCCTTGAATACCTTAAAAAAGCTCAATGCATCAGACTTATCTTTAATAAGATAAAGATATCCATACCGCGAATGATCATCTATGAAGGTGATGAAATATTGTTCTCTGGTAAAACAGGGTATATTTATCTTTCCACAAATATCCGTATGGATTAATTGTAGAAGATCAGAACTCCTAGTGACTGTTTTCTTGACTATTCTAGTTTGTTTACCTTTAATACAATCAACACAAACTTCAAAGTCAATGAAGTCAAGATTTGGTAACAATCCATTCTTCACTAATGTAAGCATTCTCTCTCTTGAGGTATGCCCTAACCTCTTATGTCACAAGGTAGAAGAGTTATCCTTTAAAGCCCCTCTCTTTATGCCAACATTTACTCCGTAAATGTGATGTATGGTTATAGATTGTGTCTAAGAAGGATCTAACTTTAATTTATACAAACCATCACACAATAAACTACTTCCAATCATCAAATTATTAAAGAAAAGTTTTAACATCCCACGTCCAAAACTAAAATCAAAACCATCCTGATCTAGCTTTGTAACAGAAATTAAATTTCTTGTAATGTTTGGAACAAGAAAGTTATGCTCGAGGTCCAAGACGAATCCTGTGTCCAACACTAGCCTGTAGGTGCCAATTGCCTTCACTTTGGCTTCCTTCCGGTGCTCGATAACGATAGTTCTCTCACCATCACTTAGACTTCGGGTTAAAAGGAATCGCTGCACACAACCAGAAATGTGAACAGTTGCTCCAGAGTTAACCCACCAAATATTAAATGGGACATCTATAATGTTGGTTTCACATACAAGAGATAATTGTCTATTCTTACCTCTTTTTTCGAACTAAGCCTTTCTCTTCTGGCAATCTTTCTTGAAGTGGCCTTTCTTGGCACAGAAATGACACTTATCAAACTTCTTCCATTTGTTTCCCTTCTTGGTATCCGGTTTTTCAACTTTCAGTGGATTGTTGGCAGGTTTCTTCTTTCCTTTTAAACTTTTCTTAGGTTTGAAGTGGGAGACTAAGTTTACCGTCAGCCATCCTTCAGCCTTAAGTCTCCTTTTCTCTTGATCGCACCGTGCGATTAATTCGTTTAGGGTCCACCAATTTCCACTTTGATTATAAGCCACTTTGAACGGGCCAAAAGCAAGAGGAAGAGAGCCCAGTATAAATTGGATCAAGTATTCATCCGAAATGCTCATGTCAATATCCTTTAATTTGGATGGTATGTATGACATGAGCAGAATCTGCTCTCTAACCCCTTTGGTCCCATCATACTTTATGTTTGTCAAACGGTTCATCAAGGAGGCCCCTAGTGCTTCATCAATTACTTTAAACTGTAACTTCACCGATTCTAAGAGTTCCTTAGCTTGTTCCCTTAAATCAATATACCCTCTAATACTTTTTGATATTGAGGTCGAAATAATGTATCCGCAAATCTTGTTACATTTATGCCATTTGTCATGGTGGGTCATATCCGCTTCTAAACTTTGATCGTGAGAGCAGAAGGCATAGGTTCTTCTAAGGCTATATCTAGGTATAGACAACTTAAAGTTAGGGTCAACATGTCTAACCAATCTTAATAATTTGAACCATCCAATTGAGAAATGAAACCCAAATAGAGAGGAAGAGACATTGATTTGGAGGTAGCTGTAAACAAATATAAAAAACTGTTAAACTCATAATTCTATAAGCTTTGAATTTAAAGGGACTTAACTAAATGAAAGTAAGATATTCACATCATTGTAAACAACCTTTGGGTTAGATACAACATGTTAATTAATTACTTATCTATTATTGATAAGACCATAACATATAGAATAATATGTCAAAATCCCACATTTGGGTGTAGATCGAGGTAAATTTATATCTATATCTATGATATGTCCTATCCTGACTTTAATTAAAGATAACCTCCTTTAGGTCGATTACCGATGCAATTGAGGTCCCAATTTTGTGTCATTTAGGGATGTCTTTAATTTTCAAATTACAAATTCTATCTTAACCGGATCACTTTGTGACTACTAGGTTAATCAAAAATCTATAAATTGATGAAAACCCATGACACTAATATAATTTTTCCAGCATGATACCCAATCATTATTTATTATGATATTCTATCGATGGTCAAAAACAAAAATTACTAGTGTCTTAAAGGTATTTTATACTTCAAATGTACTATATTAATGGTTTTGATCGACTTAGATCGATCACAAAAAGGCTCAATTAAACAAATTAATTCAATTGTATACCTTCATCATTCAATTTACAGTAATCTACTCAAAACCAGAATTGATTGATGCAATAAATCAATTCTACTCATTTATTTATGTCAGGTGGACAGTTCGGATTTGTTTGGATTTGACCATAATTCCCTAATTTAATCTAAACATTAAATTCATTATTTTAATCTAATCAAGCTAGATAACAGGGCAGGTCAGATCCGAACTGTCATCCCAGTCTATTATTTGACCGTACAGGTTAGGTTAGGTCCGGGTCAAGTCAGAACTGACCTTAGTTTGTATTACCCAAACAGATGGGCTGGATTTTATCAGGCCGGGTCGGGTTAGAACTGACCTACAGATCCACGCTCAGGCACCTTTATTAAAAGTATTTCGGATCAGGTTGGCTCAGGTCGGCCTAAACTACAAGGCCTAGTCTGTTATACCCAGACGGATCAGGTCAGGGTCAAATTTTGGGTCTAGCCAACCCTCAACGAAAAGTCCACCCAATACAGTCCATTCGGGCTGGGTTGAGTCTACATATGTAGCCCAAAATACCTGGGTTGCATTTACTAAAATCCAACCCGCAACGGAAAAAGGGTTGAGTCAAACTCAAAGGCCAAGTCAGCTTGACGTAGATTGGACCCGGTACTATTCATCACCTCCTTCGTTGAAACGAAGAAGAAACTGGGAAGATTTTCCCAGATTCGCACCAGCGGCCGGCCCTGCCCATTCCGGGGCCAGTGACGCCATTCACCGGCTATCTAGACCGGCAGCCGGAAATGGCTGTCCGTCGCTGTTTTTTTTTTCTTTCTTTCTTTCTTTTTGTTCTGCAACTGGGCGCTGGTTCTGCGAAGTGCCCGGCTTGGACTCCAGCGCTACGCCGGCTCAGTTCTCCAACGTCGAAAACGACCGTCGCCCACTGCCCCATTTTTTTTTTTAATTTTGTTCTGTTCTGTTTCTGTTTCAAAAACAGAGCAAATGAGAAAATAATCATGGTCCGGTTTATGCAATTCTAATCCACGGAAAACAACAACCGATGGCTCTGATACCAACTGTTAGCTAAAATGGCCCCAAATGCAGTGTTTTAACGGATTAGATTTTATATCCTACGATTAGATTAATCATAAATGGATCTCCAAAGACTATGGGCATACTTGGATGCATAGCAATTCCAACTCAAATATGCAACGAAATCAAGCACGACTGATGGCCGACAATAAATATAGGATTTATAACTCCTCTGTGCCTTACTTTGATACTTAATGAATCATGGAGATCAAGTAGGAATGCCCATGGCCTGAGGAGTCACCCAAAATATCCTTTATAGCTTTCCTCCATCAACAGAAAACTAAGAGAACGGAAGATATTTCTATCTTCAACTAAACCCATCCCTTAGATTAGGATAATCATCGTTTAAATTCAACAAAAGAAACTGAAACAAGAGAAGATAATATGATCCGAAAATATGGGAGTAAAAGTTGAAACGGTGAAATGGTGATGGTCATATAGACCACCACCTAGGTTTCCAACATACTTTCCATGGACTTGATTTACTAGTGGGGAATAATTTCGGCAAACTATTTGATAGCCGTTTGTGGATTTTTACCTTTAATTTCTTCAATTGAGCTCATTTGATGACAAGGCAATCCTTAGAATTTCAAGAAATTCATCCTGCAAATAAACGAGCAGAAGGAACATTCATGAATGAAGAACATTTTGAGGTGCCTTGGGAAAATTTTAAAAATAGAAAGTTTCATCTATGGAAATCCTGAGCAAGAATAGTGCAGGAGCTTTAATCCCTACCATCCACAAAAGTGAGGCCCCTGCATTGAAGGTGGTAGATTGAAAATCCCGCACAGCCCAACAAGTTTCCTTTTGAGAATGTTGGGCTAAAATCTGGGCATCCAAGATTTTAGAGAAACATATTTAGGAGTGTGAATACTTTGAAACTGGCTAGCAGCTTGCCTCATTTTGTTAATTATTTATTACAATCTCAAGGAATAAAGTTGAGAAACTAAACTGAGTTGCAGCTGTCAGTTCCACTATGACCTTTCCCAACAGACACTGCCTGAGGACAGGGCATCTTCCTCTTTAACACCATTTCCACAAAGTGGTAGAGAAGGAATGGTATACCCAGAAGCCCGTCATGCATAGTCAAGGAAAACAATACCGCAAGGGCATGTTTGTAAAAATTCTTCCAATCTATTTGGTTTTTGTTGGAAATGTTCAACCAAAGGGAGGATTCTGAAATTGCATTTCAACAAAACAGCTCTTGGACAATTTAAAATTCTCCGAGACAAGAATTCTTACGCTTCTAATAAAGAAACAGGACAATAATTACTTAGCAAAGGAAAAAAAAATTTAAAAGACAATTCACAGCATAAAATTCTCAATTCGACACAATTGTGCCAAACAATTTCCTTTACATGAGGGTCTACAAAATCAATTTTAACTGCCACCACACTCATGGTTAAGTGGTGTTGCACCCTAGTATCACAAACAATACCCAGCAATCACAAACAGTTAAATAGATTTAAAATGGTTAAGTGGTGTTGCACCTTATTGTCACAAACAATACCCAGCGATCACAAACAGTTAAATAGATTTAAAATGGTTGAGTTGTGTTGCACCATGGTATCAGTATCACAAACAATACCCAGCAATCACAAACAGTTAAATAGGTTTAAAATGGCTAAGAGTTGTTGCAACTTGGTATCACACGCAACGCCCAGCAAGCACAAACAGTTAAATAGATTTTAAAAAGTCTCTTTATGCACAAAAAAGTCATTTTCTAACAGGAGAAAAATTGAAAATCACAAAATTAGACTCCTTGTTCCTATCAGGAATCATCAGTGCAGGTGCTGCACAAATTATCTAAGTAACAACAACAACCACAACAACAACAATTACAACAATAATGAGGTAAAACCAGAAAATAGAAAGGCTACATTCCCAACTTCAACAAAAAAAAAAAAAAAAAACCATTTATTCAATCTGAACTTTTAAGAGCTACCTCACCTCATCTCCTTCCATTCCAAAACCCTAATTCTGACACAAAGTGCAAAAAAAAGGACAACAACACAAACGTTACTCCTTCTACTTCCCTCCATAAGCCTCAAGAGCCTCCCCAGTCAACCTGCAAATCCTCCATTGCTGCAATATTTCCGCCCCCATCTCCTCATAAAACCTTATGGCATTCTCATTCCAATCCAGCACCACCCACTCCACCCTCCCATACCCCATCTCCACCGCCTTCTCCGCCACCGCCGACAGCAGCATCCGCCCGAATCCCCTCCTCCTGTAACACTCCCTCACAAATAAATCCTCTATGTAGAACCCCGGCTTCGCCAGAAACGTCGAGTAGTTCGGAAAGAAGAGAACAAACCCACCCACAATCCAATCTCCTCCCTTTGATGATCTGAAGGTCTCTGCTTCTGGGTCTTCAATGGGGCCCACAAGATGGACGTTGCGGATGATTTTGAAGAAGGGGGAGTCTGGGTTTTGCTGGGGTGGGTGGGGAGGTGGGGTGGAGGAGATCTCGAGGATGAGGACGGTGAAGGAGTGGAAGGGAAGGAGGTCGTGGTTGAAGAGGGTGGCGGAGAGGGAGGATTCGGTGGCGGAGCAGAGGTGGGTTAGGCGCTCGAATACCGCCATTTGGTGGATTAGACGGTGTATGTGGGGCACGTCTTCTATGTCTGCGAGACGGATTCTGACGGTCATCAGGTGGTTTCCTGCATGGTGATCCCCCGATGCGGTGCGGGCGGCGGCTGCCATGAGCCTGTGTCGCTGCGTTCTTTTTGTTTGGAGGGTTCCGCCGTTTTGATGGATTTTGGATTAGGGAGGAGTGATAGATGAGGGTAGTTATATGCCGGCCCGATGGTCTGAGCTGCCCTCTTTAATATATCCAAAAGTCTTCGATTTGATTGTGGATCTTCCATTTTTCCCTTTTTTTCTTGTATTGTAGTTTTTAGGGTTGTAAAATGCGTTTCGATCCCCAAGATTCCAACTCATTAATAATCGTACTGAGTCTTTAATTAAGAACCGATAATAAACGGGTCTAGATATGGTTCATATTTTTTTACCTGCGATTTAAATGGTTTTGTGTCATGTTCTATCTTGGTTTCAATCCGTAAACCTAAGCTCGATATATTACCTCAATTTTTAAAATTTTTTTCTAAAAATTAGCTTTTCTCTAAAGCATTCTCTACATAGACTTGAACGCAGACCTGAGCCCGCCTGAATACATGGTTTCGGTTCTAATTCTGAGTCCATCAACTCCTTAACGGTTCTGCTTCCGGATCTAGGAAATTGATTTCGAATCAATTTCGAGTCCGTCTTCTCACTACTAGTTTTAGTTATGGGTCCACCATGGACCCGGACCAGAACATACCCGTTTACAACCCTAATAGTTTTCCTCAATTTCTACACACTTTTCTTTTGAAGATTGTTTTCATGAAATTGAGTTCTCTTAGAATTCATGATATATGGTAAAATGAATGAGATTGGATATAAGGTGAAGGTGTTGATGGGGTTGTGACTTTCCAGTTTCTAATTAAGGTGATGGGTGGATAATTATGTTAATCAAAAGAATAAATATTTAATGATCAATTATTGATGAATTCGGAGGTGCGAGACTCCGACATGCGGTTGGAAATCTATATGCGTTCCGACGATTAGAAAGCTTTGTAGATTTATTCACCTCTACCTTTGTATATGGGATCAGATGAATATCACAACCCTTGGCCTCCCCTATATTTTATATAGGCTAGCCCCAAAAAGTCACACTTTCTAAAGACCTTTTCGCTAGAAACCCATATCCTACTAATCCAGCTAAGAGTCTTATCTTAGTTTAGATCAAGTCTTTTTATCATAGTGGGATATCAACTTCTCTATTAGCCACTACCATGCTTGACTTGATGTAGGACCCATGGCACGTGGGCCACACGATTTCCAACATTTATGAGTTTTTATCTTTGTTTCTTCCATTTTATCTACTTTGATAGAAATAGATTTTTCAAAATTCTTAAGAATTTAATTGTATGAAAATGAAGAAGAAGAAGAAGAAAGAAAAAAAAAAGGGACAAACCTGTTAATATTTCTCTTGGGTCTGTTTGTGCAACAACAATTGCTGTAGAAACCTTTAGAAGAAAAGGCGCCATGATTTCCAGTGCCTTCTTATATTATTTGGTGCAAGTCGTGAAATCATAATTGCCGAAATAAGTTTTGCAAAAGAGGAAACACAGGCGTCTACCAAACACTCCCTCAGTGTTAATGAGAAACTTGAGTAGTGTCTGTGGATACTCCCTATATTGACTAGAGAAACAAAGAAGTATTTCTCTTCCTCTACACTTGAATCCTGAATTTAGATTGCAAGGGCTTTCACTCAGAAATTCTAAGTTAAATGAAGATTACGGTCTCACTTCAGAAATTCTCCGAATTTCAAGAAATTTATCCCGCAAACAAATGAGCACAACGAAGAGTCTTGGATTAAAAACATTTTGAGGTGCCTTTGGAAATTTTAAAATGGGGAAGTTTTCATCTAGGTAAGTCCTGAGTGAGAATAGTGCAGGAACTTTAATCCCTACCGTCCACAAAAGTGGGGCCCCTGCATTAAAGGTGGTAACCCGGATAGCCAACAAAGGTCCCCGAGGAGACTGCTAGACTAAGTCTGGGCATCTCAGATTTCAGAGCAACATTAGAAGTTTGAATAGTTTGAAATTGGCTAGGAATTTACCTCCTTTTGTAATTATTTATTACAGTCTCACGGAATCGAGTTAAGAAACTAAACTGAGTTGCAGCTAAAGCTGGCAATTTGTCTTCCAACCCACTAACCCAACACTAATCCAATGCACTTCTAACCTGTCAAATCCAACCCGCAACAAAAATGGGTCCGATTAGGGCTAATGTTTCCTAGCCTGCAAAAGAATGCGTTGGATTAGGGTTGGCCTCCTTAACCTGCCTAGGTTAAATAAGAGTTCTTTCCGTTATATATCTTAATGAATCTTAATGTCTTTCTAATTTTCTACTTTGTTTACAATTGGTAGTTTCCATATCAACAAATATAATCATTATATAAATCCTAGTAGTTATAATATCCTCTTCTTTACAAATCATTCACTCTAGCTAATATTAGTGTAAGTTCTTTATTCTTTTGAGACTCTCCTCTTTTTTTATGAAGAATACCATACTCCTATTGTAGAATTGTACATCCTAGTTGAATGATTATTTTGTAAAAGTTATTTTAAATGGAGATCTTCAAATATGGATTGTCACAACCTGAGCCTAGGAGATCGAGGGTTAAGACTAAACCTAATCAATGACACACGTACTCTCGTGCATATACATTTAGACCCGATCTAAATGCACACACACAAGGGAATTTCACACGTAGCAATATATATACGCGGAAGCTGTAGGTATCAAACCATAACAAGAGACATACATTAGAACAAAAGAATGTATATATAAAGATTACATAAAGTTTAGAGTTGTACAAAATGGACCAAAAGTAAAAAGTGTAAAGATCATGAATAAACTCAAAGTCCACTGAGATCCCGACAATGTGGAAGACTTATATGCATGTAGGACATTATCGCGCTCCAATGAAGTGATCACATCCACTCCTCTAGACCTGATGGGACATCGGGAGTCTCCCTTGGAGTCTGGTTGACGAATGAGGGGTCGATCGCGGGATCTGAGCCTGCAACACCAAGGACAACTTATGAATACAACGATTTAATAAAGTATAAGCAACAACAAGTTAACACATGTTGTATCTAGTAGAATAAGTAACAATAGATAAATCATAGAGTTCCAATTTCATATACTAGGCTATCATGTAATCAGATGAACATGTTATCAGAATCAATGTATACATGATGTGAACATAAGTAGGTGGCTACTACATAAGCCATATGCTCCCAAAAAGGGATCTTATATACATACTGAGAAAACCATTGACCGAGTCAGGGTACGAATGGGTCTCGGGTTCCTGGGGTTCGAAAGCCTCAAGACATATACTCACTGAAATGGTGTCATATATACTATGCCAAATTCAACCCCGTCGGGTATCCTAAGGCTAAGACTAAGTAATGCTTGACCATACGGAGTCAATCATATACAAGAACTTGAGTAAATCATGCGTATCATATCAAACATATATCATACTTTCTAAACATACGTGTAACTCATACGTACAAAACTCAAGGTATCATACTGGACATGTCAAACATAACAGATCAAATATAACGGAAACATAGTAAACATGGTCAGACAACTAAATTTATCATAGCAAATGGGCATATCAAACTAGACAAACTATACAGAAGAATGGAGGCCAATAAACATAAATCAAGATGTCATGAAACTCATTTTTGCTCAAATCAAGAACATTTACTAGCCAATCCTAATCTAGTCATCCAGTGTTTCTAACCGTGCATGATAATGTAGTTTTAAGTTATCCGATACACAGTTATCTCTCACAAATATTGCATAGTATTCAAAAAAGTGTATCGAAGTCCCTTAAACCAACATCCATGGGGAGGTGCTTAACACTGAACGACACACATGAATGAGTCACAGCCCTTAAAACCATTCATGCCATTCTCGTATTCCAGTGGGCAAGTTAAGGGTCACCAATATTCCACTGTGCAAGCCCTATCAGGTCCAATTTATACTTACCTTTTATTGGAGGTCTCTAGAAAGACTTCCTTATATCATTCAAGAGCCACGGGGCCTAGGAATATAGCCTAAAAGGATCCTTGGTTAGTGTGAAAGGTTGGAGAATAGAAATGAATACAAAAGTTTTCAGTGTACAAACATGATCTCCTAAAGTAGAACACTTCAGGGCCGATCGATGGGTCAGGATGCCCGACTGGTTGAATTTCGGTTCTAGGAGTGTCCGATCGGTCTACTCTGAAGCCCAATCAGTCGGACAGTCTGTTCTGTTACAGCGATTCCGGGAGTATCCGATCGGTCAGCTCTAAAGCCCGATTGGTCGGACAGTTTATTCTATTACAGAATAACTGGAGTGAAGCCTGCAGTGCACAACGAAAACCAAGCATGAAAATTACATCACAAGGGCTGTAATTCACTACATACTAGTGAGATTGAAGGAAACTCATAACAATCACGGTATGCCAGCACGTGTTCATCCAAATCATGCTTATACTTACTTAAAAGAGTTCTAATACGACAACAGTTGTCCTTGGGCTCAAATCACACGCCTAAACACCTTCCTATCATCATGCATGCAAAAGAAAAAAGAAAGATACATTGAGCAATTGCAGAGACATTGAGCAATTGCAGTGACTAACATAAAGAAGAAGAAGAAAACCAAAACCCAAGCTTACCTTAAGCCACACGAGAAAGAAGTAAAGACGGAGTGCACAAAAGCCCCCTTGCTTAGCTTGATTAAGAAGAAGAAGAAGAGAATCGAGAGAGGGAGAAGAAGAACGTTGAGAGGAAGAAAAGGGATGAAGGTCGGTGGAGGTTATCTCTTTATATAAGATAAGGATAAAAGAAAAATGTCAATAAGTCCAAGGGTTTATATTAATTACAATTCAAGTCAAATGAGCGTCCAACTGAAAAAAACGAAATCTATTGCATACGAAGCAGTTACAGAAATTGACGAGCTCAACAAAAGACACGTGTTGACGCCAAAATGATGCATGAATGATGACGTCTTATAAAATCTAAAATTACGAAAAAAGGCTCATGTCTACCTAATCAAGGTTAAACTCAACCCAACTACCTATCCATGACCCGGAACAAAATCAAAACAGAGTCAAAACACAATTAACAACTAATGCATCATTAATTAGTCGCTAAACCTGGTTAAGTTTGGTCAGAGTGTTACATAGATGGCTATCAATGGGCTAGATTGAAATTGGCCAAACTACCATTGGTTGCTTTTTTTTTTTCCAATTGCAAACTCAAAGCTCGATCAAGTTTGTCTTTTTCAACATTATTATTTTCTCATAAATTATAACACCTAGTTATTATTTTTTATATTGTATATTTGTAATATATAAGAAATAATTTATGATGATTATTTCAAAAGTTTGACCACCATTATTAAAGTAGAACGGATAAGCATGAAAAAATAATAACAATAATATTTATCAGGTTCAACATTCTAAAATATAATTACTTTTATAAATATATGTGAGTCAATTTTTAAAGTATTTTTAATGGCTAGGGTCCTTTTTTTCATGTATTTAATCCTCTTTAGATAAAACTTTGCAGATAGAGCTTGGATGGTGTACTGGGTAGATTTGTTCTTAAACCTCATGAGGTCATGAGTTTGAATCCTGGTAAAAAGGTTCACAAGTTAGATCCTATCCCAACCCATGTCTAATACTGGCTATGCGGGTCAACATATCATGGGCACGGGTAGCAAACTTGTAACCCATCTCTAAAATGGGTCGAGCTCGGGTTGGGACAAAAAAGTTGACCCCACCCCTAATTGGACCCGTATTAGCCGGACCCGTCTCGTTTGACTTTTCCCAGGAGACGCTACTTAATTTTAAAGACAAGACATCTTCCTCTTACCACCATTCCATGTAGTAAACAATTTTTCTTAATGGTGACTTGGAGGAAACAATTTGCATGGAGCAATATAAAGGGTTCAAAGAAGTCGGAAGAAAAGACCATGTGTGCAAATTGAAGAGATCATTGTATGGGCTGAAACAATCTCCAAGACAATAGTATAAGCTTTTTTACTCCTATATGTTGCAGATCGGCTACCATCGATGTGAGTATAATTGTTGTGTTTATTACAGAATTCTAGATGATAATTCTGTTATTATTTTGCTACTCTATGTGGATGATATGCTAATTGCATGTAACGACGTGTCAAAAGTTAATGAAATCAAATCTCAATTGAGAAAAGAGTTTGACATGAAAGACCTTGGGCAGCCACAAAAATGTTAGGCATGGAAATTAGGAAAGACAAAAAGGCTGAAAAACTTTGTCTATCACAGAAAAAGTATATCTCAAAGGTACTTACAAAATTCAACAAGCTAAATGCTGAACCTATATCTACTCCACTTGTAAGTCACTTTAGTTTAAGTGACAGACACTGTCCTAGTGATGATGGAAAAATTGAAGAAATGTCCAAGATACCATATGCAAATGTGGTGGGATATTTGATGTATGCCATGGTTTGCACAAGACCAAATATAACTCAAGCAGTGGGTGCAATGAGTGAGTACATGGCGAATCCAGGAAAGAGCATTGGAATGCCATAAAGTAGATTCTGAGGTACTTAAAGGGCACTAGAGACTTGGAAATTCTATTTGAAAGAAAATAACAGTTCGAATTTGCAGTTGGATATATAGATTCTAATTTTGCAGGGGACTTAGATAAGAGAAGATCCACTACAAGATATGTTTATATGCTTGCTAGATGACCAATAAGCTGGAGATCGATGCTTTAGTCTATAACTGTATTATCCACTACAGAGGCAGAATACATGGCAACTACAAAGGCTTCTAAGAAAGCTATCTGGTTGAGAGGTTTGGTAAATGACATAGGTATCAAGCAGAAATCAATCTTGCTACACTGTGACAGTCAGAGTACAATATGCTTATCAAAGAATCAGATATATTATGCAAGAACAAAACATATAGCTGTTATCTATCATAGAATTCGAGATTAAGTTACTACAGGTAGATCTCCATTCAGAAGATTCACACAGATAATAATCCAACTGACATGCTTACCAAGCCAGTTACTACAGAGAAGTTCAAGCATTGATTGGACTTGCTTAATCTCTCATCTTGTTAAAGAGTGAAGACATACCTCATTTCCATTGGAGTGCAGTCATGGTGGGATGGGGTTCCCAGAAGGTATATGTGTTATAAACACATTTCAACAATTCTTCAAAGGATCAAACATCTTTTCGCCAAGGTAGAGATTGTTGAGTTTGACTAAAAAGGCCCTTATTAGGCTAATGAGTGGAGGGCCAAATTAAATAGGGCTAATCTTACATATTCTTTTACAGTGTATTCTTTTGTAACCAAGAAAGAAAAGATCTTATAAGGGGGATTGAGAGAGATTTCTTCATAATAAAATCTTCATGCTCGTGAACGTAGGCAATTTGGCCGAACCACGTAAATCTTTTTATCTTCTTGTGTTAGTGAAATCTTCGTGCTCTTGGATATAGACAATCGGGCCAAATCATGTAAACCTTTATGTCATATTATGCAGTGTGTGCTTAATATGCTTAGCCCAAATTCAGTTCTAAAAATTGCAAAATTTACGATTGAAGCAAAACCCTGACGAATGTGCTGAGGGCAGTGGTCACAAGTCGCCATCGATGGAGCTGTCAGCTGATCACCGCCAGAGGTGGACATTGACCGTTCCATTTCTTCGCTTTTACCTTTTTCTATGTAAATTGTTCTTTTCTTATATAATTGTTAATTGAGATGGAACTAATCTGACGACTTGTAGTTACAGGCTGCTGCCTGGAGTACCTACTGTTTTTACTTTCTCCACCAGATCTTTTATTGGTAATTAGTTGGAAAGAAGACCGAGGGCTTCACCGCCTCTCCAATTAACATGTCTGCTGCCCTTCTTTGAGGGTGAGGTCTTAACCCTCTATAGCTAGAAAAAAAAAAAAAAAAAACTAAACTGTGTCACTCGGACATGAAAACTAGAAAAAGGCCGTTCAAAAAGCGGATTATCCAGAAAACTATCATTGTTGACTACACACAAACTAAAATTTTAAGGTTCATGGGGGACCCCGAAATTTCTTTATGTGTTACTAAATTTATGACTTTTCTATATTGGCCTCCTACGATTTTCTTTGGGAGCACTCACAAGCACATGGAGAGACCCAGGGATCGGCATCTAGTCATCCAGGTGGTGAGAGGAGAAAAATTCAACTGGCAGGCAAACTTTGAATCGGGATGATTGGTGCCTAGTCAATTTGGGAAATTTGGCGTACTCATCTACTACCACAATAAATATACCTATATTTGCAGACAGACAGATAGAGAGAGAGAGAGAGAGAGAGAGAGAGAGAGAGAGAGAGAGGAAAAGTGTGTAACGGGTGCAGGAGGGTTTGTGGCTTCATGGTTGGTGAAGCTACTTCTCTCAAAAGGTTATATGGTCCACGGTACTGTCAGAAACCCAGGTATCCCTTTTCCTCTGCTTAACTTCTTCTTTGTATCCCTATGAGATTTCTGGTTTTGGCTTAACCATTTCCATGAAAATGAGTTGCAGATGATGAGAACAGTCATTTGAAAAGGTTAGAGAAGGCCCAAGAGAACTTACAACTTTTTAAGGCGGACTTGCTGGACTACGACTCTCTCTATGCAGCCATTGACTTCCATGTCGCATCTCCAGTTCCACCATCCAGTGTAGCCAATCCAAAGGAAAAATTTTACTCCGCTTTTTGATTGATTTCTACTTACTTCTGTTTGTTGCAGATGCATGTTGTGGAATGAGAGTCCGGGCCCTCTTCCTCTTGGGCTTTGCTTAGGAGAAATTATGAGTTGAAGGGGTAGAACAGACTCCACCGTAATGCCACCTGCTGGAAATCTGAGCTGCTTAAAGTAAAATATATTATTGTGTATCCGTATTCTCAAACATATCGATATTCTCAGACATATTTAAATATGAGTTGACCGTGCTGTCAGATTGACTATTTAATAAAAACCTAATTAACACTTAATAGCACATTTTTCTTTTATCAAACAAATAATCTTATATGTTACCAACTCCTGCTATGGTAAAATTTATAGATGTACATATGCTTTGAGAACTTTATATTAAGCTGTTTAGATTTTCAATTGGTGTGCCTACTATGGAACTTAAAGTTTTAATAGGTGATCCTGACTCGACATGGGATCCTGTTGTTCGTATCATTAGGGTGTTCATCGCCGGGCCAAAGTTTATCCAAGCTTGTGCCAAATGTCCAGACCAGTCCAGCTCATTTGCAAAATATATACACCACATTGTCGGATAGCTCAATGGCATTGGGATCGGTCTTTGGGTGGACATGTTGATTCCTGATCCACAAACGAGTACTAACAAAATGCAGGTCAGCTTGGCCTGCGTCTTGTAGCATTTATTTAAACAAATAGGGCCAGGTTATTTAAATTCAGCCATAACATTAGGCCGCTAAAGCCCATGGCCAAAAAAGGGACCCAAGTGTACGCCAGGTTTGTGTCAGGCCTGGACTTGTCCGGCCAAGGAGCAACCATACATATGAAAGTACCTTTCAGGTTGATTGCAAATTGTCTGGGTAAGTGGAGCTTGGAATGAACTCGGTCTGCTATGGAATGGATTAATTTGTACCGACCTCCTTAGGGCCACGATTTGTGATTGGCGAATGATTTCTACCATTAATGTAACATGACCTGGGTTGAGCCTAGAGCACCGGAAAAGGGACTGGGCTACATGACCCAGCCTTCTGAACAAATACGACTAATATGGGCCTGGAAGTGTCACTTGAATGCGGAAAAGAAAAAACTTCAACCCAAGCTGCTGAATAAGTTTCAATTTGGGTTGGCCGGTTGGATTTGTTGACATCACAGTCAGAACTAAAATTCAGTGGGTTTGGGTTTTTTTGGACCGCCCCATCAGATCCAAGTGTTTCAAGCAAAACTTTTAATTCAGTTTTTGAAGCTTTGCTAATTCTCGTGCAGACCGAATTGTTGGAGCCTGCTGTAACGGGCACACTCAATGTACTTAAGGTATGTTCTGAGAGAGGAGTGGAACGGGTGGTTGTCGTCTCATCCACTGGTGCTGTTCTATTGAACCCAAACTGGGCAATAGATAAGCCCATGGATGAGGACTATTGGACCGACAATGACTACTGCAAGGAAAGTAAGGTAACAGCTCAAACTCTACCACCCAAACTAGTTTATGCATAAAAAATCAAGGCTTATTCATTTGGATGACCAATGATGTTGTTCTGTTTGATATCCAATTATAGGTAATTAGAGTTTTCAGTAATCAAGAATACATGCAAGCTGAGTTCAAGGGACCAAATGCGGGCATAGTGAATGCAGTTCAGAAGATATCTGATAATTGTAGCATGGTCATGTGCCTAGTGCCCATAGATGATTTGGACTAATGTAGGCTAGGCGCCTGGGCCTATTCTAGCATAGTAGCAGTGTAAGTATTTTTGTATTGGCAAATTCACGGGTTAAACAAAATTTGAGTTCAGTAGTGTTGTATTTTAAATATTTTTTAGTATGGACAATGGTTTGAGTCCCCGGATGTACTGAAATGATGAAATAGAAGAAGAAGCGACAAATGGAAGTGGTTTTCTACGGGCAATATGGATTAAAAAGGTCATATCTCACAAACCGAGTATCAGATATAGGCATACAACCTACCATTGGAAAGCTCGTTTCGAGAGAATTCCGTAGAGCCCAAGATCACCTCAATCGGAGCTAAAACGAGAAAGTTATGGCCTCCGGAAGTTTACATGAAAATGCTGAAATTTCCACCCGGGCAAAACGTTAATCTGACCGATCGGGTAATTTATCCGACCAATCAGACAAGTACAGAAAGTGCTCCAACTTGCCATTTTTCAGTTCGAATTAAAGGGAAACTTACATGTTTGATGCCAACTTATTTCTTGACCGTATTATACTTATGAGGCACGCATTAGGAGCTATAAAAGAGGGTTCTCTCTCAACCCTAAGGTGTGGAACACATATCTCAATATTTTAAAAAGAAGATTGCTTGTTGGAGACTGCTTGTTGGAGACCACTTTTTCTAGAATTCTTCTATTGGAAAGTTAAAGAGCTGAAGTTCTACTTTAGAAATCTTTGTCTTCTACTTCTGAGTATAGAAGATTGCTTTAGGAAGTCAAGTAAACATCTAGAAGGCGTCTAGGTGTTTTGAATCTATCACAAAGAACGGTAGGGGGTCGTTACAGCAGGGAGCTATGCAAGGGAATCACAAGGTCCTTAGGTTAAGGAGCAATTGGATAAGGGTTATAAGTATTCTCTTGTAATTGTAGTATGATTCATAGTGCTTGATTCTTGATCATGGTTTTTTTCCGGTTTAGGTTTCTACATAAAATCTATGTCTTCTTGTGGTGTGTGCTTGTGGTTTTGATTTATTTCCGCTGCGTGGTTGATTGCTTGCACACATAATATTGGGGTTGATTGAGTTTGATTGCATTGATCCATTCTAGAGGATCTCATCCCTAAAAACATTCAAATGGTATCAGAGCGAGTTGCACTAATTTGTGGTGTTTAATCCTAAGAGATATCTAAAATGATGCTCAATCAAGAAGGCACATCCATTGTTAAGCCTCCATTGTTTGATAGTTCAAATTATGCTTATTTGAAGCAAATGATGATTGCGTTCCTCAAGTCCATCGATGATGATGTGTGGGATAGTGTTGAGGAAAGTTATTCAAAATCCACTATTACTGCTGATGGGCAAACAATTGTTAAACCTAAAGCCCAATGGACTAAGGAAGAAAAACATGCCTTCAATTGCAATAATAAGGCCATGAATGCTATTTATAATGGAGTGTCTGCTGATGAATTTCGTTGGATTTCAACTTGTAAAACTGCAAAAGAAGCATGGGATGTTTTGCAAATTGTTTATGAGGGTACTGATACTGTTAAGCAAGCAAAGCTGCAAAGGTTAAATCAAGCCTTTGAAACCATTGTAATGCAAGAAGAAGAAACCTTCAATCAGTTTTATGCTAAGTTGAATGACATTGTCAATTCAATTTTCAATTTGGGTGAAGTAATCCCTGAAAGTAAAATTGTCAAGAAGATTCTAAGGTCTCTTCCTTTAAAGTTTAATTCAAAGGTAGATGCTATTGAAGAGAATAAGAATTTAGATACCCTCACAGTAAATCAATTAGTTGAAAATCTTCAGACTTTTGAAGAAAACCGTTTAAATAAGGGAAAATCAGCAAAGAATAACAGCTTGGCTTTTAAGGCTTTCAAAGAATCCGTGAAGAAATCTGCAAAGAAAATTGAAACTAATTCGGATTCTGATAATGATATCACTGAGTTAATGGTTCAATTTCAAAATATCATGAAGGCTAAGAAAGCTAAGTAGAAGGGATCAGAATCTGAAAAAAAGACGACATTAGCCAAGGTTAAGTGCTTTAATTGTCAAGATCGTGGTCATTATGCTAGTGACTATCCTAATAAGAAAAAGAATCCTAAGTAAAAAGCTCTAAAAACTTGGGATGATGATTCTTTAGAAGAGGAGAAAGACCCTAAATTTGATTCGAAGGATATTGTGAACGGCAAGTTTGTGGCTTTTATGGCTAGATCCACTGTGTCTGATGACAGTTCTTCTGCAAAGACTACTAATATTGCACTTTTAGATGAAGAAGATAAATTAGGAAGCAAAATATAAGATTTTACTAGACAAGTCTATGTAGATGAGCAAGTTATTTGAAAAAGATGCTCTTAAGCGGAAAGCAGAGATTTTGTCTCTTAAAAAAGAGTTAGAGGATGTCAAATCACAGGTTTATTTATTAGAAGGACAAAAGAATTCCATGGCTAATAAGCTGACTACTGAGAGTCACAAGTATGGTTTACTACAAGATGAGTTTAAGAAGGTTGAGCAAAAGTTTGAAACCTTGAAAACTGACTTCAAAACTGTTAAAGCTGAAAAAGAAGACCTGGCTGAAAAACTGAAGATTGCGTTGTATAAACTGAATTCTACAAAACCATCTCTAAATCGAATGAATACTGGTTCGAAGACACTTGAAGACATCTTGTGTATTCAGAAGCTACCTAATAACAAGCACAGTCTTGGTTTCAATGATGGTGCACCTACTTCAAAATTTAAAGGTAACTCTGTTTTTGTTAAAAGTATTGCACACACTACTCCACAAGTTACACATATTCATAATGTGATGAGTAGTTTACAAAAAAAGAATGTGTCATGTTCTGTACGCACATCCACTTGTCATTACTGTGGAGTTAAATGACATATTCGTCCCCATTGCAAGAAGCTGCATGTTTTGCCAAAATATAAGCAATGGTGGAAACAATTGTCTGACCCAAAGGTCAAGACAAAAGCTATTTGGATTAGGAAATCTGATTTACCTCCAAAAGTTGCTCACACTCTGCTGAAAGATCATACTATACAAGTGTAGGGGACTACATGCAAAAAACCCTGATTAAGATGATCAAGCTCCCACCCCCAGTGCTGCTACGAAGATACAATTAAAACGGAGCTACTACTGGATCCAGATTGACAACTTTGCTGCATGATGATCATTTGCTTTGTCAATTATGGACAAAAAGGGTGGAGATATTGCATTCAAGGGGAAAATAGAATTTTTGCACTGAAGATGATTTCTTTTGTACCTAATGAAGAGCTAATGGTAAAATTTTCTTTGTTATTTCAATTCACTCAATGGTCAATGTATTTTTTTGTTTTATTTTTGGATAGATTGAATGTATAGAAAGTTTTGTCCATGAATTACCCAAGGGGGAGATTGTAAGTATTTTTGTCTTGTCAAATTCATGGGTTGGACAAAACTTGAGTCCATTAGTATTGTATTTTAAATATTTTTTAGTATGGACAATGGTTTGAGTCGCCGGATGCACTAAAGTGATGAAATATAGGAAGAAGTGACAAATTGAAGTGGTTTTCTATGGACAATATGAATTAAAAAGGTCATATCTCACAATCTGAGTATCCGATATGGGCATACACCTACCGTTGGAAAGCTCGTTTCGAGAGGATTCCGTAGAGCCTAAGATCACCTCAATCGGAGGTGAAACGAGAAAATTATGGCCTCCAGAAGTTTGCAGGAAAATGCTGAAATTTTCACCCGGGCAGAACGTCAATCTGACCGATCGGGCAATTTATCCGACCAATCAAGCAAGTACAGAAAGTGCGTCGACTTGCCATTTTTTAGTCTGAATTAAAGGGAAACTTACCTATTTGATGCCAACTCCTTTTCTGATTGTATTATACTTATGAGGCACGTATTAGAAGCTATAAAAGAAGGTTCTCTCTCAACCCTAAGGTTTGGAACACAGATCTCAATATTCTAAGAAGAAAATTGCTTGTTGGAGATCACCTTCTTTAGAGTTCTTCCGTTGGAGAGTTGAAGGGCTGAAGTTCTGCTCTAGAGATCTTCGTCTTCTACTTCTCTGAGTGTATAAGATTGCTTTGGAGAGTCAAGTACAACATCTAGAAGGCGTCTAGGTGTTTTGGATCTGTCACAAAGAACGACAGGGGGTCATTGCAATAGGGAGCTGTGCAAGGGAATCACAAGGTCATTAGGTTGATGAGCAACTGGATAATGGTTGTAAGTATTCTCTTGTAACTGTAGTATGATTCATAGTGCTTGATTCTTAAAATTTTGCAAACAATGCAGCGAAGGCATTACAAGCTTTGGATTATAAAGTTCCAAACTTTTCAAAGCACTTGGACCTCATCTCAGCTCAAATCAGTTTCAGAAACTCTTTGCCAGCTCTTTGGGAATCATAGCGGGACCTAGCACTTCCACATGTTGAAGCAAGCTTCTATTCAATGAAATACTTTCAAGTACATTTAAAGACTACTCCTCAAGGATTCAGAGCAGTTGGACATCATTTGGATCCAAACTTGGTCCAGATGATCATATACTATACTCTGTGGGTCCCTTTGCAGAATGACATTCCATGAAGATCAAATTAGCTGAAGCTCTCAGAGGAAGCTCAAATGATGCCCAAGATAGGCCCTACAAAATTTTGGGTTGAACAGATATCATCGAACCCAAAAGCCACAAGCATGTCAACTTGGGGTCAGTCCCCCCCAAGCAATGGGGTCACTGACCAAAGTCCTGCTTCCTGATATCTAAAATTGATGAAATTTAGGCAAATACTCCAAGATATCCCTGATGTCAGTTCCTCCAAGTTTAGAACCAAACTGAAGTCATTTCGGCCTCAAACAGCTAAGACAAGGACTCACTTTTATAAAAAGTCAACTGGAGAGTTGACAAACTTTTGAAAGTCAAAACAGGTTGAAACTTCTCTGATATACTCAAAATAGTGTCAAGAAGCAACCCTCCAAGTTTCGTGGCGATTAGACATTGTTCGGGCCCTAAACAGGTAAAAATGGGTTACAAATGCAAAAGTCCAAAAATGGGCCTTGTCCATGACCGCAACCTGTTCATCAAGGGAGTTGACCAACTTTAGGTGGTCAAAATGAGCTTAAACTTCTATGACACACTCAAAATAGTGACAAGAAGCATCCTTCCAAGTTTTGTCAAGATTGGACTTCGTTCGGACCCCAAACAGGTGAAAATGGGTCATAAATGCAAAAGTCCAAAAATGGGTTTTGTCCGTGACCGCGGCCTGTTCATCAAGGGAGTTGACCAACTTAAGGTGGTCAAAACGAGTTGAAACTTCTATGACACACTCAAAATAGTGTCAAGAAGCATCCTTCCAGGTTTCATCAAGATTGGACTTTGTTCAGACCCCAAACAGGTGAAAATGGTTCACAAATGCAAAAGTCTAAAAATGGACCTTGTCCGTGACCGCGGCCAGTTCATCAAGGGAGTTGACCAACTTCAGGTGGTCAAAATGAGCTAAAACTTCTATGACACACTCAAAATAGTGTCAAGAGGCATCCTTCCAAGTTTCGTCAAGATTGTACTTCGTTCGGACCCCAAACAGGTGAAAACGGGTCACATATACAAAAGTCCGAACGGGCCTTGTCCGTGACAGTGGCCTGTTCATCAGGGGAGTTGACCAACTTCAGATGGTCAAAACGAGCTGAAACTTTTATGATATGATCAAAATAGTGTCAAGAAGCATCCCTCCAAGTTTTGTGGTTATTGGACTTCATTTGGACCCCAAATAGGTGAAAACGAACTGCAACTGCAAAAACCCAAAATTGGGCCTTGTCCGTGACTGCGACTGCGACTGCGGTCACGGACCCCCAAAGGACACTTCCTGCGGTTTTGGGCAGTTTTTCTTCACTCCCTTTCGAAATCAAACTTCCCACAACTCCCCTCAACTCCCAGGAACCACCAAAAACTACCTGGAACCTCTATAAAAAGAAGACTGTTTAAAGGAAGCAAAGGAGGAACGAGGAGAGAGAGAAAAAGATAGAATTAAATGAACACAAGAGCATTCAAGCAAGAAAAGCAGCATCCCACAACCATTCCCTTCCTTTTTTAGTCACCAAGGTGAGCAAAAAGATTCAGAAGAAGAGGAGAAGGGCGGGGTAATTACAAAAGGCACTATGTACGTGCGGTAACGGCTATTCGAAGGATGACGTTGTCATCTTTGTTTTTCTCATTCGGGGGGATTTCTTGGCCATTACAGAGGTTGTGAACGAGCCCCTTTGGGTTGAAAATTATAGGTTCAAAATGACATAACTTTAGCTTCCTGTGATGCCCTCTTCGAACTTGAACAAAAGACAGTCCGTAAACAAGAATGATGAATTACAAAGTTTTTAATCGATTCTGTAGTTGAATTTGATCTTCTCAAGATGTCATGAAAAGAAAGTTTTAACACTTGAAAAAGTTTGGAAGAAGAACCAGCATGAGCAGCACAAAAAACGGAGGTAAACAGTGACCTTACGGTCACTGGCCTGGGGCAGTGACCACGGGTCACGGTCACCCCCCAATTTTTCCTCCTTTTCGCATTTTTTCCTACTTTATGTACATTTTCTTGTAATTTCCAAATTAAGATCACATCTAAGACTTGAGGGAGGGGTTGTAAACTTTGTAAACTCATGTAAACAACCTGCATCCCCGTGGTCAAGGCATCAGAACCCATGTAAACAAAAGGGAACTCAATGATGAACTGTAATTGATTCCCATTCTTCTTAACGCTTGAAGTGCGTAAATGTTGGGCATTGAATCCATTATACATTTCCATACCACATTTTAAGCGCGATCAGAAGATTGGCGCCGTCTGTGGGAATTTATATTGCCCTAATTTGTGATCAAATTTGGTTAAAAACGCATGAAAAGTGCTGAAAATTGCTGAAAAGTGCTGCTGTTGTGCTGAAAAGTGCTATGACCGTGGAAATCAGATGGAAAATGGGTAGTGACCATGGGTCACGGTCACTGACCTGTTTTATTGTTAAAAATGGCTTGTTTGGCCTTTGAAGACGCCTATGCAAGACATTGATGTCTATGATGGGTTTGGAAACATTAATGAACAAATTTTGCACTTTGAAGTGTATTCTTTTATCATTCAAATGAAGGCATTAGGCACCTCGAAGTGCACAATCTTGCCATTTAATTGGAAGATTTAATTGAGGGAACTTGCACCTTGATGTGCATGGACCAAATCACACCTTTTCATGCTTTAGAAAAGTGATGATTCAGTCCATGGGGCTTTGACCCAAATAACTATTTAATTAAATCAGTGATAAGACCAACGACATTGCAGTTATGCACCGTCCGACGTCATGCACTGATGGATCCTGTTTGATCATTATGGTAGTGGTGCAGGCTCGATCCTGTAGGCTCTATCCCTTTGATTAGATCTAACCCTCTCTTGCTTATAAGACTGACACAGATGGCCCTGACATGTTACCAAAATTATGATAGCCAGGTCTAGTCAACTTAGCATGCTTTTAAGCCTGACTATATGATCCCGAAATGCTGCCAAAATTCTGACAGCTAGGACGGTCAGTATAGCACAATGAGATGGGATTTATGCCGATATCTAACCATTTTGGTTCAAAACCATGTTGGTTCAGATGGCATTTATAAACCATTCCGGCTAGCCTAAAAGGCAGCCATATTGGTTATACCACTAATATAGTCCATGGGGCTTACTTTTTGCAGAAGAATATCATGGGTTCTTTAATCATCACTTTTGACGAAGCTAAGGAGAGACTTTTCAGGATCTCCATGACACAAAACAAGCCACATGCAAGATCACAAAAAAGGGCCCGAACAGATATTGTTACTCCTCCATCAAGAGTTTCAATTTTCCAAAGGCTCTCTACTCCAATAGGCTCCACCACATCAGCTCAGAATGGGTTATCAATGACCCCAAAGATCATTAGGAGAATAGAAACTCCTCAGTCATGGGTTTCTAAATATGTTCAAAACCCATTTGGAGTTTTTCATAAGGGTCAAAAGGACCCAAAATGCAAACCAAAGTCAGAGGGCAGCAATCTCCGTGTCATCAAGCCTCGACTGGGGGCAAGGCAAGTCTGTTATACAGATCACAAACCAAGGGCGCTTAACAAGTTGCCTCGAGTGGCCACCCAAGCTCCAGGAGCACCCCCGGTTCGGTCCAAACAAGGGGCTACGACAAGATACTCTTGACAAATCTTCAGAAAAGCCCAAAAATATGCTGCCATCCCAAGCTGTAACACGTGGTCGCCACAACCACACATGCAAAGTTACAAGAAGGCTGAAAGCAAATCTTTGGCATCACTTGAAGAGAACATCTTTTACCCTTTGACTCAAAAAGAAGGGCGGAAGTTCGGAAGGAAACGTCTGCCTTCAGTCATTGTGGCACCACAACATTCATCACATAGTGCTAAAAACAAAGAGCCAGCTGAAGGATTGGTCATTAACGATTCGACCGATCTGGTTCGTTTCAAGAACTTGCTTCAACAGAAGAAGGGTAAAGGGGAGAATAATGAAAGAAGTACTGTCGATATTTTTTCATTCCCTACTTCCGACCCTACGAGTTGGAATCAACTCGCCAGTACTTCTAAGCCATTGATTGCCAGATTTAAAAATCAAACTTTAAAGGCTAGAATGGTCAATCAAATTAGAGAGAAGGCTTTGGCTCACACTCGGAAGCAATCTCGGCATACAATCACTCCAAAATGGGTGGTCAAAGAAGATGAGTTAGAACTGACTTCCTCATGCATGGTTGGACCAAGTCCAACCAAAAGGGTTACTCGGAGTATGGCTCGAACCCAGTCACAAGAATCTGATTCCAATTCTCATTCAGGCGGAACCTTTGAAGGACATGTTGAAACAGATTCCGACAAAGATTCAATTACTCTCCTGGACATGGAAGATAGTCAGTCTACTCTTCCTACATCTTCTTACCCCCGTCAATATACAGTATTATGGCTGAAGGAAGCGGCACTGGAAACGATGGAAACGAAGGTGCTTGTGAGAGTAAAAATACCAGTGAAGAAAAAGCTGATGAAAATCAAGAAGATGACGTCAGTGATGTCGTCAAATAGCAAGGAGTTAGAATTGATCACCTAACTGCCCAGTTAAAAATTTTGACAGACAAGTTGGGTGGTCCTGCTGAAGCTCCAGCCAATCCTTTATTTGCTAATAGGAGAGAGCATGTTATGATCAGGAGGAACGCCACCAAAATTGACCTGCTTACAGCTCAAATTAAATCACTAACAAATAAAGTAATGGCCACAGGTTCTGCTGCGGGTGACCATTCATCAATCCTTGGACTACATGCGGATCCCGAAAAACATGTAACTTTCAAGGAAGTCGAAGAAATATTACCAAGTCAAAAGTGGAAAACAGGATGAAAAAGAAAGGTGTTACATCCAAATATCCTCCAGAATTTGATCTGGTACCATTCCCGCCACATTATAAACTTCCGACTTTCCAGCCTTATATGGGAAAAGGATCAGCCTACCAACATATAGTACATTTCAAATCACTCCTGGCGAGTTTGCTGGAGTTAGATGCGCTAAAAATAAGATTATTCGTAGGTACTTTGAAAGGAGTTGCTTTTGATTAGTATAAGCAATTACCAGAGCTCTATTTTATAACATGGCCAGTCACGGAAGAGAAATTGTTACTTCATTTTCAAAAAGAAGATCAGACAGTTACCTTCGCCATGCTCAGCAGCACAAAGCAAGGAGAAAATGAAACTGCATAAACTTTTATTAACAGATGGAGGGCATTGTCTTACAGATGCTTAGAGCAACCATCTCAGAGGGCTACCATTGAAATGTACAAAACCAACCTGCGGCCAAAAATCAAGGCTATCATACTTAGTCACAAAACTAAGTCTTTAGCTCATTTAGTTGAAGTGGCCACTGATGCAAAGTTGACCCTTAAAGAAATCAATCAAAAAAAGGTAAATTCCCGAAAAGCGGAATCATCGTCGTCTTTGGCTCCAAAATCAACTGCTCCAAATTTGAAGAAGAAACAAGAGGTATTCAATGTGCAAACCTCTAAGTCAACTCCTCCAAAACCACGGAATGTCAAGACCGAGCAAACCAAAAGGGAGGAATATGAAAAGAGAAAAAGAGCTAAACATCCCTTCGATGGAGATATTGAAATAATCTTCCAAACATTAATGGAAAATAACAAATTTGAACTTCCACCAATGAAAAAACCGGAGCAGGCAGGCAACGTTAATGACCCAAATTACTACGCATATCATCGGATAGTGTCTCATCCTCTTAAAGATTGTTTCATCCTGAAAGAAAAGGTCAACAAAATGTGGAAAAATGGAGTGATAACATTTGACCGAAAATATGATGTTGCTCCAGTTAACATGATTTCTTTTGGACAGTTTGCACCTATAGCGGTATTCGCTCCATCAGAACCACCAACTGTTGAATTCTAGGTCGTTTATGCAATACACAATGAGCAGGGGTAAATACTAGTCAAAACCTCTTCAGGAGAAGAAATGTGGGTTCACCCGGACTTGGTAAGTGGCAAAGGCTGGGAGAAAGTGAAAACTAAACCCACACCTGCAGGAAGAAGAAAGGCTAAAAAGCAACTTAAGAATCTTTAAAAAACCGCCCAAAATCCCTTGGTTAAGCAAGAAAAACAAGCTAAGTGGAAGGAAGAAAGGATAGTTGAAACTCCAACCTCCAAAGAATCTCCCAAACCAGCTAAAGGTCACTTTACTTTAGCTGACTATATTGTACCAATCCCAAAAGGTGAGGAAGAACCATTGATATCCAGTTGTAATCGGATATCATAGGATGGCACACCCCCAAACTCAGATGATGAAGAAGATTGGTCTAATTACTCGGACTTCGAAGATGATCGGTGGGTTGATGACTACTTTGATGAGTATCCTTCCGACGAAGATGAAGGTTTCAACGAAGATGAAAGTCTCGAACAACCCTTTGATCCTGAAATCGGTACACTCAATATCAAGCATGGTTTCAACACACTCTCAGTGGCCCTTTATGATATACACAGACTAGGCTCCAGTGGCTGGTCGAGTGACCCTCCTCCTTTTCCATTACCCCCGGAGATTTATCCAGACCCTTTACCACTGATTAATCCTGGGGAGACACAATAACAACAGGTGATTCCGCCTCTTTCATGCACCGTAGCCTCCATATCAGATGTTCCTCCCCAATCAAACTCAAAGATGACTTCTCCAGATGCGGATTCCAAACTAAACACTCAATCAGTTATGTTTGACTCGACTAATGAGCTCGGATTTCCGGAGGAACATGATGATACTAACATTGTCACACCACAGGAAATTTCTCAAGTTCAAGATGATGGTTTCGACTCTGAAGAAGAGATGCCAACGGCTCCCACTCTAGTAAGTTTAAGTATTGCTAATGAGCCCCAAGCATCTCAAGTCATTCCTGATAATGCAGGGCAAGAGTCAGGGTTAGAGGAAATTAGCCAACTTTTTGAGTCCGAAGAAGTTTACACCATAAGAAGGGACATTCGCCCAGAAATTAACCGAAGTAATATGGTTAATGACGGTACTCGGCCTGTTCACAATTACAGGGTCAATTATGATGGACCCTCTTCTGCTTCATCTTCCTAAGTAAACCCTTCAAGGGATAATGTTAATGTAAATGTAGCTTCTTCAGAGGCAAATGCTAATGCAAGGCCACCAGAGCCATTCACGTATGATGTTATTAAGCACCTTAAGCACAAACCTGCACGACTTCACATTTTTAATCTCTTGCAGATGTCCAAGGAGACTCGTAATAATTTCATACGAGCTCTACAAGCTTTGAATACAGACAATCAAACTCATGTAGCGCAAGTTCATCAGATAGAAAAGAATTACCTGAAAGCAAAATAAAAAAAGCCTCAAAAGCAATGCATGGAATGTCTTTCAATTCACAATGCTTCCAAAGCTACTATATCTTTCACTAAAGAGGATCTCCTCTTAGGTGATATAAAACATGCAAGGCCACTCTATTTCATAGTCTACATCAAAGACATTCCTGTCCCGAGAGTTCAGGTCGACCCAGGGTCAGCTTTGAACCTCATCACAATTATAGCTTTTCAAGAACTCGGCATCCCAGTAAGCAAGTTATATGCTACAAAGACTTCTATCCAAGGATATGATGGGGAAGTTCAGAATCCGATTGGCAAGATTCGAATCCGATTCCAGTTAGGAGAATTAACTTCAGAAGCTACTCTTCACGTAGTTAAGACTCGTGCTTGCTACAATATCCTTTTGGGAAGAAGATGGCTCCATGATTATGCCATAGTACCCTCCACTCTCCATCAATGTCTCAGATATATTGTTGATGAGGGAAAAGTGCATCGGGTCTTTGCAGATGAAAAACCTTTCAAAGGAAAAGAAGTTTACTTCACTGACGCAGCCATGTATCAAGAAAGACCCACCAAGTCTAAAATGGACACAAAAGGCACTTCAGTGGATGATAATCCTACGAAACCTTTCACTATTTCAGTAGAAAAAGGGACCCACTCAGGAATTGATGATCAATCCGGTCTTCTCAGAGCATCGCAACCAACAGAGGAACCTGTGGGAAAATGAATAAAAACCAAAGCTCCTTTGGTAATCAAGGTCAAAACTGAAATAAAACAATCAGATCGACCTCTGATCATATTCACAAAATCACCAAGAAAAGGAGAAGCAGGATGTCGAAAGCCCTCATATTCAGCAAATACAGTTTCCTCAGCGAACAATTCAGATGCTAGTCAGGAAAATGATAATGTACCTCCTCCTACCAGAGGGATGTCACCTATAAGGCTTGATTCTCCTATTACTTTTCGTCAGCTCGTGCTAACATCGCAGCGAAGGGGAGAACTATCCTACAGATATATAGACAGATGGCTCCGTTTGGCTGAAAGATGTGAAAATCCTCCACACTTCTCTACTTGGATTCATTTATGCTGGATAGGCTTTCGGCCAGCTCTCCGTGGCTTAACTATGGCCATGGAATTT
This sequence comes from Sextonia rubra, assembly GCA_037013555.1. NCBI lineage: Eukaryota > Viridiplantae > Streptophyta > Magnoliopsida > Laurales > Lauraceae > Sextonia > Sextonia rubra. Next base: position 16,922,343 of record JASUAD010000002.1, on the reverse strand, counting down.
CAAACCTTTGATGAAATGTCTCAAATAGTATCATCCCTTAAAGTAGCGCTCTATCGTCTGTGCGGGAGGTCTAGACAGATACGTCCGATGCATGTTGTTTCAATAATTAGAAGTTCAGATTCTAAGTTAGACTCTGAAGACGTCAGAATAAAGAACGCTTCTGTACATTCCATAGCAGACTGGGAACCGCCACTATTACCATGGCCCACTCCATCTCATATTTATGATTTCAAAGTATCCTGCTTTTTAGTGCCTCCATCAAAGCAGTATAATCAAACAATTATTTTCCATCGGGCTGAAGATGCTTCTCCTCCAAATCCTATTAACAAAATCACTAATGATGGGAAAATACGGGTTGATAACTACAACCCTGTGGTCTATAACATGATGAAGAATATGGGGTACAATCTTAAGAAGCCTACAGGTCTTGGATTGAATACAAATGGGATACAGATTCCTTTGGATGTCTTCACTCCAGAGATAAAGGAAGATCTCGAAATGGGATGCAAAACTGAACAGCTACGTCACTGCATAGGATATGTTCCCTACAGTAATATTTCTAAACTGAATCAAGATGTCAGAGTAGGACCCGTGGTCTTTACCGAAGAGTATGAAGCTGATAACTCTTATGAAACTCTTGTTGCTCAAGAACCTGTTGATTAGGCTACTTTCAACATCCTGAGGGGGCAAGTGATAACGATGACGCTATGTCACAAATCACTGAACATTGGCCCCCTGAACTCAATGAAGAAATAAGCCCGTCACAACATGTTCGTTGGGAATGCTTAGCCCTTGATGTAAACGCTAGAGGGCCCAAAAAATTGAATCCATGGAAAGGGATCAAGCCTTGGCTTAAACCCCAAAATGAAACTCCAGAAGGCTTTGCGGAGTTGGAAACTTCTGATGATGTTGTGGAAGTGCCTCCTCCTGAGCCTCCAACTGAGGACCAGGTACAAGAAATAAACTTAGGGACCTCAGAAAATCCTCGACCTACTTTTGTAAGTTCTCAAATCAAAGGAAACGAACTTGATATGTACGTGAGATTCTTACAAGAGTTCATGGATTGCTTTGCATGGACATATGCGGAAATGCCTGGTCTAGACCCAGAGATTTCGATGCATAAGTTGAATATAACAGGTGATGCTAAACCCGTAAAGCAAGACCAGTGGAGGACAAAGCCAGAAATCATGGATAAAATAGAAAATGAAGTTCAGAATCTCAGAGATGTGGGTTTCATCTGTGAAGAACAGCACCCAGACTGGTTGGCTAATATAGTACCAGTCACCAAAAAGAATGGACAAATTAAAGTCTGCATTGATTTCAGGGACTTGAATAAAGCCTGCCCTAAAGATGACTTCCCATTGCCTATACCAGAAATCATTATTGACAATACTTTTGGGTACGAAAGGATGTCATTCATTGATGGATTCTCAGGATACAATCAAATCAAAATGTTCAAAGAAGACAAAAAACATACTTCATTCAGGACTCCCTTTGGCATATACTGCTATACCGTCATGCCTTTCGGCCTCAAAAATGCTGGGGCCACATACCAAAGAGCAATGATGAAAATCTTCAAGGACCTACAGCATAAATCTGTTGGATGTTACGTCGATGACTTGGCAGTCAAGAGCAAGTAGAAATCAGATCATTTAGATTATTTCCCCACAGTTTTTGAAAGATTGTGAAAGTTCAGACTTCGGATGAACCCTTTGAAATGTTTCTTTGGAGTTTCTTCTGGAAAGTTTCTAGGATTTGTGGTTCGAAAAGGCAGTATTGAAATAGATCCAATTAAAATCAAAGCCATTTTGGAAATGCCTTCTCCAAGAACTCTAAAAGAATTAAAAGGATTGCAAGGAAGACTCACCTATATTCGTCGGTTTTTTTCAAATTTATCTCGAAAATGCAAACCCTTTTCCAAACTGAATTTTGTCTGGGACAAATCTTGTGAAGATGCTTTCCAAGACATCAAGCGATATCTCACTAATCCGCCGGTTCTTTCAGCTCCAATGCCAGGCAAACCCTTCATTCTATATACTCGAGCTCTCGATCACTTCCTGGGGGCAGTATTAGCTCAAAAAAATGATGAAGGAAAAGAGGTGGCTCTTTACTACCTATCAAGAATGTTGGTTGGTGCTAAACACAACTATCATCCAGTAGAAAAGGAATGTCTTGCATTGATGTTTGCAATTCAAAAGCTACATCATTACATCATCTCCAATGCAGTATACCTAATTTCTAACATCAATCCATTAAAAGTACTGGTAACAAAAGTTGAGGCCCTGAGCAAACGCTTGGCCAAATGGTCAATTCTCCTATCTCAATATGATATCAGATATACCCCTGCAAAGGATACAAAAGGGCAAGCTCTTGCTGACTTTCTGGCAGAACATCCGCTCCCGGAGAATTCTGAATTCAGAGATAACCTCCCTGATGAACCAATCTTTTTCGTTGAGCAGTGGCGGAAGTCCACTATTGACCCAGACCAGCATTAGATTATGCATTTTGATGGAGCACCCAGAACTAATAAATCAGGAGAACCGATTTCGGGAGTTGGAATTATCTTCTGTAGCCCGAAGAAATTCCACATCCCTCACTCCTTCTCATTAATTAAGCCATGCTCAAACAATGTGGCGGAGTATAATGCATTAATCATGGGCCTTGAGCTAGCCATAACATCAGGTATTAATATACTTGGAGTCTATGGAGATTCACAACTCGTGATCAAACAAATGAATCATGAGTATGAAGTGAAGAAACCTGATCTGGTTCCTTTCTTCAACAAAGCCTGTGAACTCAAGAAAAAATTCGATCTGATTTAGTTTCATCATGTTCCGAGACATCAGAATGTTAAGGCGGACACATTAGCAAGTTTGGCGGCTTCGATGTCGATCCCTGAAAATGATAAAATGGCATTAGAAGTGGTTGAAAGAAGACTTCTACCTCCGCTTGACACCCACAAGGCAGTGGCTGATAGTTTTACTGTGATTAATAATCGGATTTCATCTTTCCACAATTCCTTCAGAGATTGGAGAAATCCTTTTATTGATTATATTCTTCATGGAGTATTACTAGAGGATACTAAAAACAGAACTAGTATTCAAAGACGAGCTCTAAAATTCCATTTTGATTTGCCTTCAAAGATTCTTTATCGTAAATCATATGATGGGATTCTTCTTCGTTACTTATCACCAAGAGAGGCAGAACAAGTCTTCAAAGAAGTCCATTCTGGTTTATGTGGTGCTCATCAGGCTGGGCCAAAGCTTCATGATCAAATTCGAAGGCTGGGATACTATTGGCCTACTATGATATCTGATGCCATCAATTTTGCTAAAAGATGCAATGAATGCTAAATTCATGGTGATTACATTCATCAACCTCCTGAGTATCTACACCCTATGTCTACCTCTTGGCCATTTGAATCTTGGGGAATGGACATAGTTGGGAAGATCAACCCACCATCAGAACGTGGCCATCAGTTCATCTTGGCTGCAACGGATTACTTCTCCAAATGGGCAGAAGCAATACCTCTTGCAGAAGTCAAGATAGATACGGTCCTCCATTTCTTAAGGACTCACATCATTTGTCGTTTCGGGGTGCCCAGACGTTTATATCATGACAACGGTCCCCAATTCAATAATGATAAATTTTACAGATTCTGTGACAAGTATGAAATCCAATGTTGTCCATCTATGGCATATAATCCTGCAGCTAATGGGCTTACTGAGACTTTCAACAAGACTATCTGCAAAATTTTGAAGAAAATGGTCTCTGGCAACAAAAAAAGGTTGGAGTACCAAGCTTCCTGAGGCATTATGGGCTTACAGAACTACGGTTCGCGGCCCAACAAAATCAACACCATATTCCTTGGTTTATGGCTGTGAGGCTGTAATACCCCTGGAAATACAACTTCCTTCTCTTCGAGTAGCCGTGATAAACAAGTATACTAAAGAGAAGAATGCTGGACTTCGACTCCAAGAGCTAGAGAGCCTTGATGAGAAAAGGCTTGCCGCTCGACAAAGCATTGAATTGTATCAAGCTCGTATGGCCGGATCCTTTAACAAAAAAGTCAAATACAGAACCTACAAGAAAGGAGACTTAGTCCTTGCAGCTAAAAGGTCCATGTTCTCCACACACTTGTCAAAAGGTAAATTTGAACCTAAATGGGAAGGGCCATTTGTCATTGACAAAGTTTACTCCAATGGCGCCTATGGACTTCTCACGCTTGAAGGGGATAGATGCATGATGCCTATCAATGGAAAACTTCTCAAGAAATACTATTCTTAAATGTCATTGGTGTACCCAAATCATATACAGTGTACATTTTCACTCTTAACCAAAATCAAAATCCTCTGGTTTCTAACCTCACAACCTACGACTCTTAACCAAAATCACTCAGATTTATATCAAATGACTGGAGGATTAAGTCTTTCGACCCCTCTAGTCAACCTTTTGTTACTTCGATAACATCCTTACAAGACACCTTGTAACATTCTGCTATATAGATTAAGCCTTTTTGCAGACCCTATATAGCAAAACTCAGCTGTATGGAATAAGTGTTTTTGCAGACCCCATATAGCTAATTCTTAGTTGTATAGAACAAGTCTTTTTGTAGACCCTATATGACTACCTTCGGTTATATAGAACATATCTTTTTGTAGACCTTGTATAACCAAAATCTAAACAAAAACCAAAACTAAATATTTGTCCTAAGGGATAAGTCAAGGATCCCGGGGAAAGCCTCACACATGGTCACCGGATAACATCCATTTTGTTTGACCCCTTTCGACACCAAAAGGATCAAGCCATGGACCCTGGAGAAAGCCTCACACATGGGCACCGGATAACATCCACCTATATGACTCCCTTCTTTTCGACTTGTGGATCCAAAAGATCACAAATCACACCTTTATACAAGTCTGAGAAAATCAAACCAAACAAACCATCCATACAAACCACCTCAAACATCCGCACAAAATCAAACCAAACACCTATACCAATGACAAAAATAGAAAGAAAAAACCTTTTCCATTGATATCGATTTTAAAGTTCAAATACAAGCAGTGAAGTCAATATACACTGGCCCTCAGGACTAATAAAAAAAAAAGAAAGAAAGAGAAGCCATCAAGTGGGAGTCACAATAGAAAATCTTAGTCCAGGAACTTCTCCAGTTGCCCCTTTGCATTCAGCACTTCTGCCATAAGGATACGCCCTTTGTAGCTTGCATAAGCTAGAATAGCAGTATTAATGTCAATCTCATCTAGCTTAATATTCAATTCAATTTCCAAGGACTGAACGAAGTCATTCAGGGCTGTACGTTTCGCTTCTGTATGCGTGAAAAGATCATCTCGGCGACGAATTCTCTCTGAGACAGACTTCTGCAAATTTTCCATGGTATTTTCCATGGAAGATAATTGATGTTGCAATACAACGATTTGTTGTTGAATATGTGCACATTGGTCCACATGCACAGCCAATTCCTGTGTCAGCTTGGCCTCTTCTGCATTTATTACCTGTATCTCCTCCTCACCACTTTCAATCTCTGTAGCCAGTTGAATTTTGTGCCTTAAGACCTAAAGCTTTGGCATGATCAACACTTTTATCCCAAGAGTCTTTTTCTTCGAGTTTGTTAAAGAGGAGGACAAGGGCATCGCGAAGGCCACTCAAATCGGTACCAGAAAATATCAACATATCTGCTAAAGCCTTGGCACCTTGAGTCTTCTCGGAAGAAAGCTCTCCTTGAAAAACAGTAGCCAAAATGCTGCGAATAGTTATCTTTGTGGCAAAATTAATAGCAGATTGAGGCTTTGGGGTGTCCCCGAAGAAGCTGAGTTCTTTAGGGATAGAAAGGTTTGATTCTCGCTCTTGTGAATTTGACTGGATTTGAGAACTTGAGCAATTATCCCTTTCTCTCTCGACATCTACTCTGCCCTCAGGAATTACCAATGTTTCTTCATGAACAGAAGGTGAATCATGTGACCCCTGTGAAAACAAGGTAGTTGAAGGATCCCTAATGGCATGAGGTGTGATTGTCACTGCAGTAAGGCTTTTCGGGTCCCTCCTCCTTCAGCAGTTGAAGCCTCATCTGATATCTTCTGAACTTTTAAAGGCGATGACTGATCCACCCTCAAGTGGACTCTTGGAAGTGTCACGGCCTTAGGAGGTGTAAAACTGCCAGCAACTGGAGGCACACTACTAGTGACAGGTGTTACAGGAGTATCCTCTACCGGGAGACTTGCACCTTCTAAAACCATTGCCTGTTGAACAGAAGAGCCTGCTCTGATCACAATAGTATCCGCTACAGGGGCTTCTGTGACTGGAACCATGACACTGTCCGCTTCTTTTTCTACATCGCCAATAGGTTCAATATATTGTTCCATCTGAACATCCTCGGCCTCATCAGCCCTTGGCTCATTACTAATGGGCAAGGTAGTATCGGCTGGCGACAATTCCGCACCATCATTCATACTTTAGGATAGTGAACCTAATGATAAACTTTCTACAAAGCGTTGCAGATCACTCCCCAGAGGACTGCCTGGTGATTAGGGCTGTCAAAGGGCCGGGTCCGGGCCGGGCTGGGGTAAGCCCTTATCCTACCCTCACATGTGCGGGCCGGGCCTAACTGAGCAAAGGCCCTCAACATTTACGGCGGGCTTATAATTCTTAGGCCCTTACCCAGCCCTCAAGGGCCAGGGCCGGGCCAGGGCCGGGCCAGGGCCAAAAGAAAGGAAAATTTTTTTTCTTTAATGAAAATAAATCTTTTCTAATGCGACAACTTAAGCCACTACCACCAACAAACCTTATACAAACCCTCCTCCTTTGTCCGGGCTGGGGACCGGCAATGCAATGCAAAAGGCAGCATGGCGGAGTTAAAAACTTTTTTTTAAGGCATTGGTGGTGGTATAAAATTATTTTTAAAATATAAAACATAAGGTAGATAATAATAATTCTATAAATGATAATAAATATATAACAAATAACAATAATTCTTTATTTAATTACTTAATCTACTTTTAGAACATCTAAAAGATCATCGAATGTATTACTATCATTGTCTTGCTGCGTACGTATCCAATCTTGTGTGCAAATTAAGGCTTCTACAGTCTCAGATTTTAAACAACTCCTATATTGATCAAGTACTCTTCCTCCCGTACTAAATGCTGATTCAGAAGCAACTGTAGAAACAGGAATTGCTAAAATGTCACAAGCCATTCTGGAGATAATTGGATATTTTGTTGAATTAACTTTCCACCAATCCAATATATTGAAATTTTCAGATTTATCCCTTGGCTCCTCCAAATAACAATCTAATTCCGATTTTTCGTCTACAACTGCCTGAGTCATTTGTTCCTCAAAAGCTAAAAAATCATCTTCAAACTCATTAGATTTTTTTACCAAATTAACTTCATCCACATTTAACAATGTTTTGGTAGGTGCATCACATATTGTAGAATACTCTTTATAGAGATTTCTAAAGAGTTTAAGAGTTTCAGCTCGACGAATACCTGCCTCTTCATTCGATCCATATAGCTTTCTTAAAGCATACTCTAAATACAACAACTTACGTTTAGGATCAAGGAGAATGGCCATTTCAAATAGTTTATTATAATGCTGCCAATATTTATCAAATTTCTCCTTCATTTTTCTAGCCATATTTCTAGAAAAAATATCTACACTATCTAACTTTTGTACCAATAAAATATGTATTTTAATCACTTCTGGTAAAAATAAATGAATAGATGGGTATTTACTTCCTGAAAACTTTAAAGTAGCTTTATAAAAATTCTTCAAAAACTCACATATTATATTAGCTCTTTCCCACTCTTCCTCTGAAGGAATGTTCTTGTAGTTTGAGTCTTCTAACCCTAGTGAATTGAAGACTTCTCTAAATATTAATGCACACTCTAACATTGAGTAGGTGGAGTTCCATCTAGTTGGAACATCAATAGGTAACCCCCTAGTGCTACTTAGCCCTAATTCATTAGCCATCTCTCGGAACTTACATACACGAGTTGTTGAATTTTTAATGAATTTCAATGTGTCCCTAATATTTTGAGTTGTAGAGGATATTTCTTTCAACTCATCTTGCACAATAAGGTTGAGAATATGTGCTGTACAACGCATATGAAACAAGCAACCATTCAATGGCAGACCATCCTTTTTTTTTGTAAGATGATTTTTAAGCGTCCTTACCATAACATCATTTGTAGTGCAATTATCTAAAGTTAAACAAAATATTCTATCATCAATTTTCCATTTTATTAAATTATTTTTAATAGTTTCAGCTAAGACTAACCCAGTGTGGGGCGGATCAACATTAACAAAGTTAATTATATACTTATGTAACTTCCAATGAGAATCAATAAAATGTGCAGTAATAGACATATATCCTATTGTCTGATTTGACGTCCACATATCAGATGTGAGACTAATCTTTGATGATATACCATCAATTAATTGAGAAATTTTGAGTTTCTCTTGTTTGTAAATTTCAATACAATCTGATTTCACTGTATTACGTGACACCACTTTAAATTGAGGTTGTAAAATTTTACAAAATTCAATAAAACCTTCATGTGTCACAACATTAAATGGATATTCATGTAAAATGATCATTCTTGCAAGTGTATCTCTACATTGTTTTTGATCAAATTTATAGATACCTAAAGTATCATTGGATGTCGCAAAAGCCGATGTCAATACTGATTGGTTTGTTTCACGTCTAGGTCTTTTGGGACATGATTCCTTAAAGTGTCTAGTTATGTGGGTAATTCCATTTCTGTCACTATTATTTAGTTGTTTCTTACAATATTTACACTCAGCAACACGACATTCTTTTTGAGTTCCATCTTTTTGTTTTTTTAAAACATTTAGTTGCTTAAAATGACCCCAAATTTCTGATCTTTTTGAGTTCTTTTTCGAAGGCTCTGAAATAGATATTGTGTTAGATGAAACCGGCACAGAAGAGGGTGTGGAAGATGAGGAAGAGGGAGGTTGAAAGGGCACATCATGGGTAGTTGCATCCACCTCAATGGGGATGGGTTCATGAATGCTATCATTAACAACATTACGAGTAGACATTGTTGACAAACCAATCTTAGATAAGAACTCTAATTAAGATAAATAAACAATATTAAACTAAAAAAGAGAAGTAAAAACAGTGAGTTGGAAGATAATGCCTGATTAGTGGCACTAGTAATTTTGCTGATTGGTGGCACTATTTATTTTAATTTTGTTGCCTATGTGTATCTGCAAAAGAAAATAAAAACAAAGACACATAATTTGTAAATGAATTAATGCAGTCCATACAAATCAATTAATGTAAATCAATTTGTAAATCATAATTTGTAAATCAATTAATTTTACATCATAAGTTGTAAAATGCCTATGCCTATGCTGATCTCTCTCTTTCCCTCTCATCCCCCTTTTCTTTTTCCCTCACCTGATCTCTCTGTTTCTCTCTCACTCTTGATCGCCCATTCGCCCGCCCCCTTTTCTTTTCTCCCTCACGTGATCTCTATCTTTCCCTCTCATCCCCCTTTTCTTTTTCCCTCACCTTATCTCTCTGTTTCTCTCTCACTCTTAATCGCCCATTCGCCCGCCCCCTTTTCTTTTCTCCCTCACCTGATCTTTCTGTTTCTCTCTCATTCCCGATCCGATATCACAGCAACAATCTCTAGGGTTTCCTCGACTTTCAACTTCAGGTACTTCAAAACTCATTCACTTCTTCTACCCCCTCATTCTCTCTACCACTTCAAAATCAAAGACCCTCTTGTGATCAAAATCCATCTCCAAAGATAAATCTTTTTAGGGTTTCTACCATCCCTCACATTCTTCCTGATCCTGTTTGCAATTTCACAGGTTTTCCAACCCCCCTCCATTTCTTATCAGAATGAAGACCCCGAAATCTGGGCCTACGAAGAGGACTCCGCCCCCGCCCAAGAAAGAGTCCGAGAATACTCCATCGAAATCCGAACAGGAGGAATCGGCAACCCCGAAAGCTGCCCAATCCAAATCTCCCCCTTCCACGGCGGCCAAGGCCGCGAGGAAGATCGTAAAGAAATCGACGCCCAAATCGGCTCCCAGGCCCGACCCCGTTGAAGACTCTCTCACTCCCGATCTGCTCTCTCTCACTCCCGATCTGCGCTCTCTTTCTCTCAGTCGTCTTTCGCTGGTTTTCTCTCTCTCACTCCCGATCTGCGCTCTCTTTCTCTCAGTCGTCTTTTGCTGGTTTTCTCTCTCTCACTCCCGATCTGCTCTCTTTCACTCCCGATCTGCACCCTCTTTCTCTCAGTCGTCGCTAGCTCGGATCTGCTCTCGCCTCTCTCACTCCCGATCTGCTCACTCACTCCCGATCTGCTCTCTCTTTCTCTCTCACACTCCCGATCTGCTATTTGCTCTCTCTTTCTCTCAGTCATCGCTAGGTGGGTTCTGATCTCTCTCTCTCTCAGTCGATCTCTCTCTCTCTGCTCTCTGCTCTCTGCTCTCTCTCTCAGTCGATCTCTCTCTCTCTGCTCTCTGCTCTCTCTCTCGGTCTTTCTCTCAGTCATTCTTTCTCTCTCCTCTCTCTCTCTCAGTCGATCTCTTTCTCTGCTTTCTGCTCTCTCTCTCTCTCTCAGTCATCTCACCTTCTCTCGGTCACTCTGCTCTCAGTCTATCCACAGCTAAACAAAACCAGAAAAAAAAAAGTGGAGATGGGGGAAGATAACCTTACCGACGCCACTAAACCACCATAGGAGGAAGAAACGAGAGGAAAATACTAGAGCTGAGTGTCAATAGCAGGAACGAGAAGATCAGAAATTGAAAACGAGAGGAAGAAAGTGATACTGTGCGGCGTTCTTGAGAGTGGGTCGATGACTGATGAGAGGGAGCCATTTATCAAAGATGATATTTAGGGTTTAGCGTTTAAAAGACTAAAATGCCCCTCAAATCTGATTGTTTTTTGACTGTTGTGTGGGCATTTTGATAATTTCTCACAAAATGCAAAGTGGAAAATATTTATATTTTATATTTTATATTAAATTTTAATAAAAAGCGGGCCGGGCCGGGCCCCCTCGGGCCTGATTTGTCAAATTTAAGCCCAGCCCTCTAGATGCGGGCTTTTAAAAAAAAAGCCCTACCCTACCCTCGGACTTTAGATAAAAAAAAAAGCCCTCGTTTTGAGGGCTTTTGCGGGCCGGGCTGGGCCGGGCCCCCTCTCTAGAGGGCCGGATTGACAGCCCTACTGGTGATGCCTCTAAGTATCCACTATGTAGTGAGACATCATCCAAGTCAATCGAAGCTTCGGCATGCTCCTTCTCCGCTTGGTCCTCGATGGGGGACCCGAAAGATCTCCTAGGAATGGTGGGAAGTGTCTTAGCAAGTATATCAACAACACCCTCTTCCACTCGACCACCTGAAAAAGAGGAATGAGCAGAATTAGAGCACGAATGCTGAAATGCTAACCAGGTTAATGTGGGGTTTACCTCCAGCGACAACTGGAGTTTTTTTTATATCCCTTGAGACTCTGGCTACAGATTCCTTGACAATCTCAGAGGGAGACTTCTCTTGTTCAACCTAGAAAACAGCCTCCATAATAGCTGTAGTACCAACATCATCGATAGATTTCTCTGCAATGATGGATTCTATTGGTACATTTGCTGCCACATCTCTCTCAAATTCAGGCATCTGCGCTTGATCAAATATATCTTTTTCAAAATCAAACTCGATGTTAATTTCACTATCAGTTCGCTCTCCGGTCGTAGGAGTATCGAAACTGCTTTCTCCTCTACTCCTCTCATCAAAGGCATAATCTTCAGTAACTCTGGCCACTTGCCTCGCAGACTCTTTAACAATTGAGGGTTGAGCTAATAAAATCGCCAAAAGAAATATCAATGTGAAAGCAAGAAATACATAATCAATCAAGATATGATTATAAACAACTATATGTATGTTACCAGTTTTTAGCCTCTAAGAACGACGTGCTGGAGGACTTTCAGCTTTTCTCTTCCTAGAAGGTGTCTCTTTGCTAGCTGAGGCTCGGACTCGAGTCACCAATTTTGAGCGAGTGGCTCTGATTTTCTTATGCAAACCCAGATCCTTTGGAGGGTTCACAGGCATTATGATAGATGGCATTGCCCTCGTAGCCGCTTCCGCAGATTGGACCCCCTCTACTGGACTTTGACTCACATGTGTCTCTGTCAATACAGGAGTATCAGCAGCAGTTTTTAATCGCTGAGCAAAATCTGCCTCAGCAACTGCATGCGTAACAGACCGCTCTTCTTCAAACTGTCTAGTTTGTTCTTCTACTGATACTTTGGTTCTGGCAGAACGGGAAGCAGATCCAAAATCCAAAGCAGTCCTGCCCATCTCCCTGATTTCAGCAAGGCTAATGCTCTCTTGCAAATTTTTTCTATGGCTCGTCGCATTCTCATTGCAGGTACATTAGGCGGAGGCATGTAACTTTCATCTTCCTCACCTTTTAAACCCCGATGAGTTAGACAGGTATCGGATCCGGCCGTCAAACCAATTCGCCATTGGTCCCCATCATGTAGCCAACTTTCAAAATTCTCTGGGATGAAACGATCTTTTTCTCCCTTTTCTCCTTTTTCTTTCTTTTTAGAAGCAAGCAAAACACGACATTTAGCTCGAGGATTGCTTGTGTATGCCTGCACAATGGCGAGGGTGCTTTTAGCAAACCACTGGGTGAAGCCACTTGTAGATCTAGGATTCGGAAGATGAGGATATCCAAAATGGGCCTCAGTGTCAAGTGCCTGGTAGAATTCCCAAGCATTACGGGCATCTTGTAAGGAACCGATAGTGCCTCGAATTTGGCCCGATGCTCCCACGACAACCTGATAGAAATCAAATTGTCTACAGAATCTGGCAGGTATATAAGGTTGAATATTGATGTATGTATTTTTCCTATACACCAGATCTGCAGGCCTTAAACTCAGAAGCCAGGTCTTTTCTTCATCTGACAAGCTGATGTCCCGACCACCCTCCCCAACCTTGTCTATTGATGGCTTCACAGCATTCCTCATCTAAGTTGGAACTTCAGTATTCGGTATAGCATCCCGGGAAGCAACATAATTGTTAAAGTTGCGCAAATGTTGGCGCAAATCGGTCATGGAATAGTTCTTAATTAGGCAACTACCACCAACCACACCTTCCATGAAAATGTTCCCCGTTGCACCGCTGTGTGAATGAAGATCATTGCAATGTTAGGTGAACCAGGTGTATAGTAGATATTCGGCATAAAATCGGTTAAACGGCTTCCCTTCTCTGATGGTGAATCTTGAAAGCTTCAATTCTATCAACATATAAAATACAAAAGCAGGACCCAAAGCGAGGCTATGTCCAAAGGCCATCTTGAGGGCTGGATATAGGCAACTAAGCCTAAGGTCGTTTCCAGAGCTTGAAAAAAGAACCTCAGACAACCATGCTATCAAAAATGAAGCAAGCCAACATTTCATTTTCAAATCTAGATATTTGGCAAAAATATAAGGCTGAAAGTCCGTATCCTTCATGAAAGATAATTATTGGACCCTTCTTGGGATCTTCGCTCGAGATTACCCTCTTCCACTTAAAGAACCCGCCTCCATTAACAAAGAAAGGATCAGTGATTCTCTTCACTTGACTCATCCATTGAAAGACTTTACCTCGACTTAGGATCAGTGATTCTCTTCACTTGACTCATCCATTGAAAGACTTTACCTCGACTTCGGCTAGTTGTCTGAATAGAATCTTCAAGCGCAAAAAGGAGGTAATATGCAGCCCGGAATTCGTCATCCATAGTGGCTAATTCTTCATCGGGCAAAACGGTCTCATCATAGATCTCGTCGTAAAGTGCCAAACCAAGAATTTTCTTTATTTTCCATAGAGAAAATCCCAACTCCATGTTCGGAGTAATGAAGGTACCAGTCGCTGGGCAAAATAACTCCGAAATAGCCCTGCAGACATTATTGTTCTCACACGGGACTCTTTGTGGTAGCATTTACAGCATCAAAAATCCCGACCGCTTTTAAATCTTCCGCATAATGATGCTTGATTGCAGTTACCTAGCTTGGCCAATCCCCAATGCAATTAAACCACCCACGAGATTGGTGCCTCTCACTGAGCCAAGCACTCCCATCACCCGAATGAATACCAAGCCCAATAGTCCTAAGCTATGATATCGCGGTGCCTACTTCCAAATTCAGAGTGCACAGTTCGAGGGTCTCTATTTCAGACCTTGGATGTTCTATGAAGTAGTATGGAGGCGGACACATGAATTTCCCAGTCTTGAAATGGGAATGATGTCTTATCCACAAAAAAGGATCATGCCTTGCTGGGATTGTTGAAGATAGCGACATGATAGTTGGATGCCGTCGAATAGATCGAACAGTGGTTAATTCACGCATGACCCCTGCCAGATTTGTGTAACGGTACTGCATATGGTCAGTAGGTTGCTTTGCAGTTTCCTTTGTAGCATCTCCAAATATATATCGTGGTTTTGGGAAAACCACCTTGTCATTATTCTCCCAATTGGTATTATTTGCCAAGCACCAATATGAATACCAATTTCTTGTTGGTAAAGCTTTAGTTCTCTGAAGCCATAAGTTGACATCAGATACTTCATTTGGATCTTGTGGATCAGACTCCCTTGCAGTTTTACCTTTGGTACGACTTTTAGGTGCCCCAGCAGTTGCAGTTGCGGGTGCTTTACCATTTCTATCTGCAAAGCAAATCAAAAGAAGGAAAAGATAAGTATTAGTAACAACGATATGGAAGTTCCTCAAAAAAAAAATCAGCAACATCTCCCCTTAGTATAAGGCCAAAAGGAGAAGGCAATACTCAGTTCTGAGACCAAGAATTGGCATCAAAGGCACACTTAAGTCTCAGAACCAAGGCTCCCAGTCCAAACAGATGTTCAAGCATCTTAAGACCTTTTCAGGTGACAGCAGGTTTGTGTTTAAGCATGAAAATGGCATCTGTGAATAGCATATAAGGCATGAACAAATACAAGCATGTATGAAAGAACAATATTTAAAAATGCATGACATGTTTCCAACAACACTGACAAAGTGTAACATTCATTTCAAGATTGAAGGATTTTCACATTCCTAATCTTAGCAAACGGGGCCCCGGGCGATGATTTGTTATGATGAGACCATTAGACATTCTTGTGGGATCTTTAGTTACTTTGCAACGCTAATTTTAATGATCATCAACCGTCATCGATGATCGGAAGTGTTAAAAGAAAGCAAGGAAGGACGGATCATCCCGAGATGTTGTAGTAGAAAAAGACAATGTAAAA
Organism: Sextonia rubra; assembly: GCA_037013555.1. NCBI lineage: Eukaryota > Viridiplantae > Streptophyta > Magnoliopsida > Laurales > Lauraceae > Sextonia > Sextonia rubra. Next base: position 16,907,066 of record JASUAD010000002.1, on the reverse strand, counting down.
CGTCTTACTCGAAGCTACATTCAACCGTGTGATCGGCGGTTCTTCATGTTTGGAAGTTGTAGTAGAAAAAGACAATGAAAAATGTCTTATTTGAAAACTACATTTAGCCGTGTGATCGGTGGTTATTCATCTTTGGAAGTTGTAGTAGAAAAAGACAATGTAAAATGTCTTATTCGAAACTACGGATCTTTATGCTTGGAAGCTGTAACGGAGAAAAGCAATATGAATTATGGAATCGACGTGAGGATCTACCCTATTTTCATCAGTCTTCGTCATTAACCATTCATATTCGAGGTGGTGCATACTTCTCATGTTTTATAAGGCTTAAGGGAAATAACCTTCTCATCAAAAGCAAAAAGACTGTACTTTCTGGCCATTTGGTTATTTTCGTCGATCTCCAGTCAGTTTTCATCATCAGCCATTCATACCCGGGGTGGTTTATGCTTCTCATGCTTATTAAGATTTAAGGGAAGTAACCTTCTCATCAAAGGCAGGACGAATCCAACTTGTGACGATTTAGTTATCTCTGTCAGTTTCCTGTTGATCATCTTCATTAATCGTTCACACTCGAGGTGGTTTATACTATTCATGTTTGGTGAGATTTAAGGGGAGTAACCTTCTCATCAAAAGCAAGAAGAATATCGCTAATGGCTATCCGGTCTGAGGAGTCAGGTTATAATCCCTACAAAGACTATGATGGTCGAGTTTGTAGGGGTCATATTAGTGACCGAGCAAATCACCACAATCCAATCTTCTATAACTCCCACAGAGGCTATGGTAATTCAATTTGTGCTTACACAATTCTAAGAAATAAGCAGGTTGTTATCTCAAGTCCCTTTATACTTCTTATAGATTATAGAAGGCTATGTATGTGCTCAGTGGTGTTGATACTCAAACACAATAAGATATTCCTTTACTAAGTTCAATAGTGAAAGAAGAAGCTTAACCAAGGTGAACCGAAGTAGTAGTGAACACCATCATACTATGAATGAAAAGTGAAGTTCAAAGCATTTTAACACATCAAAAAGATTCATCAAATCAGACATTGTAGAACCAAAGCTTTTTAGCAGTAACAGTAGACATTGAATTAAGAAGAAGTGAAGTCTACGATCACTGCTATTCCTCCCCTTTTGGCTCTTTGGCTCAGGGACATCATTGTGTTAGGCATCAAGACCCATTACATGATCCTCCTCAAGACCTCAGTCATTGATAACTTTACTCTTTTTCTCAAAGTCACGGCAGTCACTTGTATTTAGTGGTTAGCTTTGCCACTGTTTGGTTTGAAGCACTCTCACTAATGGCAAAGTCAATTCATATCAGTTACCATGGAAAGAGATAAAATCATATAAATGGTCTGTGATCAAGAGCATAGCCAATAACTACGCCATGGTTGTATTTGGATAATGCTCAGCTCGAACCTGAGCACAAACATCAGAAAGAGAAAAGAAACTGAAGCCCCAATTCAATTCAATTTACATGAGTGGCTTGTGACTATGAAGTAGCCAAGACAAACAGTGCTCTGTGACCATGGGATTAACCAAGCCAAGACAGCAAGGGTTATGACCGAGAGAGCCTTTGAGCAGTCCTAAATTTAATAAAACAACACTAAAGCAAGGGACAAAAGGCAAGTTCAATAGAAAACTTTCAACTGAACATTTCCTCAAACAGGTGGTGGCCGTGACAAACCACTATGGGTTCGTATAGTCAACAGATTGATGAGCTTGAAATGATTTCACAAAAATCATCCTACATCAGTTCTTGAGAGAGGAAAAGGAAGAAGAGAAGAAGAAAAAAAAACCACAATTAGTCATGATTGTGAACCCCTTGAACCCCTTCCAAATTGTCCCGGTCATGACCGTGAACTTCCGCAGACTGTTCAAACCATGACCTAGAATACATCCAGCCATAACAGAAATTGAGGACAGTGAAATTTACCAGCCATGGCGATCTTTCAGTCAATAAATCTGCAGCAAGATGGAACAGAGGGAATAGATGCCTTTGGGTCCTTGAAGTCTCAACCTGTCTCTCCTTCTTTCAGTCAGTTCGGTCTCTCCTTCTCCCAGTCGGTTCTATCTCTCCTTCTCCCAATTGGTTCAGTCTTTCTCTCCCTCTCTCCCGGTCTCACTCCCTCTCTCACAATCTCTCTCCCTCTCTCCCAATCTCTCTCCCTCTCTCCCTGTTGGTTCAAACAGTAAAATAGAAAGAAAGGGATGAGACTCTGTTTTAAAAACCCACAGTCTCTCCCTCTTTTGAGCCTTTGCTCACAATCTCCCTTGATCCCTTGCTTGCGGTCATGACACACTTGAGAATCGAGACCCACTGCTTGAAATACCAAGTTGTGCATCTTCAATAGTCAAATTATCTCTCTCTCATTCCCACGGTCATTGCAAACTTGAACTAGTGGAGCCCATTGCCTAATCCCCTCAAGCTCAAGTCGTTGACGCGTCACCCTCTTTCCCACAAATACAATTTAGTTAAAATCAGTGGAGTCTAAGCCTTGATCAAGTTTCGATGGATTCGTCCTTCTTCATCTACGATCTCTGTGATTTTAAGCAATGGAATCCATAACATGATGACCCATCCTTTTATCTTTAATTATTCGAAATTCCCATGATGGGTCCACTTGGAGTAATCTACAAAAGAAATAATCCTATTTTTAGGGTATTTTGAGGGAAATTATACAAAAAGAAAAGGTGCGGGGTTTCTTTCCAAATCAACTTTGGGTCAAAACTTGATTTTAAACCAACATCCCAAATTATTTTGAATCAAAACTCATAAAAGCCAATCTCTTTCAAAATTACATCTCATTTTGTCAAAATTGCATCTCATTTTGAATCATGTCAAGCCAAGTCAAAACCCAAACTTTGATTTTTGAAAATGAACCAAAAATCCATGAAAATCCAAACCCAAATCCATTTTAAACTAAAACCTTTGATTTTCTTGAAACATCAGGGATTCTTTTTTGTGGGTGTTCCCCACATCCCCACAGAGATGCCACTTTGGATATCTATGAAAAATATGTCAAAAGAAAATCAAATTCATTTCCAAAATCCAAACAAAATTCATAAACTTCTGAATTTTCTAAATACCTAAGGGATTCCTTTGTGGGTGTTCCCCACAGTCCCCACGGAGATGCTACTTTTGATATCCTTGAAACAGGGTAAAGAAATTCAAATTTCTTATGTTTTTTCAAATTTCCATCATCAAACCCTTCATGGTTTTTATCAAAATTTTCAAATCCCAAGTTTAGGCCTACAACCTACCTTGGCAAACTGTCTTTTCATCAAGTCATCCATCATTCTCACGGATTGGCTATTTCGAGGCACAATGATTATTACACTATAATCATTGTACCTCGAGGGGGCACTTGTTTACCCATAAAATTTTGCAAACAATGCAGCAAAGGCATTACAAGCTTTGGATTATAAAGTTCCAAACTTTTCAAAGCACAGAGACCTCATCTGAACTCAAATCAGTTTCAGAAACTCTTTGCTAGCTCTTTGGGAATCATTGCGGGACCTAGCACTTCCACATGTTGAAGCAAGCTTCTATTCAATGAAATACTTTCAAGTACATTTAAAGACTACTCCTCAAGGATTCAAAGCAGTTGGACATCATTTGGATCCAAACTTAGTCCAGATGATCATATACTATGCTCTGTGGGTCCCTGTGCAGAATGACATCCCATAAAAATCAAATTGGCTGAAGCTCTCAGAGGAAGCTCAAATGATTCCCAAGACAGTCCCTACAAAATTTCGGGTTGAACAGACATCATCGAACCCAAAAACCACAAGCATGTCAACTTGGGGTCAGTCTCCCCCAAGCCATGGGTTCACTGACCAAAGTCCTGCTTCCTGATATCCAAAATTGATGAAATTTGGGCAAATACTCCAAGATATCCCTGATGTCAGTTCCTCCAAGTTTAGAACCAAACCGAAGTCATTTCGGCCTCAAATAGCTGAGACAATGGCCCACTTTCATAAAAAGTCAACTGGAGAGTTGACCAACTTTTGAAAGTCAAAACAGGTTGAAACTTCTGTGACATGCTCAAAATAGTGTCAAGAAGCAACCCTCTAATTTTTGTGGCGATCAGACATCGCTCGGGCCCTAAACAGGTGAAAATGTATCACAAATGCAAAAGTCCAAAAATGGGCCTTGTCCGTGACCGCGGCCTATTCATCAAGGGAGTTGACCAACTTCAAGTGGTCAAAATGAGCTGAAACTTCTAGACACACTCAAAATAGTGTCAAGAAGCATCCTTCCAAATTTCATCAAGATTGGACTTCGTTCGGACCCCAAACAGGTGAAAATGGGTCACAAATGCAAAAGTCCAAAAATGAGCCTTGTCCTTGACTGCGGCCTGTTCATCAAGGGAGTTGACCAACTTCAGGTGGTTAAAACGAGCTGAAACTTCTATGACACACTCAAAATAGTGTCAAGAGGCATCCTTCCAAGTTTCGTCAAGATTGGACTTCGTTCGGACCCCAAACAGGTGAAAATGGGTCACAAATGCAAAAGTCCAAAAATGGGCCTTGTCCGTGACCACGGCCAGTTCATCAAGGGAATTGACCAACTTTAGGCGGCCAAAATGAGCTGAAACTTCTATGACACACTCAAAATAGTGTCAAGAGGCATCCTTCCAAGTTTCGTCAAGATTGGACTTCGTTCGGATCCCAAACAGGTGAAAACGGGTCACATATACAAAAGTCCGAAAACGGGCCTAGTCCATGACCATGGCCCGTTCATCAGGGGAGTTGACCAACTTCAGATGGTCAAAACAAGCTGAAACTTTTATGATATGATCAAAATAGTGTCAAGAAGCATCCCTTCAAGTTTCGTGGCGATTGGACTTCGTTTGGACCCCAAATAGGTGAAAACGGACCGCAACTGCAAAAACCCGAAATTGGGCCTTGTCCGTGACCACGGCTGCGGTCACGGACCCCCAAAGGACACTTCCTGCGGTTTTGGGAGGTTTTTCTCCACTCCCTTTCGAAATCAAACTTCCCAAAACTCCCCTCAACTCCCAAGAACCACCAAAAACTACCTGGAACCTTTATAAAAAGAAGACTATTTGAAAGAAGCAAACGAGGAACGAGGAGAGAGAAAAAAAGATAGAATTGAACGAACACAAGAGCATTCAAGCAAGAAAAGCAGCATCCCACGACCATTCCCTTCCTTCTTTAGTCACCAAGGTGAGCAAAAAGATTCAGAGGAAGAGGAGAAGGGTGGGGTAATTACAGAAGGCACTATGTACGTGCGGTAACGGCTATTCGAAGGATGACGTTGTCATCTTTGTTTTTCTCAGTCGGGGGGATTTCTTGGCCATTACAGAGGTTGTGAACGAGCCCCTTTGGGCCTCATTTTGTTCCTTGAAAATTATAGGTTCAAAATGACACAACTTTAGCTTCCTGTGATGCCCTTTTCGGACTTGAACAAAAGACAGTCTATAAACAAGAATGATGAATTACAAAGTTTTCAATCGATTCCGTAGTCGAATTTGATCTTCTCAATGGTCATCCAACACCCCAAGATATCATGAAAAGGGAGTTTCAACACTTGAAAAAGTTTGGAAGAAGAACCAGCACGAGCAGCACAAAAAACGGAGGCGAATAGTGACCTTACGGTCACTGTCTACCAGTGACCGTGGCCCACGGTCACTAGAAAGAGCCAGTGACCGTGATCCACGGTCACTGGCCTGGGGCAGTGACCACGGGTCACAATCACCCCCCAATTTTTCTTTTTTTTCGCATTTTTTCCTACTTTATGTACATTTTCTTGTAATTTTCAAATTAAGATCACATCTAAGACTTGAGGGAGGGGTTGTAAACTTTATAAACTCATGTAAACAACCTGCATTCCCGCGGTCAGGGCATTAGAACCTATGTAAACAAAAGGGAACTCAATGATGAACTGTAATTGATTCCCATTCTTCTTAACGCTTGAAGTGCATAAATATTGGACATTGAATCCATTATACATTTCCACGCCACATTTTAGGCGCGATCAGTGTGCCATTATCGGCCTCCGCTTAACATGCTCAAATCATCTTAAACGGGTTTCTCTAATCTTATCTCCTATTGGTATTATCCCTAAATGCTCTCGAAAATGCTCATTTCTAATTTTATATTTCCTAGTTTTACCACACATCCACCTAAGCATTCTTATCTCCGCTACATCCATCTTATGTATATGCGCCTTCTTAACTGACCAACATTCTGCTCCATATGTTATAGCTGGTCTAACGACTGTCCTGTAAAATTTGCCTTTCAATTTCGTTGGCATTCGTCTACCACAAAGCACTTCAGAAGTTAATCTCCACTTCAGCCATCCAGCTTTAATCATATACTCTACATCTTCGTTAATCTCCTCATCCTTACTAATTATCGAGCCTAGGTACCAAAAAGAATCTCTACGTGATATCTTATGGGTTTCAATTTTGACAATGGTTTCAACACTTTGTATATATCCAATGAAGTTGCACTCCATATATTTTGTCTTTGTACGACTTATTTTAAAGCCTTTATATTCTAATGTCCCCCGCCATCTCTCGAGTTTTGCATTTACATCACCTCTTGATTTATCCACCAATACTATATCATCTGCAAACAATATACACCATGGTACTTCTTCTTGAATATGCACAATTAACTCATCCATAATTAATTCAAAAAGATAAGGGCTTAAGGCTGATTCCTGATGCAAACCTATAGTCACGGGGAATTCACCTGTTTCTCCATAAAGAGTTCTCACATTTATTACTGCTCCTTCATACATATCCTTAAAATTTTCAATATAACCGCTAAGGACATTCCTTTTCTCCAAAACCCACCAAATTAAATCCATCGGTAACCTATCATAGGCTTTTTCTAAATCGATAAAGACCATGTGTAGATTTTTCCTCGTTGCTCGATATTTTTCCATTAATTACCTAAGTGAAAAGATAACTTCCATAGTTGACTTCCCAAGTATAAAACTAAATTGATTTTCAACGATCTTGATCTTCCATCTCAGTCTTTGCTCCATTATTCTCTCCAATAACTTAGTAGTGTGACTCATAAGTTTAATTCCTCGAAATTAGTACAATTTTGTATCTCCCTTATTCTTATATATAAATACTATAATGCTTCTTCTCCATTTATCTGGTATGTTTTTTGTCACAAGTATCTTATTACATAACCAACTAACCACAACCTTTCATAAGCATTTTCATACTGCTATCAGAATATCATCTGATCCTATAGTCTTTCCTCTTTTCATTCACTTCAATGCTTGAAATCGGCAGAAAAAACTAGCGGAGTTCCTACTTAAATACATACTGGGTAAATTTTGGACAGATTTTGAACCTAGGGCAAAGGGAGTAAACCCACGGTTATGTAACCAGCCTTATTCGATTACTTGCTTGTGGAGACCAGCTGTATCCTCGATTTTCTTGTCTTCCTTTTCCCCCCACAGGTCATGAGAGCCAACAACTAATACAGAAGTCCTTTTCCCCTTTGATTGAGCCACATGTGGCTCATTTTAGCCCCAACTCCCAAGAAAAGACTGGAAGGAACTACAAATTACTATTAGGCTTAGAATTTTCTTTTTCTTTTTTAAAGAAGGATTTAGTTGACAAAAGCAGGCCAACAAAATTGGGATATTGGGTGTAGTCGTCTACCACCGGAGAGAGAGAGAGAGAGAGAGAGAGATTACATGGAAGAAAGAAGGAGGGTATGTGTAACTGGTGCTGGAGGGTTCGTGGCATCATGGCTGGTGAAGCTGCTACTATCAAAAGGATACATGGTCAACGGTACTGTTAGAAACCCAGGTACGCCTTTTCCTCTTCTTTTTAACATCTCTTTGTATCTAGCTGTCAGCCATCAGATTACTGCTTTTGGCCTATTCATTTCCATAAGAATGAATTGCAGATGATGAAAAGAACAGCCATTTGAAAAGGTTAGAGAAGGCAGAAGAGAACTTACAACTCTTTAAGGCAGACTTGCTGGACTACAACTCTCTCTATGCAGCCATTGAGGGATGCAGTGGGGTCTTCCACGTTGCATCTCCACTTCCACCATTCACTGTGGCCAATCCAGAGGCAAGATTTTTATCCGCCGTTTGATTGATTCCCAGTTCCCACTTGTTTCTGCTGGTTAAACTTGCAAATTCAAGATATGCAAATGCAATATTGATTGTCTGAAAGTGCAGATCCTCTGCCTTCCAATTCTTTGACTTACACAAATTCTGAATTGAAGGAGTGGAACTCCACGATAGCACCCACCTATTAAAAATTTGTACCCCTTAAAACAAAATTTATTCCAATAAATTGGGTATCCCCAAAACTAATTCAAGTATGAGTTGGTCATGCTTAGAATAATTTAAAAAATGTGATACCATGTTACTAAATGATAAAAAATAAAAAAATAGAAAGTGACATCATTTTACTAACTCCAACCTAGGTAAAATTTGTGGATGTTAATAAACCAGGGGACTTCGTTTTGAGCAGCCCATAGTTTCAATTGGTGTGCCCTGCGTTCTACTATTTTAATTCAGGATTTTTCATATTCAAACCTTGCTATTGATAAGATCACTTATCCTTCTTTTCTTGGATAAAGTGATCGTTCATTTAAATTCATTTTAGAGGTGAATTACTTACACAAGCCCTTGAATTCATTTTAGAGGTGAATTACGCAATGGAGCCCAACAGTTCATCTGGGCGAAAGTTTATCCAAGCTAGGCCAATTTATTAATTTTGCCAAATGTTCATGCCTATCCAACTCATATGCAAGATTCTTGCACACAGTTGTTGGATGGCTCAATGGCCTTGGGATCCATCTTTGCGTGGATAGGCTCCAGATTCCAGAACCACTTTCGAGTATTAACGATTCACGGTAAAAAAAAAATTTGCAGGTCGGCTAGGTCTGCTTCCTGTAGCATTTTTAGGTCTTGGCCCGGGCTACTTAAATTCAGCGAGAACAATAGGTCCTAAAAAAAAGAGTCAAAATCCATTCCAGGCTTCTGTCAGGCTTGGACATGTCCGGCCTAAAAGCAACTACACACAAGAAGGTACTTTTCAAGTTGGTTTAATATGGCCTCTGTGGGGCAACCTTGGAGCGAGCTCAGTCTGCTATGGGCTGGATATGAGCTGACCTCTTAGGCCTACAATTTGTGATTTGGCCCATTAGTCCTGTCAATAGTAACATGAGCCCAACTAAGTCTGGAGCACCTGAAAAAGGACCGGACTAAATGATCCGGCCCCTCTGAACAAATACAGCTTATATGGGCCTAGAAGTGTCACTTGAATCCTAAAAGAGAAAAAAAAAAACCTTCAACACGAGCTGCTGAATGAGCTTCAACCTGGGTTGGGTCTATTGACATAAAAGTCAAACCTCAAAGTCACTGGTCTGAGTTAATTTGGACGCGAGCTATCTGATCCAAGTGTTCAAAGCAAAAATTTTTATTCAGTTTTCCAAGCTTTGCTACTTGTTATGCAGACCGAATTGTTGGAGCCTGCTGTAAAGGGCACACTTAATGTACTCAATGTGTGTTCTAAGACAAGAGTAGAACGAGTAGTTGTGGTTTCCACTATTGGTGCTGTTACGTTGAACCCAAACTGGCCGCCAAATAAGCCCATGGATGAGGACTGCTGGACAGATGTGGACTACTGCAGGGAAAGTAAGGTAACAGCTCAAAATCTATCACCGCAAACTAGTTTATGCGGAGGTAAAAAAAATTTTCAAGGTTCATTCATTTGGATGACCCGAGTTACTATAAGTGATAGCTATATTGTTCTGTTTGATATCCAATTATATGTAAATAGAGTAATTAAGTATACAAGTTGGTCTAGTTCAGGGATCCAAATGTGGCCTTGATGAATACAGTTTAAAAGATATCTGATGGTAGTCGAATGATCATACATGAATAAATGGTGACCATAGATGACTTGGGTGAATATCCACTGGGCCTTTCCATCCTGGAAGCTGGATATCCCGCCCAGAAGCGGGATGTACTTCTGCAGAAGCTAGAGTTGAGCCCATCTCTTGACAATGTATACTGGGCTCAGCCCAGGCCAGGGCTTCCCCAGATGCTTTGATTTTGATCTAATAAGGCTATCCAAGGTATTACATTGGCTCAGACCAGAGTCACAAATACGGTGGGTATTTTGAAATTGCCTCATAATGATGAGGATACATGCGGAAGCAAAAATAGTTTGAAAATATTGCAATGAATGACAACCCTTAAAATGCAAATATTTCCATGTAATGCTATAATATTTTGTTAATTTTTGCAAATTTTGCATAAATGTAAATGTGTTTTGAATATATTTGCATTTTTAGCATTTTAAATATGGACTTTGATCCAGTGAGAACTGTTCTCACGGAACTTCGTGAAAACTTTTTTATGGGGCCCACTTGTGGGTCCCATTTGGAGATGGAACCACGGGGAATGAAAAGATCAATGTGAGACAGCCTCAAATATGGCCCCAATTACATGTCCCTAATTTCTTCATCCGTAGCCCATAAATCCATTCCATTAGAATCGGTGTACAATCAATCCAACGGTCTTAAAAATTCGAGTCTAATCGAAACTTGGGGCATGTGGCTATCAATAGGGCCCTATGTATTGTAAGATCTGAATTGGGAGATAGATGAGCCCTACTTAGACTTGTCACAAAAAAAAAATTTTGTGAAAACTGTTCTCACAAGAATTTTACCATTTAAATATATGCCACTACTTCTTTTAGTTATATTAACTTCCAACTGCTTTTACCATTAAAATTTTCAAATTCTCCATTTGCCAACAATGCCATTATTATACCCAAAAAGAAATTTGGGAACCACTCTGTTCATTATTTTTTCCACTAGAAATTCTGTAGTTTGGAAGTCTAGGAGCCAAATGGTTCCAAACCTTCTGAACCGCTCACCTCAACAAAATGGATGAATGTGATGAGGTGCTTGGACACAACATTTCAATATCTAAAGAAAATGCCACCCAACAATTAGTAACCTAATCTAACTACTAAACTGTAAAGATATCAAGAACACCTTTTACCCTAGTTGTAAACACCACTTACCCTAGTAGTAAGGGGTATTGGTTTTTAACTATTTGACCAGGGTTCAAACCTGGTCAAACACCTTTTCTCATCCGAGGACATGTAACCTCGTCAGAAGGTTCCCCAACCTCATTCAAGGTATCTCTCCTCACCAGAGGACTAGGGGTCCTAGCTACGCAAGGCTAAGGCACCAAAAAATTGTGTGTGTGTGTGTGTGTGTGTTGTTGTGGGGGGGGGGGGGGGGGGGGGGGGGGGGGGGGGGGAGGGGGTTGGAAACTGGAAAGATCTCATTACAATAAGTTACTTTAAGGGGCCATTTGGAAGCTCTAGTATAATTAATAAGAATTAGTTCAATATTTAAGGTCTAAAATAAAAAGGCGTTCTAATTTACAATTACTTTTTTTAGTAAATTATAAAAATAGCTCTTGTTTCATGAGGTAATTGAGTCCATCTTTTAGAAATTAATATAGAACCCATTGTTTGCACCATATTGAAAATTTTATGAGGTTATAATCATCTAAATACTTGCAACCTCTGCAATATCCACCTCCATCTGCTTTAACTAAAATAGCTTTATAAGAAAGAAACCCCTCCAATTATTTTTTTTTTTCAAAGACAAAAGCTCTAATTCATAAATAAGGTTTAAAATTAAAAAACACAACAATCAAAAGTTTACCAAATGCTCTAATTTGTAACTAAGCTTTAAATCATAAAATAGTATCTTATTTTTAGAATTACCAAATGCCCCCTAATGGCTTACTTGATAAATTTAATTGAAATAAAGCTGATTTAACTAGCTGGTTTAAACAAAAAAACTGTTACAGTTAAACCCTTTCACAAATAGATTGTTTAAAATGCATCATTACTTGTTATACTGTAAAACTAATATGGACAAATTTTTTATATAATAAAAGTAGTACAAGCAAACTTATTACAAAACTAAAAAGTACACATAATATTATAAAAGTTAATACAGGTGCATGAAATGAAGTTGGCTCCTCAAGCCCAATGTAAGAGAGAGAGAGATGAAGTTGGGTCCTCAAGCCCAATGTACGAGAGAGAGAGAGAGAGAGAGAGAGGAAGAAGAAGAAGAAGACATATAAGCCTTTCTTTCTGGAGGAACAAGTTAAGTTTTTCCCACTTTATGGTAGTATGGTTTGGAATTCTACATACTTGAATACTACTTAAAATCCTATTTCATGCTGAAGGTGTCCTATAAGTGGTACCGTATTGCCAAGACAACAGCAGAAAGAGAGGCATTGAAGTATGGAGAGAACAGTGGGCTCGACGTTGTAACAGTTTGTCCATCTAACGTCTTCGGACCACTACTGCAACCCACCATGAACACCAGCAGCCAGGTTTTCATTGACCTATTTAAAGGTATTTCCTTGTGCTAAATAAAGTCATGTCCTTACTCCTTACCTTATAGTATTCTGTTGGGATTAACTATAAACATGTGTAAGTACATATGTATGTATCGTCGATTTTCAGGCCCACCTGCACCCACTATCCTCCTAAATGATCAATCTACGACCTTCACATATAATTCCATTGGTATCTGAGTTGGTGAGGCACCTTCATTTTACAGAAATAACCAGAGATTGAAGGACTAAGTGTTTGTGGGTGTGTAGATGCTTGACTTACAAAAAACAAGCTTTGAAGCTTTATAATAGTAGGTTCCTTTTTACTGCAATCAAGTAAGTCATGGGGTAGCCTTTCAAACTACTACTCCCCCGGCCCATGATTATTACCATTTTATTGGGGGACTCCTACAGCTCAGGCCGTTCCAAGTCAGGGACCTATAGTAGTAAATGGAAGGCCCATATTTTGACTGGACATTATGGTAAGACATTGACTAGGGCTAGTTCATAATTTGGATACATTTCCCAGCCAAATTTGGGTCCACTTCAGTATCAATCGGGTTGGTCCACATTTATATGGTGCATACCCCCTTGAATTCTCGAATGGTTATATGTGTCATGTATTAGTTGGTCTTGAGCGCAACCATATAGATCATAATGGAGCAGTGCGACCATTTAGCTAATTGTCCAATATCTGCCCCTGGTAACATTCAACTTGGTATTCAGGTCTATATCAGGTACATGTCTTCAAAAACTTAATCAGGTCCAAATTTGGGTCCGCAGTCCACCCCACATAAACCCATCCTGTTTGCATCCGTAAAACCAACAAATACAGTGACAGATGCATAGCTATTCCATCTTTGGCCCATTTTTAGTTTTCCTTGAATGCAAATTATTGCTAGAGGGATTTACGCAAAAAATCATAGAAGGGGACCCCTAAGCCACATAACTCACCCATTATGGGTGCCTGAGAGTAGTCAACATCAAAGTGATGAGTTCGATGCTCGTTACCCTTGCATAGTATCACCTTCCTTCCTGCTACTCTCCTCTCGGCAACTCTTTACACACCAAGTCAACTTAGCCTCTTCTTTTCTTCAGTATCTTCTTTATGTTTTCCTTCTTCTTTCTTCACCCCCACACCCATCTTTCTACAACCCAAAGTCCACAGCCGGGTTCAATCCATACTGTTCTTCCTTCTTCTTCTTCTTCTTTTCTTTCTTGCTTCTCTTCTTCTTCTCTCTTCTTTGAAGCAATAAACACTAAGAAAAGCCTCTAATATAACAACCTAAACCCCAGATCCTCACCCCCTAAACCCCAAATCCTCACCCCCTACGTATTCAAATTCACATGCATTTCATTAAAAGAACCATTAAGTTTTGAACAAGTCAAGGATGAGAAGGAATATGAGTGGGTCATGATGGGTGTCTTTCTTTTTCCCCTTCTTGTTTGAATAGGTTCAAAACAAAACATCATCATCTGGAAGAAGAAAACAAATATCCCATGTCTCTGGTTTTTTTTTTCTCCGTCCAATTATTATTAACAAGGTCATCAACAATAGAATACAAATCCACACAAGTTATAAACGAAAAACAAAAGAAATGAAAATAAAATAAAAATAAAACAAATAGACAAATATCAAAAACGAAGGAACATGAAGAAACAAAGAATCGTGAAGAAGAAGAAGAGAAATGAGGAAGAAAGGGAGAAAGGTGATGATGTGCAAAGGTAACGAGCGGCAATTTCAGTGCTCCCATATTCGATTGAAAAAAAACACAGGAGAGGTCCAGGCACTCATATCTTGGGTGAGTTTTGTGGTTTAGAGGTCTCCTTCCATGAATTTTTTTGATAAAATCTTCTTGTTTCCAATACTTTTTTTGTTAAACTGTCTTTTTGTTGGCCCACTTTCAAAGCCCTAGAGACCATGTACTGTCCATTGGGAAAAATCTTCAGGAGTTGAACAATCTATAGTGGTATCATCAGGACTAATGCTTCATTCCCTTCTATTTCTCTGAATAATGCATGAGGTGTGTCTTGGCAGTTTATCGCCTTCATGAACACTCAATGCATGCCATCTGAGAATTTCCATCCACAAAAGATTATTCTTATGATTGTAGTACAAAGGCAAAGACTACAATTTTTCCTTCTAATGATATGATTCCTTTCGTTTTTTTAAAAAGGGCAATTTGAGACTATAGAAAACGGAATTTGGACAATCGTCGATGTCCGAGATGTAGCTGAAGCATTGCTGTTGGTGTATGAGAAGAAAGAAGCATCTGGAAGATACATTTGTGCCCCCCATCCTGTTCAAGTTCACAGTTTGGTTGAAAAGTTGAAGAGCATGTACCCCAGCTATAACTATCCTAAAAAGTAGGTATCTTAACTGATTTAGGGAAGTTAATTATATTAGAGGGGTCTCAATCCATCAGACCTGTTTTTTCTTTTTCTTTTTTTTTTTCATTTTTTTCTCTTTGACAGTTACATAGAGGTGGATCCAGAAGCAAAACCAAGTTCAGAGAAATTGAAGCGGTTGGGTTGGGAATGCAGGTCATTGGAAGAGACCATTGCTGACAGTGTTGAATACTACCAAGAGGCTGGTATTTTGAACAAGGATTAGATCACTTCTGGTTTGGTTTCTTTCGCTACTATTTTTGTATATACATCAAATTCTGTGGAAAGGGCAGTACTATATCCTCAGCGAATAGAACATGTTCTTGTTGCTTTTCATTGCTTAAATTTTCTAAGTCGGACCTGATATCTGGTTGTTTAGAACCAAAATAATTAGCAAACTCATCTTTTGCAATACAAGAGCAACTAGTGTAATTGTTGGATTCCAACTCATAGGCCTAAGAACCAAACAGTGAAATGAAGGTTAGGGTGTCACTTGCATTTCTTGTATTGTTTTCGGATGGTTGAGATGGATATGGATAGCTTACTTTCCATGGACTTGATTTACTAGTGGGGAATAATTTCAGCAAACTATTTGATAGCCATTTGTGGATTTTTACCTTCAATTTCTTCAATCGAGCTCATTTGATGACAAGGCAATCCTCAGAATTTCAAGAAATTCATCCTGGAAATAACCGAGCACAAGGGACATTCGTGAATGAATAACATTTTGAGGTGCCTTGGGAAAATTTTAAAAAGAGAAAGTTTCATCTATGGAAATCCTGAGCAAGAATAGTGAAGGAGCTTTAATCCCTACCGTCCACGAAAGTGGGGCCCCTGCATTGAAGGTGGTAGAGTGAAAATCCCGCACAGCCCAACAAGTTCCCCTCTGGGAATGTTAGGCTAAAATCTGGGCATCCAAGATTTTAGAGAAACACTTTTAGGAGTTCGAATACTTTGAAACTGGCTAGCAGCTTGCCTCATTTTGTTAATTATTTATTACAATCTCAAAGGAATAAAGTTGAGAAACTAAACTGAGTTGCAGCTGTTAGTTCTACTATTACCTTTCCCAACAGACACTGCTTAAGGAAAGGGCATCTTCCTCTCTAACACCATTTCCACAAAGTGGTAGAGAAGGAATGGTATACCCAGAACTGAAGCCCCTCATGCATAGTCAAGGAAAACAATACTGCAAGGGCGTGTTTGAAAAAATTCCTCCAATCTATTTGGTTTTTGTTGGAAATGTTCAACCAAAGGGAGGATTTTGAAATTCCATTTGAACAAAACAGCTTTTGTAGAATTTAAAATTCTCGAATTTAAAATTCTCCGAGACAAGAATTCTTACACTCGTAATAAAGAAACAGGACAATAATTACGTAGCAAAGAAAAAAAATTTAAAGACAATTCACAGCAAAGAAAAAAAATTAAAAGACAATTCACAGCATAAAATTCTCAATTAGACACAATTGTGCCAAACAATTTCCTATACATGATGGTCTACAAGATCAATTTTAACTGCCGCCACACTCATGGTTAAGTGGTGTTACACCTTAGTATCACAAAAAATACCCGGCGATCACAAACAGTTCAATAGATTTAAAATGGTTAAGTGGTGTTGCACCATGGTATCACAAACAACACCCGACAATCACAAACAGTTAAATAGGTTTAAAATGGTTAAGAGGTGTTGCACCTTGGTATCACACGCAAAACAGTTAATAAGATTGCAAAAATTCTCTTCATGCACAAAAAAATTCATTTTCTAACAGGAAAAAAATTAAAAATCAGAAAATTAAACTCCTTGTTCCTATCAGGAATCATCAATGCAGGTGCTGCACAGATTATCTAAATAATAACAACAACAATAACAACAACAACAACAATAATGTGGTAAAACCAAATAATTAGGTAAAACCAGAAAACAGAAAGGCTACATTCCTAACTTCCAAAAAAAAAAAAAAAACCATTTATTCAATCTGAACTTTTAAGAGCTACCTCACCTCATCTCCTTCCATTCCAAAGCCCTAATTCTGATACAAAGTGCAAAAAAAATGACAAGAACACAAACATTACTCCTCCTTCTACTTCCTTCCATAAGCCTCAAGAGCCTCCCCAGTCGACCTGCAAATCCTCCATTGCTGCAACATTTCCGCCCCCATCTCCTCATAAAACCTTATGGCATTCTCATTCCAATCCAGCACCACCCACTCCACCCTCCCATACCCCATCTCCACCGCCTTCTCCGCCACCACTGACAGCAGCATCCGCCCAAATCCCCTCCTCCTGTAACACTCCCTCACAAATAAATCCTCTATGTAGAACCCCGGCTTCGCCAGAAACGTCGAGTAGTTCGGAAAGAAGAGAACAAACCCACCCACAATCCAATCTCCTCCCTTTGAAGATCTGAAGGTCTCTGCTTCTGGGTCATCAATGGGGCCCACCAGATGGACGTTGCGGATGATTTTAGAGAAGGGGGAGTCTGGGTTTTGCTGGGGTGGGTGGGGAGGTGGGGTGGAGGAGATCTCGAGGATGAGGACGGTGAAGGAGTGGAAGGGGCGGAGGTCGTGGTTGAAGAGGGTGGCGGAGAGGGAGGATTCGGTGGCGGAGCAGAGGTGAGTCAGGCGCTCGGATACCGCCATTTGGTGGATTAGACGGTGGATGTGGGGTACGTCTTCTATGTCTGCGAGACGGATTCTGACGGCCATCGGGTGGTTTGCTGCATGGTGATCCGCCGATGCGGTGGGGGCGGCGGCTGCCATGAGGTTGTGTCGCTGCTTTCATTTTGTTTGGAGGGTTCCGCTGTTTTGATGGATTTTGGATTAGGCAGGAGTGATAGATGAGGTTAGTTATATGCCGCCCCGATGTTCTGAGTTGCCCACTTTAATATATCCGAAAGTCTTCGGATTTGATTGTGGATCATCCATTTTTCCCTTTTCTCTTGTGTTGTAGTTTTTAGGGTTGTAAAATAGGTATCCGATTATTCAATTATTTGAATGTTTCAATTCGTTAATAATCGAATTTAAGAACTCATAAGTAAATCGAGTCCTGTTCCACTTTGGTTTCGACCCGTGGACTTGAGTCCGATATATTATCCTAATTTTTGAAATTTTTTTTCTAAAAATTAGCTTTTTTCTAAAACATTCTCTACATAGACTTAGACCCGGATCCAAACCCACCTCAATACATAGTTTCGATTCCGATTCTGAGTCCATCAACTCCTTAACGGTTCTGGTTCCGAATCCAGAAAACTGATTCCGAACAAGTCCGGTTCCAATTCCAAGTCCACCTCTCACTACTGGTTCCTTTTTCGGGTCCACCATGGACCTGGATCGGAATCGACCCGTTTACGACCCTAATAGTTTTCCTCAATTTCAACACACTTTTCTTTTGTAGGTTGTTTTCATGAAATTGAGTTATCTTAGAATTCATGATAAATGGTAAAATGGGTTGGATTGGATATAAGGTGAAGGTCTTGATGGGGTTGTGACTTTTTAGTTTCTAATTAAGGCGATGGGTGGATAATTATTTTAATCAAAAGAATAAATATTTAATGATCAATTATTGATGCATTTAGAAGTGCGAGACTCCGAAGTGCAGCTAGAGATCTATTTGCATTCCGAAGATTAGAAAGCTTGGTAGATCTATTCGCCTCTACCTTTGCATTTGGGATAGAATGAATATCACAACCCTAGGCCCCCCTATATCTTATATATGCTAGTTCCAAAAAGTCACACTTTCTAAAGAGTTTTTCGCTAGAAACCCAAATCCTACTAATCTAATTAAGAGTCTTATCTTGGTTTAGATTAAGTCTTTTTATTATAGTGGGATATCAACTTCTTTATTAGCCACTGCCATGCTTGACCTGACGCAGGACCCATGGCATGTGGGCCACACGATTTCCAACAGTTATGAGTTTTTATCTTTGTTTCTTCCATTTTATCTACTTTGATAGAAATAAATTTTTCAAAATTCTTATGAATTTAATTGTATGAAAAAGAAGAAGAAAGAAAGAAAGAAAGAAAAAGTGAGATAAACCCATTAAGATATCTCTTGGGGTCTGTTTGTGCAACAACAATTACTGCAGAAACCTTAAGAAGAAAAGGCGCAATGATTTCCAGCGCCTTCCTATATTATTTGGTGCAGGTTGTGAAATCATCATCGCCAAAATAAGTTCTGCGACAAAGGAAATGCAAGCGTTTACCAAACGCTCCCTTAGCGTTAATGAGAAACTTGAGTAGTGTCTGTGGATACTCCCTATATTGACTAGAGAAACAAAGAAGTTTTTCTCTTCCTCACACTTGAATCCTGAATTCAGATTGCTAGGGCTTTCACTCAGAAATTCTAAGTTAAATGAAGATTAAGGTCTCACTTCAGAAATCCTCCGAATTTCAAGAAATTTATCCCACGAACAAATGAGCACAACGAAGAGTCGTGGATTAAAAACATTTTGAGGTGCCTTCGGAAAATTTAAAATGTTGAAGTTTTCATCTAGGTAAGTCCTAAGTGAGAACAGTGCAGGAACTGTAATCCCTACCGTCCACAAAAGTGGGGCCCCCCCCATTAAAGGTGGTAACCCGGACAGCCCAACAAAGGTCCCCGAGGAGAATGCTAGGCTAAAGCCTGGGCATCCAAGATTTCAGAGCAACATAAGGAGTTTGAATAGTTTGAAATTGGCTAGGAATTTACCTCATTTTGTGAATTATTTATAACAATCTCATGGAATCGAGTTAAGAAACTAAACTGAGTTGCAGCTAGAGCTGGCAATATGTCTTCCAACCGACTAACCCAACACTAATCCAATGCGCTTCTAACCTGTCAAATCCAACCCGCAATAAAAATGGGTCAGGTTAAGTCGAATGTTTCCTAGCCCACAAAAAAATTGGTCGGATTAGGGTTGGCCCGCTTAACCTGTCTAATTTAAATAAGAGTTCTACCTGTTATATATCTTAATGAATCTTAATGACTTTCTAATTTTCTACTTTGTTTACAATTGGTAGTTTCCATATCAGCAAATATAATCTTTGCATGAATCCTATTGGTTATAATATCCTCTTCTTTACAAATTATTCACTCTAGCTAATATTAGTGTTAAGTTCTTTATTCTTTTGATACTCTCCTTCTCTTTTTTTATGATGAATACCATACTCCTATTGTAGAATTGTACATCCTAGATGAATGATTATTTTGTAAAATTTATTTTAAATGGTGATCTTCAAATATGGATGGCCATCAATGGGCTAGATTGAAATTGGCCAAACAAGCATTGGCTGCTCTCTTTTTTTTTTTTTTCCATTTGCAAACTCAAAGCTCAATCAGGTTTGTCTTTTTCAACATTGTTATTTTCTCATAAATTATAACACCTAATTATTATTGTTTATCAATTTCATATATTATATATTTGTAATATATGAGAAATAATTTATGATGATTATCTCAAAAGTTTGACCACCATGGTTCAAGTAGAACGGATAAGCATGAAAAAATAATAACAATAATATTTATCAGGTTCAACATTCTAAAATATAATTGCTTCTATAAATATATGTGAGTCAATTGTTAAAGTAGATGTAATGGCTAGGGTCCTTTTTTTCATGTATTTAATCCTCTTTAGATAAAACTTTGCAGACAGAGCTTGGATGGTGCACTGGGTAGACTTGTTTCTTAAACCTCATGAGGTCATGAGTTTGAATCATGGTAAAAAGGTTTCCTAGTTAGATCCTATCCCAACCCACGTCTAATACTGGCTAGGCGGGTTAACCCAACCCGACGTATCATGGGCACAGGTGGCAAACTTTCAACCCATCTCTAAAATGGGTCAGGCTCGGGTTGGGATAAAAAAGTTGACCCCACCCCTAATTTGACCCGTATTAGCCTTAGCCTGACCCATCTCGTTTGACCCTTCCCAGGAGACACTACTTAATTTTAAAGACATGACATCTTCCTCCTACCACCATTTCCATGTAGTTACAGAGAAGGAATGGTATACCCAGAAGCCCTTCATGCATAGTTAAGGAAAACAATACTAAGGGCATATTTGCAAATAGTCTCAAGTTATCTTTTAAAATTTATGAAAATCTATTTCTTTTGCTTTTTGTTGAAATTTAAAATGCTCTACTAAAAGAAGAATTTTGGAATCCCACAATTCCACAATTTTTCAAGGCATGAATTTTTAGAATTCTTATAAAGAAACAAGTCAATAGAAAAAAAAATTGAAAAATAATTCACAAGATAAAATTATTTATCAATTCAAATATCTTGTAGCGCTTTATCCAACTCAATTGTACCAACCAATTTCATTTCCATGATGCACTAAAAAATCAATTTTAATTGCCAACACACTCATGATTAAGGGGTGTTGCACCTTCGTATCATAATCATAAACATAACCAGAGATCACAAATGGTTAAATAGATTTTAAAATATTCTCTTTATGCACAAAAAAGTCCTTTTCTAACAGGGAAAAAATTGAAAATCACAAAAATAGACTCCTTTGTTCCTACCAGGAATCATTAGCGCAGCGCAGGTGTGGCAGAAATTATCTAAATAATAATAACAACAATAATAATAAAGTAAAATCGTAAAATAAGAGGCTATCATCAAAGCTTCATCTTAAACAAAACAACAAAGGATGAAAAAACACACAATTGTTATAAGATGTATTATCATAGGTGGATGCCCACATTGGGACCCACATGAGATAAGGGGATTACTTAGGGTTAGAGTCTTTCCCTATTAGGTTGCTTGGGGAGGAAGCAGTCTTATTCTATAAATAAGATGCTCCTCTCCCTCTATTATATACGCACACATCTCATTAATAAGAGCTCTCTCTCTTCCTCCCTCTACTCTTCTGTTTTCTATTACAATACGTTATCAGCACGAAGCTCTCTTCTTCTTCTTCTTGATAAGTTTTGATCTCTAAAATTTGCACTTCCAAAATGAGGTTAGTACGGTTTTTCCTTCTAATTATTACGAGTGTGAATTCTTTTATAATTGTTGATCGATGGCCTAAGGGGTTTGATTACTAATATGATATTGCTTTTTATCCTTCTCTGTGGTATTTTCTACAACCGAGGGATGGTCGTGGTTCTGGAATAGAGCTGACATCTCTTCATTGAGTTCCATAAAACCAAGCACTTTGCCCAACATATAATGTTGACAGGTAGTATTGCTTAAAAAAAGCTGAAAATCCTTCCCTCTAGAATAGAAATTCTTACCAAAGCCTTCCTCATGGTGGATATTATTGTTAAGAGACAACTGAACCCCAATCTACCAAGAATCTAGTGAAGAATCATGAAAGAAATTAGAAATTTCAGAAACAGGATCGATTTTCCATGTTTTTCCGATTTAGATTGTGGTGCATGGATGGGCCACCTGATGGTAGATCTAGACCAGGGATCTAGTTTAGGACTGCCGGGCAATCTTGACGACTTAGTCCCTCAGTGGATTCGGCCCAGTTTGGCCCACCATCTAGTTGACTCTCAAAAAAAAAAAAAAAAAAAAACCTGTATGTGAATAACATATTCTCAACTTGATCCCTCGGAACGGCCCTCATTGCATCTGTGCGTCTGAGGCTCCAGAAGACGCCTTTCCCTTCCTCTTCAAAAGATGATATTAAGATTTATGAGAATACGACAAGCCTAGGTTTTCTTAACCTAGGCCAAGTCAGACGATGTCGAGTTTGGGTCAGAGCAATATAACCCATGGCAAAGCCTAGTCCAGTACAGGAAAGGAGTGCAGGTCGGGTCAGACTGACCTGTTTACAGAGCGCAGCCCGCTGTAGCAGTAATGCAGTCAGAGAATGGTTCACCATTAAAACTTCAAATGGCTATATCTTGACCATTCGATGTCCGATTGGAAATCCATTTGTGCCTACGGAAAGCTCGCAAGCAAATCTACACATTGGCACCAAAAGGAGGACGATTCAAAAGTTAAGTAATTTATCCTTATTTTTTGATCTTTTATTAGTTTGCTAATCATACACCTGCAGTTATCTTTATTCCTTTTATATCTGCAAGTATTTATAATTTTATATTGAGTGATAAATAATTTATTATTTCTTATAAAAAAGAGATCATGATAAAATTGAAAATCACGGATAATAAATAGAACTAGAAGTTCTATAAAAGTAATAAGAACCCGAAGTTTCATACGATATTTAGAACTAAAAGTTTTATATGGAATTAATAACCCGGATTCGAAATTCCGTAAATTCGTTTAGTCTATGAATTAAAAGTTCTTTCGAATTCGGACCAGAAGATTCTTTGGTTATTTTACTCTGAAACCAGAAGTTTTTAGATCCACAATATGTACTCGAAGATTCATATTCGTAATCAAACTTGGAGCTTTGATTTCTAAAGATTCAAAATAGTGTAGATCGATACAAAGGCCATGAAATCAAACCTGAAGTTTTGATACAACCAGAAGTTGTGATTCAAACCTGAAGCTTTGATAGAACCAGCAGTTCTAAGAATCTAAAGCTCTATCTCTAGCCTGAAATTTTGACAGAATTAGAAGTTCTGATTTGTCAGTTAAGAACCCAAAGTTCTAACTTTCTAATTGGCCAATTCTTTATTATATTTTGTCATCGGATATTGAGAACCCGAAGTTCTATTTTTATTTGCTTGTTATTGGTAAATCGATCTTTACACACTCTAAAAAGCTTGGTGATACTATCAAAGTCGGAAATAAGATATCCCTAGAGGATATGGCATGTGCTCTTATTTTCTGTGCCATTATATCCTTGTTAGACAGGGATGATCACCAACAGATAGTCATACACCCAATGCGTAAAATAAATGCCAAATTAGTCAAGCAGAATGTAACACTGCAGCCCAACTTAATTTGGTTTAACGATTAATTAGTGAAGTTTCGATACTATTCATAGCGCGTTTAAGTTAAGCTTGTTGTTTTATTCTTTGAGATTCGTTTCGGGTCACGGAGAAGGAATTGAGTTGAGTTAAACTTGGTTTAAGCCGTCTCGAGCGTTTTTTCGTAATTTTTGATTTTGTATGGGTTCGTCGTTCATGCACCATCTCAATGTCAACAGGTGTATTTTGTGGAGCTCGTCAACTTTCGTAACTATCTCGTACGTTAACAAGGTCGTTTGTTTCCGTTGGACCGTTAATTGACTTTAACTGTAATTCTTCCAAACTATTGGACTTGTATCCAAATTTGCAGAACTTATCTTATATAAGAGCAAGCCACCGACTCTCTCTCCCTCATCTCCTTCTCTTGCACGCCAGTTCTCTCTCTCTCTATTCTCTCCTCCTTTTCTTCCTACTCTCTCTTTTCTCTTCTTCTTCTTCCTTACAATCAACATAGAGAAAGGGGAGACTTCTTGCGCACCGGGTGCTCATCTTCTCGTTGGGTTTGCCGGTCTCCTCTCTACCTAACGTCTCTCTCTCATCTTTGCTTTCTTCTTTCTTATCTCCTTGTCGTGAACAAGGCTCTTGCACCCTCCTTCCGGTTCATCTCCGGTGAGTAATTGCGTCACGGTCTCCGTATGAGTTTTGAGTGTGGTTGCACTACATGCACCCTTTTTCTTTGACTTACTCTTAGCATGCATGGTTTTAGGGTTTGCATTTTCGGTATTGTTTGGGCCAAAGAATAGCTAAATTAAGGAAAGAGCGTATTTAAGGCAAATATAAATACAGTAGGGATGAATACATGTTGGTATACTTTAATTTTGTGTCTCTTTTACTCTTTCTCTCAAGTGTGTAATGTTTTGACAGCCCTTGAGCATCGTATAAACGTGATACATGTTGTTTTTATGAATGAAAAGTAGGTACTATAGATGTTCTGCTGTGTACAGAACTTAGTTGTCCGACCGATCAGAATTGGGGTCCGATCAATCGGACACTCCTAGAACTGAAATTCGACCGATCGGGCTCAAAGCCGACCTATTGGCCCTGTGTAACACTCCGATCCCCTTTGAGCCGGATTAGTGGCTCATTAGTGTGTTTTGTTTTGATTATTCCTTTCGGATTTGGTTTTGGGCCTTGAATAGGTAGTTGAGTGACCTTTGACCTGGAATAGGTAGTTCTAAGCCCTTTTTCGTAATTTTGCTTTTGTTTTGCTCATATCATCTTTGCATCATCTTGGTGTCAGCACGCGTATTTCGTTGAGCTCGACAATTTCCGTAACTGTCTCAGAATCATTTGGAGTCAATTGGGGAAGATGGACCTTCATGTGACTTAAACTGTAAATAGCTTAAACTCCATGGATCTTGTTTTAAACTTCAAAACCTATATAAATGAGTCATGCTCCAGATGTCTCTCCCTTGCTCATTTCATTTCTTCAACGTGCATGCAAACTCCAGGAGACCCTCTTCACTTCGGTTGTTTCTCTCTCTCTCTTTCGATTGGGGTTTTGCTACTCTTCGTGGATTGGGTTCTTCTTCATTCTCTCATCTCTGTCTATTGCTTGAGGTAAGTGGGTTCTTTGTGTTTCTTCTCCCAATTGTACCTCTCATTCTCTGATTGCTCTGTCTTCATCTCATGCATGGTGTATCTCTTTGCTTTGCTTTGATTCTAGTGGATTTGGAGCTTGTTTCAGAGGATTTGTCAGATTTGAGGCAAGTATAAGTACAGGCTTTGATAACACATATGGGTTGTTTCTTTGATTGCTTTGATTCACTCTTATTCTCTGTATATAAAGGTTTTACAGCCACATTTTGTGAATTTGGAACCTCTGTAGCTCGTTTGGAGATGTTTCTGTACCAAATTTCAGTTTCTGTAACTATCCCGAATTCGTGTTCTGTACTGTACGGCTAAGCCGTAAGTTTCTACGGTTTGATTTCCAGAGACTTAAATTTGAGTTTTGCTCTACGGCTAGGATACGGCTAAGCCGTAACTTGTTCTACGGCTGAGCCGTAAGCTAGCCGTGACCCAACCGTAATCCAGCCGTGAATTAAATCTCTGATCAGTCGAAACTTTCCAGAGACAGTGTTCCTACGGTGTGGCTACGGCTAAGCCGTGGAATGCTACGGCTAAGCCGTGAATTGGTCTACGGCTCAGCCGTATACTGGCTGTAGCCCAGCCGAAAAAGGTGTCAGATCAGAGGTGGAAGATGACCCGTTTAGCTGTGTTTTGAATGGAACCAAGGTGAAGCCGTAGTGCATATTACGACGGGTGCGTAAGATGTCTTCGGCTTAACCATAGGTCCCTCATGGCTAAACCGTTAGGCATGGCAATTTTGAAATATAACTTAGGATAATGGTGAGACTTATAGGGCTCAAATACAGGTTAACCACCCATGTAACCGGCCCAATGGATTCTTTGGATCGCATGAAAAGTCTGTTCGGCTGTGACTTATTCATGTGAGCGTTGATCACTGTTAAGCACCTCCCCATGGGTGTTGGTTTAAGGGACGTCGGTGCACGCAAAGATTACATTGCAATACTTTGATAGCAACGGTGCATTGACTAACTTAAAACTACATCAACATGCACGGTTAGTGACAGTGAACAATTAGATTAGGACTGGCTTGTAACGAACCTTGACTCCGTATTAATCTGAGATGCATTGCATATTGGTTATGGTTTTGCCCTCTGTTCTGTTAATCTATGTTTACGCATGCCGCAGTCATTTTGCTTTCGGATTGTATATCTGTTCATTCTTCGATCTGCACTATGCTTTGATCTATGCTGTGCTTTGACTTAATCTGTATTCTGATCTGTATTATGGCTATGCTTTGTATATTTCTGGCTTTGTATATTTTGGGTATTCCCTGGTGGCTCTGTCCAGAGGTTAATACGTGAGGATAAGATCCGGTCTTTGTCATCGGTGAGTCCAAAGCGGATAATCTCCCTTTCTATGGATTTGATTTGATTGGCATTAGTCTGGCTCTACTCAGCCTCAGCCCTAGGATGCCCGACGGGGTTACCTTTGGCTTAGATCTCTGTATCTCTGTAACTGCAGTGTCGCTTTGTCTTGGGACCCCGGAACCCAGGAAACTGAGACCCACTTGTACCCTGGCCCGGTCAGTGGTGTGCTCCTCTGCTCTGCTTTGCTCTGCTCTCTATTGGAGAGAACATGGTTAACGTAGTAGCCACTTAGTCAGTATTTCTATGTTTTGATTCAACTATCATGCTTTAATTCTATGCACGATTTGCTTAGCATACTAAGATGAAACTCTGTATTTAATCTTCTGTCATTACTTTATTCATTTTGATACTATGCGTGTTTCATCCCTGTTACTTGTATTTGCTGGATCGTTGTATTCATTTGTGTTGTCTGTGGTGTTGCAGGCACAGATACCTTGCCCAGCTCCCCGGCGGTCGAGGAGGCTGCAGGGGCGAGTGTAGAGGCACCCTCAGGTTTGGCAGAGTGGGCCTGATCATCTCTGCCAAGTGCGTTCATGCATGCTTCCAGTGGCTTTTCATTTTGGGATTTTGAGAGATTGTATTTGGACTTTGGACTTGTATTCTGTATAATTGTACATCTGTATTTTGCCGTGTACTCAGACTTGTACTTGGTTTTTCCAACCTTGTAATTATCTTGTCTTTTCCGTTTCGTATTTGTTTTGGCTTCCGCTATTTTCCTTGGTTGCTTGCTATGATAAGTACAGCTTCCGCGTACGCTTAGTTCGCACGTGTTAGATCCCTTGTGTATGCGCATCTGGACAGGGTTTGGATGCATGTGCACGGGAGTACGTGTGTCACTGGTTTAGCTTTTCGCTAACCCCCGATTTCTGGGCCCGGGTTGTGACACCCTGAAGCACTGTTGCCCTAGGGAATTTAGCGTCCAACTGAATCCTAACCTCACTCATTGCTTTTTCTCATGCTTCCTGTGATACCAATGGACCTTTGGATACCCTCTAGGTTCACAATGAGACCTTATAGGGCCTTCCCCATGGACTACCCAACCATATACCTAGCCCAACGGATGACATTAGACGCATGAATGGTCTTGCGAGCTATGACTCATTCATGAGTGTTGTCCACTTGTTAAGCACCTCCCCATGGGTGTTGGTTTAAGGGACTTCAATACACATTAAATGATACAGTGCAACACTCCCAAAATGAACAACGGTGTATCGAATAACTTAAAACTATATCATCGTGTATAGTTAGTAACAATAGACAACTAAGATAGAGTTGGCTAGTAAAAGATCATGATTCTTGTAATAAATTGCTTTGCATTGCATATTGACTTCGGTTTTGCCCTCTTATTCATATGGTACGCGTTCTGCGCTTGGGCAATGATTGAATATTCCCTGAAGGCTTTGTCCATGGTACATCCCGGGCGGAAACAGCTGCCTTTCATGTTTTTGTCTTATTCCTTGATTGACTTATAATTGTTGAATTGTGACTTGTTATAGTATTAATCCAAAATGATGCACGTACTGTATTGCCTGACTGTGACTTGACCTGTACTGCACTGAATTTCATTGACTGTCATTGATTGACCGATTGACTGACCTTGATTGACGTGCATCATACTACATGACTGATTGTATTAGTCTGGCTCTACTCAGCCTCAGCGTTAGGATACCCGACAGGGCTGACTTTGGCGTAGATTGTTATTGCCTCTGCAGAGTGCTACTGTCCTGGGATTTCGGACCCCGAGAACCAGAGACCCATTCGTACTCTGGCCCGGTTGATGGTGTTCTTGTACTGATCGCTCTCAATTGAGAGAAGATGGCAAATGTAGTAGCCACCTAGCCGGTTTATCCATTTTCTAATTCTTATAGCATGCTTATTGATATGCACAATCTGCCTAGTATATGAACATGATTTATATGCACTGTTAATTGTTAACTGTTAACTATTCTGCTAGACACAGTGTGTGTTAACTTATTACCACTTATGCTTTGCTGAGTCATTGTACTCATAGATTGTTTTTGGTGTTGCAGACCCAAACTCCTCTACCGACCCCTCGACGGTCGGCCAGACTCCAGGAGAGATCCGGGAGACCCAGTCAGGGCTAGAGGAGTGGTCTTGATCACTCGCAAGGAGAGACGGCTTGGCATTGCATCCATTCATGGCCTTCCCTTTTGTTTTGTTTATTTTGTTTGGTTTCCTATACTTCTGCTCGTATTGGTCTCTAAGAAGTTATCTTTTCATTTTGTATTGTACATTTGTAATTAATGTCATTTTGTTGACTCTATATTGTGATGTATTCTATTCATTTTCCCTAACTTGCTATGATACATACAGCTTCCGCGTACACTTGGTTTGCACGTGTGAACATCCTTTGTATGCGTGTACTTAGACCAGGTCATAGTATACATGCACGGGAATATGTATGTCACTTATTAGGTTTTAACTAATGCCCGATTTTTGGGCTCGGGTTGTGACACAGAATCCCTCTAGAAGAGGTAAATATAGTAAGTTTTCCAGTAGAGATGAAAATAACCACCCCCAGAGAGGTGATTGAGAACGCATTTTGTTTGGAAATTGGGCAAACCACCAAGCATGGTTTAAAAGACCTATAACTACTTTTATGAGTTTAAAGATTGAGTTTAATTTTCGATATTTTGTTTGATGTTAGACTTATTTTTTTATCCCTCGTATCTTGTGTTTGCATGCTATATTTGTTTTGAATAGTAAATTGTTTAACTGTTCTTAAGTTTTATTTTTGTGATGCGACTAACTAGTTATGTAAGTTTTTTTTTTCTTTTTTCTTTTTTTTTTTTTTTGCGGTATAGATCATGGAATGCATGAAACTGAGGATAATATCTATCTAGTAGACAGTGCAACCAAACACACTAGACTGAAAAAAAAAACCATAAGTTTTTGTCAGAGTTAGTGTTTAATTCGTGCACGGCATCGATCATAACTAGATTTGTACCAATACTTGAATGCTCCGGAAAAGTCTACATAATGGTACTGTATATGACACTATCAATGAAAGTAACACAAAAATTTGGGCATCATTACTAGTGTTGACAGCCAGAGTTAATACTAGAAAAGCTAAGCATTCTCCTTAGATCTCAGGGCTATACTACAAGACAATCTCCAATATCGAATTACATTCAATTAATGTAGCATATGCTGATTGTTATCTTGATGAGACAGTCTTCTGGCCGTTACGGGGAGATAAGAGAGTTCCTGAAAAACCCTTGTTCCTGTAGAACAACCCATTCCTGAAGAACGGCGAGAATTAACGTGGAATATTGTCACTCTGTCTCATTTAAATCTATATACTTCACAATATAAAAATGACGTACAGAGAATTGTGCACTTAATTAAAAACGAATTCCCTGATGCTTTTAATGATGCAGCAAAAGTGACCAGATGACATGTACCAGCTATGAACACACAAACACGAATTAATGTCCTTGTAGGACAAGTACGAATTAGTGTCCCTGTAGGACAAAATTCCAAACATAGCAGCAAATGAATCTGTACACGCCAGAAGCGTGGTAGACTTATAGGTTTCAAGGACTCAGCTCCCCAGACGAGGAAAAATGAACAATCATATCACAATCATACTCCAGAAGAGGTATACTCTCAAAGAGTTTATAACAAAATCCACTTTCTCTAAAATTCCTAAAGAAGTTGATGTCTTGGAAGATACACGAGTCCCAGAAGAACTCTGGAAGCCCCTAAAGAGGCAATGGGTATCCAATAGATAAAGAGATCTCTATACTTTATAATTATTCAAGAGAAAGATGGGATAGAAATGAAATTATCATCGATGACTCAATTGCATATACGGTAGCTACTCAAATATCAAGGGAAAATGACAATGATAATTGGGATATGGAACCATGTTCTATAAATAAATGTCGACAAAAAACATATTCACCAAAATAAAGAAATGCCATTAAGAAATTACAGTCTCTCAATAGACGTAGTATATCAAACCTATAGTACAAACCCCAAAAAGGTGTTAACCCTGTAGGTTACAAATGGGTGTTTGTAAGGAAAATAAATGAAATTACTAGATAGAAGGCAAAACTTGTAATACAAGGTTTCCTGCAGAAACTTAGGATTGAAAAAATACACATACATATATATGAAAATCGCAGAAGGATTTGCTTTGCTTGAAACAAAGTCAAAGAGTACGTACTCAATATAAATAAGACGTTCATTGTACGGCTTAAAGCATTCCAGAAGAATATGGTACAATTGTCTTAGTGAATATTTATCTAAGGAAGGGTATAAAAATAATCTCATTTGCCCGTTTATCTTTATAAAATCCTTAAATTGAATTTATAATAGTAAAAGTATATGAAGATGACATAAATCTAATCGGGACTCCAAAAGAGCTCAAGAAAACTATTGACTATTTACAAAAGAATTTTGTCTCAACCTGCAGATTAAGAGAAGTTCTAAAGGGATATTTCATTATTTGTAAATATGCAGATTCAGAAGATATCCATGATCCTCATAAGGGTCGATCATAGACATGTTGTATGTTTCTTAATGACAATATCATTATTTTTTGTATTTAACTAAATAGACTTTGGTAGTTACTTATTCCAACCATACTGAGAATTTAGCCCTCTATAAAGCCAGTGGGGAATGTGTGTGGCTAAAATCTTTAACTCAGCATATATGTAGTTCTTGTTAATTGCCTCTTAGTACAGGTATTCCGAGTATTATTTGTGAAGACAATGGAGCATGTATTCAACAGATTAAAGAATGATGCATTAAAGATGACAAAACGAAGCACATTACACCAAAGTTCTTCTTCACTCATGAGCTTCAGAAGAATAGCAAGATTGAAATCAAGCAAGTTCGTTCAAGCAACAACCCGGCTGATCAGTTTATGACGTCTTTGCCAAAATCAATATTCTTGAAACTTGTATTCAAGATTGAAATGCCTAGCTCTGTGAAAGATTTTTATCATCAGGGGGAGTAGTCAATCAATGGGAGGCATCTTGAAGTATGTTACCAAGGACATCTGTGCGCTATACTTTTTTTCCTTTTCTAGGCTTTATCCCACTGGGTTTTCTTAGTTAAGGTTTTAACGAGGCAGCATTATACACGTCCAACACCAAATCAATGATCCTGTAGAATGTTATACTCTTTTTCCTTCGCTTTGGTTTTTATCCCACTGGGTTTTTTCTTTGCAAGGTTTTAATGAAGCAACTGTCATTGAATGGTGGTCATCCAAAGAGGAGTATTATAAAATATATTATCATAGGTGGATGCCCACATTGGGACCCACATGACATAAGAGAATTATTTAGGGTTAGAACCTTTTCCTATTAGGTTACTTAAGGAGGAAACAATCTTATTCTATAAATAAAATCTTCATTTTCCTCTATTATATACACACACATCTCATTAATAAGAGCCCTTTCTCTTCCTATCTCTACTCTTCTGTTTTCTATTACATATAAATCATTTATTCACTCTGAACTTTTAAAAGGTACCTCACCTCATCCCCTTCCATTTCAAAACCCTAAGGGCATGTTTGGTAAAGGGATAAAATAAAATAGAATAAAGTTTATTTTTTAAAACTCAAAATTTTCCCCACTTTATTTGTAAATTTAAATTTTCTTCTTTGTTTTTTAAAAAAAAGTCAAAAAGCTATTATTAAATTATAAAAAAAATTTTTACTTTTTTAAAAAAGTCAAAAATTTTCATATCAAACAACAAAAAATAAAAAATTATCATGATCAAATCATATATTATTTTTTCTTGATTTTGAACTTATTTTACCTTACTTTACCATACTCCTCTTACAAACATGCCCTAAACCGAACATAAAGTGGCCAATAAAATAAAATATTAAAAAAAAAAAAAACACACACCACCACCAACACCAACACGACAACAACAGCGCTACTCCTCCTTCTTCCTTCCATAAGCCTCGAGGGCCTCTCCATTCAACCTGCAAATCCTCCATTGCTGCAACATTTCCGCCCCCATCTCCTCATAAAACCTTATGGCATTCTCATTCCAATCCAGCACTACCCACTCCACCCTCCCATACCCCATCTCCACCGCTTTCTCTGCCACCGCCGACAGCAGCATCCGCCCAAATCCCCTCCTCCTGTAACACTCCCTTAGAAATATCTCCTCTATGTAGAACCCCGGCTTCGCCAAAAGCGTCGAGTAGTTCGGAAAGAAGAGAACAAACCCACCCACAATCCAATCTCCTCCCTTTGAAGATCTGAAGGTCTCTGCTTCTGGGTCATCAATGGGGCCCACCAGATGGACGTTGCGGATGATTTTAGAGAAGGGGGAGTCTGGGTTTTGCTGGGGTGGGTGGGGAGGTGGGGTGGAGGAGATCTCGAGGACAAGGACGGTGAAGGAGTGGAACGGGCGGAGGTCGGGGTTGAAGAGGGTAGCGGAGAGGGAGGATTCGGTAGCGGAGCAGAGGTTGGCCAGGCGCTCAAATACCGCCATTTGGTGGATCAGACGGTGGATATGGGGCACGTCTTCTTTGCCGGCGAGACGGATTCTGACGGTCATTGGGTGGTTTCCGGCGGGTTGATCCGGCAATGTGGTGGGGGCGGCGGCTGCCATGAGCTTGGGGAGTTTCTTTCGTTTTCTTGCGGTTCTGGTGTCTGGGGTTTGATGGATTTTGTATTGGGGAGGAGTGAAAGATGAGGGTAGTTATATAGAGTCCGAATGGTCTGAGTAGCCCACTGTAATTAATATATCCAAAAGAATGAAGCACGTTTTTTCTCAAGTCTTCAGATTTGATAGTGGATCTTGCATTTTCCATTTTTTATTGTCTTGTAGTTTTTCTCAATTTCAAACCAATTTCCTTTTGGAGATTGTTTTGTTTTCCTGAAATTGAGTTCTCTAAGAATTCACGATAAATGATAAAATGGGTTGGGTTGGATATAAGTGGAAGGTGTTGGTGTTGATGGGGTTGTGACTTTTCAGTTTCTAATTATTTAATTTATTAGGATGATGGATGGATAATTATTTTGACCAAAAGGAGAAATATTTGATGGATTTTTATCTTTGTTTCTTCCATTTTAGCTACCTTGATAGAAATGGAATTTTCAAAATTTTTAAGAATTTAAATGTATGAAAAAAAAAAACCCTTTTTAGTATTTCACCTAGTGCTAGTGAGGGACTGGAGTGGTGTTTGTAGATGCTCCCAATATTAACTAAAGGAAAAAGAAGTTTTTCTCTTTCTCTAAATTTGAATTTGGATCCTTTGAGTTTTGACTCCTAAATTTTGAGTTAAAAAGGAGTGGAACTATAGAGTGAGGTTATCCATTAAAAATTCAAAGTGCTCAAAATAAATATCCCACAACATTCACAAGTTTTGCTGCAGTGGAAGATGGTCCAACTCTATAATTGATTGTTTGATTAAAAATGTAATTGATACAAGTTTACGCACTTTCGTTACTCATGTTTATAATCAAACTGTGAATCTTTTGATGAGACCAGTTTCTATTGGGG
This sequence comes from Sextonia rubra, assembly GCA_037013555.1. NCBI lineage: Eukaryota > Viridiplantae > Streptophyta > Magnoliopsida > Laurales > Lauraceae > Sextonia > Sextonia rubra. The sequence goes on along the minus strand of JASUAD010000002.1, from coordinate 16,872,967 downwards.
TATAATTTTTTGTTCTCCCACAACTTGCAAGGAAATTTATTTTGAATGGATAAAATTCCCAATAGATGGGCCCCAACAAGGGCTTCCACTCCTTTTAACTTATATTTCTTTTAAGTGAAAGCCTTGAGAGATATGGGCTCTCTATACCTGTCTTGGGGGCTCACTCTGTTCAAAGTTATGCCACCCAATTTGACTATGATCATATTATTAATCAAGACTATGATTATATTATTAATTATATTTGTAAGTGACTGGAGGTGGTGGTCCACTTGACCATCACCCATTTTCATAACGGATTCAGAAACGGTCATCTCCCTTAAGGCCATTCAGTACCATTCAATCCATTTCCGTTTTCTGCCATTACAGTCCATGAAACGTTCAAAGTTATGGTCTTCTGTGATGGGGAGGAAGGCTATAAAAGCCATGGGACTCTCTTGTCTTGGATTACACGAGCTTGGCATTCCCATCCACGAGCCTGCATAAAGAGAAGAGCAAGAGAGTCATTCGTTGTTTTTCTTCCAGCTTCTCCGATTACAGTTTCAATGGAATCAGGTATGTTTGCAGTTCTGTTTCGATTTTAATCCTGCCGTTGTATGGTGAATCCAATCCGTTAACTTGATCCGAAATGGGCCGTTTTGGTTAACAAGTGGTATCAGAGACGATGGTTTTTGTGTTGGACGGGTTGGATTTGCAGACAACTGGAACCTCTGTTTTCCGAGTTACAGAGCAGTGCAGTGTCATAAAACAAAAAAAAAAAAAAATCGGATGCTGGGGGCTTGGGCCGTCGCCTGAGGCGACGACCCTGACGCTGCGCAGGGGCGCGCAGCCACTGCGCGGGCTCTGCGCAGGCTGCGCGCGGCGCACGCACAGCGCTGCGCCTGCGCAACGCTGCCAAACAAAAAAAAAAAAAAGTTTGCAGCGCCGGCCGGCGACACGACAGGGCCGGCAGCCACTGCCGCTGCCGTCGCCGGCCTCGGGCGGGACCCCAGCCGCCGTCCGCGGCCCCTGCCGGCGTGACTGGGGACCCCGGCTGTTCACCGTCTCTGTGAAGGAGACGATGAACAGTGCGGGTCGTTCACAGGTCGGTTTTCATGACAGTCGGGTCGCTTGCGGGTCAGGCCGATGACCTGGATGGTAACCCATGCAAAGATGGGTCTGGGTTTCTAGTTGGGTCAACCCGCTAAACTGACCCGGTTCAACAGGAATTAAGAAGACAGGGCCTCGGTTTCGGGTTTCAGTCCGACCCGGGTAGGTTGACCTGACCCAGCCCAACATAACAGAAAATATAAATGACAGGTCAGGTCCGACCCGACCTGACCCGACCCAGCCAAACCTGTCAAGCCCGATTGGACTGAACGGGTTATTTTATGACCTGGGTCTGACCCGACCCACTGGCCTGGCCTGTTTGAATAAAGTATTATTAATATTTTTGATAATTGTATGTTTTAAATAATTAAGTCATTATAAAATTGATCCGTTCCGATCAGAACCGTCCATTTGACATATTTAAATGCTGTAATTATTCTGATGGGACTGGATCATTTAATTATGATCAGATCAAGGCCAGATCAAAGAAAAATGGACGATCAAAACCTTATTTTGATCATAACAGACACATATGATATCGGATTTTCGATCCGCTTCTTTTGTTGTGTTCCTTATGATGAGATCTACCATATTAGTGAATTTAATTCCCGATCCAATGGTTCAATGATCATATCATAAGGTTTTATGCATGTTTAACTCATTTAATTTCATGTTTTCCGCTTATTGTTTACATGATTAATGTTGTTTGAGTTATAATTTGTTACATGCATGATTGTTTGATGAATAAATTAGTGTCATAGGTTTCAATTTGGAATTATGAGTTAATTAGGTAGTCACCAAAGTGGCCCAGTTACGATGAAACTCATATTTTACATATTGAATAAGAGATACCACATATGACACTTAAATTACAATTTCACTTAAAGGATAGATAATCGACCCAAAGGAGTTTATCTTTCGATTATTTGAATATTGGATAAAACACATTAAAAGATGTTTTGTGAATTCGTGTTGATCTATACCCAAAGGTGGGATCTCACTTATTCACTTGATAAATTGTGTTTTTATCAAATAATTGAGAATAATTAAATTAACATGTTGCATTTGACCCAAAGGTTATTTGTAATAATGTAAAATGATTATTTTGTTGTAAGTTTCGCTGTGAATTCAAAGCATTATAGAATTGTGAAAAATAATAGTTTATATCTTCTTTTACAGCTTCTTCCTCCAGATCATTGACTCTTCCCTCGTGCTTAGGGACAATTCCATTATTAGATGGATCCAACTACCCCGAATGGTTAGACATGTTAGCATTGACCATAACCTTTCTCGACTTAGAAATGGCCTTAGATGAGCCCATGCCTCCTGCCCTCACCGAACAGAGTTCTGCGCCTGAAAAGGCGAAACATGAACAGTGGCACAAATGTGACAAGAAATGCCAAAAGATCATAATGACTTCAGTTTCTAAGAGTATTAGGGGATCACTTGATCCAAAGAAACATGCCAAGGAACTCTTAGAACAGATCAAGTCACAATTTGAAGTGACTGACAAGGCATTAGGTGCCACATTAATGAACAAATTAACAAACATGCAGTACGATGGGACGAAGGGAGTTAGGGAACATATCCTACTCATGTCTAACCTTGCATCCAAGTTGAAGGATATAGACATGAGTATCTCAGATGGATATTTGATCCAATTCATTCTGGATTCCCTTCCCCCTGCATTTGGCCCGTTTAAAGTTACTTACAATCAGAGCTCTAGTCGGTGGACCATAACTGAGCTGATCGCAAGATGTGATCAAGAAGAGAGGAGGCTTAAGGCTGAGGGGCAATTTCAAGTAAACTTAGTCTCCCAAGTTAAGGGCAGGAAAGGTTTTAGAAACCTCAAGAACAATGCCAACACGCCCAAAGTAGATCCGAAAGGTCAGAAACCGATGAAGAGAAAAGGGAAGAAAGGGTCCGAAAAATGTCACTTTTGTGGCAAGAAAGGACATTTCAAGAAGGACTGTCTCAAAAGGAAAACTTGGTTTGAGAAAAGAGGTAAGCAAAGAAATTTATCTCTTGTATGTGAAACCAATATTATTAATGTCCCATCTAATACATGGTGGGTAGACTCTGGTGCAACCGTTCACATTTCTGGTTGTATGCAGGGATTCCTTTCAACCCGGAGGCCAAGTGATGGGGAACGAACCATCGTTATGGGGAACCGGAAGGAGTCAAGAGTCAAGGCAGTAGGCACATATAGGCTGGTATTAGATACCAGATTCGTTTTAGATCTGCCGAACACCTTCTATGTTCCGGAGATTTCCCGAAATTTGGTTTCCATTTCTCAATTGGATGTGAAAGGATATGTTTTTAATTTTGGTAGCGGATCTTTTAAACTATTTTTCGATAATATAATGATTGGTTGTGGTTTATTGTGTGATGGTTTATATAAGTTACAGCTAGATATTTTATATACACAATCACTAACTACACACCATGTTACTTGTGGAATGAATGTTGGCATGAAAAGAGGACTGATAAAAGAGAACTCCTCCATGTTGTGGCATAAACGGTTAGGACACATCTCGAAAGAGAGAATGTTGAGATTAGTGAAGGATGGGTTATTGCCAACCCTTGATTTCACTAGTTTCGGTGTCTGTGTTGACTGTATTAAAGAAAAACAGACACAAACAGTCAAGAAAACTGCCACACGAAGTTCTGAACTTCTGCAGTTAATCCATACGGATGTTTGTGGAAAGATAGATATACCTTGTTTTACAGGAGAACAATATTTCATCACATTTATAGATGATTACTCACGTTTTGGTTTTGTCTATCTTATTAAAGAAAAATCTGATGCTTTGACTATGTTCAAAATATTCAAGGCAGAAGTAGAAAAGCAATTAGATAGGAAGATCAAAATTGTGAGATCAGATCGTGGTGGTGAATACTATGGTAGGTACACTGAAGCGGGCCGTAACCCAGGTCCGTTTGCAAGATTCCTAGAATCCGAAGGTATTGTTGCCCAATACACAATGCCTGGAACTCCTCAGCAGAATGGAATTGCTGAAAGAAGGAATAGAACTCTGTTAGATATGGTTAGGAGTATGGTTAGTAATACTTCGTTACCCGAGTCTATGTGGGGTGAAGCACTGAAGATGGCCATGTATATTTTAAATAGGGTTCCTAGTAAAGCAGTTCCCAAAACTCCTTTCGAGTTGTGGACTGGAAGGAAACCCAGCTTAAACCATTTCAGAGTTTGGGGATGTCCATCTGAAGTGCGAGTGTATAATCCACAAGAAAAGAAGTTAGACCCTAGAACTGTGAGCGGATTTTTTATTGGTTATCCAGAGAGGTCTAAAGGGTATCGATTTTACTGTCCTACTCATTCACTAAGAATAGTTGAGTCCCATAATGCTAAGTTTTTGGAGAATCATGACAACAGTGGGAGTAGCGAGGCTAGAAACATTATATATAAGGAGATTAGAGATGGGCCTCAATCCTCTACTCAAGATGGATTAATGATTCCACTCGATATAGGGGCATTCCCAGAACGATCTGTTGATCCAATTCCTCAAGATACACAACCAACTCCTCCAATACAACCAAACATTCCTGAAGAAAATCCGGAAGTATTGAGAAGGTCGACTCGTATGAGAAGGCCTGCTGTTTCGGATGATTATGTTGTGTATCTAGAAGAATCGGATATTGGAATTAAAGAAGATCCAAAAACTTTTAATGAAGCTGTACACAATGACAATTCTGATAAATGGTTAGATGCTATGAAAGAAGAATTAGAATCCATGGCTGTAAATGATGTTTGGGATCTCGTTGAACTACCCGAAGGGTCCAAGACCGTAGGTTGTAAATGGGTCTTTAAAACCAAAAGGGACTCTAAAGGTAAAGTTGAACGATTTAAAGCCCGACTAGTGGCTAAGGGATTCACTCAGAGAGAAGGTCTCGATTTTCACGAAACCTACTCTCCGGTATCTAAGAAAGACTCATTCAGAATTGTAATGGCTCTAGTAGCTCATTATGACTTAGAGCTATATCAGATGGATGTTAAAACAGCGTTTTTGAATGGGAATCTTGATGAAGAAGTGTACATGGAACAACCTGAAGGGTTTGTTCAACAAGGTAATAATCAAAGGCTGGTCTGTAAGTTAAAGAAGTCGATATATGGGCTGAAACAAGCTTCCAGACAATGGTACTTAAAGTTTAATCATATTATTACATCTTTTGGTTTTACCGAAAATCCAGTTGACCATTGTATTTACCTTAAGATCAGTGGGAGCAAGTTTATCATTTTAATCCTATATGTAGATGACATTTTACTAGCCAGCAATGACCTTAGTATGATCCGTGAAACTAAGGTATACCTTGAGAATAATTTTGACATGAAAGATATGGGTGAAGCAACTTTTGTAATAGGAATCGAGATATTCAGAGATCGATCTCGAGGATTACTCGGGTTGTGTCAAGAGGCCTATGTGCAAAGTATTCTCAAACGTTTTCGAATGGAAAGGAGTAAATCACAAAATGCCCCTATGTCTAAGGGAGATAGGTTTAGTAAAGATCAATGCCCCATGACTGACATAGAAAAGTTAGAAATGAATAAATACCCTTATGCGGCAGCAGTAGGAAGTCTAATGTACCTTCAGACATGCACGAGGCCAGATATTAGTTTTGCAGTTGGGATGTTAAGTCGATATCAAAGTAATCCAGGCATAACTCACTGGGTAGCTGTCAAGAAAGTGATGCGTTATCTCAACGGCACTAGAAGATACATGCTCACATATCAGAGATCCAATACGCTGGAGGTCATTGGATATTCAGATTCTGACTTTGCGGGGTGTCTCGATACTAGAAGGTCAACATCTGGTTACATCTTTCTGTTGGCTGGCGGGGCAGTCTCGTGGAGGAGTGCAAAGCAAACGCTAGTCACTCCATCCACATTTGATGCAGAGTATGTGGCGTGCTTTGAAGCCACGGGTCACGCATTATGGATGCGTAACTACATCAAGGGACTTACAATTATGGGCAGTGTTTCTGAACCGCTAAAGATTTACTGCGATAACAATGCTGCTCGACTTTTTGCGCAGAATGACAAGTGTTCCAGTAAATCAAAGTTTCTGGAAGTAAAGTACCTTGTTTTGAAGGAAAAAGTGCGAGATCGTCTAGTGTCAATTGTTGGAGCTCCATCGAAGCTCATGGTTGCTGATCCATTAACAAAGGCATTGGCGCCAAATGATTTTAAAGACCATGTATTGAGTATGGGATTGAAAGATATGCCTTGAAGGAATCAATGATGTATGACACTATTCAATGATCAATTAAAGAAATGATTTCGCAAATCTTACTTTGTTCTTATGGCACATGTGATTATTATGAAACACAGTAAGAATATAAAAGTGTTATGACTTTATAGTTCCCATTAAAGTAGTCATATTAAAGTTAAGTTCTTGATTAGGAAAGGATACTGGTGTTGTGATTGTGGAAGGAAATATATCGTAAAGATGTATAACCGCAACAATTCACATGAGTAAACTAACTTAATCACAGATGAAAGACCTTAGCATTACAGTTTTCATGGATGATCGGTGTTTTTTTTTTAAAATGATGCGCATCAGTTAGAGTCGTTTTCAAAATTCGTTTGCAAAATAAAGTATTTTTGATATATATATATATATATAAACTAAGCAGCTGTATGGTGGTCATATGGACCAAGTGGGAGATTGTAAGTGACTGGAGGTGGTGGTCCACTTGACCATCACCCATTTTCATAACGGATTCAGAAACGGTCATCTCCCTTAAGGCCATTCAGTACCATTCAATCCATTTCCGTTTTCTGCCATTACAGTCCATGAAACGTTCAAAGTTATGGTCTTCTGTGATGGGGAGGAAGGCTATAAAAGCCATGGGACTCTCTTGTCTTGGATTACACGAGCTTGGCATTCCCATCCACGAGCCTGCATAAAGAGAAGAGCAAGAGAGTCATTCGTTGTTTTTCTTCCAGCTTCTCCGATTACAGTTTCAATGGAATCAGGTATGTTTGCAGTTCTGTTTCGATTTTAATCCTGCCGTTGTATGGTGAATCCAATCCGTTAACTTGATCCGAAATGGGCCGTTTTGGTTAACAATATTTTCACTCGGTAACAAAACTAACAACAGTTAATATACTATTCAAATTTTTATTATTCAATTTTAAAGTTTTAAAATATTAAGTATTATTATTAGTTGATCAGAGGGACATCCGACCTGTCCATGTCTACTTGCTAGTGCCTAGAATTCCACTCAGCATATCCAAAACTGCACCAGTTTTTGGGAGAACCCGCCCAATGTTATTCTCTTCCTTGAACATGAAAAGCAGGTACATGCATCTTCCCGTTTTGTTTCATTTGCTTTGCACTTTCCTTTCTTTGGAAATTTCTTAGAATAACAGGTTGGCTGCTTGCTTATCCAACTTTTCTCTCTCTGTCAGTCTGGTTCTCCAGAACTCTCTCTTTTTTATTAGAAGTAAATTTCCCTTGCACCTCTCCAATCCCTCTTTTCTTCCTCACCTCATCTCTGATTGCCAACAACATCAGAGATATCGCCCTCATCGCTTTTTGCAAATACAGCTACTGGTTTCCTAATTATTATGTTATCAAGTGTCCTGTTATAGTTGTGATATATTTTCTTATTTTGACTCATTATATTCTTACAAATATCCATTGACCCTTCTTAATAGGATCACCACAGATAATTTGGAAGGATACAGTTCCGTAAATTTTCACAATGCATTGGTGCCAACAACTGGCCAATTAGCCATGGTGGAACCCATAAGACCGGCCACCTCAAAAGTTTCATTGGCCACTCCAAAACGAAACCCATCATGACCATCCATCTCCCAGAAATTTTTCTAGTTTTTGCCATTGAAATTTAGAAAGATGAATTGTTACCCACAAATTTCCAACAAGAAATGGGAATTTAATACAGGAAAGTGCTTGACAAGAAAATTGGGAATGGTCATTGCATGAATTTGTTGCACAGTTTTCGAATAATTCTGGCTGTTTCGGAGCTCATTTTTGTCACTGCAACTCAAAACAATAGATGAAAAGGTACTCTCACATATGAGTTTGTGTCTACTTACATGCGCAAGTCTCATAGGGTCCTAGCGCCTTGGATGTGATTTAAAAAAAAAAAAACCCTCAAAACTGTAGGAATTAGAAGAAGTTCAGGATCCCTAATTTGCCTGCAACAAGTTCACACTTTCCACTAGAGGAAATTTGAGAAAAGCCTCTGTTAGGAACTTGATGGGTGAGGACATCATTGAAGATAAAACCTACGTTCTCCATTGATTAGAAAGGGAAATGGTCCATCATCAGCTCCTCATCCCTCAATGTTGGATCCGTTTATCTATTAGTATTAATTTTCAGGCCGACATTCTGTACACAGGCTTAATGGTTAGTATAAGTCCATAACTGTTTTAAAGACTTTATCCCACTTTGGCTACACTAGACTTATAGCGGGACCAAGAATCAAGACCTGTAATGGGACCAAAAGATAGTCCTGTACCAAGTCCATGGACATGAAACACAGCCCAAATCCAGCCCTTTCCTGGTGTCAGAGCCTCCTATTCTTTCATTTGCTGTGAACCAAGTCTATCAGTTAATGCATGCACCAACTTCTACACATTGGCTAGCAATAAAACTTACTTTACATTTTCTTAAGGGAACATTAAATCATGGACTTTACTTCAGATTAAGTGCATTTGATCTCACTGCAGTTTCTAATACTGATTGGGCAGGTAATCGACGACCAACGAGTGGATATTACATATATCTTGGCAATAATCTTGTTTCTTGGAGCGCCAAAAATCAACCAACGGTTGCCAAATCTTCTGTAGAAGCCAAGTATTGCTCTCTTGCTCACACTGCTGCGGAATTATCTTGGATTCATAATCTCATTAAGGATCTCACCATTTTTTGTGCAATCCTCCTATAATTTGGTGTAATAACATTAGTGCTTTTCATCTAGCAGCTAATCCAATTTTTCATGCTCTAACCAAGCATGTGGAAGTGTACTATCATTTTGTCTGATATGTTGCTTCCGAACATCAAACTACTAACATTTTCACTACAGGTTTATCAATCATTTGTTACAAACTTAAATCCAAACTCGACAGTAAATTCTTGCTATTGATCTTAAGGGTGTGTAATAGAGAAAATCTTGCAATCAATGATAAGAGAGAAAATCAAGGAGCCCCAGATTGATATCAATCATATCCTCATGATCACTCTCTTTCCATCTTTTGCCAAAACCGTTGATAAATCCTTAAAAATGCATCATATTATGTATACTTTAAGGTAGCGTTTGGTTCGCTGGAATGATTGCTGGGAGAAATGGAATGGAGGCTGGAATAAGCCTGGAATGGAATGAGGCAGGAATGGTAATTCTTATTCCAACGTTTGGTTAGACAGAGGAATCGTTCCAGTAATAGGACTCTCATTCCGATTCCTGTGTTTGGTATGATGGAATGATACCAGGAATGGAATAAAATTTATATTAAACTGACCAAATATAAAATTTATATAAAATTTATATTTTATTAAAATATTAAAAAATTAATAAATTTAGATTTTTAAAATAAAATTTAATTTTTTTATGTGACCAAACATTGTATATAATTTTATTCTTAAAATTTTGATATTTTAAATTTAATTTCAACTATGTTTATTTTATGATTTATATAATAATATTTATTTATATTTTATTAAAATATTAAAAAATTAATAAATTTAGCTTTTTAAAATAAAATTTAATTTTTTTATGTGACCAAACATTGTATATAATTTTATTCTTAAAATTTTGATATTTTAAATTTAATTTCAACTATGTTTATTTTATGATTTATATAATAATATTTATTTATATTTTATTAAAATATTAAAAAATTAATAAATTTAGCTTTTTAAAATAAAATTTAATTTTTTTATGTGACCAAACATTGTATATAATTTTATTCTTAAAATTTTGATATTTTAAATTTAATTTCAACTATGTTTATTTTATGATTTATATAATAATCTTTATTTATATTTTATTAAAATATTAAAAAATTAATAAATTTAGCTTTTTAAAATAAAATTCGTCAAAATAAAATTGGGAAAGGAATGGAATGGCTATTCCTCCGCCCCCCCGGTGGAATGGTGATTCCCTTGTATAAAGGAATGGTGATTCCTGAAGTAATGGTCATTCCGCCGTTTTTTCACGAACCAAACGTGGGAATGGTCATTCCAATGGAATGGCCATTCCATTCCAGCCTTCATTACAGCGAACCAACGCTACCTAAGGGATTTCAAGGACTTAGGCATTGAAAATCTCTTCATTTAGTTAGAAATGGAGCTTTTATGATTTTAAAACTCATTTTAGAGTTTTCTTGCAAAATTCATTGAAAATCATCAATTTTTAATAAAATCATAAAACTTTCCATTTTTAGATTTCCATTTTTGGAAAGTTTTTCAAATTTAAGATTTTACATGAAATGATAAAATTTCTCATCCTCATTAGTTATTTAAAGATAAATCATAATCAATTATGTAAATTTTTTGTGTCATTTTATGTAAAGTGGGCCCACATTAGTGCAATTGTGACTTTAGGTTAAAATTATTATTTCTAATGAAAAATCAGTTTGTGTGCAGGAAAATTCAAGAAAAGGGACCTGCATCAAAGATTAGAAGCCAAGGAATTAATGGTGAAGAAATCTAAGAAAGAATTAAAGTGGATTTGAAGAGATTAAATTTAATCATTAAGTGGACCTACGCCAAGAAGCTACCATCCCACACATCAGTTATTTTCATGCCATGCTCTAATTCTCCATGTCCCAGAACCTCTGCAAACTCTTTATGGGAAGTCTTCTAAAAGAAAACAAAGAATCAAGCAAACTTTATTCATATAAGACCTCGTGCCATTACATGGAGAGATGTCCCATACCACCCATTCAACCAATCACATGCCACCATCTAATCAATGAAACCAGCCAGTCTCCCATTCAAAAAGTGAAACCAATCACACATCGCAGCCTTTCTTTGAGTCCAAGATTCTCTCCATACAGCCAAGCACTCTCCATATTGGAGAAGAATTCCAATTCTACATGCCCCCAACCCACTTTCCATACTCCTCACAGCCACCCCAAATTTTCTCTCCACTTGTCCATATATATATTCAGATCCACACACCAACAGTCCCATACTCCATCTCACACGCCCATGTATTCTTTCTCTCTCTCTTCCATACATCACCACCCATCATCCGAAGTGGGGTTTGGCTAAGCCTTATTTGGGTTCCTTCTTTTCCATCTATCTTCCTTCTCTCATCTACTCCTCCCTTGGTGTAAAACTTGTAGATTAGGGTACAAATTATGCGTAAGTCCCATCCCTTTCTTGATATCTTGATCTAGGGTAAGGATATATAGTTTCTTTTTCTAGTTTTAATTATTTTTTGGATATTATTGGTTCTATTAGTTTGTTTTAATTTAAAATACACAATTAGTGAGGTTAAGGTGTCCCACCTTAGATCGGCATCGTGTGTTTGTATGTGGCAATAGCACACACTTGGTGCGGTATTTTTGTAGTCTTTTATTAATTCTGCCAATATGATATTTTAATTCCCATAATAAAAGAAACTAGAATTCTTTTTATTTTATATTTTATCCATTATCTCTAAATGATTTATTTCTGATTTTTAATACAGTACATGGTTTATTTATTCTTTTACATTGGTGGTTTAATTTATTTTATTATTTTCTAGTTTAGTAATTTAGGTTACTTTTTAGTTTAAGATTTTTAGATTAAGTTTTATTTCTAAATTGTTATTTAATTTTCAGATTTGGGATTGTAATTTAAACTTAATTTTTAGATTTGGTAGTGTATCTTTTTATAAATTTTATTAGGCTAGCACTAGTTTTTCAATTAGAATAGGTTTCCTGCAAAAACTAATTCCCTTTGGATACAATCTCGGACTCATCGTATGAAACTACAATTAAGGCTTTGCACATGAAGCCATAGATCAACCGTGTATAGCTAAGGTTGACCATGTGCAATCTTCCTCATTTTTGAAAGAGTTTTTTGCATATAGCCCCCTAAGGCTTATAAAATTTACAGATAAACCCCTGTTGTTTTAATATTTGTATAAAACCCCCTATCTTTTCATTTCAATACCTTCCATGTCCCCAAATTTACTAGTCCTGGTAAGAATGAGCAACCACCAAGAATTTGTAATGAATTTTTATAAAAATTACTGCTTTGCCCTTACATCCATTAAAAAAATGAGTATATCATTATTTACACAAGATATTGTTATTTTATCTCAAGCATATATAATAGGTTTATAGATTATGGGATGAGTTTATATTTTGACTACCTATTTGATGATATTACATGGGGTTCGTGTCACCATTCATTTGATTGCATTATTAGTGCACAAGCAACACCACAGGGCCTCTTTTAAATTTATTAGGCCAGTAGGTCATAAAATATGAAACGTTCCCTCTACCGATGGTTTTATAAAAAAAAGACAATGGGGCATTCTCACTTACCAATTGAATGAGGATTAAACTCATGACCATGTGGAGTCCATTGGCCAATCACTTCACATAAGAGTCTCTTTTTATGAAAAACAAAAGTGAAAGTCTTTTGTTTTTTTTTTTTGAAGATCTGTGGACTAAAGGAATACCAAACATATGAGTCCTCATGTACACTATCATTGTCAAAACAAAAATGCCAAGGAAACCATCATAAGCTCATTAATAATTTACAAAAAATATTGTTATTTTATCTCAACACCCAATGATGTATCTCTTAATAATTATCTAATGCACATGAAGCCTACATACATAAATCTAATAATGGGTCATCCATGAATTGGGTCAGTAATAATCAATTATAAATATAAGTTATGATTGATCTGAATTTAACAAGATGGGTCCCATATTAATAAAAAGAGATTTATGTTGGCTTACTCTCTCCTGCTAAATGTACTGCACTAATAGTCAATGTTACAAGCTTGAGAGAAAAATGAATTTTTGGTTTTGAAATTATATATATAGAGATAAAGATGTTGGTAAAAGTGTCATTTTATTCTAGGACACTTATGTTGGTTGTGAAGCTACTGATTTCAAGATATGAAAGGTATTAGATGAAAATATAAGGGGCTATATGTAAATACTAAAACTAAAGGGGCCTATTTACAAATCCTAAAAACCTTAAGAGGGTATATATAACATACTCTTTTTGAAATATGTGTATACAACATTTCCAAGGAGACAAATCTACTTAATCATGTAATATATCTTGTAATCTCCATATAATGGATACAACACATTAAAAGTTTTGATCCATGCTTGAAACATTAGAAGTTTTGACTCATGCCTGAAGCATTGACAGAACCAGAAGTTCTAATTCTTAAGTTGAGAACTTGATGTTCTAACTCCAATTAATCAATTCTTCATCATATTTATTCTCGATTATCGTCAATTAGATATTAAGAACCTGAAGTTCTAGCTTTTATTTCTATTTCTCTACACACTTTTAATTATATATATGTACATTGCACTGTATGCTTGATAAGTATACTTCATTATAGTTATGACTATATGATTATAAGAAACTTTAGTTTTTGATTAATTTATTGCTACAAGCAATAGTTACATATAATTGAACTAAAAGTTCTATATCAATTATATAATCTAAACTCGAAGTTCTTTGAATTATAGACCAGCAGTCCTAAGTTTTTTTTAACATTTGTATGAACTTGTAGATTCATATTCGTGATTCAAACCTAAAGCTTTGATTTTTTCAAAGTAGTGTAGATCGATACGAAGGCCATGAAATCAAATTTGAAGTTTTGATAGAACCAGAAGTTCTGATTCAAACCTGAAGTTTTGACAGAACTAGAAGTTCTGACTTAAACTTGAAGTTTTGATAGAACTAGCAGTTCTAAGAACCTGCATTCTATCTCAAGCCTGAAGTCTTGACAGAACTAGAAGTTTCAATTCCTTAGTTAAGAACCTGAAGTTCTAATTTTTTTTAATTGGCCAATTATTCATTATATTTTGTCATTGGATATTGAGAATCTGAAGTTCTATTTTCTGATTGTTAAATTGATCTTTACATACTCAAAAAGGCTTGGTTATACCATCAAAGCGGGAAATAAGATGTTCGTGGAGGATATGACATATACCCTCATTTTCTACGCTATTATATCCTTGTTGGATATGTATGATCACCAGCAAATGGTTATACCACCCAATACTTAAATAAATGCCAAATTAATCTAACAGAATCCCTCCAGAAGAGGTAGATATAATAGGTCCTCCAGTTGAGATGAAAACAACCACCCCAGGAGAGGTGATTAAGAAGGCATTTTGTTTGGAAATTGGGCGAACCACCAAGCATGGTCTAGAAGACCTACAACTACTTTTATAAGTTTGAATATTAAGTTCAGTTCTTAGATATTTTGTTGAATGCTGGGACTTATTCTTTTATCCGTGTATATTGTGTTTATACATTATATTTGCTTTGAATGCTGAATTGTTTAGCTGTCCTTAATTTTATTTTTGTCATGCAACTGAATAGTTATGTTAGTTTATTATTTTTTACGGTATGGATTATGGAATGCATGAAACTGGAGGTAATATCTGTCCGGTAAACAGTACAACAAAACACACCATATTGAAAAGACCAGAAGTTTTCTTCAGAGTTAGTGTTTAATTCGTGCATGACATCAATCATAGCTGGATCTGTATAACTACTTGAATGCTCCAGAAAAGTCCACATAATGTTACCAAATGGTACCCAAATATGCATTAAGGATGCAATAATTTTTTTTTAGCAGTTCCTAATGAAACCTGCTTAGATCTAAATACATCAGGATAATTGGGTACCACATATAGACACTATGAGTGAAGGTAACACAAAATATTTATACATCATTCTTAGTATTGACAGCCATAAACTGATACCAAAAAAGCTAAGTGCATTCTCCTCATATCTCACGCCTATATTACAAAACCATCTCCAAAAATCGAATCACATTCGATTCTAATAAAAACAATAAAGTCCAGCAAGCAGTTTAAATTAAGCCCAAGACTTAGTGACTCTAAAGCTTTAATGCTTTAACATGATAGGTTAGGTCACCCTAAGAGTACTATACTAAGGCAAATTATTGATAACTCTGTTGAGCACTCCTTTAAGTACTATCTATTGAAAATCCTTTCTGTAAATGATATAATATAACATTTGTGAACCCATAATATCCTTCTAGTGGACCTATTTAGGTATTTTATACTTTTGACTGGATGTTTGCCTATATATATATTTGTTAACTTATGCCCACCTATTATTATAAATTATTTAAGGTACACTTCGCTGAACATCCTATTAAATCTAAAAGACCTAATATCACAGGTTCGTAACCTGCATGAAGCCACAGCGTAGATTGGGAATCTATATTGGTTATAATCCACCCCCAATTATTAGATATCTAGACCCAATGATAGGAAATATATTAACTGCTCATTTTGCTGATTGTCATATTTAAGAGTCAGTCTTCTCGCCGTTGGGGAGAGATTAGAGAGTTCCTAAAGAACGGCGATAATTAATGTAGAAAACTTCCACTCAGTCTCATCTATATCTATGTACTTCACAATGTGAGAATGAAGTACGGAGAATTATGCACTTAATTACAAATGAATCCCCTGATGCTTTTATTGATGCAACAAAAGTGACTACATCATATGTACCAGCCATGAACACACAAGTACGGATCAATGTCCCTATAGGACAAGCACGAATTAGTGTCCCTGTAGGACAAAAATCCAAATATGCAAGCAAATGAACCTATTACATGCCAGAAGCATGGCAAACCTATAGGTTTCAAGGAATCAGCTCTCCAGAAGAAAAGAAATGAGCAATCATATCTTAATCATACTCCAGAAGAGGTAAACTCCCGAAGAATTTATGATAAACCCCGAAGAATTTATGATAAAAACCACTCTCTCTAAAATTATTGAAGAAGTTAATATCCCGGAAGAGACACGAGTCCTGAAAAAGACTCTAGAAGCCCCTGAAAAGGTAATAGGTACCGAATAATAAAGAGATCTCTATATTTTATAGTTATTTAAGAGAGAGATGGGATATAATAAAAATTATCATCGATGACGCACTTGCATATGCGGTAGCTGCATAAATATCAAGGAAAACTGAGGATGATGATTGGAATAAGAACCACATACTATAAACAAATGTCGACAAAGAAAAGATGGGCCAAAAATGGAAAAGTTCTATCGAAGAAGAGTTAGAGTCTTTCAATAAACGTGGTTATCTGGACCTATAATACAAACTCCAAAAGTTATTAACCCTGTAGGTTACAAATTGGTGTTTGTAAATGAATAAAATTACTAGATACAAGGCAGGAATTATGATACAAGGTTTCCTGTAGAAACTTGGAATTGAAAACATTTACATATATGAAAATCCCAGAGTGATTTGTTTTGCCTGAAGCAAAGTCAGAGAGTACGTACTCAATACAAGTGAGACGTTCATTGTACGGCTTAAAGCATTTGAAAAAAATATGGTACAATCATCTTAGTAAATATTTATTTAAGGAAGGGTATGAAAACAATCACATTTGCCCATGTATCTTTATAAAATCCTTAAAATGATACACAATAGTAGAAGTTTATATAGATGATATAAATCTAATTGGAACTCTAGAAGAACTCGAGGAAACCATTACCTATTTATGGGAGAATTTTATCTCGACCCACAGTTCGAGAGAAGTTCTAATGAAATTTTTCATTTTTTATAAATATGCTTGCCATTTATAGTTTTACACAATACTGAGATTATGTGTTTCTTAGTGATAATACTGTCATTTCTTGGTGTTCTATTAAACAGATTTTGATTGCTACTTTTCTAACAATGCTGAAATTTTAGCCATCTATGAAGCCAATGAGGAATGTGTGTAGCTAAAATCTTTAACTCAGCGTATATGTAGTTCTTGTCAATTGCCTCTTAGTACAGGTATCCCAAGCATTATCTGCGAAAACAATGAGGCATGTATTCAACAGATTAAAGAATGATACATTCAAGATAACAAGATTGAAGTCTAGTAAGTTTGTTCAAGCAACAACCTAGCTGATCAGTTTACGAAGTCTTTGCCAAAAATCAGTATTCTAGAAACTTGCATACGAGATTGGCATGCCTAACTATGTGAAAGGTTGTTAATCATCAGGGGGAGTAGTCAATCAGGAGAAGACATTCTGAAATATGGTACCCAGGCCATCTGTGCATTATACTCTTTTTCCTTTTCTAGGTTTTATCCCACTAGGTTCGTAGTTAAGGTTTTAACGAGACAGCATTATGCACGTCCAACACCAAATTAGTGCTCCTGTAGAACGTTGTACTCTTTTTCCTTCGCTTTGGTTTTTATCTCACTGGGCTTTTCCTTTGTAAGGTTTTATTGAAGCAACTGTCATCGAATGGTAGTCATCCAACGGAGAGTGTTATAAGATGTATTATCATAGGTGGATGCCCACATTGGGACCCACTTGAGACAAGGAGATTACTTAGGGTTAGAGTCTTTTCCTTTTAGGTGACTTAGAGAGGAAGCAATCTTATTTTATAAATAAGATCCTCCTCCCCTCTCATAATGTACACAATAAGAAGATCTCTCTCTTCTTCTCTATTATTCTTTCAACATATATAACATACTCTTTTTGAAATATGTGTATACAACATATCCATGGAGACAAATCTACTTAATCATGTAATATATCTTGTAATCTCTATAAAATAGATACAACACACTGGAAGATACCATCTTTTCCATTCATAGTATTCTTTCCCATTTTACTCACCTCATCTCTGATATCTCCCCTCACCTTTCCCATCCTGCTATGGTTGTGATAGATTTTCTTATTTCGACTCATTATATTCTTTCAAATACCCATTGAAGGTTCTCACAAATAGAATCACCACAGAAAATTTGGAAAGATACAGTTGTAGACGGATTAATCTTATCTCAATTCCATACAATTAAGAGAGGGCCCACAAGCTGTGGAAGCAACACAGTTGACAAAGGCAATCTTTCATATAATCATGATAGCAAAAGAATGTCATACACAAGTCAGGACAGGTCATAGACATGGTGAAGACAGCAATGAATATTTTGCATGATTTATGTAATTGATATATTTCCTTATCTTACTGTATCTTTGCCTATAAGTAGAAATCAACTCTGTGCTCTCTCTTACAATGAGAAAGAGAGAGCTATTCATCTCTATTTCTTATGGTATTTTTTCTCTTTATGGTATCAGAGCAGATTCCTGGGTGTTATTCTGCTTCTCCAAACAAAGACTAATATTCTACCCTGCTGTCATCTCTCAATACATTCTTCTTCGGCAAATCCAAGAAGCAGTCACCATAGCAAGCACGATAACTCGTCTTGCCCTTTACTCTAGCATCTCATATCTGAATCTTTAAAAATGTCATCTCAATCCTCATCACTCACCTATCCTTATCCTTACTCACTCAATGTGGGAAATTTCGTTTCCATTAAGCTCACCCAAACAAATTTTTTGTTATGGAAAACTCAAATTCTTGGACTCATAGAAAGCCAAGATATGATGGGTTTTATCACTGGAGAACTACCCATGCCTGAATGTCGAATAACTGTTTCAACCTCTAAGGAGACTGGTGAAACCAAAGATGTCAAGGGAATTCTAAGGTTCCTAACCCAGTTCTTATTTTAATTAATTTAAATATAATTTTTATTTAATTGTTTGTATTTTAGTTAATTATGGTTATTATAATTATTTAATTTTCTTTTGGGTTTTGGGTTAATCGGATAGTAAGTTTAGGATCATGAGTATCCAACTTTTGACCCGGCCCAATTCGGACCCATTCTGGGCCCATTAAACCAAACCAGGCCCATATTTATAATTAGCCTAAACAATAGGATTCTTTTTATAAAAACCCAAAACTTTTCCCCAAACCCTAAGCCTACTTATATGTCATCGATGGGTGCTCCTCTTCCCTCATCTCTACAGCAGTTTTCTCCTCCTTCACCTTCTCTTGATCGGCCAAGGTGGGGGCAAGCCCAAATCCAAGCCCAATCGGTGGATCCTCTTCGTCATCTCTTCTTCTTTCCTCCTTCTTCTTCATCTTCTCAGTTGGGGTAGGCAGCGTGACTGAGGGAAAGAGAGAGATCTAGATCTTCTTTTGCATCAAAGGCAAGTGAAATATTCATTTTTTTTCAATGATCTACACTATTTTCCTTTGAAAGTATTCATGAAATGCCCATTTAAATCTGTAAATGATGATGATGATGATGGATATAGGAGTAGATGGATTGCATGGATCGGATTGATGATGTGATGGAGGGAGACCCACTTTGTTGTTTAAAAAAAAAAAAAAAGAGATGAAGACGTCTGGGATTGAATCCCAGACGATTTGTGCCAGGCGGTTGGCCGCCTGTGCATTACTGCACAGGCACACATGTGCCTGGCAGTAATGTACAGGTGGGCCACCCACCTGCACATGATGGTGGGTGGCCCCTTAATCACCAATTTTATTTAAAAAAAAAAAAAAGAAAATGATCGTGTCTGGGAATGAACCCAGACACCTTGCTTCATTTGGCACAAGTCAGGGGGGTTTGCAACTTTTCATCAAGATTGTGATGGGCCACCAATTTAAAAAAAAAAAAAAGATGAAAACGTCTAGGAATTTAATCCCAGACGTTAAGTGTGTGTGCAGTGCAAGGCAGGAGCCTGTGCACTACTGCACAGGCGCACAATGTGCATGTGCAGTAATGCGCAGGTGGGTCACCCACCTGCATGTGCTGGCGGGTGTCCCCATCCCCCCCCCCCTTCTTTTTGTGGCACATATATATATATATAAAAAATGCAGGGTGTTCCAATCATGCCTGGGTAGAGGAATTACTTGCACAAGTTGCTGTTTGGCAGCAACATGTGCAGGGGTTTTTCACTTGAATGCAAGTGTGGGTCCGCCACCTACAGGTGGGCCCCATACTTGTAGTATGGACCTGATTATTTGAGCCCGGTCATGTGGGATCCCAGCAGATGGTGGGCCCCCTTTGATCCCACGTCTGGAAACATGGTTGCTGCGTGGACCCCAGGATGGTTGGGTGATGGTGGAGCATTGGCAGTGATCAATTATGTAAACCCCACTTATGAAATGCCACTTGATGTCCACTGATGTCCACAGAAACATCTTCATATAAAAAAAATGTATATATATATGATGAAGAATGGTGTCTGGAGGTGGGTCCATTACCTTGTGGGTCCTTGGTATATATGTGGATTTATAATGAGTGAACAGGTAGGCCATCCCTTGCGTGAGATCATGAGAATGATAAATTCGAGCCTGATAATTTATTTTAATGATTATTTAACCATTCATTTATTATTTTCTTTGAATGGTTACATACTCCGGAAGACCCTTGAGTTGGTCTTAGAACCCAATGACTCCGATTTAATAAAACCAAATTCATCACATCATCAAAGTAACTGGTTATGCGGGCAGATTTCCTCTTACAGACTTCATGGTTTGCACATGACGGTACAAACCACCCGCACTCAGATGAAGTGAGAATTGGGCTATGCATCACCCGTTTTCAAAAAAATTCCCAACCTTACTTCATCTTGGTTCGTGTGGAATTGTCGCATGCGTAAATTGTGGTCACAGTGTTAGGAATATGTGTGGAATTATTTCTTGATCATCATGTTGTATTTATTTACCTTGTTGCATACATGTTAGAATTTATACCCGTTATATCATAATGACTTGGACCGTGTTGTGGCTTGGACTATACAGGGTTCATTGATGAGGTATTCACGTATGTTGAAAACTATTGGGTTGTATAATGTTTTATTATATGGTGTTGAATATCGATCATGGCCAGCCTTTCACACTACCATAGGATGTGTCTGTCGAACAATCACTGGGCCATGTTTATGAGTCTCGACACAGGAAGGGGCAGGGCTGTGTGAGATTATTATGCGGATCTGGTCATTGGACGACTGCAGTCGGTTCACAGATGTACACTATGATGATTTTTACCGGACTTAGGGCCGAAGACGAGCTTACCACTCGTACACGGTTGGTTTCACCGTGATTTTGGACAGGATGCTAAGCATCCGAAGACGGATTTGATCCACCGTTTCTGGACAGGATGCGAGGCATCTGAAAACGGTATAAATTCCGTAAGGGCATCAGCTGATGCGATGCTCAGCGAAAGTGATATTGTTCATTTGATGTAGAGTCGGATGTAGGATCCGTTCTTTCTATGTTGCATGGCATTCTTTTATTTATATTGTTTACATATTCTTATGATTTTTTTGTGTCTTAACCTCACATTGATAGTGGACTTCATTTTGAGTTATGTATATTTTACTTGCCGCCATTTATAGTTGACCCTTGTTTTCTAAAATTGATGCATAGGTACCGAGCCCGGCTTTGCCAAGGAGGAGGCGCAGGCTAAAGCGTTTCAAACGCTTGAGCCAACTGATGTTCCCGAGTGGGGTACAAACGATGGCTTCGAGGCTGTCTAACCAAGCACAGGAGTGACTCGTTAAATTTGCAATTAATTTAAATAAATCATTCTTTAAAGACTTGATCTTTCAGTGGGACATTGTAATAAATTATTATTTACTTCTTTTGCAACTTGGAATATTATTATTGCTATCTAGTGAAATGCAAACTTCTTTTCTTCTCTTGGTACCTATTGGTTGAAATTACTTCCGCAGAATGGGAATGAATGTGAATGGCCTAAACTCACCACGGCCTAAGATTCTGTGGAAAAGAAATAATTAGGAGTCAATGGTTTTGTTTCCAGAAGAATTAAAAAAAAATTGACTCTAAATTTCACGTAACCCTATTTTTATTTTTTGGGGCCGTGACAGGAATCACTCTAATTTTCAAGGCAATTTCTCGTCAAAAGGACATGGCTCTACCCAAGCTAGTCAGCAAGGCCAACGACCAAATGACTTACAAGGACAACAATCAATTGGTCGCACTTTTTCATCTAATGAGAAGGGTGCAGTTTGTCAAATCTGCAGGAAACCCAATCACTCTGCAATACGTTGTTGGCATAGGTTCAACCAGACATATCAACCTGATGAGGTCCCTCAGGCATTAGCAGCAATGACTCTTCATAATGCCCAAGATGATGCATGGTTTCCAGATACAGGAGCCTCTACCCACATGACTCCCGATTCTGGTATGTTAAACTCACCTTTTCCTTACTTAGGATCTGATAAAATAATGGTTGGCAATGGACAAACATTAGATATTACTCATGTTGGCTCAACTTCCTTTGGACATGGAAATAAGAAATTAAAATTGAAAAATGTGCTGGTCGTGCTTGACATTAAGAAAATTTTATTGTTTGTTAGTCAATTGACATCTGAGTATCCCTATCTTTTTGAATTCTCATCAGAAGGGTTTGTGATAAAGGACAGGAACACAGGAGCAGTGATAACATCAAGAAATAGAAGTGGGGATCTCTATGCTCTACAACCAGGGGTACATCAAGTGATGTTCTCAATTAGGTCCAGGAGTGTCAATAATGATATATGGCATCAACGACTTGGTCATCCCCACATGCAGATTGTTGATTTTCTCAGAAGAAATAAATTAATTTCTACCACATCTTTCAATAAAACTTCAAGTGTGTGTAGCAGTTGCCAGATGGGTAAATCCTGTAGGCTACCTTTTTTGTTATCAGATACCTTTTCTGATAAACCTCTAGTTAAATTTCATATTGATTTATGGGGACCAGCTCCAGTGTTTTCTTGTCAGTGCTTTCGTTATTATGTGATATTTGTGGATGAATGTACCCGATTCACATGGTTCTTTCCTTTGCGACTCAAGTCAAATTTTAAAGATTGTTTCAAAAAATTTCACAAGTTTATCCATACACAGTTTCAAGAAAAAATTCAAGTACTGCAAACAGATGGTGGTGGAGAATTTATTGATCAAGATTTTCAAAATTATTTGTCTGATAATGGGATACATCATCAAATATCGTGTCCTTGAACACCAGAACAGAATGGCTTGGTTGAAAGAAAACATAAGAATATTACTGAACTTGGCCTCACAATGATGTTCCATGCTTCTGTTCCGAAACGATTTTGGGTAGAAGCTTTCAGCACTGCTGTATGGTTGATAAATCGGATTCCTACGTGAGTCCTTGATATGAAGAGTCCCTCTGAAAAATTATTTGGACAAACACCCAACTATGGATCACTACGTGTCTTTGGATGTAGATGTTTTCCATACCTACGAGATTATGCAAAAAGTAAGTTTGATCCACGTTCCTTACCATGTGTATTTTTGGGATATAGCCATCAATTTAAGGGATATAGGTGCCTCCATCCACCTACTGGCAAAGTCTACTTGTCTAGGCATGTGGTTTTCGATGAGGTCACATTTCCATTTGAAAATCCAGGTTCCCTTTTCTCTCTTATCCATGATATGTTGGCCATGTGGGTCCAGACCATTAATGGACTCAGTATCTGGGGTGATTTCCCTAATAATATTAGGAATTTCCTGTTTTGTCAAACAACAGTTTTCTAATAGGTTAGGACTTTCCTTTTTCTTGAGATAGAGTTCTTGGGGGATAAGGATGTAATGATTATATATATGATGTAATCTGTAACCCTAGTGAGAGGTTGATAGTGGCTGAGATTCCAAGGCTGTGGTTTCACAGATTGGAGGAAAACCTAGTGGAAATTGGTTTTCCGTGGACGTAGGCATCTTTGCCGAACCACATAAATCGCTTGTCTTCTTGTGTGGTGATTGGTTGATCTTGATTGCGTTTGCACACACGCGCACAACATGATATAGGTGAACTAACAACTTTTCATGAATGGGTCACTGATCAGGATGAACAAGCAGCCACTTCTACTCACACGGTGTCCAACTCTTCGGATGCACAGCAGATTGGATCCACACCTTGCTCATCTAAAAATATGGCCCAACCTGACAATGCATTACCGAGCATCGTAGACCAGCACCATGATCAACAAATTTGGCATCAACCACTACTCCCACAGACAAATGATTTATCTTGTGCTGATGGGCACGACTCATTTCTGGATGATGGGCATATCACACTAATGGGGGAATCCAATGATCAAAATAGCCCTATTGTGAGGCCCACCGATCTGCCCACGGGCAATGGATGCAACACCCTTGGGCAGCCTCCTAATGATACATCTCCACTCCCTGCCCATTCTGTTGAGCCCAACCTCTTAAGTCTAACTCAACAAAAATCACCATTGATTATCGAAGTCGAAAGCCAACCTGTACAACAACCCACTACAACTCATCTTATGGTTACTCGTTCCCAAGTGGGTACTCTGAAGCCTAATCCAAAGTATCTTTACAATGTTAACAAAATTCCTTCAGAACCTAAGTCCATTAAAGCAGCCATGCAACATCCAGGGCGGCTGCCAGCAATGAAAGAGGAGCTTGCTGGACTTCATTCTAATAACACCTGGGTTCTTGTTCCCCGTTCTCCAAACATGAATATTGTAGGATGCAGATGGGTCCTTAAAAGAAAACTTAAATCTGATGGTACCCTTGAACGTCTAAAAGCTCGGCTCATTGCAAAAGGCTTCAATCAAGTTCCTGGTGTTGACTTTACGGAAACGTTCTCCCCTGTTGTTAAGCCAGCTACGATTCGAGTCATTCTCACAGTTGCATTGGCTCATAATTGGGACATTCGACAGTTGGATGTCAAGAACGCGTTCTTACATGGCAAACTTAGTGCTCCAGTATATATGGAACAACCACCAGGATTCAAAGATAACACTAAGCCTAATCATATTTGTTGCCTCAAGCGCACCTTATATGGACTTCGATAGGCACCCCGAGCGTGGTTTGATAGATTTAGTCTATTTTTGCTATCTCTTGGCTTCATATGCAGTTCTGTTGATCCATCCCTCTTCATTTGTCATCATGACAGGGGTACTCTTCTTCTCCTTTTATATGTTGATGACATTGTTCTCACAGGAGATAGCCCCACGCTTTTGCATCGACTTATTTATTTGTTGGGTTGCGAATTCTCCATGAAAGACCTTGGGCCCTTACACTACTTTCTCGGCGTTGAAGTTCATAGATTCAAGGGTGGCCTATTTCTTAGTCAGGCAAAATATGTTGCTGATTTGATAACTCGCTCCCAAATGAATGGGTGCAGGCCTATTGCTACCCCAATGGTGACCAAATTAAGTCCTTCTCAACATGAGGACAAACCATTTCCTGATCCTCATTTCTACAGGAGTATTGTTGGTGGGTTACAATATTTGACCTTTACTCGACCTGATATCACATTCTGCGTTAATTATGTTTGTCAATACATGCATCAACCAACATAATTTCATTTCAAGCTTGTCAAACGAATTCTTCGATATCTCAGTGGGACCCTACATCATGGCATTCATCTACTTGCTAATAATCCTATTGTTTTATATGGTTTCTCGGATGCTGATTGGGCTGGTTGTCCTTTTACTCGGCGATCAATCTCAAGCTTTTGCACTTACATTGGCGGTAATTGCATTTCATAGAGTTCCAAAAAGCAACCCACTGTTGCGCGTTCAAGCACAAAGGCTGAATACCGGGCCATGGCATCTGCAACTGCCAAACTGACATGGCTACTATTTCTCCTTCGTGACATTAGGATCTACTTAGCCAAGCCACCAGTATTATTTTGTGATAACATCTCTGCTCTACATCTTACAGTTAATCCTGTTTTTCATGCTCGCACAAAGCATATCGAGCTGGATTATCACTTTGTCCGAGAAAAAGTAGCCTTGGGTTCACTTGTCACTAAATTTGTCTCCTCTTCTAACCAAGTTGCCGACATCTTTACAAAATCTTTACCTCGGCAACAATTCCTGATGCTTACTTCCAAACTAGGCCTTATGCCATCTCCCCGGCCCAATTTGAGGGAGCATGTAGACGGATTAATCTTATCTCAATTCCATACAACTAAGAGAGGGCCCACAAGCTATGGAAGCAACACAGTTGACAAAGACAATCTTTCAAATAATCATGACAACAAAAGAATATCATATACAAGTCAGGACAGGTCATAGACATGGTGAAGATAGCAATGAAGATTTTGCATGATTTATGTAATTGATATATTTCATTATCTTACTGTATCTTTGCCTTTAAGTAGAAATCAACTCTGTGCTCTCTCTTGCATTGAGAAAGAGAGCTATTCATCTCTATTTCCTCTGGTATTTTTTCTCTTTAACAGTTCCCTAAATTTTCAGAATGCATTGATGCCAACAACCGGCCAATTAGCCATGGTGGAACCCATAAGACCGGCCACCTCAAAAGTTTCTCATTTGGCCACTCCAAAATGAAACCCATCATGACCATCCATCTCCCAGAAATTTTTTGAAGTTTTGCAATTGAAATTTAGAAAGATGAACTGTTACCCACAAATTTCCAACAATAAATGGAAATTTTCAAAGAGAAACGTGCTCACACATTTTTTGAATAATTCTGGCTGTCCTACCTGATTTTTATCACTGAAACTCAAAACTTTAGGAATTTGAAGAAGTTCAGCATCGCTAATTTGACAGCAACAAGGTCACGCTTTCACTGGAGGAAATTTGATAAAAGCCTATGTTGGGGACTTGATGGGAGAGGACATCATCATTCATCATAAATCCTACCCGCTCCATTGATTAGAAAGGGAAATGGTCCATCACCAGTTCCAAGAGTTCCTTATCCCTCAATGTTGGATCCGTTTATCTATTAGTCCTAATTTTCTGGCCCAAATTCAGTACACAGGCTTAAAGGTTAGTATAAAGCCATGACTGTTTTAAAAGCTTTATCCCACTTTGGCTACACTAGACTTATAATGGGACCAAAAGATAGGCCTTTACCAAGTCCATGGACCTAAAACACAGCCTAAATCCAGCCCTTTCCTGAGCCCAAGTAATTAGTGTACCAGTGAGGGAGTGACCAACCCCATTAGAGAAATGACAGTCTCTATCCATAGAAGAAACTGTCTGAAACTAGGCTGGGAATAAATATCAGTGTAAAACATTCAGAAAGACCATTTTGTTATTCTTGTTCTTCTACCACTTGTCAGACGCAGATATCTGAGCTTCTTTGGTGTCTGGTGTACATCCATCCATCCGGTGGATGCTACATTTGCAGTCCCACTTTATTGATAGTTTTCTGTGAACTTTCTTATATGACATCTTTTTTACCCCATTACATGTTGGGTTATGTCTTGTATTCCGGTTTAGCCGGATCGGTCGTCTGGGTTAGCCAGAACCGAGGCTCAGGGTTAGGGGTATTTTAGTCATTGTGTATGGATTTTCTTGGTGGCCAAGAAAGCGGGAACTATATATATTGATGTATTGTAACCCTAGATCCTGAGGGGATTGAGATGGGATCATAGTAGATGAGTTCTCTCCTCCCGTGGACGTAGGCATGGTTGCCGAACCACGTAAAACTACTGTGTCATGTGTGTGATTGCTTGATGGTGTGATTGCTTGCGTAGATCGTGGTAGATCCGTTTGATCGCGGGTTGTTTCCGTTGCGCCGCTTTCCCCAACAAGTGGTATCAGAGCGAGGTGAAGATCGCTCGGGTTTTGCGCTTAACGGATCTGGGATTTGCGTGGGAGAAGAGGATCGACCTCGGTTCTGTGGTTGAGGAAAGGCTGAAGACAAGATCGTACTGATCTTTTGGTTAGCAGTGGGCCACACAGATCTGTCTGTGTGGAGAAGAAGATCAAT
This sequence comes from Sextonia rubra, assembly GCA_037013555.1. Lineage (NCBI taxonomy): Eukaryota > Viridiplantae > Streptophyta > Magnoliopsida > Laurales > Lauraceae > Sextonia > Sextonia rubra. Next base: position 16,845,104 of record JASUAD010000002.1, on the reverse strand, counting down.
TATAGAAGAAGAGATCACAGCCGGTTTTTGGTTTTTCTTCCTTTCTTGTTGTCGGATTTGAGAAAGAAAGAAAAAAAAAAAAAAAACAGAAGGAACACTGCAACCGCCGGTCGCCGCAGTCTCCTTCGTCGTCGCCGCTGCCGTGTAACATCACCGGACCACCTTCGGCCGGTACGCCGTCCGTCGCTGTCGGTGAGGGCGGTGTGCAGAGGAAAACCGCATGGGTAGGTGTGCAGAGGAAAACCGGATGGGTATCATCCCCTGTTTCCGGTTTCTGCAGCGCCCAGCGACAGGTTGAAGACGACCCGGTTTCTGGGTCTGGGTCGGGTCCGCTTGACCTGACCCGCTGTGCAGAAAGCCCAAGCAACATCTCGTCAGGTCGGGTTTGGGTTGGGTCGTGAAGACCTGACCCGGGTACAGTGCCAGCCCAGACGGATTGCAGAACAGGTCGGTTCCAGGTCCATTGGGTCAGTTCGATCTGACCCGCGGTAGAGAAGCCCAGTGACAGAAGAGCAGGTCAGTTCCGGGTCAGGTCGGACCCGAACCCGCTTCTGCAGAGAAGCCCAGCGCCAGATTCAGTTCAGTTCAGTTCCGGGTCAGGTGAACCCGACCCGGATCCGTTTCAGAAGCCCAGTTTGCCAGCAAGCCGTGACGTCAGCACGGTCAACAGGCAGGTTTAACCAGATTCAACGGCTGAAATTGTTTATGCGATATCTTGATCGTCCGATGTCCGATCGGAGATCCGTTTGCACCTACGGACTCGTTTTGAGCAGATCTACGCGTATGTGGAAGAAGATGGGCTGGTCAACTGTCAACATGGATGTTTGACCAATTGGAGTGTAGAGAATTAATTCTGCGATATCGAAGCCATCCGGAGTCGGATTTCAGATCTGTTTCTTCCAGCGTGCTCACGGTGACGAGATCTACGAGGCAGATAAAAGATATTGGCAGTTTGATGGGCAGAAAATTGGGGGACTGAAGAACTGACAGATTCACGATGATAGTAGTGGATTCAAGCATCACGGGCCAGATTGAAGTGTTTGATGGAGAAACGACTTCAGGGATTGGCAGGATAGAGTGTTAGACTCCATGACACAGCAATGATTAAAAAGAGCGTTACTTGATGTCAAGAATGGTAGATTGCTCCAGAACTTTGATGGAAAGCTTAGATCCGCGTCGAAGGGATCGGGAAGGAGCGACATGCCAAAGTTGATGAAAAAGCAAAAGGAATCAGAATCGGAAGGAGGTAGTGTGCAAGAAAGCTCGGATTTGGTTGACAAGGAATCAGTTTTGGTCGCTACAGGTATGGATCCGGTTGTTGATTCATGGTATTGGGATTCAGATTCTTTCTATTATATGTTCGAGTAGAGATTGGTTTGATGCGAATAACTATCATGGTTGATGGATTTGTTCTTATGGGGGGATAATGCCACTGATGAGCTTTTGAGATAAGAACGGTAGAAATCCAGATGTATAATGATGTTATTCAAACCCTAACGGTTGTGATATATGTTCCGGGATTATGAAGAATTGGATTTCTTTGTGTGCCTTATACTTCAAAGGCTACAAGTGCACTATAGCGGGTGGAGTTGAAGGTGGAAAAGGGAACATTGGTCATCATGGAGGGTGAGATGGTCAGAAATCTCTACAGGTTGATAGGGTATGCTTTTTCAGGTGGAGCAGTGAAGGAGGCATCAAATAACATGGGAGGAAATCTGTGGTTCAGGTGGAGTTAGATGCGACGGATCATTGGAAGATGGATTGATGGATCTTCAATGATATCCAGGAAGCCCTGAACGGAGATGATTTTCTCGGGGAAGAAAAGGTAGTTTTGTTCAGGTCGGAGTAAGCCGGTTTAAGCATCGGGCCATACCTAACCCGCATGTACTGTGCCCAACCCACCAGAACGGACTAGAACAGGACAGTTGCAGGTTTGACGGAAAGAACACCGAGATGGAGACAGAAGGAAGGATTCACAAGGTACCAGTGAGATCCGGATTCGGGGAGGTCTTCAGTTTTGTCTTGACGGATGGAAGTTAGGTTCATTGTGTTGCACGGATGCATGCATGTGGCAACAAATGGAGAGCGCTTCGAAGGTTCAAGATGGTGGTGTTAAGGTCAAAGGAGGCAACTGTGGCCACGCTAGGTCGTAGCGTGTGCGGAGGCGTACCTTTCAGCGAGGTATGGGAGGACGAAAGACATTACCAGGTATCTCAAGATGGCTCTGAGGATTTGCGGAATCTAAGCCAAGGTGGAGATTGTTGGGTTATGTCTTGTATTCCGGTTTAGCCGGATCGGTCGTCTGGGTTAGCCAGAACCGAGGCTCAGGGTTAGGGGTATTTTAGTCATTGTGTATGGGTTTTCTTGGTGGCCAAGAAAGCGGGAACTATATATATTGATGTATTGTAACCCTAGATCCTGAGGGGATTGAGATGGGATCATAGTAGATGAGTTCTCTCCTCCCGTGGACGTAGGCATGGTTGCCGAACCACGTAAAACTACTGTGTCATGTGTGTGATTGCTTGATGGTGTGATTGCTTGCGTAGATCGTGGTAGATCCGTTTGATCGCGGGTTATTTCCGTTGCGCCGCTTTCCCCAACATTACACCTGAGGCAACCCTTTTGTTTTCCTGTTGGAACTCTGCTCCAACCTCAAGCACAAATAAGTAGAGACTTACATTGATGGGGCAATTTCATAGTTCTCAACTTTAAACTCTTCTAGGGAGTGTCAATTTCGAGCCATCATAGGCTTTTACTTTTGGGTGGCCCTCAGGGCACATTTCTGTAGAATATTGCTTCAATTTTTCACAGGGCCACCTGGCACATTTTTTTTGTTTGGTGAGAAAATCTCCTATCCAATAGAGGATCTGGACTCGGTCCCTCAATAGTGAAATAGGTATAGGCTTGGATTGATCCATCTCAAGCAAGCAGGAGTCCAATCCAAATTCTGTGAAATTTTGTGCTGTGTTTTGGGCTTGTGGTCTGGACACAGGACTAATTTTTTTAGCCGCAAAACTAAACAGATCTGGTCTAATCAATTATTGAAGGCCTAAGTATAGGCAATGCCCAGCTAAGACATATTTCTTTTTTGTTCGGATTCAGGGCGTAACAGTTGGGCCCATATGCTAGATCGAGGCGTCAATAAAGTTGTTAGGCTTCAACTATCTTTGACCCAGTCCCATCCAGTCTATGACCAGTGCTTAAACAAGTATTGTTCAGGTCAGCTTCCAGTAAGATTCGTACCATAAACTGTATTATGAAATACTAAGCTGGATCCATCTTTGCATTTGCGTCAGTGGCGTGGTTCACACTCAGACTTAACCCATAGGATAACCTCCAAACTTGGTGTAATATTTGTGTCAGGTCCCAAGGATTCTTAGGTCCACGAACCCATGTAGGCCACGGATGTAATGTAATAGTAGGCCCAATCATTAAACGGACAGGAGTTCCTGTGGAAGGTTGATTTCTTGAAATCAGAGAGCCAACGAGGGAAACCCTTCATTGCATTCTTCCATTGGAATGTTCTCCCCATCCTAACTCTCATTGAATCATTTTGAAAGCAAAACACTTTCATTGGTTTTTTCGGTGACAGTGCCTGAGGCCCACCTCGTTTAAGGAGCATCTGTTTAATTGGTACCGAATTCCTAAGAATTAAAGCAGGTCCTAGTATATGTAGATTAAAGAAGTGAATGGAGGATATAAAATGGTAGTGTAGATGACACTCATGTATTTAGGATTTGTTTTACTAGGGTATTTGACGGGATAATTATGTCCTTATGTGAAATAGCACAACGTTATTATATAAGAACATTTTTTCTCTTTAAGAAAAATGAATATTATCAAATGATATATTTGATTAGAGCATCCCCATCCCAAATAGGTTAATGTTTCCAAATAGGCCCTTAGAATTTCACGAATTTGATACTGAGCATACAAATGGGCATAGTCATTATAAACTCTCCATTTGTGAGCACATAATAGACCCACTTAAGTCCACAAGACCTACATATTGCTGAAGCTTATCCTACAGTGACGGACGTTGGGGCCAAAATAGTTTTAAAGAAGTCCCAACCCCTCTTTTTAGTTAATTTCAGGTTATCGGTAATATTCACTAAGTGTCTTTGTCATATCCATATCCTATTTGGGCATTACATTTGGTTAGTGGTTTAGGCATATAAAAATGGCATCCTCCATTCAATGGCAGATCCAAGAATTTCATTTGAGATGTGCGGACCTAACATAAGTAATTGGGTTTTGGGAATAAACTAATAATTTTCATGTGAGTTTTGGATGTAAACATGCGATTTTTATGTGAATTTTTAAAGAAAAAATAAAATTTTTATTATAATTTTCAAAGCGAACCGAGTCAGTGGGTGCGACTGCCCCCTCATTTTTGTACCTAGGTCTGCCCATGCCTCCATTTACCCTGCGTCAAACGGTTTTGAATGAATGATTTCATCTAGTTCGCACAGTAAGATGTGGCCCTCCCTAGTATGAGTGTGGCGCATCGCTGTTGGCGCTTGTGATGTGCTTTTAATAGTGGTTTTTTTTTTCTTTGGGCGCGCGCGTGTGGAGGTAGTACTTTTCTTAGGCTAGCCGTATTCAAAAAAAGTGGGCTAGAAAGTGATTCCTCAAAGAAGAATCTATAAGAAGGGGAACTGTTGAGGAAGATTTTCTTGCAAAATGAGAAGTGAGTGGTAGTTAAAAGTGGGTGTAATCATGGGTAGGGCAGAATGGGAGGATCTGACGGCACACCTGGATATCCATCTATATGATGTAGAGCCGCATCGGCACAGGCACTTCCTCACCAGCGTGTCTATCGTGCATGGCATATAGGGCAGTTGAAGCATTTAGCAGAGGGAAGATGTTTTGAATGCTAAGTTAATCATAATCATCACAATGCTGAAACTTAAATCTAGTTAAGTATTGGGACCATCGTTTGATTGTTCACAAATTGCCCCACTTAATATTTTTTTATCTTTTCAATGTGAGACTTCTAAGCAACACTCTTTTTTCTTTGGCACATTCGTGTGGCCATTTTTCCAAGAAAAAGCATGGAAATGAAACATTTTTTATGCTTCAACAAAATTTACATTTGGTACCAGTCGCAGACTCAGAGTTTTTGTATAAAGGGGGAAAACCCAAACAAGCAATGGTGTGTTGAGAATAAATACAAACTTTTCATGCTGAATTTGGGGGTGGACATAGAATTTTGATGCAAATTTTTGAATAGTTTCACTATAGTTTTAAAAGCAAAGTGGGGTCCAACGGGTGTGTTCGCCCTACATGGATGTATGTAAGACCGCCCCTATTTGGTACAATCGCTTTTCAAAAGAAAAAATAGAAGAATATTTATATATATATGATGAATATTAGTATACATCATTTCCTCACCATAGGGTGAGGGATGCTTACATGTACTAGAGCATTTCTCTTTTTTATATAGCTTTTATCTTTTACATATTAATATTTTCAAATATGGAACTGTCCCTCACCCTATGGCGATAGATGGATGCATACTAAAATTATATATATGCAATTTTTGTGCATATGTCCCTCTTAGAGGGACCTTGCATACTCCTCTGTAGGGCCCACTGTGGACCCCACCAAAGTATGAGACCGAGGGAGATAGAAAGATCCATATGAGACCACTCCAGATATCAAGTTTGGCCTCAATTACATGTTCATAACCCCTTCATCCATGACCCATAAATCTATTTCATTTATGTTGGTACACAATTGATCAAACGATTCAGATAATTCATATTTGACTGAAAATTTATGGACATATGGAATTCCTGTGGGGTCATGTATATGGTCCATTTGGATAGACCATGTAGTGGGTCCCCACTAGAGTTCTCACAAAAACATGGTGAGGTATATATATACATAAATATTGTTATAAATATATATATATGGGAGCCCATCTCCTAAGCTCAAATTTAGGACAAGGTAAGCTCAAGTGTGTGGCGCACGCTTGTGGGGCCCACCTGGAAACCTACATGAGGTGGGGATGGGGGGATTTGAGGGACTCTTTAGGACTTCCTATCTGCAAAAAAATTAGCCTCAACTATAATTTATATCATCTCTATCTAGGCCCTAACAATTTAATGATCAACAGTCCATTTAGATCGATGCATAGTGGATTCAAGGTTCCAATAAATTTAGATTCGACCAATAATTGGTGGACATGTGCAATTCAGAGGAGTCATCTGTTTCATCCATTTGAATGGACCAAAGGTGGGCCCCAAAGGCTCAAGTTCTTGAAATTTCTTATATAACTTTGAGCTTAAGAGAAACTTGCCCTATAAATTTATATATATATATATATGGGCTTTAATTGTATGAAAAGTGTTCTCATATACCTACCGTGAGAATTTTTTGGGGGGTCGGCTTGTAGGTCCCATTTGGAGATAGGATTAGGATGATGAAAAGATCTATGTAGAACCACCCCAAATATCAAGTTTAGCCCTAATCACATGTTCTTAACCTCTTTATCCATAGCCCATAAATCTAGTTTATTCGGATTAGTGCACAATTAATCTAATAGTCCAGTAAATTTGGATTTGACTGAAAATTAGGGCTTGTGACTATTAGAGGTGGGTTTCTGTGTTTTGCAAGATTTGGATTCGGTGATAAATGGCCCCACCTAAATTTCTCACAAAAAAATTGTGAAAACTAGTTCTCATACAATTATTTTCCATATATATGCATACTTCCCTCATCTTATGGTCAGGGATGTCTAGATGGCTTTTTCTATTTGTACTTGAGCATTCATCTTTTTCAAATAATTTTTTGTCATTTGCACATGAATATATTTAAATATTGAATTGTCCCTTACCCTATATAGAGGAATGGATGCATACTAAAATTTTCATATATATATATATATGTATTTATTTTGTGATTATGCAGAAAACCCTTTCTAAGGGTTTGTTTATGCTGTGGGTTTGCCGCGGAAACAGACTTGAGACAAGGCACCAGGATTTCCAGTGCCCTCCTCTAATGTTTGGTGCAAGCACGTAGTACATGACGAAAGGCCCAGCTTCTCTTTCATTTTAGGCAAAATCCTCTCATATTGAGGATCGGGATTTCCTACCATGGTAGGTAGGAAGCTGGTTCTGCGGAAGAGGAAAGGCATGGGGTATCTTTCAAAGAGACCCCAAGTGTCACTTATACTGCATCAGCTGCAGCAAAGAGAGTAGCAGATTAGCGGAAAAGTGTCACTTTTACTTGACGACGTACAACAAAAGGAGTTCTTTTATTTATTTTGAAAGGCATGCACCTACAAGGTCAGTACAAGGTAAACTGGTAAAGTTTGTGCTCTATTCAGATTTTTGGAAGATGCCCACCATGAATTTAGAGTGCAAAGCTGCTGCCCAATTCTTTTGAATCAGAGAATTTTGTTCCATAGAACTGAGGTAGTAGAAAATTGTGGAAGCCCTCAAAGAAAAATCGAATCACAAATTCGTAACCTGTAGGTACTCCTGGAACCTGATGCCCACTTTCAACTGCTGAGTGCACTGTCAAAATGGGCGGGAGAGAGCGGGGGTAGGTCCCACCAATTCGACCGTACTTGCATGCACAATATAACAGGACATAAAACCTTGGTTATAAGAAAGTGTTCAAAGGGATGGGGTGGATGTCACTTCCCTTGCCACCTTGGATATGTTCGTCTTTCTTTTTTCTAGATTTCTCAGGCACCATCAGAGGCACACCCATGTCCCAGGAAGGGTGGGGGGGGGGGGGGGGGGTGGGGGGGGGGGGGGTGGGTTGGGTTTGGTAATGTGCGGGGATTAAGATATGTTGTTCATGTGATAGTCAAATTTTGTTTTCTCTTGTTTAATTGCTTTTTTTTATGTGGTAGAAATAGTAAAATTTTGTTATTTTCCATTTAATTTGTGGATAAGTTTTGTTCCCCGAGTGTTTGCTAGCTTTTGGATTAAGCACATAAGAATTCATAGTCAAATTGGATTTCAACAAAGAAGTGAAAGATGAAGACTATAAGGTAAAGAGGTCGATGAGACCTTGGGATTTGGGTTCTAAGGATCTTGCCAGTGCCAACTAGCCTGCATTCAGCTGGATTTAGGCCATGTTTTCATGGCCATGGGTTAAATGCAGACCTAAATATTGGTGTTCATGTTCTATGAGCCAGGCTTGGGCCTATCTATACTTAAAAGGTAAGAGCTGGCTCAATATACTTTACAAAATGAGTTTCTATTTTACAAATGGCCTAGTTTTCAAGGCATGGGTTGAATGTCTAAACATTAGGCAAGATAAATAATTGGGTCACACTCAAATATGATCCACTCTAATCCAAATTGGTCCATAAACACCCCAAGTCCCTTTGGTTGAATGTTAGGCCTTGTAACTAAATCAGTTGTACTTGAACAAGCCTCACCCAGTCAATTTGGCCAATGAAACCTCTGGTCCTTGTTGAATTGGACTAATATATGAATAACTTATAAGAAAGTAATGTAAAATAAAAATCAAATCACTAGAGAAAATAACTGTTGTGTAAAAGAAAAAGTATATACGTACTTTTTGTTAAACTATATTTGTGTTAGTTTTTATGCATAAAATAATTTGATGAGCTGAGAAGTTAACAAGTGGTCAAATAATTTATTTATATATTTATGTTTAATAAAGTAAATTTTTTTGTGGACAGAAGGCGGTTGGAGTCGTCGGAGGACAAATTAAGCCATTTCAAGTGTCAAAATCTTGTTTTGGTGCAAAACATATTATAAGTAGCAAGTTTTCCTTTTGCTGGCTAAGGAGGTTTTTTTCATTCATTTTGCGTCCACTTTACTTGTTTAGGAATAATCTAAGGGTATTAATGTAAATTTTTAAATTTACTATTTTTTAGTAAATTTACTATTTCGAGTACTTTAATTAGTGTTTTGAGACTCCATGTAATTCTTCTTTCCAAGGAATAATATGAATTACAATTTGTTTTAGGATGTTTTCATCTCTTCCTTTTGGATTCATCAAGAAGTTGATTTGGGGTTGAAGAAGATTATCCTATTTCTTGATTTTCTTGGCATGCTTCGGCTGCACCAAAAAGTTTTTGAGGATGAAACTCTACATTGGCACTTATTTGACCCACCAAAGATGGTTAAGTAATAGAAATGATACTTGCGTCGTGCAATCGGTTGTACACGATCATTCTTGCTTGTAGATTGTACGCAATGAAAGATGTCGAATAAAAAGAGTGGTGGGACAATCAGACCTTTTACTTGCCACACATGATATGCATTAAACCTACGAATTTGTACAGGAAAACAAGGCATATGATCATGGAGGCCCCGGAAACTGAATTTTTCAAATATATCTTTTCGTGTGACGTGACCCACTTGATGAACGGTGAGGTTTGAGACATGGGTTGGAAAACAAAAGGTAAAGAAAAGAAAATAGAATCAAAATTAAGGCGCCCGCAAATGATGAATCATATATTATTTTCAACTTTTACCCTATCAGCGCTGTTGGCCATGTGGGTCCAGACCAAGATTGGGTTCTATATCTGGGGTGGTTTCCTAATGATATTAGGAATTTCTAATTTTGTTAAATAGTAGTTTTCTAATGGGTTAGGACTTTCCTTTTTCTTGAGATAGAGTTCTTGGAGGATAAGGATGTAATGGTTATATATATGATGTAATCTGTAACCCTAGATAATGGGTCAGTCAGAGAGGCTGAGATTCCAAGGCTGTGGTTTCACATATTGGAGGAGAACCCAGTGGAAATTGGTTTCCCGTTGACGTAGGCATCTTTGTCGAACCACGTAAATCTTCTTGTCTTCTTGTGTGGTGATTGGTTGATCTTGGTTGCTTTACACACACGCGCACAACAAGTGGTATCAGAGCGATTGCTTATGCGTGGAAGATCAACGGGAAGAGAAGAGATCAAGGTTGATCTCTTGCTGGGCCACACGGGGTTCCCTGTTTGCCGCAACAGAGGAACCGGGAAGAAGCCGAAGTGAAAAGGTTCCAATCGCTGCGATCTTCGTTGGAGTATAACCGGATTTTTCGGATCTGAGGACCGGATTTTTCGGATCTGAGGAAGAGGGCCGGAGAATATCGTCGCTGCGGAGAAACAAAAAAAAAAAAAACAATCGGACTTACCGTCGCCTGCCGTTACCCGCCGCCGCAGTCGACGCTGTCGCCGTCAGCAGCCGGTCCCACGCCGCTGGTCGCCGGACCAGCCAAGCCCGCGCAGCAGCTGCACCGCCTGCCCCTGCATCGCAGCCAGTTGCAGACCCAGCGCAGCGCCAGTCGCTGGAGAAGACGACCCAATTGTCTTGGGTGTTGGGTCGGGTCGGGTCAGGTTGCCTGACCCGCGGAGGAGTACAGCCCAGCGCCTTTTTTAGGTTGGGTTCCGTTTTCGGGTTGGGTCAGAACCAACACGCGGTGCAAGCCCAGTTCCGTTAGCAGTGCAGGCCGGTTCGGGTCGGGTCGACCTGAACCCATAAGCAGACGGTCCAGCCCGTCAGCCGCCGCAGACGTCAGCAGCGTGACGTCATCAGGCTGACGTCAGCCCACATCATCGGACACGCGGTCAACGGCCAGAGTTGACCAGATTGACGGCAGGAATTTGTTTCTGCAATATCTTGATCATCCGACGTCCGATCGGAGATCCGTTTGCGCCTACGGACTCGTTTCGAGCAGATCTACGTGCTTGTGGAAGAAGATTGGCTGTTTGACGGTCAACAAGGAGTTTGACCAAATCAGAAGCGCAGAAAACCGTTTTTGCGATATCGGAGCCATCCGGGGTCGGATTTCAGATCCGTTTCTTCCAGCATGCTCGTGTTAACGAGATCTACAGCTTGGTGCAGGAGTTGAGGTCAGTGTTAATTATTTGTTTTTCTTGTTACTTAATTTGATTAAGATGGAGAACAATACTATCAACACTACCATGGTTAAGCTCAACCATTCCAATTGATTGATCTGGAAACCGAAGATGGAGGATATTTTCTATTGTAAAGACCTCCATAATCCCGTTGAGGGGGATAGTGCCCGACCGAAAGATATGCAAGATGCTGATTGGATCAAATTGCATAGAAAAGCAATTGGTCACATCAGACAGTGGGTTGATAACAGTATATTTCACAAAGTGTCTAATGAAACCAATGCGAATACCCTTTGGAAAAAGCTAGAAGCAATGTATGATAAAAAGACTTCAGTGAAAAAAACCTTCTTGATCTGAAAGCTTGTGAACATGAAATTCAAGGATGGTGGTCAGATCGAAGATCACATCAATGAGTTCCAAAGTGTGGTAAATCAGTTAGCCACTATGAAGATGATCCTTGATGATGAGATGCAAGCTTTGTTGCTTCTGAGTTCTTTGCCAGATTCATGGGAGACATTGGTTGTTTCCTTGAGCAATTCTACTCCAGATGGTATGTTATCTATGAGTCAGGTTACCAGTAGTCTACAGAATGAAGAAATTAGACGAAAATCTGCAGGGACAGATAATGCACAGGCCTTTGTTACTGAGAACAGGGGGAGGAGTAAGAGTAGAAGACCAAAGGGGGGTCGTGTCAAATCTAGAGGTGAATCACAGTCTAAGTCTAGCAGTGAATCACAGAGCAAGAAAAAGTCTGTAAAGTGCTTTTTCTGTGGCAAGATGGGCCACATCAGAATAAATTGTTTTGCCATGAAGGAACAGAAAGGATCCAACAATAAGAAGAAAAATGATAATGATAACACTACAGCTACTTTGGAACAGGAAGTAGTGGTGCTCGCCGGCGATGATGATAAGTATTTGAGTGTTGCAGATGGTCAGGTTGAGTGGGTTGTTGACACAGCAGCATCCTACCATGCTACTCCCTGCAGGGAGATGTTCACGATGTACAAAGCAGGTGACTTTGGTACTGTGAAGATGGGCAACACGAGTCATTCAGATATTGTTGGTATCGGTGATGTCTGCATTAAAACCGATATTGGTTGCACAATGACGCTGAAAGATGTGCGACATGTTCCGGATCTGCGGTTGAATCTGATTTCCGGGACTGCATTGGACCGTGCTGGTTATAAGAATTACTTCGGAAATGGCAGATGGAAGCTCACTAAAGGGTCTCTTGTTATTGCGAGAGGAACAGCAGGTAATACTCTTTATAAAACACAAGTAAAGCTGTGCAAAGATGCATTGAATGCAGCTCAAGACAATTCCTCTCTGAATCTGTGGCATAAGAGGCTTAGTCATATGAGTGAGAAAGGCTTGCAGATGTTGGCAAAGAAGGATTTAATTCCTTGCTCCAAAGATATATCCCTTGACCCTTGTGATTATTGTTTATATGGTAAACAGCATAGGGTTGCTTTCTCTTCGACATCAAAATTGAAATCACATGTGTTGGATTTGGTATATTCTGATGTTTGTGGTCCCATAGAGGTAGAATCATTGGGTGGCAATAAGTAATTTGTCACGTTCATCGATGATGCATCCAGGAAAGTCTAGGTTTATCCGTTGAAATCAAAGAATCAAGTATTCCAGATGTTTCAACAGTTTCATGTCCAGGTTGAAAGAGAAACAGGTAAACTCTTGAAGTGTCTCCGTTCAGATAATGGGGGTGAATACACATCCAACCAGTTCAAAAGTTATTGCTTGAAGCATGGCATTCGACATGAAAAGACAGTTCCTGGTACTCCACAGCACAATGGTGTGGCAGAGAGAATGAACCGCACTATTCTTGAGAAGATGAGATGCATGATAAAATTAGCACGGTTGCCTAAGTCATTCTGGGGTGAAGCCGTTCTGACTGCCGTTTATTTGATTAACAGATCTTTCTCAGTTCCTTTGAATTATGATCTTCCAGAGAGAAGATGGACAGGTAAAAATGTTTCCTATTCACATTTGAAAGTATTTGGGTGTAAAGCGTTTGTACATGTACCAAAGGAGCAGCGTTCCAAGTTGGACGATAAGGCAGTGAGTTGCATCTTTCTTGGTTATGGTGGAGATTAGTTTGGCTACAGATTATGGGATCCTGAGAAGAGGAAACTTATCAGAAGTAGGGATGTGGTTTTCCATGAAGATCAGTTCTTTGGAGATGTTGAGAAGATTGATAAGTCTTCTGAGATAGTTGATGGAGTGGTTGATCTCACACCGACACCTTCTCCGGTGCAGACTATAGGTGGAGAATGCGGACAAAATGATCCGGATCGTGATGAGGCACAGGGGTTGCCAGATGATGAGGGTGTTGAGCAGGGGGAGCAGCAGTCTCCTCGGATTGAAACCATGGAACCTCAAGTTAGGAGGTCCACACGGGAGCGTCAACCATCAACTAGGTATCCTGCATCCGAATATGTGTTGCTTACTGATGAGGGAGAGCTAGCTAGCTTCCGAGAAGCAATGACTCATGCTGATAAAGATGAGTGGATGAAGGCTATGCAGGATGAGATGAGTTCTTTGAAGAACAACAAGACATATGAGCTGGTGCAACTTCCTAAAGATAGGAATGTTCTGAAAAACAAATGGGTGTTCAAGCTGAAAAAGGATGAGAATGGGAAACTGGTGAAGCACAAAGCACGGTTAGTGGTAAAAGGCTTCGCACAGACGAAGGGTATCGACTTCAGTGATGTTTTCTCTCCTGTTGTGAAAATGACTTCTATCAGAATCGTTTTGGGTCTAGTCGCCAGCATGGACCTTGAGCTTGAACAGATGGACGTGAAGACTGCGTTTCTTCACGGTGACTTAAAAGAAGAAATCTACATGACTCAGCCAGAGGGGTTTGAGGTAGAAGGAAAAACAGATGGTTTGTAAGTTGCAGAAGAGTCTCTACGGGCTGAAGCAAGTACCGAGACAGTGGTACAAGAAGTTTGATTCATTCATGTTGAGTCATGGGTACCGGAGGACAGCTGCAGATCATTGTGTCTATGTTCGTCGATTTATCGATGGCAGGTTCATCATCCTTCTTTTATATGTAGATGATATGCTGATAGTTGGACAGGATAGCAAGTTGATTGGCAAGTTAAAAGAGGAGATGTCAAAGTCGTTTGACATGAAAGACTTGGGTCCCGCACAAACAATATTGGGCATGCAAATACGTCGTGATAGGAGTTCCAAGCAGCTGTGGTTGTCACAGGAGAAATATGTTGAACGAGTTCTCGAACGGTTCAACATGAAGAATGCTAAACCAGTTAGCATACCTCTAGCCAGTCACTTCAAACTAAGCAAGCGCTTGTGTCCTACTACAGATGATGAAAAGGAACGGATGACATGTGTTCCTTACTCCTCTGCTGTGGGGAGTCTCATGTATGCCATGGTTTGTACACGGCCAGACATTGCTCATGCTGTGAGTTTAGTGAGTCGATTTCTCGCAAACCCTGGAAAAGAGCATTGGGAAGTAGTGAAGTGGATCTTTAGGTATTTGAGAGGTACTTCCAAGGTGTGCTTATGTTTCGAAGGCTCAAAACCAGTCATGGAAGGTTATACTGATGCTGATTTTGCAGGCGATCTTGATCGTCGGTTGTCGACTTCTGGTTATTTGTTTAGTTTTGTAGGGGGAGCTATTTCCTGGCAATCAAAGTTACAGAAGTGTACAGCACAGTCTACAACTGAAGCGGAATATATAGCTGCTAATGAAGCAGGGAGAGAGATGCTTTGGTTGAAGAGATTCCTTCAAGAACTAGGTTTGAAGCAAAAAGAATATGTAGTTTACTGTGATAGTCAGAGTGCTATGGATTTCAGTGAGAATGCTACATATCATGGTCGCATGAAGCACGTTGATATCAAGTACCATTGGATTCGTGAGGTGATCGAGAGGAACTTCATGAAGCTGGAAAAGATTCATTCGGACAAGAATCCCTCGGACATGATGACCAAGGTTGTGTCTAACGGAAAGCTGGAGCTGTGTTCAGAGTTGGCCGGATTGAACTCCTATTAAGGGGTTCAGGGCATCTTCCCATGGTCTGGAGGGGGAGATTGTTGGCCATGTGGGTCCAGACCATGATTGGGTTCTATATCTGGGGTGGTTTCCTAATGATATTAGGAATTTCCTATTTTGTTAAATAGTAGTTTTCTAATGGGTTATGACTTTCCTTTTTCCTGAGATAGAGTTCTTGGGGGATAAGGATGTAATGGTTATATATATGATGTAATCTGTAACCCTAGATAGTGGGTCAGTCAGAGAGGCTGAGATTCCAAGGCTGTGGTTTCACAGATTGGAGGAGAACCCAGTAGAAGTTGGTTTCTCGTAGACGTAGGCATCTTTGTCGAACCACGTAAATCTTCTTGTCTTCTTGTGTGGTGATTGGTTGATCTTGGTTGCTTTGCACACACGCACACAACAAGCGCAACTTCTCTTTGCTTGCATACTTTCATATGCTCAGTTAAAAAATCAAAAAACTTTGGAAGCTCTCTTTTAATGTTTTGCATTCTTCCTGTTTTTTTTCTTTCATTTTTTTTATTTTCTACATGGAATAGTATTTGGCAGTAAGAAAATCAAATCTAAAGAAGTTTAACTTGCTAACTAATCTAAAACCTTTGCTTAAAATATATTGGGATAGAAAAACATAATTTATATAGACGACCACAACACAATTAGGACAATGCTTCAACAATGATGAAGATGATGTGAAATAGTGCTCAACACCACTCTCTCACATGACTCTCACATCCCTAACTAGGGAGGTACAACTGGGGACAAATGTTTTGATCTTTGGCATTGGTTGTTGTAGTGGCTTTTTTAATTAGATGCTTTCATTTCATAGGTAATCGGTGATATGTCTTCATTGAGGTCTTCCCATATTATTACTAGATGATATCTCCAAAGACCCCGTCAATTCATATTCTAAAGTCTCCGTCACATCTAACTCTACTCGAACAATGTGTTTTCTCCCAGTATTATATGATGTCTCCTTCATTGCTCCTTTTAGAAACACATTCCCTATCAACATGTAGATATTCCTGATCATCTCACCCTTAATGATGCCAACGTTTCCTTTACCACCTTTACAACCCCACTTGTTATAGTGCACTGACAACCCTTGAAATCTAAGCAATCAAAGAAACTCAATTTCTTAGCAAACCTAGAACATGTATCACATCCTCTAAGGTCAGAACAATCTCACAAGCGTCCAATTCTTTACCATTCCTATCCCAATTATCGTCAATTTTGCATTATCTCTCATAATAACAGATCTACCAACAAGGGCTATGTAAGAATCAAACAAATATCAACTAAAACACATGTGATAGGAAGAACAAGAATTCAAATGCCATGAATCAGTAAACTGATTCATACTGATAACGACCAAAAGTGATTCTTCATCGTTCAAATCCAAACTTTCTCATACACTATCTTCTTCTGATTTTGACTATTTTGCTTCTCTCTAAATCCTTCTTTTCTCTTCGCGAATCCCTTTTTTAGTGCCCACTCTTCTTTGCAACAATGACATGAGAGCTTTCCTTTTCCATATACTTTGGCATGACCAAATATTTTGATCCCTTCGACGAAGATCTACACTTTCCATAATGCAAATCAGCTGTCATTTACAAACTTTTGAGCTTCACCCAAAAGTCTCAGAGCAATTTGACAAGCTTCATGAACTTTTGACCCACTTTATGTGCGAATTCATGATCTCCTTTAGAGATCTATTGTTTGTGGTGAAAGTAATTTACATGTATAAATGAATTACATGTATAAATGAAGCACATGTGAGTCACTTGCATATGTAAATGACTCATATATAGGTTGGGATCCACTACTTATTACTATCACAACCTTTCACGTGTGAATCTATAAACAATTCAATGGTTCAAAGACTTTTCCAAATTTTCTCCAAATCCATGATGAGTTAAGAGCTGAAATTTCCTTCCAATAGCAATTTTGGTCTTCTAAAGAGAATAAACGGTTTGGATCAAAAAAATGGAGCCCGCAAAAGTCTAAAATGGCAGATTTTACATCTGATTATTATTTAAAATAGCTTAAGATCCAAGCAACATCAACAGATAAAATTTGACCTCATGGTCGTTTTTGACCTTATAAAGAAGAGACATGGTTCATATTTGGATTTTGGGGCCCACATAATTCAAAAACTTTAAAATGAGGGTTGGAAATATCATTTAAAATAGATTAATCAGACGGTTTTACAATTTTTTAAAGATATCTCAACATCCAACAACATCAATGGTTGAAAATTGGATGCATGTCTGTGCTTAAGCTTCTAAAGAGGTTGATCGGTCCTATTTTACAAGTGCAACCCACACAATTTAAAAACAGAAAAAAAAATGGACTGGGAATGTCATTTAAAATAGATTAATCCAACGATTGTATATCTTTTGAAGATATCTCAACGTTCAAACAACATCAATAGTTAAAAATTAGACATGTAGTCGTATTTGAGCTTCTAAAGGGGATGATCAATCCTAATTTCACAAGTGGAGCCCCCAAAAATAAAAATCATAAAAGCCAGACTGCTCTTTGTTGGCACTATAGCTCCACCTAATAATAGTGACATGTGAAACTATTTCACAACTCTTGAGGTGTGAAAATTCTAGGCAAAAAAACAATTATTTTTTACACCATTTTTACATGTGATTTATACATCTCATGCATGAATTAGTCTAAACAAATATGATTGTGTGTAACTCTTACGCATCTAGACCATTTATATTTATAAATGGTAGTAAACAAATGACCCCATAATGAATAAGGGTGTCCATGGGCCAAGTGAAAATTATCCATTTTCCAACCCATTTATATTCTGGCCTATTGTACTTTGATCTCTGCAAGGGTGTCTTAACTTGCAAAAAGTTCTGACACAGATAGGACAGATAGGATAGGAATAGATACTGTTTATCAAGCACGAGTGCACGACAATACTCTAACAACAGCCAAAGAAGCAACTGTATGAGGTTATCCTAAAGAATAGGCAGAGAGCTTAGCGGACGGAGGTGGGCAATGCAGCAGTTCAATCATCAGTGGTTTCTAAGAATAATTCAAGCATGTGGGCCTGAAGGCAAGTCTGTCCAAGTTTGGTCAGAACCAGGTTTCTGTGGCCAATTCTAGAAAAACCTAAATCACACAATTTTAAAGTTATCTGTAACCACATATTATAGTCCCTTCTATATATTATAACTCTTTATCTCTATTATAATATTTTCGTTTTGGGCTCACTCAAGTTGAAAAAAGG
Organism: Sextonia rubra; assembly: GCA_037013555.1. Taxonomy (NCBI): domain Eukaryota; kingdom Viridiplantae; phylum Streptophyta; class Magnoliopsida; order Laurales; family Lauraceae; genus Sextonia; species Sextonia rubra. The sequence continues at coordinate 16,826,979 of JASUAD010000002.1, read as the reverse complement.
CCTACACATGCAAAAAGAAAAGCTCCGACAAGTAAAAAAAGATGACATAGCCGGGCTTGAAACCCAAAAAGCGAGATGAGAACCCCTTACCAATTAGATAAAGAGCCATTTTCATGACTATGCCATCCTTTTAAGGGTTTAGTAGCATCTAGAACACACTGGGAATATTTTCTTTTCCTTTTTTTAGGAAAAAAACTAAAAGCGTTTAGTAGCATCTAGAACACACTGGGAACTAAACAATATTTTCTTTTCTTTTCTTTTCTTTTCTTAAGAAAAAAAAAACTAAAAGGGTTAGTAGCATCTAGAACACACTGGGAACTACACAATATTTTCTTTTCTTTTTTTTAAGAAAAAAACTAAAAGGGTTTAGTACCATCTAGAACACACTGGGAACTAGACAATATTTTCTTTTCCTTTTTTTAAAGAAAAAAACTAAAAAGGTTTAGTAGCATCTAGAACACACTACAATATTTTCTTTTCTGCTTTTTAAGAAAAAAACTAAATATCTTAATAAGTTTCTACATAAATTTCTTAATAAGTTTCTTCGCTGGAAAAAGTTGCATGCTCGTCTTTAGACAATGGGTCTCATTCAAGGGCTGACATGGCCCAATCTGATCCTTTTGTGGGTGGGTTTGATATTGGGCTCTATGGTTGCGGACCTATCTTATTTGTGATTACTTTAGATATATTTATTATTAAAATATCATATGGAAAATACTTATACTTCAATAGGTGGTGGGCATTTCAAAGTCATCATGAGAGTTTCATTCCTCAGCTGATATAATAAGTAAACATAATTTAAATATTTGAGGACATATAATTAATATCCATCAAACTGGTAGCCATCTCTATCTGCCAACTTCAAGAGAACAGAATCTTCTAATTTAAATATTTTAGAGCATAATGTTTTCACCACGGAGATCTAGTATAATTTTCAAGTAGAGTAGATTATTTTTACTTGTTTTGAAGTTCAACTAACTTAATTTTATGCTTTTAATACATATACATATATATATGAGGAATGTTAGTATGCATTGTGGTGAGGGACAAATGCACATTTGGAAAAATTCATGTACAAAAGAGGAAAAATTATTTATGGTATTACAAAAAAAAGGGAATCTTCATATAAAAGGAAAGGGAATGATGCATAGTAATATTTTCCTATATTTATTTATTTATTAGTTCACTGGCCAAAGCTCCCACCAGGTCTCGATATCTTGTGGGAGCTATAGGAGTAGGTGCATATACCACCAGAACAACCCTAAGTTCGAGGGGAGTATTTGGTTGGTATGCCTTTCTATTGAAGGGTCCTTGAAGGTCATTTTCATTTCTTACTGAGGGTTCATTTGCTCCAATTTTGTTTGATTTGTACATAAGTGCAGCATGAGTGCAATCCTCGAGCTATCTTGGGGAAGGATGTCATCTGTCAAGCAAAATCTGAAATGAGGAAAACTACGATTTTTGTTCTTTCAACCCTGCAACAAATCAAACCTATTGCAGGGCAAGTTGCTGCACTTGTTTTATGTCACACAAGGGAATTAGCTTATCAGATTAGCCTTCATAATCCTTGTAAGGATATATATATATATATTTTTTCATAATGGGGGGGGGGGGGGGGGGGGGGGGTGGTTCGATTAAGTAACTTTTTGTATCCAGTTTCACTTATCCCTTATTTATTTGCATTTTTAGTACTTAGGATTATATTGTCCTAGTTCCAACGGGCGATTAAGTAACTTTTTGTATCATGTTTCACTTATCCCTTATTTATTTGCATTTTTAGTACTTAGGATTATATTATCCTAGTTCCAACGCTATAGTAAATTAATACTTAGTATGGGAGCTTAGATAATTCCACTTGGAAGGTAGGATAACTTGGGTTGGCTTTGAGTGGGAGGTGAGATTATATTTTTTACAGCTTTTTGTCTCTTGTCTCCCATTTATCTGGATGTAACCAAATATGACATTGGATTCATCTTTGAAATAAATGGAATCACATCCTACGTAATAATACAATTAGATAGGCTTGGATAGCATTAGCTATCCAATCCTATTAAAAGTTTATACCACTTTCAAATACAACGGTAATGTTTTTAGTGCTTCCCCGTTCACTTGTTTTGATATTTAGGCGCATGACTTTGTTAATAGAATGATTTTATAATGAGTGTGATCTCAAACTCGTGTACCTTTTTTAAATCTTAATTTTGGCAAATGACCGTTTAGCTAAATCTTGCAAGAGGTAAAATGATGCCCCACTTACCACCAATCCAAATTGTTCACACATACAGACCACCCTTAAATTACACCGGATTTCATAGGAACATTGAACAGAGAGTCTTTTTTTTTTTAAATATGATGTCATTAGATTTATGGGTTATGGATCAAAGGGTTAGAGGCATTAAATTGACTCTTTTTTTTTTACATATGGGACATATCCAAATAGACTCTCCTCATGATTTGTGTGGGGCCCCATCCACCTACGTCGCAGGGAGCAGGGCCCATTATTTTTTATTTTTTGGTTGTAAATTAGTCTATTAGAAGTTAAAATAAATTTAGCTTTCTTTAGACAATAGCCCAATCAAATGTCAAATCCTGAACTCAGTAGTATGTGATTAGTCCATGAAGATGGATCTGACGTGTACGTCTTTGCCACTTCTTGTTAGACCCGTCTCTATGTATGACGATCAATGGAATGGAAATAGAGACATCGACAGAGGACATCCGGTGAACTAAATACTAATCCTATCAGACGATCCTAAACTTGGTTTCTAGTCTTAAATGTTGAATAATATAAGAAAGTTCGGTTTTGGATGTGACTTCTAAGTTGGAGTTAAATTAACAATTGCAGAATGATAAAAGAATTAGAAAAATAATCAATCAACCACGCAAGCAAGAAGAATCAACCACACGAGCAAAAAGAGAAATAATATATACATTTTTATGAAAAATTTTAATTGAGAAAAAACCATGAGTACTCCCACCACAGAGCAAAATCAAACACTATGAATCACACAGTTACAAGATATACTTATGAACACTTTCATATATTTTCACAGCCTGAAGGCTATAATTCTTCTTGCACAGCTTCACATGCAATGACTTCCTGCTATCCACTGCACCACTCGACTGATCCAAACACTTAAAAGCCAACTAGGCGCTATGCTTGATCTCTCAATGTTCTACAAAAAAAAAAAATAATTTCCTAAAAGAAATGTAGAATCAGTGTTATCTATAAAAAAATTTCAGCCCAATCTCTCCAATATAAGCTTTAAAGAATTAATATAATCTCCAATGTAAATTCACCATTCAAAACAATGAGATCCTTATTTTAAGATATAGAGAGAACCTATATATATCCCCAATTTCGTTCCTTAGTCTTAGGGTTTGTATAGAACACAAAATAGTGGTTTTGACACAAAAAGTAAACAATTTTTAATAAGGTCGGTGGCGTTTTCTACGTCATGCACTGAAGCGCATGTGAGCATCTACTCAAGCACGTGATGAAAACTTATAGTTATTCCAATTTAGTGCAATTTCTATCAGGCCGGTTTAAGCTCGTATAATCTTAGCTTGTGCGCATAAGCTTCTATCTGCCACTGCTCGAGCGCCCGTGGCCTATTTTTTGATTCCTCGCATTTAGATCTTTCGATAACAAGAACCACAGTTAATTCTAAAATAAATTGTAAAATACAACTCAATAGACCCTGAGTTATGGCCTAGCCAACACACAAAAACCTTTACAATCTCCTCTTTTGGCAATTCATGGACAAGAACTTCCTAGAACATACAATTCATCAACCTGAAACAAAACCCCAAAAATTACATTGAATTTTTATTCAAAACCTATATAATGAATGTACTTGCGAAAAAAAAAAACTTGTAGCACCAGCTTTGTATTGTCTCCCCTTATATATCTTATCATTTTTGTCCATAATTGATAAAGATAATGATGTTAGCATGCAACATGTAACACCCCACCCCATATGCATATATGATATTGTCTTCTTTAGCCCACATGGACCTTATGGTTTTGCTTCCAGTGGGCCACAACCCCCCGAAAGGCCTCATGCAAGGTAAGGGTACAAGCTCTACATATAAGTCTAGTCACTTTCCTCTCTATAGTCAATGTGGAACTCCAGGATGTCACAATTCGCCCCCCTTAGGGCCGCACATCCCTATGTAGTAGTTTGCCAATCCCTGTAGCCTGCTAGCCCTCTTAGTCCGCCCCCACATGGAAACCTGCCCACTTACACGAGATCACGACAGAGACTCACACTTGAACTAGTTGAAAATCATCTATGATACCATTTGTAACACCCCACCTCATACACATGTATAATATTGTTCACTTTAGCCCATGGACCTCATGGTTTTTCTTTTAATGGGCCTCAACCCACCGAAAAGGCTCATGCAAGGTAAGGGTGCAAGCTCTACATATAAACTCAATCACTTTCCTCTCTATAGTCGATGTGGGACTCCAAAATGTCACACTGCATATCTATCAATCAGGATCCAGTAGTAGCTCCCCCTTAATCCTGACTCCCCCTTAATACTATCTTCGTATCAGCTAGCGATAAGAGTTTGATCTTCTTAATTAATATCTAGGTACCCACACTTGCAAATTATGAGCTTTCAGTGCAGTTTGTACCAATTCAACAAGCAAGTTAGTCTCCCTCACCTAAATGGCTCTCATTTTGACCTTGAACGGTATCAAGTTATTCCTCCATTGCTTATGTTTTGGTAAACTTTGCAGTTTTTGCAATGGGGTTAAATGTGTTGCTTGATACCACAACGATAGCATGTGTGTGTAAAAGTAGGATATGACACTTTTTTCTTCTTTGTAGTACTCCGTACGTGATTTGTGCGTGAAGCATGTGGAGTAGTGTGTGCCTTAGAATTCAATGCAGAACTTTTCACAAAGACAGTTTTACCTTTAATTTTCGATGTAGATGTACCATAATCATAAACTGAAACCACGTTTGTCATTCAGCAACTTCTGATTGCATAAGATGTCGTCAAGTTTTTTCGAACCAATATTCATTTTGTTCATCAAAGCTTTAGTTGCATCCAGCTCTGACAAAGTCATCTTTAGTTTCCATTCAAATTATCTTTTTCAGCATAGCAAGTATGCAACTCTTTCTTTAAGATCTCAATCTCTTATTCAACTTTCTCACAATTTTAACTCTTAGTAGTTGACTTATCAGTCATTGAACATTTTTGACCCTCCAATAGATGAACCTTGGTAAGGGTTTCTTCTAATTTTGCCTTTAGAGGGGTAATCAATTCTTTTAAAGCTTTTCACTTGATTGCAATCTTATTAGAGAATTTGGTCAGCTTAAGACAATTGTTGTACTTAGTGTTATATTTCTCCTCCCAATCCGATTCTTCATCTGACACTTTATCATCTCCATTATCAGTACAATTGTTAGAACAATGTTGTGGGGATCTGTAACACTCCGACCCAGCTTGACCTCATTTAGCACCTAATTAATTCTGTTTTCATTGTTAATTGTGTTTTGCTTATGTTTTGGGTTCGTTGCGGATCATGGATAGGTAGTTGTGTTGAGTTTGACCTGGATTAGGTAGACCAAGCCCTTTTTCGTAATTTTAGCTTTTCTTAGACATGGTCATTTTTGCATCATCTTAATATCAACACGTGTCTTTCGTTGAGCTCGTTAACTCTCGTAACTACATCATTTGCAACCGATGTCGTATGATTCCATTGGACTCGAATTTGACTCGAAATATAATTTGTCTTAAACTTGGGCTTGTATGTAAACTTGCATCTTTGTTATATATATAAGGGAGATCCGGCCATTCCATAGATTCACGCTCTCTCTTTTCTCTCACTGTTCACGTGAAGTTTTCTCTCTCCCTCTCCTGAGTTCTCTCCTCCATCATCGATCAAGCCAAAGTGAGGGTTCTCTTCATTCTCTTTCATGCTCTGACGATTGGATTGAGGTGAGTTTTGGGTTCTCTTCCATCTCCCTCATCTCATTCTTATTTTTCTCGTTCTATGGTTTCTTGATCATGCTCTTAAGGATTCCTCCTGTTTCTCATGCATGCATGTTGCAGTGGTTGACGTTTGGTTGTGTTTGAGCCCAAGGACTGCAAGTTGTATAATTGAATTCAAATAAGGCAAGTATAACCATAATCTGTGAGAACCCATGTTCGTATTTGTTTGATTTTGGTTAATTCACATGAATTTGCATGGAAAACGTGTTTACAGCCCAATTTGTTAGTATTCCCTCTTTCTTTGTTGGATATTTGCACTTCTGATGTCATTACAGGTTTTCTGTACTTGATTCAAAATTTGACCCCGTTCATGTACGGCTAAGCCGTATGTCACCTACGGCTTAAAGTCCAGAGAGGATGAAAACCCAGTTTTCTTCTACGGCCAAGACACGGCTAAGCCGTATATTGCCTTACGGCTAAGCCGTACCTCAGCCGTGACCCAGCCATGATCAGTACAGGGTGCCTTCTTCTGGATTAACTGAAAGCAAGCAATTGACAGTTTCCTCCTACGGCTCAGCCACGGCTAAGCCGTAGAACAAAATACAGGTAAACCGCACTTGCGGATGAACAGTAAAGGGAACCGCGGGGGAGCCGCAGTGCATATTACGGCTACGCCGTAAGATGCCTACGGCTAAGCCATACGTTCACCTACGATTAAGCCGTATCACCCCTGGAAAAATGAATAACAAGAATAGGTGTAAGAAAAAGACCTATATGGCCTTCATGATAGAATGTAGAACAACTAGACTTGCCCGATGGAATATGATACAATGCGTGAATGATCTCGAGGGCTGCTAATCATTCATGTTCGTTATCCAGCTGTTAAGCACCTCCCCATGGGTGTTGGTTTAAGGGACTTCGGTGCACCAGCCGATTCAATGCAACACTAGACAACGGTGAAACGAATAACTTAAAACTACATCATCATGCACGGTTAGAAACACTGGATAATTAGATTAGACTTGGCTAGTAAATGACTTGGATTCACTATGCTAACAGTTGCGTGCATGACATGTTGTTTGTCAATTATTGATCTCCACTCTATCGCATGATAGATACTTTTACATAGTTGTTTCTTTACCTTGAATATGCATGTGTAATTCACGTATAAGACATGTTCTAAGACATGCACGTATGATATGATTGTCACGATCTACTCAGGGTTTTCATGATTGACTCTATATGGTCAGGCACTACTTAGCCTCAGCCTTAGGATCCCGACGGGGTGAATTTGGTATAGTTTTCATGGCCTTGCTGCAGTAAGGAAACGTCTTGGGGAACTGGACCCCAGGAAATCGAGACACATTGTACCTTGGCCTGGACAATGGTGTTCTTTGCACGATAGAAGATCCCTCTTTTGGGAGCATATGGCAATGTAGTTGCTAACTAGTTATGTACACAGCATGTACACATTGATTCACACAACATGTTTCCTTCTTGCATGACAGCCTAGTATACGAATGTGCCCTGTTTAAATTACATGATGTTCTTTATTCTATTAGACACAGCGTGCGTTAACTTGTTATGGTTATACTTCGCTGAATTGTTGTATTCACAGTTGTTTTTGGTGTTACAAGCTCAGATATCCCTGCCGACCCCTCGCCGGTCGGCCAGACTCCAGCTGAGACCCCTGAGGCCCCATCCGGCCTAAAGGAGTAGATGTGATCACTCCCTTGGAGAGCGTCTGGGTCATGCATGGCATAAGAGTCTTCCTTTTTTTAGGATTGTCATACTTGTATTTGTCATGACTTGTACATATTATTTTGTTCATTTTGTAAAACCTTCAATTATGTATATATGTTAGTTCGGTTTTCGTATTCTCTTCTTGTACTGTTAGTTTGATGTTTCTGATATTTACAGCTTCCACGTACATGTTTTGCACGTGTGAATGTTCCCTTGTGCGAGTGCATTTAGACCAGGTCTACGTGTACAGGCACGGGAGTACTTGTATCATCGGTTTGGCTTTTGCTAACCCCCGAACCCTGGGCTCGGGTTGTGACAGGATCTAGTCATGAAAGCAACAAAATTTTCATTATTAGTGTTGGCAGCAGTAGTCTTATTTTCAAATTTTGTTCCTTTTTTAAAAGACTCATTCCATGTACTATTGAGAGTCTGTTTCTTCATATTCTTTTTCTTATTCACATATTCACTAGTATGATAATCATATCCTTTGCATTCAAGGCACTTAACCCCTTTTGAAGACTTCTTTTCAAATTTTAGAATATTCAAATCAACTTTTTTCCCCTTAATGAGTTGTTTGAATATATATATATATATATATATTTATAAGCAAAGCAACTTCTAAGGGATCAATTTCCTCATAATCTGAATCTAAATCAGTTTTAACTCTCTTTATTAATTCATTGGAAACTCTCAAGGCAATACCTTTACATTTTCCCTTGGTCATACGATTTGCCTTAAAGATTTGAAGATTTTCAACTAATTGATCTACCTTGAGAGTATCGAAGGTATCTGTTCTTTTCAATAGCTACAATCTAAGAATCAAACTTTTCACGTAGAGACTTCAAAAAATTTTTTATAATCTTATTTTTAGAAATTAGCTCACCCAAATTGAAAACAAAATTGACAATATCATTTAGTTTTGCATGAAACTCATCAAATGTCTCTTCATCTTCCATCTTAATGGATTCAAAGGCTATAGTCAATTTCTGCAATTTAGACGTTTAATAGTATTCGTACCTTCTTGACAATCTTATTTCCCAAGATTTGCTCACCCAAATTGAAAAAAAGAATTGACAATATCATTTAACTTCACATAAAACTCATCAAATGTCTCTTCTTCTTCAATCTTAATGGATTCAAAGGCTTTAGTCAATTTTTGCAATTCAGACTGCTTAATAATATCCATACCCTCATGCACAGTTTGCAAAATATCCCATACTTCTATAGCAAATTTGTAGGTAAATATTATATAAAACGCATAAGCTGACACTCCGTTGTAAATAGCATTTATAGCTTTATTATTATAGTTAGAGCTATGCTTCTCATGTTTAGTCTATTATGACTTCAGTTTAGGAATAAGATTTCCTTCATTTACAATAATAAGTCTGGTATAGCCATCCCCTACATAATCACCGACATCATGATCAATAGACTTAAAAAAGCCAACCATTCTAACCTTCCAATAAGCATGATTAGAACCATCGGGTAAAAGTGGCTTTGTAGTCAATGTGCCTTCACGGTTGTTGAATTCCATTATAAAAATCACAATTGATCAACACAAATCAAATTAACTTAACCCGTTCTGATACCAATTGAAAGTTCTGCTCCAGAATGTGATCTCTAGGTTGCAGTTCAATTAACAATAGCGGAATAATAAAAAAAATTAGCAAAACAATCAATCAACCACAAAAGCAAAAAGATATATAGTTTTTTACGTGGAAAATGCTAACTAGGAAAAAACCACGAGTCCTATTGCAAACTAAAATCAAGTACTAATAATCACACAGTTACCATATATACTCTCGGACCTTTCCCCAGATCTTCATAACCTATGGACTATAATTCTCCTTTCACAGATTCACACTGCAACAACTTCTTGTCGTCTATTACACCACTCAACTGATCCAAACACCTAGAAACCTAGTAGGCACTCGCTTAATCTCTCAATCTTCTACGAAAGAAGATGATTTTCCTACAAAAGACGTAGAACCAGTATACTCTAACACAAAGTTTCAACCCAATATCTCAAATAGAAGCTCTAAAGAGGTAACATGATCTCTAATGTAAATTCTTCACTCAAAACAATGAGATCCTTGCCTTAGAGTTGAGAAAAAACTCATGTACATATATCTTCCAATTTCATGCCTTAGTCTTAGGATTTGTGTAGATCACAAAATAACAGTTTTGGTACAAAAAAAATTTTTTTAAATCATATCAGTAGGGTATTCTTCGTTGTACACTCGAGCGCATGTGAGCATCCACTCAAGCACACGATGAAAACTTACAATTATTCTAATTCAACGTAATTCTTATCAGTCTCATGTGTGCTCGTACAACTTTAACTTGAGCGCATAATATAAGGATTTTTGTGTTGGCAAGTTCAGAGTTGGACAAAACTTAAGTCCATTACCATTGTATTTTACATATCTTTGAGTATGAATAATAGGTTGAGTTGCCGGATGCACTAAAGTGAAGAAATCAAAGAAAAAGCAGCAAATTCAAGTGATTTTCTACGAACAACATAGATTAAAACGGTTATATCTCACAAACCGAGCAGTGGATATGGGCATGTGACCTACCGATGGAAAGTTCATTTCAAGCAGATTCTGTTAAGCCCAAGACCACCTCAATCGGAGCTAAAACAAGAAAGTTATGGACTCTGAAAGTTCGCAAAAAAAGTGCAAAAATTTTCACCCACGCAGAACCTTAATCTGACCGATCGGATCATCTATTCGACTGATCGGACAGGTGCAAAAAGTTTGCTAACTTGTGATTTTTCAGTCTGATTAAAGGGGAACTTGCTTGTTTTATGCCAGATTCTTTCCTAATCATATTATACTTATGAGGCACGTATTATGGGCTATAAAAGGGGTTCTCTCTCAACCCTAAAGGCATAACATAGATCCCATTGTTCTAAGAAGAGATTGCTTATTAGAGATCACCTACTCTAAAGTTTTTTCATTGAAGAGTTGAAGGGTTGAAGTTCTGCTCTATAGATCATTGTCTTCTACATTTCTAGTAAAATATTGTCCTCTAAGCATAGAAGATCTAAGGAGTTAAGCTAACAACCAAAAGGCGTCTAATTGATTGGATTTGTAGCAGGTAATGATAGGCAGTTGTTGTAGAGTGATTCTTTACAAGAGGTTAACGTTATAAAATCATGCGGATGTCTGTAAGTGGCTTGTAACTGCATGATAATTCATAGCGCTTGATTAATAGTCCAGGTTAAACTCGTAGTTTTTTTCCTGGTTTGGGTTTCCACGTAAAAATCTGTGTTTTCTTGTGGTGTGTGCTTTTGTTTGATTTATTTCCGCTGCATAGTTGATTGTTTGCACACACAATATTAAGATTGATTGCATTCATCCATACTAGAGGATCGCTCCCCCAAAAACCTTCAAGTGGTATCGGAGCAGGTTGCACTAGTTTGTAGTGTTTGATTATAAAAGATATCTAGAATGGTGCTCAATCAAGAAGGTACATCCGTTGTCAAGCCTCCATTATTTGATGGTTCAAATTATGCTTATTGGAAGCAAAGAATGATTGGGTTCCTTAAGTCCATTGATGATGATGTGTGGGATAGTGTTGAGGAAGGTTATTCAAAACCCACTATTACTGCTGATGGGTAAACAGTTACTAAAACTAAAGCCCAATGGACTAAAGAAAAAAAACATGCCTCCAAATGTAATAATAAGGCCATGAATGCTATTTATAATGGTGTGTTTGCTAATGAGTTTCATCGAATTTACATTTATAAAACTACAAAAGAAGCATGTGATGTTTTTCAAACTATTTATGAGGGTACTGATACTGTCAAGCAAGCAAAGCTGCAAAGGTTCAATTTGTTTTTTAAAACTATTGTAATAGAAGAAGAAGAAACCTTCAATCAGTTTTATACTAAGCTGAATGATATTGTCAATTCTATTTTCAATTTGGGTGAAGTAATCCCTGAAAGTAAAATTGTCAAAAGATTCTGATGTCTCTTACTTCAAAGTTTGATTCAAAGGTGGATGCTATTGAAGAAAACAAGAATTTAAAAACCCTCACAATGAATCAATTGGTTGGAAATCTTTAGACTTTTGAAGAAAAACGTTTAAATAAGGGAAAATCAGTGAAGAATAACGGTTTAGCTTTGAGAGCTTTTAAAGAATCTGTAAAGCAATCTGAAAAGAAAATTAAGACTGATTCAAATTCTAATGATGATATCACTGAGCTAATGGTTCAATTTTAAGAACTCGTGAAAGCTAAGAAAGCTAAGTGAAAAGGATCGAAGTCAGAAAAAAAAGACAAATTTATCAAAAGTTAAATGCTATGAATGTCAGAGTTATGGTCATTATGCCAATGAGTGTCGTAGTAAGAAAAAGAATCCAAAGTACAAAGTTCTGAAAACTTGGAATGATGATTTTTCAGATGAAGAGAAAGACCCTGAACCTGACCCTAAGAATATTGTGAATGATAAGTTTATGGCTTTTATGGCTAAATCCACTGTGTTTGATGATTGTTCTACTGTAAAGAATACTGATATTGCTCTTTCAGATGAAGAAGAAGATAGGGAAGTAGAATATGGGATTTTGCTAGACAAGTCTATGCAAATGAGCAAATTATTTGAAAAAGATACTCTTAAGCAAAAAGCAGAGATTTTGTCACTTAAGAAAGAGTTAGAAGATGCCAGATTACAGGTTCATCTTTTAAAAGGACGAAAGAATTCCATGGCTGATAAACTGACTATGAGAGTCGCAAGTATAATTTACTGAAAGATGAATTTCAGAAGGTTGAGCAAATGTTTGAAACTTTGAAAACTAACTTGAAGACTATTAAGGCTGAAAAGGAAAACCTGGGTGGCAAACCGATGATTACATTGTCTGAGCTTGATTCCACAAAAGCCTATCTAAATCGAATGAATACTGGTTCGAAGATACTTGAAGACATCTTGTGTATTTAGAAGCTGTCTAGTGACAAGCACGATCTTGGTTTCAATAGTGGTGCATCTACTTCAAAATCTAACAGTAAATTTATTTTTGTTAGAAGTATTGCACACATTACTCCACATATTGCACATGTTCATAATGTGATGAGTAGTTTATAAAAGAAGAATGTGTCATGTCCTGCACGCACATACACTTGTCATCACTGTGATATTAAAGAACATCTTCGTCCACATTGCAAGAAGCTGCATGTTTTGCCAAAGTATAAGCAATGGTGGAAACAATTGTCTAAGCCAAAGGTCAATACAAGAGTTGTTTGGATTAGAAAATCTAATTTACCTACAGAAGTTGCTCACACTATGCTGAAAGATCACATTACCCTAGTGTGGGTGGATAAATGCAAAAACCCCTGAGCAAGATTATCAAGCTTCCACCCTAGTGATATTATGAAGATACAATTAAGAGAGAGCTGTAATCAAGAGGGGACTACTACTGAATTGAGGCTGACTACTTTGCTGAATGATGATCATTTGCTTTGTCAATTATGGACAAAAAGGGAAAAATATTGCATTCAGGGGGAAAATAGAATCTTTGCGCAGTATGATTCAAATGAAGCTGAAAATAATTTTTTTGTAACTGGTGCAGAGTTAATAGTAAAATTTTTTTTGCTATTTCAATTTACCCAATGTATTTTTTGCTTTATTTTTGGGTAGATTGATTGTATAGGAAGTTTGTCCATGAATTGCCAAAGGGGGAGATTGCAAAGATTTTTGTATTGGCAAGTTAAAGGGTTCGACAAAACTTGAGTCCATTAGCATTGTATTATATATATATATATATTTGAGTATGAATAATGGGTTGAGTCACCGGATGCGCTGAAGTGAAGAAATCGAAGAAAAAGCGGCAAATTCAAGTGATTTTCTACGGACAACATAGATTAAAAGATCATATCTCATAAACTGAGCATCGGATATGGGCATGTGACCTACCGTTAGAAAACTCGTTTCGAGCAGATTTCGTAGAGCCCAAGATCGCCTCAATTAGAGCTGATACGAAAAAATTATGAGCTCCGGAAGTTTGCAGAAAAGTGCTAAAATTTTCACTCGGGCAGAACCTTAATCGACCGATAGGACCATTCATCCAACAGATTGGACAGGTGCAAAAAGTTCGCCGACTTGCGATTTTTCCGATTGGTCGAATTAAGATTCTACCCAAGTGAAAATTTCAGCACTTTTCTGCAAACTTTCGAAAGCCATAACTTTCTCGTTTCAGCTCCAATTGAGGTAATCTCGGGCTATACGGAATCTACTCAAAATGAGTTTTCCAACGGTAGATAACATGTCTATATCCAATGTTTAGTTTGTGAGATATAACCTTTTTAATCCATGTTGTCTGTAGAAAACCACTTCAATTTGTCACTTTTTCTTCTATTTCTTCACTTTAGTGCATCCGGCGACTCAACCCATTATCCATACTCAAAGAAATATAAAATACAACACTAATGGACTCAAGTTTTGCCCAACCCATAAATTTGCCTATACAAAAATCCTTACAATCTCCCCTTTTGGCAATTAATAGATAAAACTCCCTATACAATCAATCATCCCAAAATTACATTGAGTAAATTGAAATAGCAAAAAAAAAAAAAAAAAAAACCATTAGTTGTACACTAGTTACAAAAGAAATCATTTTCAGCTCCATCTGAACCAAACTGCGTAAAGATTCTATTCTTCCCCTGAATGCAATATAAATTCAATACGATTAAAGGAAAGCTTGCCTGTTTCATGCCAGATTCTTTCCTAATCGAATAATACTTATAAGGTATATATTAGGGGCTATAAAAAGAGGTTCTCTCTCAACCATAAGGGTGGAACATAGATCTCATTATTTCAAGAAGAGATTACTTTTGGAGATCACCTTCTCCAGAGTTTTTTCATTGGAGAGTTGAAGGGTTGAAGTTTTGCTTTAAAGATCACTGTCTTCTACATCTCTAATAGAAGATTGTCTTCTAAGCTTAGAAGATCTGAGGAGTCAAGCCAACAACTAGAAGGCGTCTAGTTATTGGATTTGTAGCTGGCAACGACAAACGGTTGTTAGTGATTCTTTATAAGAGGTTGACGTTACAGAGTCATGCAAATGTCTTTAAGTGGCTTGTAACTGCGTAATAATCCATAGTGCTTGATTAATAGTCCACGTTGGACTCATAGTTTGTTCCCGATTTAAGTTTCGACGTAAAAATCTATGTCTTCTTGTGGTATGTGCTTTTGTTTGATTTATTTTTGCTGCATAGTTAATTATTTGCATACACAATATTAAAATTGATTGCATTCATCCATTCCAGAGATCGCTCCCCCAAAAACCTTCACATAAGCTTTAGTCTGCCACTACTAGAGCGCGCGTGCAGATCCGCTTGAGCACATGCCATGTTTTCTGATTCTTCGCGTTTAGATATTCCGGTGATATAAACCAAAGTCTATTCTAAAATAAATTATAAAATATAACTCAAATAACTTAAAATTTTGTCTAACTCATAAATTAGCCAACACACAAAAATCCTTACAATATATCATGTATATTGATTATGATAAATCAAATCACGGTTCTCATATTAGTCTTATACTAGGCCAATGTCATTTGGAGTATGATATTTGTGAAGGGTGTATTCTGTAATAATAATGCTAGAGTGATATGAAATATCGGCACAAAACATTTACATGCTGATGTGTCCAAATATTATTATTGGCTACCATTCCACTTTATGGGGCTCAGCTATTTACTTTAGTGAATTATAGTATTGACACATCAATAACAATATGTGAATACTTTGTGTTAATATTTCATCTTGCCCTAGCATTAATTCTACACTCATGGCCGATAAAATGACAAACCACCAATCAACCACGAATCAAGACTTATATGCTAAGTACATTGCCATTGGTTCTCTAACGTGGTGGTTTGGGTGGTTGCGAAATAACAATAACTGTTGTGTTTAAGCCTTCCCAGTTACACTTATTGCCCTTAAAATACGTAAACTGCAATGTAAATGTAGGCATACATGTCAAAAGGTTGGATTTTCTGTAGCTCCTACTTTGAAAAATGCTAAGTTGAAGGGGTAAAATTCTACTTAAAAAAAGGTCAAGTAACTTAAGATGAATGACCTTTGGATGTGTAGGGTCCCTAAATTTTAGTGGGATGAAAGTTAATTTCATCGCAAGATTGATTAATCATTTAAATAAAAAAAATCAACCTCCAGAAGTGACTAGTTAGTTTAAGACCAAAATTTGCTCGTGAGATTGGAGGCTCGCACGAAAACACAATCCGCACACCAAGTGCGTTTTCTACTTACAGAATTTCAATCTAATATAAACCTCGTTACTAGTGACATCCATGGCATGTGTGGGATATTATTATTATTATTATTATTATTATTATTATTATTATTATTATTGTTGTTTTTACGGTTCACGGTTCTCATCCATCACTCGTCACATCAAAAAATGTATCCCCGTCCAAAATGGGGCCAGCACGATTAGAATAACACAAGCAATGTATTGGCATTATGGGTGACAGCAGTGGGCTGAGGACCTAGGTAACAAACAAAGAGACTGAGTGCTTTGGGGGTACAAAATAGGCCAATCTGGTAGTCAAATCAACATAGAAGGGTACGTGTCTGAGTTGCCCAAATCTTACAAAGCCCACATAGGGGATCTAGCCCTTTTTATATCATTATCCCCCTCTTTATTATTATTTTACTTCCCCATCATAGTAAACTATAAAACTAAAGTAAAACAAAACCCTCCCCAAAATCTAGGTAGAAAGAGAGAGAGAGAGAGAGAGAGAGAGAGAGAGAGATAACAGAGACAAATGGGTTGCCTGAGAGACGGGGTTGTAGACAGTAGACAGACGGTAGAGTAGAGCAGCAGGAGAGAAGTTTCAGAGGCCGTACTCAAAACCTGGTCAGGCTTTTTGGGCATCGGTAATCGATGTTGCCAAACATTACTTTAACACTACCGTTCGCTCCAAGCAAAAGATATGGCGCTCTCTGCCCAGACAACGCGACTCCGGTACAACCGGCACATGACGTCATCCCCCACACGGCTCGGCTCTGCACAGAAGTGGGAGTTCGAGCCGGCTTTCTCTCATCCAATTGCTTCTCTTCTGCCCACGAGCCCAAAACGACTGCTGCAGATTGCAGAGTTTCGATTGGCGAGCTGCTGCAGCTGTAGCGCTGTCCGTAGCTGATGGAGACTTTAACGTAGCAGATGGTTACTTGACACGTGCCCCGTTGTTTTAGTTTGAACTTTGACGTCGTGCGGTTCGTCAGGGAGAGCCTGGCACGGTCATCATGGTCAGATGGATGGATGAAGGTCATCCCTACTCGATCAATCAATTTGGGTCATGGTCAGAATCAATGGCATTTAAACAAGGGTAATGAGTGACGATTCTTCTTGGGGAAAATTTCAAAAAGAGGACAAGTTTTGATAAAATTTCAAATCAGGATAAAATAAATTTAACATTTTAAAAGTGATTCTAAGTTTTCCACCTAAGTTTCAAATATGGACAACTAGAAGAAAGTGGTGTATTCCGATCCGAGTGCTGTAATTGAATACAAATTTTATATTTCATCACACATAAGAAAAAAAATTTTTCTTAAATGCTCAAAACACCTTTCTTTCCTCTATACATCTCTCTTCTCTCTCCTTCCCCTTGCCCTCTGGCCAGAAGGAGGGGGCTTGCTCCCCCTCTCTTTCTACCTATTCCTCCTCCTCTTCCTAAACCTTTCCTTTCACCGGCCAGAGGGAGAGGGGCTCTCTCCCCTCTCTCTCCCTATTCCTCATCCTATTCCTGTACCTCTCCTTCCTATTCCTTTTTTTCTCCTCTTCCTCACCCTCCTTCTTCCTCTCCTCTTCATCCATCTTCATCACCATTTTCCTCTCACCTTCTCCTGTTCCTCTCCTCCGCTCCTTTTCTTCTCCTCTCCCTCCTTCTTCCTCTCCTCTTCCTCTCACTTTTCCTTTTTACTTCTCTTCTCCTCTCTACCTTGTTTAGCCCTACGAGGCCGAACATCACGCTGATGTTTGGCCTCCCAGGGCCAAACAACAACTAGTAGGGCCAAATGGAGGAGATGGGAGGAGGAGAGGAAAATGGAGAGGAAGAGGGACGGAGGGGAGAGGAAGAATGAGGGAGAGGAAGAGGAATAGTGAGAAGAGAGGAGGAAGAAGAGGAAGAGGAATAGTGAGAAGAGAGGAGGAAGAAGAGGAAGAGGAATAGTGAGAGGAGAGGAGGAGGAAGAGGGAGGGAGAGAATATGAGAGGAGAGGAATGGGAGGAGGAAAGGGGAGAGGGAGAGAGAGGTGGGGGAGAGCCGCCTTCCGCTGGCCGGAGGAAAGGGGAGGAGAGAGGAGAAAGGGGGAAAGATGTGTGGGGATATTTTAGAAATTTAAATTACTGTTTAGACAGTTCAAATTATTGTTTGTCCAGCAATTCTGTTCCTATAATTTTTCTACCCATTTTTTCAAAATGTCAAAAATACCCCTTACTGTCCCTTTTCTCTTATGTTGGAGTGGTGGCACTTGCAGAGGGATTAGAGGCAATGGAGGTTGAGTTGGTGAGGAATCTATTTGTGGAAGACATCAATGGGGCAACTGCAAAGGGAACAACGCTATGAGGGAGGAGGAATGGAGGGGAATGAGTGTCAGGTCTCAAATTTTTATTTTTGGGTCATGCCGATTTGTCGGGTTTGAGTTGAGTTAAGAGAAGTTAGATGGACTGATTAACAGTCTTGGGCTTTGGGTTTGCGTTATTTGACCTTTTTAGGCTAATTGACTTTTTTTGGAATTTCATAAAACTCACTAGAAAGCAGGGAGCCCCTTCTCGTAATTTAAGAAACTTCTACATAATATAAACCCTTAGGGTTTCCTCATTCGCCCATCTTCTTCTTTTTTTATGCAACCAAGCCCTAGAAGTTCTCCAGGGGAAAACTAAGGTTGGATCTTCTGATCGTTAGATTTGCTGTTGCTTCCAGATCCAGGCAAGTGGATAACTGTAAACAATATCTTCTTGGTTACTTTGTTTAATCATATGTTCTAAACATGATTTATTTGTTTGGTTTAATGTTTTTGGTTAAGAGATTAACAGTGAAAATTGATTTTGATTGAAACCAAGTAAGTACTTAAGGTTTAATGTCTTTGAATCTAGATTTGATTTATATATATTTATATATAATATAAAAAAAGAGAAAATCGCCAGGCGGCAGTGCTGCCTGGGCCGACTGGGCAGTGGCCCGGCATAGCTGGGCTGGGCCGACTGCCTGGCGGGCCCGGTGGTGGGTCTGGGCCGAGTTAGCCCAGTTTTTAAAAAAATACATATATATTTATATAAATAAAGGTGATTAGAATTTTTGAATATTAATTATAATGTTTAGAGGGTTATAGTTTGGTTAATGGTTCTAGTATGCTAATAGAGATTTGATTTCATTAAATTAATTTTAATTCGATGTTATTTGAAATTTACCTTGGATTATTTATAAATTTAATTGAGAATTATGTAATTTTGATTAATGTTTATTTAGATTGATTTGAAATTAACTAAGATGTATTTGGTAATTAATAAACCTTACTTAGATTATATTTTTTATTCTAATTTGGATTTTTAATTTGAGTTTGATTTCAAACTAGGGTCCGAGATTTGTACCTTTAGTTTTGTATAAATTAATAAGGTGTATTTATACACAACAATAATATTAAGGAATTAATTGTTCCATTTCCCTTTTGATCATGACTTGATTTTACTTTGGATTTGAAAGTTGAACATTTTTTATCTAATTTGTAAAATACATTGAATATACATAATTAGATTAGATGAAGTATGTCTTTTTAGAAAAGTTAGTTGAATGTTTAGATGAGAATTGGACTAAATGCAATATGGGAATGTGAGATTTGAGATGTGTCCATGATAGGCACGAAAAGTAGTATATCGGCATCGTAGACTTACATTTCCACTGTGAAATAGGGTTAGTTCTTATGTGTATATTTAACTAACTATGACCGTTAAGTGGTTTAGTGCTTACCATCAGAAAACTTGAATTGACACCCATTCATAATACATTTTCAATTATAAAAGTATAAGTACTCAAATTGTTAACGGTTCGATTATTGGGATTAAGGGTGTCATATCATAATTCATTTTACATCAGTATACGTATGTATTTGTAGATATGTATATTTTCTGCGGAAATACCCGTTTCTGTTATTATCTACGGGATTATCCGTTTCTGTTATTATCTGCGGGATTACCCGTTTCTATTATTATCTGCAGGATTACTCGATTATGTTATCTATATGCAGGATTTCTCATTTCTGCATATTTATCCGCGAAAATACCCGTTTCTATGCATTCATATATTTGGGGTTTGCATCTGATATATTTTGGGTTAAAATGAATATTATGTTTAATTCAGTCGATTAATTCATTGTTTGCAGTTTACCCTCTTATCAGATTATGTCAATCTGACCCACTACTTTTGGTGTATATGTTCCGTTACCGGTGTCGAACCGGAGGGTCAGGCGATGCAGGAAATTTTGCCAGATGGTGGAATTGTTGAGTGGCACATCGATGACATCATCTGAGGTATCTTAGTGTGGTGCAAAGATCGAAAATTTTAAATTATGTAATAAGGCCATGTTTGGGCCATTAGTTTAATTAATTAAATTTATTTATTTTGAATTATGACTTTAATTGTTATGCTTCGAAGCATTAGACCTTGATTCCGTTATTAATGAAATTTGTTATATGGTTGTTATATGATATTCATCTGCAATGAATATGGATTTAAATTCCGCGTGTGATTATGGTTGCCTGATCACCGACCATGGCCTTACGAAGGACTTCGATCCACTCGAAATTGAGGGCCATATCATTTATGTTAGAAAAATTTTAATCGGCTCCCATTCTCATACCTCTTATCCGGATTTGGATCTGGCTCAACTGTAGTGGCGTGGCAACGAGAGCAGAAGGTGTTGGTGGCCAGGAAGATCCCGAAGAAAGGGTAGATATGGGGTTTGACATAGAGGAAACAAAAGAAGATTGGAGTCTGGAGGAGATGCCAATTTCAGCACTAGAACAAGTAACGAAGGAGACGAGGGAGGGGTGGTGGCAGGTGGGTAGCAGTGACTATTTTTCAAGGGTCTATACTCCTGTTTTGGTATTAGCACTTAGCTGCCTGCTGTGGATCGTTCCATCTATTGTTATCAAGAGTACTTGGCAGACAAGTCCTCAGAGTGACCGTGGCATTTCTTCTTATAAGAAGACGACAAAAGAGGTAGTTTTCCAGCGGAGACGGCCTGACCAACAAGAAGAAGTAGCGACGATCCCTGCTTCTCGTTCGAGATGCTGCCATCTCCAGTGATCGATAAAATGAACGACAAGATCGACGGCGAGATGCTGAAGCTCTCCTTAGATAAATGGCTTTTCAAGATCTTATATCCTACTTCAGACGCGACTTCAAAGAAGTCTAGAGTAAGGATCTGCGCTCGATGCGCCACTATAGGAGGAGCTGGAGTTGCCAAAGCGACAAGTCCATGGCGAAAGTGGCTATAGCCGATACGATTGAGGATGAAGGTGAACTTCTTAAACTTGAAGACGGAGGAATCAGTGATCTCTTTGCAATTGACGGGGGTTTGGGTTTAGTTTCGTGGAAAGGAGATAGATCATACGCCCCATGTTTCTAAGGTTTGCTAACACGACCTCCTAGATAAATAAAGATCTAGTCGTCCGTTTTGGAGTCGCCCATCAAATTTACGATTGTGGCCCATCAGACATTGGTTTTAGGGCTATTGGATCTTCAGAAGATTGATTTTCATTTGGAAGTGATGGATTTGGCAGAAAATTGATTGAGGTATCAATTGAGATCAAAGAAAAACATGAGGTCATTTTTGGTATTTTTAAAAAATGGGTTTAAAACTTACTGAAAAACTCATGTTATCACTAGAAGTCTTGATTTGAAACCTAGACGGAAAATTAAGGCCTCTTTTGAAATGTTAAAGTTATTTGTCCTGATTTGAATTCTGGCCGAAACTTAAACCCTATTTTGAAAAATTCCCTTCCTGTTAAATATCTTTTAGGTGCGAGTTAACCATTGTAATTATAATACATTGTTGGAGTAATAAATGGGTAAAAAAGAAATCAGAGGTTATGATTAGTTTCTCCTTATGAAACATAAAGTGGTTTTCTATCTTATATTTATTTCTCACTTTTCATGATGAGTGGATCCCTGTGGTATATTATTGAATTTACTTGGGTATTTTAATGTAGTGAATTTGTTGTTAAGAAAATGAGAGACGAGCCTCTCCCACCAAAATTTCTTGTCTGCACACAAACTCTGCTGGATGATGGCTGGTAAGTGTGGGTGGATTTGTTGGTTTTTTTTATTTTTTTATAATTCTAATTTATCCTCTGCCTACCAAATCTAATTCATTTTTCTGGGGCATATCGGCCAATAGTCACTCTGACTGAAAATGACCACCCTACTACCATCTCCTTTTATGGATTATTTTAGAGAATGTTCCTTTAGCATAATTGAGATGATTTGTGTTTGAAAATTTTGTAGATTTCTCAAAAAGTTTTTCTCTAATTGGAATTTCTTAGTCTTCTTTTTTTGGATAGAGTACTTACAGATGCTTAAAATGTTGAATTTTAAGGATACTAAAAATTGTTAAAGACATTTTGCGGCTAGCAAAATTATAGCAAATCAAATAATGATGTTTTCAAATTCTAATGGACAAGCCAGCACCAAACATCTATGAATTCCAAATATGACAAATTCTTAGGCTGACATGCTATGGAGGAAATAGATCTTAGGGCATACTGGTAAAAAGAAATCTGATAACTTCTACCTCAAAGTATCCAAAGATTCTAGATGTTGTGTTTGCGTTGCACTCATAACCGTTTTTAAATTGGAATTCATCGAATTCTTATTCGAAAAAGTTTGAAATTCTCCTAACATGCTATGGAGTTTTTAAGTGCTCCCTTCTACTTGAGTATGCAAATATTCCACCAAAAGCAAAGGGATTGGAATTTCTAAATTTTCAAAGGTCATTTTGAGACTTTTTAGATGTTTAAAATTTTAAAATGTCTACGAAAAAACATGACATTTCTAAATGTTAAGATAAAGTGCCACATCATGTTTAAAGATATTCAACATGGCTAACTCTTGTCATAAATTCTCCCATAGAGTTTTTAAATATTACGTTTGTAGGATATGATGTGATGACTTGTCTCCTAATATTTTAAAATACTAAATTTCTTTTTTTCAAGAATTTTATAGGAAAATAACACAAATGGCCTTAGAGAATTTTAGAATATCAATTTAGTTACTTATGGGAGGAATTTTTGGATACTCATGTACAAAGGACCATACAAAAATTCCATTGTGTTTGCAAATTCAGAAATTCCCCATATAGGAATTCCTTGAGTTCTACTAAATAAACATGAGCTAAGGTCCCGTTTGAAAACTCTACTTTTCCCCTCTAAATGTATTAAGTGGTTTGAAAATGTCAGTAGGGTGTGTGGTAACTACAATAGTACCATCTGTTTAAAACCTATCTTTGGCGAAGGACCAAAATGAGTGCGGATCGGAATAGGCCATTTTTGCTAAAGCGGACAAACATTTGCTGCTATAGTGCATGTCACGTTAATTTTGCATCACCATTTTTTTTCCGTTTTAAAAAAAATCTGGGACCATACAAAATGATCCAAACTATTAGAAGCATTAATAAGACCAAATACGGCCACATTTCCAAATTTAAACCATCGATATATTTCAAATCTCAAGATATTATAAAAAAAACTACGGAATCATAGATATATATTTTAATATGGTAGACCTCACAATCATGATTTGAACTGTCAGTCCTCTTTGGAATAGTGAAAACAATTATGGATCCAAATTTCAACTAATGATCAGGTTTATATCTCGAGAAAATTAAGAAAAACTAAGAACCATTGGATATGCTCAATTAAAAAAAAAAATACAGAACATGTGACTTTTATCAACCCATTTTTCAATTTCTTTTTAAACTTATGGGATCTTAAATGATTATCTGAACCATTAAAGCTCTTCACATGATCAAACACGGCTATGTATTCAAATTTGAACTGTTGATCATTCTCAAATCTCGAGATATTTGTAAAAAATATATCACCATAAATTTACATTTTTAAAATATCCGGGTTAGACAATCATGATCTGAATCATTGATCTTCTTTGAAATCTTGACAAAATCTTTGGGTTTAAATTTTAGGCCATGATTCATTGTATATCTCAAAAGATTAATAAAAATCTCTGAACCATTGGACTTTCAAACATTCAATTCAAACACTTTTTGGTCCTACCAAATGGGCTATTTTGAAAACATTTATTTCAAACCACCACAATTGAAATAGATCTATATTATATAGATCTATTTCATATATATAAGATTTACCAAACAAGCCTTAAGTGTTTAGAACCCTTTGATCATTTTGTAAATAAGATATTCCTGGATTTGGTAAATTATGCAACCTTACAAATCATGAATACTTGAAGAGTTGCAAATCAAATAGCGAATCTCAAGATTAGAATTTCCTTTTCTTTTTCTTGTTAGTTTCACGAGTGGGCAAATAAAATTTCCATTTTTTTTTGCTTTTTAAAATGTCCATTTTAATATATGTATCTATATTGTATCTAATATTTTGTTTTTCAAGGGGCCGAGGTGGTCATGATCAGTCTTGTGGCACATGTTCCCTCTTGGCAACGCTGTCCTTTCTCTCCATCATTCTCTCTTATGGCTGGAGTCATTAGCAAGATTTGAACACTTAATCACAGAACTTGATTTATTTGTATGGGGACCCATAGTTTTTGGCACAATTAATAATCAAGTCTGAATTCAGGTTCATTCACCTGGATGGGCACGGAGGGTATTCAATCATTTTAGCCACTATCTGTGTCTTTCATTAGAGTGGGCTCTTCCGTTGAACTAATAATATTTGTTAATCCAATATGGTTAACCATGTGTTTTAGATATGATATATCCATTTGCAAGCCTTAATCATATTACAATAGAATTTAGTCCAATGATGATTCACGTAGAGGTAGGTCGATTGAGCCAATTTAATAATAGATCATTGTTGCACATGAAAAAGTGGAAATATGATTGGCATGAAGGGCAGACATAAAATCATCTATTTTAGGCACACTCCACAGGGGAGATCATTGAACAGTTGGATAAAAGTTGGACCGTAAATCAAACAGTAATTTGTAGTTACTACAAATTCTCTAATGAAATATGGATCCTTCTGAGGCCTGGGGTTAGAGAAGTCCTTATTTAAAGGAGTGAAACTCTAGCAAGCTCACCCATTGAAAATCCACTCTGCTCACCCTCCCGGTTAAAGGATGTCTAGGAAATTTACACCTTTATGGGTAGTGAACATTGGCAACTTGATAGAGTAACGAAATAAATGAATATGTATGAGCTTACATGAATCATGTCTTATAGCAAAAGCCCAATCTTATTACATGATCAACTTCCATTTTGAGAAAATCTAGGCAACCCAAAGTTATTAATATTGTACCATTTCAATAAAAATAGGTGATATTGTATTGAAATGAAATGACTTTAAAAATTTATTGTTTTGAATATTGGTCAATTTCTGCTGAAATTTTAGATATTGGCCAATTTTGGCAGAAAACAAGGGTTTTGAAATGATTTTTAACATATATTTTTTTATTTTTTACCTTTTCTACGTATATATTGTATTTCTTATATTTCCTCAAAATGTAATTCCAAAAAATTCTACTAAAATGGATTAGTTTCATAATTATTTTAATTAATTTATTTTCCTATATATAAATACATTATTTTCTATATATTTTTTTGAAATATAATTTTAAAAGATTTCACTGAAATTTTAAATTGGATGAAACTTTTAATTTTGGGTGTAAGTACGAAATGAGATCCTAAACGATATTAGCAATGATGGTGCAGGAGAAAACTACAATTATTTTGAGTTGCACGTACATTCAACAGGACCCACCGTGGACGATACAAAGGTCTGTAGTGTAGCATCGTGGAGTCATCTTGCTTACATGTTAGCCTCTGAAAAAGATCACTTGGGCCCACATATGATCAGCAGTAATCATTTCACAACAACTTGTGCATATCAAAGTGACATTCACTTAATATTACGCTTTATTCGAATCATCCCCATCCACATCAACAAAGAGAGAAGCCCTTACAATGGAGTGTTACTATTATTCTTACCTGATCTCTATTTTTACTACAGACATTTCCATATTTTTTCGCCGATCATAGATTGATGCATTCAACTGTCCCAACTACCAAAACATCGAGACAGATTTATGTCCAAATCGTCATAGGACCATGTGAATCAGTCACTCATCCTCTTCCACTGTCACACATTCATATGGCTCCTCCACAGTCAGTCCACATTCCACACACACAACACACACTCAATAAATGGCGTGCAGTTGGTGCATCGATCCGACGTGGACCCGACCCACCTCCTCATCTTTCTACCTTTCGTGAACGTATCTCGTTTCATGAATACTACAAAGAAAGAAATGAACGGAAAGGAGATTTCGGTCATTCTCAAAAGAAAAGAGAGAGAGAGAGAGAGAGAGAGAGAGAGAGGATTCCAAGTTCCATGTTCTGCTTTTTCCCACTCAGTCCCACGTGGTGTGTGACGGATTTAACTAGTCCAGTGAAGTCATATTACAGTACTTTACCTACCGTCACTGCTCCTGCAATAAAGACAATGGTACTTTGGTTATTAAACCCTACACCAGACCTTCTTCCACTAAAACCCTCTTGAGCTTTTTTTAGTTTTTCCATGTCCAGTGTAGCCTTTATGATGCGGAGAAAAAGCAGGGAATTTCTGCAGTGATGACGTTCTAATCTCACTCTCTTTCTCTCCACACCTTACACGAGGAATTCCACAGTGCTTCCACGCTCACGTTAAAGTTAACGGTAACGGCCGTCTATTCTCCTATATTCTCTCTCGCTGGCTCTCTTCATTAACACTCGCTGCTGCGGTTTCTGCTTCTGCTTCTGCTTCTGCTTCTGCTGCCTGCGACGTGATATTCATTTATCTGTTTGTCTGCGGTTTTCTGGTGTTGAAATATGTGGAGTTCTGAGTCTAGAGGCGGATTGGTGCACACCCAGATTGAGATGTGTACGGTTTGAAGAGATTTAGCAGCAGCTATAGTGTTTGTTGAGAGGTAAAGAAGAACTGGGTGTGGTGGTTTTTTTTGTCTCTCTGTGTTTTTGCTGTTCATATTGTATTCGGTTCGGGGGATTTTGGGTTCTGGGGTTTGGGAAAGATTTTGTTTATGTGGGGTTTTATTTAGAATTCCGAGGTTTCTACGGTTCTGGTGTGGAAATCGATGCTTCTGTGGCTGTGGGGGTTCATTCAGGAGCGGGGGAATTTGCGCTTTTTTATCATTTGAGAGAGCTTTTGATCTCTCGGTTCCGTTTTGGATCGTGGGACGGAGTTTTGATGCTGTTTCCACGTTAGGGTTTTTGCTGGATACGACCTACTGTTTTGAAAGTTCACTTTGTAAAAAAAAAAAAAAAAAAAAGAAACTGAGAGAGAGAGAGAGAGGTAATTTTTGTAGAAGTTTTGAAGATATGATGGGAAGTAAATGCTTTCTCAGTTTTGTTTCTTCTGTCGTTGTTCATGTGATCTGTTTGAACTCAACTCAATTTTTGTCGGTGTTATTTCTCTGCAGCTCGTCTAGTGCTTTCTTTCTTCCTATTCTACCTAGAAGTACAAAGAAAAAGTGCTGTTTTTAATTGCTTACATTCACTTCTTCTTCTCCTCCTTTCTCGTTTTGATATGGGGTTTCTTCTCTTGAGGCTCTGATGGTTTTGGCTTTGCAAAATGTTTATTTTGTTTGTTTGTTTTTGTTTTCTCCTTTTGTTTTGTCAAGATTAATAAATTGCATGAGATTTTTTTGATAAATATTGCTGAGACCCGTTCTTTTGAGAAGTGCGCTACATAATGGATAGTGCATATTTTCCTTGCAGGTTCCGAATCATTGGGAAAGATATGAAGCTCCCTACGGCAGGTTTGAAAAGACTGCAGATTTGAACAAGACCTGGGCGAGCTCTCACGACATCCCATGAATGAAAGATTTGAGACAGGATGCTTGTATGCTACAATAGGCTTAGGAGAGAATTCAGTTCTGGGGATGAACAGCTTTAGGCCAGACTCCCACGTAGCACAGCAAAGCCGCCGTGACAAGCTCAGAGTCCAGGAGGCTGAGACCCCGACTCGCCCAAACCATCTTCTTCTCCACTCTACTGGTGAATCTGTAATTGACCCAGATCCAGTGAATCAGATTAGGAGCATTAGAAACTGCAATCATCTGGTTTATGATCCTGAAGCCATGTTTTCCTCAGAAATGCTGAATTTCTCGTCAGCTGCCCATGTCTTGTTAGCTCACAAGGATGTGGTTTCACATCAAGAGCTGAGTGGTGGGAGGCTGGTGGCATCAGATGTTGACGCACCATTTGCTGGGGATCCATCACCACAGCCAGTTTCATGTAGTTTTGACACTCCTGCCAAAATCTGTGATCCACACAACCCTAGCTACTGGAAAGATCTAACCTCTCAGCAAAATCATGGGTGTGATTGGGTTATGAACTGTGTGAGTGGTTCAGGCAGCAATGTTTGCAATCAGAGCCCTTTGTTTGCTGGGGGCATAGTGTCTGGCCCATTGAACAAGGAAGGAAACCTCTCTTCCTCCTCTCCTTATTTAAAGTCAGGTTATATTGGCTTCCAAAATGCCCCACCTTCTTTGAATGTCCCATCGAGTGAAGTTTCAAGTCAGGATGCCAATAGACACTATGAGGATATGTCCATCAGTTCAACTTCTTTTTACCACAACAATGCCTTCCAGGAAGTTGTCACTGCATCCTCTCCTTCTATGGGGGACAGTCAGGTAATTGGAATGGATTCTCTAGTTCGGCAAAATGTTAGGGGAGCTGAACATGGTGCATGGGTAAATGGAGGCAATGAACTTGTTCTTCTCCCAAGTTTTGGAAATCCTACCACATCCTTGCAACTTAACAATGCAGCTGCCCCTACCACTGTGGGGGCGGCATGGATCCAACGGTCTGTAGAGAGTGATCATCAATGGAACGGTGGAGATTTTTTGTCGGATAGGACCCATGGGGGATTGAGCGCTGTTGCTAATGATAATTCAATACAAGGATTATCGCTTTCTCTCTCTTCGCATCCCACAAATGAATTGCAAGCAGCTCAGTATCAAGAGAAATTTGGCTCACAAGAATTGCCATCTAAGCATGATATTCTAAGCAGTACCCAAAGTCTAAAAGCTAACAACCTTGGATATTATTATCCACTTTCAAAATCAACAATTGGGAGTAAAGGTTATGGGAATTCTATCCAAGTAGCTGTTAGCTCATCAATGGATGCTCGCCGAGCTGTGGGCCCCCTTGGACCGTTTACCGGATATGCCACCATTTTGAAGAGCTCAAAATTCTTGAAACCTGCTCAACAGCTTTTAGATGAATTCTGCAGTGCAAATGGTCAAAAACTTGTGAAAACGAGTGAAACATCTGAGAAAGGTTCAATAGACTTGAGTGCCTCAAATGAAACGGTAAATTTTGAAAGTGAAGTTGGTGGGAGGAGTGGGACCTCAGTTGTCTCGGCTTCATCATTTTACAGTTCTACTGATGCTTGTGGTGAAGGTCCTAATGGGAGTGAGAGCTGCCAAGTGCATCACCCCGAATTCCAGCGTCGGAAAGCAAAGCTCTTGTATATGCAAGAGGAGGTTAGTTACAATCCACTTAGACAGTGATGATCTCCATCTGACTGGTTTTTTTACAATGCATTTTTTTTTAATTTTTCATATTAGTATGATCCGTTCTATGATTTTTTTCCATTAAGTTTCAAAAGTTTGATTTTCTATTGTTCCAGGTTATTTGCAGTGGTTATGCACAGAAGTAGCAGCTTGTTTATACATCATTATGAATAGCAGGCAAACACAATACTTGCTAATCTAGTTTTAGCTCCCATAAAATTACCTGATTAATTAAAATTAGAAGTAAATAATTCATCAATAATTGTCATGGTTAAGAAATGGTTGTTTTAGGTCCCTCGTTGTGTTGGTTCTGCTTGTTTTTCTCATTGTCAGTGTATAGAGAATGGCCGGATATTTTCTCTTCTGTGGCTCATTGAAAGGCATTGACTAGGGGAGATGTATAGGGAATGAATAGGGTAGTCCAACTTCATTGAATTATTAGTATTGCCTCCGCTTTTTTAGGGGGTGAAAAAATGCCTGTCTTTAACCTTCTAAGAATCACACAAGGAGGATGATTTCATAATTTTTGATGCTTTTTTTAAAAAAGGGGACAGCTATAGTATCATGATAATTTGATTTGATTGGTCAATTTGAAAAGACAGATTGTCTTAGCATGGTGTAAAGACGAAATAATCCTTCCACTTTTCAATTATTGATGGGGATTATGTAGAAAATTGTATGAAGTTCTTGCTAACACCAACTGACCTATTTGCTATACGGTGTGTGCTTTTATCTTTCAATGTTGTGACTTATGGTTCTTTCAGTAGGTCCCAAGTAATGGGCTATGTGGAAAATTTTAGTTTACCTTTCATTCCATTCCATCTCATTTTTTTTCCAATCATGAGTTGGCATGGATGGCTTAATGTGGTTGATCCAAAATGAGAGATGCTAGACAAATGAACTCTTGAGGAGACACAATGGTTCAGCAACAAAGAGTAAGCATTTCTCATTTTGCAATCTGTTAATGGCTACCTATATCTTTTATATATGGGTTCCTTATGTACTTGGAAAATTGTAAGCAAATCCATTGAAATACTCTTTCATGCACCAAATGACTAATGATTTCCTATTGAACATGTGCAATAATTTTTTAACATATATTTTGAGAAAAATGTAATTGTAAATATCCTTTCATGAACCAACTGATTAATGCTTTTCCTGAAGAACATGTGCAATAGTTTTTTAATGTATATTTCTAGGCAAAATAAATCGTAAGTATTTTTCTTCAGTAATGCCCATTATAGAGCTATGGTAAGTGGGCTTGTAAAATTTCCACGTTTACATTCATTGTTTCTAGTATCATAAGATTAATAGGCCATGTAGAGATGGAGCAATAAAATTCTTAATGATGCAGTGCCAGTGGCTACTAAAGGCTCTAGGATCTAGCTAACTTCTAGAATATTCTCATTCATGCACAAAAGATACCAGTGATTATAGAGGGGGTGGATCAAAGGTCCTTTATGGGCTTGACCAAAGGTGTGAATGGTTTTCACTTACCTTTTGCTTTACTATTGTTCTTGAATAATTTGTGTTTATTTGGTGAATTACTATAATATGGACTGTGATGATGAAGAACAAGATAAGCAATAAAAAAAATGGAATGTGAGGAATCACTCTCTCTCTCTCTCTCTCTCCCCCCTATTTTTATGCCTTGAAATCTTCACTATTTTATAATTCTCACATATTTAAAATTCTTGCAACAACTAACACATTTGCTTCCGTTTATTTAGGAGATTTAAAGAGGTTGATTTTCATATGGGCAATTTGCTTAACATCCCTCTTGGGCCTACATATGAACATTTCAAACGGATCAAAATAAATGGCCCATCATATTTTTGGTTGTCAATGAATTTTAGTCATGTATGAGTATGGCCCGGGCCAACCATTAGATTGGAAACTATAATTGTTATTTTCCAATTTGACTGTGGGGACCAATCATATAGGAGTTTTGATTGGTTTAGATTCTTCTCTTGGTTTCTAATATTTCTCCTATTATATCTAAAAGAATTCTTGAAAGAAGAAAAAAATATGATAAGGTAATCAATGTTGTCTTTAAAGGTGATGAAAATGTCTCTTAGATAACTCTCTCATTGGACTTTCCATAGGGATGGAAATGGGATATAACACCCCTTTTTGAAAAGGGGGTGTTTTCTATAATCCCTTATATATATTTTTGGGTTGTGACAATTTTATGCTGGCTGTCAACCTATCTAGCAAAATCCTCCTTTACCCCAGGCTTTGGACTCGCAATAACAATTGGTGAAGAGAGTAATGGAAGCTATGGGAGAGTAATGGAACAAAGTCATAGAAAAAGGATCAAAATATCTGAAAATTAATTTAATTTTTTGTCGGGAAGGTCAACTATGGAAGCTCTTTTCTCACTTGGGCATTTGGAAAAATATCGAGTGAAAAGGAAAAACCTGCACATGATCGTCATTGATTTAGAAAAAGCTTACATAGGGTACAACGAGATTTAATTTGGTGGGTTCTAAATAAAATAAATTTTCCAATAGGTTATATTAAAATTATGACCTATGGGGCAGAATGTTGGCAAATTAAGAAGCAAGATATGCATAAAATGGGTATAGTAAAGAAGAATATTAAGGGGGATGTGTGGTAGAAATAGGAAAGATGAATTTAGAAATGAGGTCTTTCAAGTGCATTTAGGGGTTGCATCGGCAGGGGATAAGGTTAGAGAGACTCGTTTAAGATCAATTGGGCATGTTGAACACATATCGATGGCAGCATCAGTAAGAAAAAGTTTGGCCATGTACATTGATGGCTTACAAAGGGAACGGGATAGGTCGAAGTTGACGTGGATAGAGGTATTATAATTGGATTTGAAAAAGTTTAACTTATTTGAGGATTTGACTTAAAACAGGTTGGAATGGAGAAACAAAATTCATATAACCGATCCCAACATAGTTGGGACAAGGCTTTGATGATGATGATGATGATGATGATAATGATGATGATGATGATGATGGTATACAGATTTTATTTGGTGACTTCTAAATAGAAGGAATGTTCCAAGAGATTATATTTAAATTATTAAAGATAAGTACAAATGGGTGGTAATGAGTGTGAGAACTATCTGTGGAGAGGCATGTAAGTTCCTAGTGGCTATAGGTTTGCATCTGGGGTGAAGCTTACGTCCTTATCTCTCTGCAGTGATTATAGATGAGTTAGCAACTTAGATTCTATGGGTGGTACCTTGGTGTATGTTGCTTGTAGATGATATAATGTTAGTAAGTGAATCTAAAGTTGGTGTGAATGCGAACCAAAGAGATGGCGGGAGGTTTTTGGATCTGAAGCATTAGAATAAGATGTACAAAGACATAATATATGGATTGCAACTTTAATCGCATATGTAGAGAGCTGAAACTACTGTGTAATTGAAGCACAGGAGATATTACAAAGAGATTCATTTCGCTACCTTGTTTCAATAATTAGTGATGATTGGGAGATTGATGAAGATGTCAAATACATTTTAACAGTGGGATGGTTGAAGAGGAGACTTGCTTTTGTAGTGCTTTGTGATTGACAGATGCTAACAAGTTTTAAGGGAGACTTGTACAGGACAACGATCATACTAGTTATGGTGTATGGAGTAGAATGTTTGTCAATCAAGAAACAACGCATGCATAAAATGAATGTCGCAAAGAAAAAATTGTTTAGGTAGATGTGTGGTAAAATTTGCAAGGATAAAATTAGTAAATAGAGCCTCTAAGAGCACCTATGGGTGGCATCAATAAAAGATAAAATTAGATAAACCTGTATGAGATGTTTTACGCATCTCTAATGTAGGCCAGCAACAACACTATTGGGAAAAGTTTTGACTTTGTAGGGTGATGGCCTACCAAGCGAAAGTGGTAGGCTGAGGAGGAGATTGATGGAGTTAGTAAAAATAGACTTTATTTGAAGATTTGGCTCATAGATTGGAATAGAGAAAAAGGATTCATGTAACTAACCCCAACATAGCTGGGCAAGGGTTTGATGATGGTGATCATGCATGGATGCATACATACATACATACATATATATACCTACATATTCATTTGTGTGTTTACATATTTATATATTTGGGAATCAATTTCTACAGGAACAACTATAGATCTTGGTTGTTGTATCACGATCTATATGCTTGAATATTTCTTGGTAAAAGTGACAGAAGTTGTGCCAGTTTAACAATAGTATAATTGCCTATTTTTTTTTTATTCTTTTATCAGTACTGTGATTTGAACCCACAAATTTTAATTTTTTGGGTAAACAATTGAACCCTCAACATTGAAAGTTTTAATAGTGTGTACTTATTATGACAATTGCATGCAACAAAGAGATGATGTTTTTGTAGAAATCAACAAGAATGTGTCCATTTGTTGATTGTTAACATAGAACATTTTAGAACAATTCTTGAAGAATTGACATTTTTTGCCAAAGCAACAACTTATTGGAAGAAATGGTTTTTATTAACTTGAGAGGAGCACTCATATTATTCAAAATGCGACAATTTATTTTCTGTCTTCATCACTTCTACATTTGCAACCCCCAATTGATCCTTTGCTAAAAAATGCGACAATTTATTGTCTGTCTTCATCACTTCTACATTTGCAACCCCCAATTGATCCTTTGCTAACTTTGTAGTCTGTTATTATTGTGATGTCCTGAAGTTTCACATTGATGATAGAAAGGAAAGTGAGTGGACTTATATTTAGAGCTTGCACCCTTTCTTTGCATGAAACCTTTTGGTGGGTTGATGTTCACCAAAAGCAAAACCATGAGGCCCATGGGGCAAAGTGGACATTATCATGCATGTGTGTGAGGTGGGGCATTACAACTGGTATTAAAGCCAACTCTTGACTAGTTTGATTTGGGCCCTTGTCGTGGTCTAGTGCAAGTGGGCGAGTTTCCATGTGGGTGGGCTAAGAGGGCTGGTAGGCTACAAAGTTTAATAGGCTACTGCATAGGAAAATGTAGCCCTAAGGGGTGTCGATTGTGATGTCTTGGAGTCTCACATCAACTGTAGAGAGGAAAGTGACTGGGCTTATATGTAGAGCTTGGACCCTTACCTTGCATGAGGCTTTTTGGTGGGTTGAGGTTGACCAAATGTAAAACCATGAGGCCCATAGGCCAAAGCGGACAATATTATGCATGCGTGTGGTTTTTTTTTTTTTTTTTTTTTGGGGGGGGGGGGGGGGGGGGGTGTTATTATCATTGTCTGCCATTGAGATCTGTTAACATATCTCTTTAGGTTTATTTCCATATTGTTACATTTGTTGGGCCGTACATTCGATTTGTGTCTAGGCTTATCTTTCTGCTTCCTTGTGCATATTTAGTAGAAGAAGCCCACTCTCTTCTTCAATTTCTAGCATTGGGTCCTAAAAGGATTAGAAGTCCTTTCGAGGCCTGTGGCAAATGGAGCAGCCCTATTTTGTTCATGTTTTGTGCAGTGAGGAGAACAAAGAAAAGAAGGAAGGATGGTAATGGTTTTTTTCTGTTTCTTCATTTTTTTTTCTTTTGGAGTCTTATTCATGGGATAATAGGAAAAAGATACAAGAGTAAATTATATTGTTAAGCAAAGAAAATAGAAGAAGGAGAAGGCAAATAATCTATTATTTACATATTCGCCGTTCTTGAAGAGAGTAGTTTGGCACACCTTAGCACCACCCACTTTTTATAACTTTCATAAAGCCATAGTTTTTTGGTTGTCTTTCAGGTTTGCCCACTATCCATACAAGTGCATAATGCATTAGCCATTTCACAGGTCAAACGCTGACAGTCAACTCTGACCATAAAGAATAGGTCAATATTATTTTGAAGTTTTTTGGGCTAATTTGTGTTAAGAAATAGGAACATCAGACAGATGGATGGAGATAACATGCCACTGATACTATGTTCATAACTAGAAGTAGCACTTGCTCAAGCTGTTAGTTAATAGCATGACAATTCATATCAACAATCTGGACCTTGATTGTTAATCTATCTAGCGAGGATATGATCCATGCAATGGCTTTGCAAAAGGACAACCCAATCGTTCAAAAAAGATTCTCTTTACAACCATACACATATTCAAGCCCCTCATTCTCAACTTTGCTAGAAGTTTAGCTTAAGAAATTATCTTTTATGGAGGATGCACCCCCTTTCATAATTCAAAAGCCTAGGCTTCTTTAATTACTTCAACAAGAATGAACCTCTCCAAGCATTATCAAAGATGAATCAAGGATGAATATAGGAACTCTGAAATATGTGCAATTGGGGAAGAATTGTTGTGATTTTGACATCACCCGTTGTGCGCATCCATGAATCATAAGATCAACAAGAACAAGCCACACACAAGAAGAGACACGAGATTTACGTGGTTCACTTAAACAGGGCTACATCCACGGGCACAGAGACGATCATCTTCACTATCACAAATAAAGTACACAGAGACTCTCTCACATCGTCTCACTTACGTGGTGTGGAAACACCACGGGCAAAAGAGCTCTCACCTCTCTTTAGCACAAGATCTAGGGTTACAGACTATACAATATATAATTTCTGCTTTCTTGGCCACCAAGAAAGCCCCAGTACAATTACCAAAATACCCTTGACCTTAAACCAGTCCTTGGCTAACCCAGTGGACTCATCCGGCTAAACCGGAATACAAGACATAAACCCAACAAAAATGCTTAGTTTCTCAAAACATGCTTGATTAGGATTATGGCTGAAGAAGCATTGTCTTTAGTTCATTCGTCTTGGTACATGGAGGCAAGCTTGGGAAGGTGTAGAAGATATGTTTATTCAGTCGATAAAAGAAAAAAAAAGTTACGTTGCTTGAAAAAAAAAAGTGATGTTGCTTAGATAACTTCATATGGATGGTGACCACCAGTGAAGTAAAATGAAACTTTAGCGAGACATAAGCCAAGATCAAAATAATTATTGTTGTTGTTACCAGTTGTAGAGTCTTTTCTTAGAAGGGCCATGCGATTGCAAGCATGACTGACCAAGTTTGGGAAGCTATAGAAGACATGTGTTGTGTACATGCGGAAGCACTGATACCAATTGTTGTGGCTCTAATGCCATATGCTGGATCGGGTTAGGGCAAACACATGAACATCCATCAAACATAGAGAGAAGAACATAAACATGCAACCATGACACAGATTTTATGTGGTTCACCATAAAATGCTACCTCCATGGGCTGTGAGCATTTGTTTGATTTTACTATGATTCATAGGTTTCAATCCTACTCTCACAGCCTCCTGCCAAACGTGGTGGGGGATACTCCGAACACCATAGGAAGAGAGCTCACAACCCTCACACACCCTATATGTCCATACTTGGTTAAAACCATGGGTAAAAGATCTGCCACGTCTCCTTCACTGGGTCAAGGGTTAGATTACACATGAATATATAATCATTGCTTTTTTGGCCCCCAAGAAAGCTCCAGTACAATGACCAAAATACCCTTGACCCTAACTTGGTCGTTGGCAAGACCAATGAACTAATCTGGTCCAACTGGAATGCAAGACATAAGCCTAACAATATGGATATTCAATCAAGAGAAGAAAAGGTAGTGTTGTTGCTTGGATAGCTTCATACAAATGGTCACCACTAGTGAACTACAGTGGAACTTTGGCAAGAGATAAGCCAAACTCAAGAAAATTATTTTCATTTTAACCAACTGCATGATCTTTTCTTGAGAGGACCATGCAATTGTGGGACATCGTTAAAGTATATTTTTCAAAGGGTTGCATATGGAAAGAATGAGCTCATCTTTGAATATATTATATTGGAAATAGTTGGTTATAGATATTGGGGTTAGTTTGAATCTTGGATTATTAGTATGAATTTTGGATTATATATTGTCCTTGTGATGTGATCGGGCGAGGAAAAGGCTTTGATGATGCTGCTGCTGACGATGACGATGATGTGATCAGGTTTCCTACTTTCAGCATTGTATTCTATATATTATCATTTGCCATTCTTAATAAGATCACCTTGGAGATTGAGTAAGATGTAGTTCATAATGTTTTGCAATTCCATGTGTCATCCAGGAAAACTTATAAAATGAAATCTGTAAGTTACTTAAGAGAACTACTGTAAAGAAATCCATAGCTCACTTTTTTATGTTGCTTTTTTCTTTTAAGCTATATTGATTTTTAGAGAATATAACAGATTGTTATGGTTTGTGATTGGGTTTGTGGTTAGAGTTTGGGTTTGATTAGAGATAACATTGATTTGTTAGCAATTTTGAATGATCTTTTATTGCCATGTTCTCTTGTAAAAGTTACTGTGATTATTTTGGATATGTAGTGTTTGTTGAAAGTTCACATGTTATCAAAGTCGTGGCCCAGTGTTGATTTTGCGATCAAGCCTGCCATGGTCCTGCCTCTTATGCTTTTGTCATAATCTCACCTTCAAATTTTCTCTCTAAACTGAATTCAAACATCCCCTTTCAGTAATAATGTCTTGATCTAGACCTTAACAAATTCATCCTTTCATTAATCCATGCAATGAATGCTTCTAGTAGAATCAAGACAGATCTGATTTACTAGTCCACCGGAGCCAATAGACTCAAGAGGAGCATGTTGCAATAGTGGACTACAGATTGACAGTGATCGCCAGCTTGATCGTTTTCACTGAATATTTGCTATTTATTTTTTGGGATCAGAGGGTTTGTTATTTGTTTAACAAATTGTAAATCCTTCCAATGGGAGGACCATGTGGTTGTGAGAGGGTGCTAGAAATGACTGATTTTGATTGTTATAGATTGAAATTGGTTACAGATAAGATTGAATTGTTAGAAAATTTTCATAATCTTGTTATTATTGTGTTTAGATTTAGATTGACTTAGCTCATGGATGTTATGGTGATTATTATGGATATGCAGCGCCTGTTAAATTTCATGGGACATCTTCCTTCTTCTGTATGATTTACCATTGCTGATTAGAAAATGAAGTTACTGTAAGAGAACTGCTATCTATATACTGATGCGCCTTTCGAAGTTTTAGTAGAACATATAGACTCATTCATTCATCATGTATGTAATTTTGTAAGATGATTCAACTGAATCTGCTATTATGTTGTTTTTTAAGCTTGCTTACATAGTTACATAGTTTTCCATTATCTACTGCCTACTTAAGTTTTAAAGGTGGAATTATAGATGTGTGTAGCTGTAACCTAAGTGAGATTGATTTTTTATTGTGACTGCATGGATGTTGAAGGACTTGGTGCATCTCATTGATTGGACATGTGAGGAATACTATCAAGACTAAACTAATGTTGGGAAGGTTGCAAAGACAGTGTGCTGTGGGTCATGCCTTTTTCAGATCGGTCCATAGTACAAAAACCATACCGTTGATTGGACCCTCAATTCACACAAAATTAGGAACTTTCAACCAGTTGAACCAATTGGTGGATTTGCCCCGAGGAACTATACGACTAGAGCTATGATACCACAACACTTGTCGAAGTCCATTGTATTTGTATCAGACTGATACCTAGGGTATCTGTATCGGAACCAATCAACACTTATATTGGTACTTAATATTGCACCGATACTTCAATGAAACAATCCTACTTACAAGTCTTTTATTTCATGTAGTTCATTTAATTTTTGTATTTCTAGTTCTAAACAAACTAAGTGTTAGAGATGTAAAAAATGATAAGTTCATTAATTCAAGTGTTTTATAGAGGAAATTTGGATAGATGTATCTGTATTTATTTCCATATCCTAGGTTTTCGAAAGTTTAGAGTTGTAGCTTTGATCCTCGTATTTATGTCTGTTAGGATTTTTCTTAGAAATTTTCTATGTTGGCTAATTCGTGGTTTTGGAATAAAAATCTGGGTCCATTCAGTTTGTAATTTTTCTTTATTTCATTTAGAATGGATTATGGTAAGAGTTGTTGGATACACTAAAGTGAAGAAATCAAACAGAGAATGCAAATTGAAGTATTTTGAAGTAATTTTCTGAGGACAATATGGATTAAAAAGGTTATGTCTCACAAACTGATCATCAGATGGTGGCGAGTTACCTACCGTTGAAAAGCTCTTTCAAGTAGATATCCTTAGGTTTCAAGATTGCTTCAATTGGAGTTAAAACGACAAAGTTATAACCTTGGAAAACTTGTAGAAGTTGTAGTGAAAAAGCCATTTGCTTGAGCCGACCTGGTACTCGGCTCGAGCGTCTGACACGCTAAAACTCATTTTCCTATATGGAATTATTTCCTTCTTGTGCCAGAATTGTTAGTTTCTGTTCTACAAGGATTTGAACCATAAGGCACGAATTGTGGGTTATAAAGAGGGGTTTTCTCTCAACCCAAATGCAAGGATCTTATTGTTTCGAATTAAGAATTCATATTGGAGATCAAATTACATTTCAAGAGTTTCCATTGGAGAGATTATGTTGAAGTTTTGTGCTAGATAACATTGTTTCTACATTCTTGAGTGGCTTCAAGGTGTGTTGGATCGAGCACGGAGAGCAGTGAACTACAAGAAGTTGTGAAAACATGGATAGTGCAAGAAGAACTACAGCCCTTAGGTTGAATTGCAACTAGATCTGATAATTGCTTGTTATTAGTGCTTAGTTTCTATTGTTCCGACGAGGACTCGTGGTTTTCCAGAGTAGGGTTTTTCACGTAAAAATCTGTCTTTTTCTTGTGGTGTGGTTGATTTATTTGCTAGTTCTTTTATTTTTCCGTTGCATATATTTTGAATTGCAATATAGAAATCCGGATTTGTTCAATGCTTTGAATGCTAAGGGTTTGAGCATATTGTTTCTCAATGAGCAAATAGAAAGACGAAAAGATGTGTTGAAGTTCTTGCAGCAATGTGGGATGATGATTTTAAAGATGTTGAAAATCCACATCTGGATACCGCTAGTCCCAAGCTTGTTACGTCCATGGTGAGATCTTTACATGGCACATTTGACAATATTTCTAATGATGATGAAGTGTCAAATGGTGAATTCGATTTGGAAGCAGAGTACAAGATGTTGTCGAAGAAATGCTAGCGGATGTCAAGCATTAATGTGAACATGGCACTCAAGTTGAAAACCATGGAATCACAAAATTCTTTACTAACATCTGAATTGGAAGATGCACGAGCAAAGGTAAATCAATTAGAAAGTGAGCATGCTATCTTGTTTGACAAATTAATTGACGCTAATGTCAAATAGGATTTGCATTCAAAACATTTCGAGAAGGTTGAAAAAGAATTGCAAATGGTCAAAAGTGAAGTAGCTGTTCTCAATGTTGGAAAGGATGATTTAATTGGCGAATTGAAAGTGGTTCACATGGAGTTAAAATCTAGCAAAGAGACAGTAAAGTGCATGAACATTGGATTGATGACGCTTGATGAAATTTTGTGCAGCCAAAAGAGAGATTCTTCAAAAATTGGCATTGGCTACAAACGCGGTGCTTCATTGTCCAAAAAACAAAGGTAAATTTGTTTTCATTAAAGGCATAACTGTGGTTTTTATGGTATCTACTGCTCTGCATGCTTCACCAATAAATTGTAGGAAATCGTGTGGCCCGCATGCCACGGGTCCCACGTCATATCAAGTAGGGCAGATGCCAACAGAGATTGCAATCCCACTTTAGTGTAAGACTTGATCTGGGCCCCATAATAAGACTCCCAATAGGATCAGTGGGTGTGAGCTTATGGTGGAAGATGTCTCTAGTAAGTGTCTCTTTGGGACTTGTCTATATGAGGATAAGGGAGCCTTAGGGTTTGGATTATTATTATTCTCTCC
The DNA here is from genome assembly GCA_037013555.1 of Sextonia rubra. NCBI lineage: Eukaryota > Viridiplantae > Streptophyta > Magnoliopsida > Laurales > Lauraceae > Sextonia > Sextonia rubra. Next base: position 16,785,741 of record JASUAD010000002.1, on the reverse strand, counting down.
ATTCCCGTAAGAAAGACAAGAGGCGAAGAGATCTACGGAGCTTTCCATCACCGAAACGCACATAGATCTTCGGCCGCGTGACGGAGTCTCCTCATCTAGATCCATCCGTTGGTTTCAGAGCCCAGCGTAGTGCATTCTACCGATTTAGATTTTGTAGAAACACCGTGGATTAGAGTAGACCTGGGTTTCTTCAGATCTGTGAGTCTTCATCTTATTTCTTTTCTGCGTTTCTGCAACATAAACGGTGAAGAAGGTAGAAGACGAGTGATGAGTCTAGCTTTCTTTTAAAGCAGCGCACAGTTACAGATATTATATTCGAGGAGCTTTTCCTTTTTGTCTTTTTCTATCAACGAAGGCAGAAGGCATAGAGGACCGTTGTTTTTCTAAAAGGCAAAGTTACTGTGCTTTGTTTTGCCCTTTACACGGAACACGAGGAGACAGTTTTTGATTTGCTTGTCTTTTCTATAAGACAATGTGGGCGATCCACTTCAATACACAAAAAAAAAAAAAGAAAGCAAGGGCGCCACCACTTTGCAACAGGGACAGCGGTCACTGTCCCTGCCTTGGGAAGCGCGCACATATCCTTCTTTACACATTTTGAGTTGGGTCAGGTGGACCCAACCCATCTCGGATTGGATCCAGCCCAAAAGTGCTGACATAGACACACTGGTGTACGGGTGACGATGGTGACGCTGACGCAGAGATCGTACGACTGAAGCAGGCAGGGGAGCGGATCACCGTCAAATCTTCCAACTGCGATATCTTGGCCATCTGGAGTCAGATCGACGATCTGTTTGCGCCTATGGAATCCTTGCTAGCAAATCTACGCATTGGCAGCAAAAAGTAGATGATCCAGTGATTCAAATAAAAGGGTGGTATATTCCCCTTATACGGTCAGTGGTATCTAATCCATCTTTTAATTAAAAATAAAAATCATGTCTTCCAAATCAGCCTTGCATGATCTTGTAGAGGCTGATATTTTTAATGGCAAGAACTTAGCCATGTGGAAGCATCAGATGGAAGCATTGCTGCATTTTGACGGATTAACTTATGTGATTGAATCTGATCCGGTCCCTAAGCCTGCTAATGATGCCTATATGGAGGACCATGAATTATGAGCAATGGGTTTTTGATAACAAATCAGCGAGGCATTTATTGATCGGATTCATATCCAGTGAGTTGGTAAAACAGTTTGAGCACGTCACCACAGCAAAAGAAATTTGGGACTATGCCATGGACAAGTATGATAAAACCTCCAAATCTCATCTGATGGAGGCATTTAGCGCATATGTCAATTATAAGATGCCGAGGGGTCATCTATAAGGGATCACATTGACAAAATGTTGGTCCGACATAGTAATCTTGCAACCTTGGGAAAGGAAATGGATGAAGATTTTTAGATCATGTACTTGCTGATGAGTCTTCCACCTTCGTGGGAGAATGTGTCCCAAACCCTTAGCCTTCAAAAGGGTGTAACCCTTAGTGAGGTTGAAGCAAAATTACTTGCTGAAGGACAAAGGCAGGCTGCCCGTGGTATAACATCTACAAATTCTACTATGGTTGCTAAAGCTCAGAGCTATAGCGGTGTGTTAACCGCCAATGTGAAAAATAAAAAGAAATTTAAAGGCAATAAAAAACGGAAAGGGCCTAAAAATGGTGTTTACTTTAATTGTGGGAAGCTTGGACACTTTAGTTCTCAATGTAGAAAAAAAAAGGGTAAGAATAGCCAGCAAGGTAAAGTGACTAAAGAACGCGGAGATTATATTGCGATGGTCACTGAGTCCATGATGGTGGACACCAATGACAAAAATTGGTGGATTGATTCTGGAGCCACCAGACATGTATCAAGGACCAAGGCTGGATTTATCGAATTCAAAGGGATGAAACCTGGAGAGCAAAGTATATACATGGGGAATGAAATATTCTGTGATGTCTGGGGCTAGGGAAAGTCAAAATTTCCTTACCAACCGGCAAATCCCTTTATCTCTCTGATGTCTTCTTTGCTCTCGCGATGAGGAGGAGCATCATCTCTGTGAGCCAGTTGGCAGTAAATGGATTCGAAATTAGATTCAAAGACAATGGGGTTACTATTGGAATGCGCGGTAAAGTTTTAGTCCATGGTTTTCTTTCTAACAAATTGTATTTGCTGGATATTCTTAATAATGAAATAAAGTCCACTTCTGATTATTCTCTGTGTGTGAATGTATGCATGAATAGTTTGGAAATGTTATGGCATTTGAGATTGGGCCACATTAATAAAAATAGAATCAGTAGAATGGTTAAGGATGGACTTTTACCAGACCTAGGTAAAATTGAATACCCCATATGTGAACCCTGCATAAGTGGGAAGATGGTCAAGAAACCATTTCCAAAAGGAATTCGAAGTTCTGAAATATTGACCATAATTCATAGAGACATGTGGCCATTGAATGTACACAATAGAACCGGAGAGAACTATTTCATTACATTCAGTGATGACTACAGCAGATATGGGTATGTATACCTAATTAAACATAAACATAAGGCCTTAAAAATCTTTCAAACATATGCTGCTGAAGTCCAAAATAAAAAGGGCAAGAAAATAAAGAGGATTAGATCTGATAGAGGGGGTGAATACACTTCCGAATTGTTTAAAGAATATTGTACACGTGAGGGAATCATTCATGAATATTCAATTCCATATGCCCCACAGCAAAATGGCATGGCCGATAGGAGGAATAGGACCTTAATGGATATGGTAAGGTCAATGATCAGCTATGCGAGTCTTCGGCTGTATTTATGGGGAGAAGCATTAAACACAGCACAATATATTTTAAACAGAGTACCCTTTAAGAGTGTGCTCAAGACCTCATATGAGTTATGGACTAGTACCAAACCAAAATTAGAACATGTGAGAGTTTGGGCTGTCCTGTACACGTCCTGCTACCACCACAAGAAAGGCATAAACTGCGAGTAAAAACGAAGAAAAATTGTTCTTTTGTTGGCTACCCATTACATTCTAAAGGATATCGTGTGTATGATCACGATGATAGGATAATCATGGAATGCCGAGATGTGTTTTTCCTTGAGGATCCGACGGTCAGTCCTAGAGTAAGACCACAGAGTGTGGAATTATATGAAATCTCTATGGGTAAGGGGGTTCAAGCAAGTGGGGGTTCCGACGAAGAGGACGTTGGACTTAGAATTCCTTGCCAGGGCCCACTTCAGGTGATTGAACAACCCGATGAGCCAGCTGGCAGATCGATTCAGGCGAGGAAATAACCGGCATATCTAGATGATTATTGCAGTTTATTGGAAACTGTGCAAGATTTGGATCCAACCTCCTACTCTTAAGTTGTTAAAGTGCAGGATGCGCAGTGTTGGTTAGAGGCTATGAGAGAGGAGATGGAATCAATTGAAAAGAACCAAGTATGGCAATTGGTAGATCTACCTAAAAATCGGAAAGCCATTGGATGTAAATGGGTTCTTAGAAAGAAATTTAAAAAAGATGGATCTTTAGATAAATATAAAGCACGGTTAGTAGTTAAAGGATTCACACAAGTGGAAGGAATAGATTACGAGGAGATATTTTCTCCGGTCGTAAAATTTCAATTCATACGAACCTTAGTAGCATTGGTAGCATATCGTGATCTTGAATTGTACGAGATGGATGTGAAAATAGCATTCTTGAACGGCGAATTAGAAGAAGAAATTTATATGAAACAACCCAAGGATTTTGTGGTGTAAGGTTACGAGGACAAAGTGTACAAACTTAATAGGGCATTATATGGATTAAAATAGGCCTCAAGACAATGGTATAGAAAATTTCATCAGGCCATATGTGAAATTAGATTTGTCCCCAATAGTGCAAACACATGATTTTATATTAAATGCAGTGGGAGTAGTTATTTATATTTGTCATTATATGTGGATGACATTTTGATCACTAGTAATAAGTTGGAAGCCATAAATGAAATCAAACAATGGTTAAAGTCAAGATTCGAGATGAAAGACATTGGTGAGGCAGAGTATGTCCTTGGCATTGAAATAACTCGTGATCGTCTGAATAGGATATTGACTTTATCACAGAGATCCTATTTGGAAGCTGTGTTAAAAAGGTTTGATATGGCTAACTGCAAACCAATTGATACTCCTATCTGCAGGAGCACAAAATTGTCAAGTGATCAAGGACCCACGGATGAGTAGGATAGGGATATGATGTGATTAAAACCTTATGCTCAAATTGTGGGCAACATCATGTATGCGATTCTGTGTACGAGACCAAATCTTGCATTCGCTGTGGGTCTCGTAAGCAGATTCCTAAGTAACCCAGGATTACGGCATTGGTATGCGGTTAAGAGGATTCTGCGGTACATCAAAGGAACATTGAATCTTCACCTATGTTATCAAGGTCAAGTCCTGGAATTGCGCGGCTACTCAGATGCAGATTGGGCCGGTGATTTAGACTAGAGAAAGTCAACAACTGGCTATGTGTTTATCCTCGGAGGAGGTGCAATTTCTTGGGGTAGCAAGAAACAGACCTCCATGGCTATATCAACAGCCGAAGCAGAGTATATAGCTTGCAGTACAGCAGTTTAGGAGGCTCTTTGGTTAAAATACTTCCTGTGTGATTTGGAGGTAATAAATGAGAAGCCTGTCCCAATGAGCATAGACAGTATGTTGGCCATTTCTATGGTGAATGAGCAAAGGATTAACAGCCGATCAAAACATGTTGAAATGAAATATCACTTTGTTATAGAGAAGGCTGAAAAGAATGATATAGAAAATTTCTATGTGCCTTCAGAAGAATTGATGGTTGATGCTCTCACCAAGGCTTTGCCTGCAGAGGTTTTTGCAAGGAATGTGATGCGTATGGGACTGAGAAATATTTGATGTACACGGCATTCGTGCCAAGTGGGAGATTGTAGGAAATCGTGTGGCCGGCATGCCACGGGTCTCACGTCAGATCAAGTAGGGCAAATGCCAATAGAGATTGCAATCCTACTTTAGTGTAAGATTTGATCTGTGCCCTATAATAAGACTCCCAATAGGATCAGTGGATGTGGGCTTCTGGTGGAAGATGTCTCTAGTAGGTGCGTCTCTTTGGGACTTGTCTATATAAGGATAAGGGAGCCCTAGAGTTTGGATTATTATTATTCTCTCCATTTCTGTAGGAAAGACAAGAGGCGAAGAGATCCACGGAGCTTCTCATCACCGGAACGCACATAGATCTCCGGCCGCGTGACGGAGTCTCCTCATCCAGATCCATCATAAATCATGTTAGGAGTACATTAAAAAAGAATAGGTCCTAAATCTACACCTACATGTCATCATTGTGGAATCTAATGACACATTCGACTCCATTGCAATAAGCTGAAAAATCTACCAAGAAACAAGTAATGGAAGAAGCAATTGTCCCCATCGAAGATCAAGACTAGAGCCATATGGGGTGAGGGAATCTGACTTGCCTATTGATTTGGTACAGAATGCGCTGAAAGCTTTAAATTCGCAAGTGTGGGTACCAAGATCTAGAAGCCTATGATCAAGCTCCCCCCTAGTACTGAAAGGAAGATGAAATTAAGGGGGAGCTATTGGATCCTGATTGACAAATTGCTATATGTTGATTAGTTCTTTGTCAATTATGGACAAAAAGGGGAAGATAGAGACCGAGACAAGTCGTATGTTGAATGTACAAATTTTTTTATGCAAATATTCAATGTATTTTTTTTTTATTTATGGGTAGAATATTTGTGAAGTTTAGGAAGTTTTGTCCATGAATTGCCAAAGGGGAAGATTGTTCGGATTTTTCTATGTTGGCTAATTCATGGTTGTGGATAAAACTCTAGGTCCATTTAGTTGTTATTTTTTATTTCTTTTAGAATGGATTGTGGTATGAGTTACCAGATGCATTAAAGTTAAGAAATCGAAGAAAAAACACAAATTGAAGTATTTTGAAATGATATTTCGAGGACAATATGGATTAAAAAGGTCATATCTTACAAACCGGGTATCGGATCTAGGCAAGCTAGCTATTGCTGGAAAGCTCTTTTTTGAGTAAATATCTATAGGTTTTAAGATTACATCAATCGGAGCTAAAATGGTAAAGTTTTATCCTCGAAAAGTTTGCAGAAATTGTGTTGAGAAAGCCATCCACTCGAGCGGGCCTGGAGCCCGACTCAAGCGCCTAACACGCAAAAACCCACTTTTCTATATGAAATTGTTTCCTTTTTGTGCTAGAACTGCCAGTTTTTATTCTACAAGGACTTTAATCCTAAGGCACGAATTGTGGGTTATAAAAAGGGATTTTTTGTCAACCCTAATGTAAGGATTTTATTGTTTTGGATTAAGAATTCACATTGGAGATTATATTACATCTTAAGAGCTTCCATTGGAGAGATTGTGCTGAAGTTTTGTGCTGTAGAATATTGCTTCTACAATCTTAAATGTCTTTAAGGCATGTTGGATTAAGCGTAGAAGCAGTGAATGGTGAGGTGTCATGACAACAAGGATAGTGCAAGAAGAATTGTTGTCTTTGGGTTGAGTTGCAACTAGGAAAGAGTCTATGAGTGTATTTTGTAATTGCTCGTTATTAGTAGTTGGTTTTTGTTGGTTCGAGGAGGACTTGTGTTTTTTCCCGAGTAGGGTTTTCCGCGTAAAAATTTGTGTCTTCTCTTTGTGATGTGTGATTGATTTATTTGCTAGTTCTTTTATTCTTCCACTACATATATTTTGAATTGCAATATAGAAATCCCAATCTGGGACGATCTTTCAGTGTCCATGTCTGTAGCCATATCTTTGCTTCATAGGACCTAACCATGCTTGTGCGGTTGTTTCAAGTTGTGACTAGTTTTTTGGGCCTTGAACTTTGATTAATCTTCTCTAACACTAATCAAACATATTCCTTCGAGTGCATTTTCTAGTATATTCTTTTGTTTAATTTGTCTTTTCTTTAATTTTCACTATTTAGTGTCGTGGTAAGGTTATTTTTGTAATTCCGTGTTGGGGTGTATTGGTCCTTTTACGTAGGTCCCTCTTTCCCGTGTGGATGAAACTTGTCATGCTCTCTTATCTCCACCCAACTATTTTTCTATATTCCCATGTTGCCAGACAATAACCGTCATCTATGTTTTTCCATGCGCCAAGCATACATTTCTCATACGGGTGGTTACTCTCATCCGCTTCTCTATGCAGAAAACCACACTTTCCATTTACTTTGTTACTCCTGACCATGTCTCCATAAACCAGTCCTACACTTCTCATCTTTTCTCCTATTTAACAATTTCTTATCTTTCCCATGATCCTTCTCTAGTTATCTTTTCTCCACAATGTCCTCATTATGCTAGCAATTTTCTCAGTCACCTACACATATGCATCTGGTGGTTGCTTCACAACCTTGTCCATTAAACATTTAAGCAAGTAGAGAGGAGTGTGAAGTTATATTAACAGGAATTCCACAGCTTATGCAAGTGGTGGCCTATGTTAAACTAGTAATGTTTTATCTTTGAATGAAGTTAATTTCTCCCCACTTTTTTATTGTTTGATTGTTCTTCTTCTTCCATCTTTGGACTTGGGTCGTAGGCTAGTTTGATTTTGCATTCTATTTGAGAATTGGAATTCTGGATATTTAGATTCCACCTTGTCACCACATTATTTATTTATGGATTTGTATTTATTTTGAGGCGGCTGCACCTTATGCCAATGACAGAATACCGTCATAAAAGGGTGTATGTTTGTTGCTGACAAATCAAAATACAGATATTGCCAGCTTATGCCGCCACACAATAACCACATAGGATTGGACTCTTCTCCCAACAGTCTGAATACAAATAATGCATTCATAGGAGACCTGAAGAATATTGTAATCTAGACCATAGTTACCTAATTTGCTCACCTATGCTCCGAATCCTGAATTGTTTGAATCGAGTAAGAGTTTTCAAATCTTGCAATTCGTAAGAGTTCGGTCGCCCTTTGATGTTTTTAGTATTGCAGGGATGAGAGGGGTGAAAGATGATGATGAATAGTGAAAAGTAAGGAGAAGGAGATGGAAAGTTAAAAGGCAAAGGTCCCGTCATAGTAAAAACTAGGGAGGAGGAGATGGAAAGTTGAAAAGTTAAGGTCCCATCGTCCCGGCCCTATTCCTTCAATAGAGAAAAAAATTAATATTTTAAATACTTGACTACCCATATGTACTTTCTACCCAATCTGTAAAGTAATTGTTTAATAGTTGTATTTCTACTTTTTTAATAACAAGAGAAAAACTAGCATTGAAATTAGCGTATGTCCAAACTACCTAATATAAAAAAGAAAAAAAGAAAAAAAGAAAAAAAGAACTAACTGTTACACTTATATAATAGCATGAGAGGAAGTAGCATTGGAATTTGCAGCTCTCTCTCTCTCTCTCTCTCTCTCTCATTACCCTATATTCTCAGCTTTAATTAACTTGTTGAAATCTTGAAATAAAAAATGTAAACAACCCACCGTGGGGCCTATATTACAATCTGAACCATTTAAGACAATCTCTCTAGGAGATGGGATATCCTTAAGATTTATGTTAATTGGATGGTCTTGAAATATTTATTTGTATAATATTCTTAACAAAATATCATTCTTTATATATTTCTTAAAGTATCTAAAGCTCTAATATATGTATATATGTATGTATTGAATTGGCTTTCGAATTAGTACTTCAAACTCATCGAACTCGAACTGCGAATCTAGAAAATAAAAAAACGAATTAATTAACTCTACCCCATCGAATTTTTGAATTTAAGTATGTCAAACCGCGAATTATGAACTCGAATTCGAATCAACCGAATTGCGAATCAGGTAACTATGATCTAGACCGTTACAATGGTGGAATATCTGCTATCTGTAAGTAAGTTTGTCTAGCATGAAGGAATGACCCAAAATTGAGGTGAGCAGCCCTCTTGGGCTTGATATGGTTCAGCTTGATACCGGGAAGATGGCTCCCATGGGTGCCTGTTCTGCAATTAAAATTGCGTCATGCTGTGGAGGCTATGGATTGGGCTTGGGCTTGTAGATCTGCCTCAAACAAATGTTTGTTCAGTGCCAGCTTATTCCACTTTGACAGTGGCAGAAACCCTTTTAAGGTCTGGAGTTTGACCTAAAAATTGGCAAAAATTGGGTTTTGATGTGTTGATTATTGCTGAGTTTTGACATAACCTGCAACACTTGGATAAATATATTGTTTAAAACGAGATCAAACTTCTAGGCTTTCTCCAATGACATGAAATTGGTTGTATTCTGAAGATGTAGAGCACCCTTTGAATGTGACCAAGCTATATGTCTAAGGTTGTGTGATTGACAAATTTGAAATCTCTGATTTGATATCATGTTTCAACTTATACTAGAATAACTGTAGTAACGGACATTAGAAGTAAATTAGGGGGTCTGAACCAAGACTTCGTGAATCCAGTTCAGTTGGAGAGGCATATTTTCCAATTGCAAGAGATTTTTGGATTTGGAGAGCTATATTTTTCCTTATGTTTGGGTAGCATTTGCTAGAATACTTGATATAGTTATTTGTAGTGAATGGATATGTGGCAACTACTTCAGTTGTGTATCCTCTAGTTATTGTAGAAGTATTGTGAAGTGCTGCCAAGTACTGGGGTAACCTTGAGTGTGCTTGGTTTGAGTACAAAACATTGCATTTAAAGATTTTCATTGCTTTTCTTCGCTCACTAGGTCACTATGATTGTTTTGCTGCTTTTGCACACTATTTTTGTATTGGCAAACACATTTTCAGTTTGTTCAGGTGTATCTATCGTCATCATATCTAACCATATATCATCCATCTCGGCCAGCTTATTAAAATCTTCTGTTCCACACAGGCTTATATGAGGGCACGTTTCCTGTAACTCCAAAATCTAAATCTTTCCTCACTATTTCATTCTTGGTCTTTATCTGTCTTCCTCTTTTGTTTTCTTATTCTTCAAGTTTTCAATGTAGATATGTTTCTGTTTTTATAAAAACTATACACTAGCTATGCAAATTTGTATGGGCGCAATTTATATTGAGGAAATATACAATCTTCTGTACTTTTCTGTTGTGCATTCGAAGAAGGATAGCAGAGTGTGAGGTCGTACCCAACAATTCTTATGCTTTTCTTCTGTTGAATGTGGGCAGTAACTTTCTAGGCACTAAGTGTTACACTGTCATTCAATATGGAAATGGAAAATTTTTGATGTATTTGATATCTACTAATTCATTCATCAATCATATTGGTGTCTGTTCTTCAGTATGAAAATGGAAATTTTGATGTATTGGATATCATCTAATTCATCCATAAATCATATTGCTGTCTGAATGTTGACTTGTAAATACTAAAGATGTTGGCCACTCTAGTTGCGTATAATCTATTATGTAGTTCGCATCTTTTGTTGGCTAAATATCTGTCAAACTTTCGAATGAATTATTTAGTCACTGAATGTTCAATTGTTACTCCAAAGTGGATTGTTTTAGAAGAATTCCAAATATATATTTTGTATTTTTCTTTTTTTAACAAGATACTCAAACTCATGCACCCACTCAAACCACAATATGTTCCTAACGACTTGATTCAGATGAGTGACAATTTTGAAAATAAAACATTTTTACATACTGTCTCTATTTTCATTTACTGGTTACCATTTCTCTCATTATTCTTTTTCAGATGCAGTTATATATATATAAACTTTTCAAATAATCCTATTTATTGATTATTTCTATGATTATTTCTATCCCCATTATCAAAGGTATGCAGGCGGTACAAGCAATACCATCAGCAGATGCAAATCGTGATATCCTCATTCGAATCAGTAGCAGGACTCAGTGCTGCGACACCCTACACCTCTTTGGCTTTAAAGGCTGTCTCAAAGCACTTCAGATGCCTTAAACATGCCATCTCGGATCAGCTTCTACGCATTGGCAAGGCATTAGGAGAGGAGCTCATGTCTGCTGGTACAAGTATGGGTGAAATAATTCCGAAGCTGAAGTTCATTGATCAAGGTTTTCGAAAGCAGAAGACGGGTGAAAGTCTTAGCTTCTTAGAGCAACATCAGCAGCACATCTGGAGACCTCAAAGAGGCCTTCCGGAACGAGCAGTTTCCATTCTGAGGGCCTGGCTATTTGAACATTTCCTTCATCCGTGAGTTTCTGATTTCAACACTTATCTTGATATTTCCCTTTGCTTGTGTGAATGGCACATGTGAAAAACCAGAGAATGTGTTCAAAAGCATGGCCTGATGTTCCCTTCTGCTCGTTGGGTCCATGTTGTGATCATTCTTTTGTATTTGCAATGTATTTGTTTGTGTATTTGTGATTGTGATGACGGGTGCTTTTCTTCAGGTATCCTAGTGACACTGACAAGCATATGTTAGCAACTCAAACGGGTCTCTCTCGAAATCAGGTGATATCGGCAACATTGCATGCTCTGTTTATTTTTCATTTACTCTTGTTATGCCATGCTCCAACCAAGCATGGCTCAATTCGTTTTCCAACCTTGGCCAACCTTCTCCCTTACACTTGATTTCCACGATTGTTGAACCATGTAGATTGATCCAGTGCTGCATGTGTTTAATGCACTAGGTATTAATTCTATGGGCAGCTAGTAGTGAATTGACAATTTTCTTATGTTTGGTAATGTTGAGTGTGGATGATAGGAGATTATACACCAATGCTTCATGCTTGAATGTGTGAATTTGATACTAACAAAAAAAAAAAAAAAAGAATGTGTGAATTTGATAAATTTCTTATGTTTAATGCAGGTTTCAAACTGGTTCATCAATGCTCGAGTACGATTGTGGAAGCCCATGGTTGAAGAGATACACATGCTCGAAACAAAGGGGTCTGCGGGGGTTGATCTCAATTCTGTGAAAAATGATAGAATGCTGTTTTCTAACAATGGAGACGTGGAGATTCAAACAAATAATGCGGTCTCTGACAAACAATCTGAATGTTCTACGGCCTGCCCTGTGATGAACTCAGAAGACAGCAAGAACTCGGAGCACTGGCATTTGGATAAGCGGACGAGAGTGGATGAGTATCAGATCCCATCAGCTGTGGACAGTGGCCTGATTGGTTTTGTGCCATACTGTGGTGGGATGGAAAATGTGGGACTTGGGGCTGTATCACTTACTTTGGGGCTAAGGCACAGCGCGGAGCAGCAACAGCAGCAGCAGCCGCTGAGGATGCATTTTGGAAATCAGATGGTTCATGATTTGATATGAACTTAAATCTCCCCTCAGCAATGAATGCGAGGGGTGTGTGGTCTTAACTGGATCCAATTGTTTCATTTGAACTTGATAATTACTATTTTAAAATATGGCAGAGCTGCTGCTGTTGATGGTGATGAATGGGTTGTGTAACTCCTAACATCACACAAGTAGTTACTAATGTTTGATAATGTTTCCCAAAATGAAAAATGAAGTTTGATAATTTTGAATTCTTTTGTGATGGACAAAAATGTATGAGCAGTGGAGTACAGTGCAGAATCTATGATTTGAAGCTTGACATTGGTTGACCCGAATGGTATAACGCCCAAGTGGGGGACATGATGCAAACTAACCACCGGTGTGGGAAGGATTGGAAGGGGCTCATGTCGAGGTTTGGGCTGAGTTTCATCTCACGACTGGTGATCAGATAAACTTTTCTTTCCAAGGGCTTGCAAAACAAAAATGCGTCCTAAATGGACAATGCTAGCCGTAGGTGGTTAAAAATGAAGATAAAATGTGATTATCTAAAGGGGCGAATCTAAGTGGAGGCAGAAATTGTCATTCTAACTACTTGATTAATGATTGGTGTCAAATCTGGGATTGCTGACCATCAAGAGGGCTTTTTATCGGTCACTCGGATGGTTTATATATATACTATAAAAGTATAATATGTCATATATATTACGTTATGGGCAGGAATATGTGAGGCCTGCTGAGAATTAAGCCTGTCCAGTGGAGCCCACCTTATGATATTATAAGGTAGTTTCCACTAAATTGACAAGTATTTGATGGTATATTGTTTCCAAGCATAGCATATGAAAATAGTGAAATAACACTAGGGTCAAAGTGGAGGATGAACTACCGAGGTTTCAAAGTTATTAGACACTGTTTTATGCCTAATCAACACTGTTTTAGGATCTTGTTACTTCTAAGTCTTTGTTGATACATAACACTGTTGAATATAAAAACCGGCAGGTGCCTGGGTGTGCAGGGTTGGAACTTTCTGTTCCCATGCATGTGGGCTTATGTTCTTCCATGTGGGATCATTCCTTCGACTTGTATAAGCTTATGTTTCTACATCTATAGGGCCCTTATTAAACTGAATAGAAATTGAGATTCTAGGTTTGCTCTACGGTGAATGTGGGTGCATCACAGTCCACCATATCACAATGGGGTACCTACCTGGGTGTACAGTAGGCTGCCCCATAGTGACATGGCGGACCGTAGACTCGCTGAATCGAATTGGGATAAATAAATATCAACCAAGTTGATCTCAGTGTGACAGCTTTAATTAGAAACTTGTTTTACATGCCTAAAATGGAGCGTTGCCAAACATAGTCCTAGCTTTCATTTCTCACCAGTCAAGTAATGGCAATTGTGCACGACAATTTTCTTAGCGGTCCGCTCACAAGATGGAACCCACAGTGACCATCATTTGGTAGTCGGAGGGATGTGTCATTTTTGAAATTCAGAATTTTATTTGATGGCTTATGTGGTATTTTGAAGGTTTGAAATTTGGCATTATTGGAAACTGGGAACTCCAACCAATATGTTAAATTATTACTTTATTATGAATTTTCATTCTTGTGGAACCCACATCATAAGAAACTTTACAAAATCTTTGCATTCTTGTGGGCCTCATGTAATAAAGAATTTAAAAGTAAAATTGACATGTGACTTTATGGTGTGTCAAATTTGACATTCCAAACCCATATGCAAATGGGACGTCACATTTGACATTTTCTTTAGAAAGACTCACATGCCTTTTTTGCCTAGGTAAAGATGCCACATTACATATGGCATAGCCATTGGAGATGCTCTTATCACTCATGACATGGGCTAATGGTGTGAATCGTGTATAGTTAGAAGTGTTGGAAAATGAGTTTTTAACTTTAGTTTTTAGGTAACTTTCGACCATAATAAGTGTGGGTCCCACACATCTTTTAAGGCTGGTCCAAGTATTAATGTGTTCTCCTACATAAGGAGAATAACACCAAACCATTGTTTAATTAAAAATCATTTAAGAAATGAATGAGAAATTAGCCCCAAAAGTGACTAGTTGAAGTTGTGTGTTAGTAATGAAAAGAGGAAGTTTCACATTGCTAGTTTACAAAGGTGTTTATGTATTTATATACTTTTAATTTGCTTATGAGATTTGAGCCCCAAAGGGCACTCATATTTTATCCTGGAGGGAGGACCTATATGATACCACAACCAACACGCATGTGCGCCGCCGTTGCCATCGCCGTCCGTCCGGTGGGTGGGTCACGTTAGGTCAGAAGCATCTGTTCTTTGGTAATTGTTAACTTTCAGAACAGTCACCAGTTTATCTATTTAAAGCCACTTCGTTTCTGCATTTGTGTATTGAATTTTTTCAGCATTCACTATCTATTTGAGAGAGGGCAATATAGATTGAAGTGCTGTTTTTGTGTCGCGTCGATCATTGTCTCTTGGGAGACAAACATTGCTGCACTGTAGCGGAGATGAATTTTGTTTCAAGGACATAGTGTTGAGCATTAGCCTTGATCATCATATTAACACTTCTAATTGCACTTTCTGTAAGTTCCAAGTTATTATTTTTCTTTTGATACTACTGTGCTTATTTTTTGTGATTTTTCTTCTTGTACTATTGCGCTTATTTTCTGTATTTTGGAACAGTTGATGTAATTACAATAAAACCCTAAGTCTCTTACAATCTTAAGTATTTTAATTGGGATATGCTTTTACCAGTATTTTTAGATAGATGATGATTTATATCTACTGGTGTTTTAGTTGGCCTGCCATGAGATTTATCAAAATTTTCAAGTACCTATTTAATATAGTGTGACTGAGATAGTACACAACCATCAGATGATCTAGAAACTTTTATTCTTAGTATAACATTTGCAACTCTTAGATCTTTCATTTCAAATTTTTTGTTTAACATTTTCTTAGTAGATTTAATTATGTCAATATTACTCCCAAGAATAAGTATACCAACCACGTATAAACATATTATGATATACTCATGTGTTGTATTTTTCACATACATACATTTATCATATTCATTGATTCTATACTCATTGAACATCATTATCTTTCAGTATAGCCGGATATTTCATATAAAAGATTCAAAAACTACAATTGAATATGTGTTTACACTTGGAGGTATAGCTGTATCATGGAAGTCAACTAAACAAACATGCATTGTTACGTCCACCATGGAATCGGGATTCATTGCTTTAGATAAAGTAGGAGATGAAGCGGAATGGCTTCGTCATCTTCTAAAAGATATTCCTGTGTGGTCGAAACCAGTGCCTCCAATATGTATACATTGTGATAGCCAACCTTGCTCATTGAAAAATGGTGGGATGCCAAAAATTATAGACATGTTTTTAGGGAGAATCAAACATGATGTTGTAAGGTTGATTCATTGTTGAAGACGAAAAGAAAGAAAGAAAAATAAAGACTATTGCTGCATTTTCATACTTGCTAGTCAAGAAGTTGCATTTGGCACCCATTTCTTATGCCGTTCAATAATTGTCCTTTTGTGTGTTTGGCCTTTTTACATCAGGAACGTGTTTTTTTGCAGGGTTTGAAGAATCCTGTCTCAAAAGTGCAGCTAATTATTCTAACCCATTTTTAATGGTATTGCTAACTGTTCCCACAATGCCAAATCCTTTATGTGTGTAACTGGGTCGGATTGGATATGGGTTCTGAGTTCTGACTATACTCCACTAAAAAAAACCAAGTATGGGCCCAGGTTTTGGCTAGACGCTGGTTCAGGCATAAAGTATTTTCATAAATATCATTGTACGGAATTGTTAGTCTACAGTCATAATTATTGTCCCTAAGTTATCATCTCAGAAAAACGTCTAAAATTTTTTTTTCAATTTTTGGTTTCATGCCCCCACACCCCACCAACCAAAAAAAAAAAAAAAAAAAACACACACACACACACATACACATAATACCATTAAAAATGGTCTTTATAGACTTTTCCAAAAAATTATTCTAGTAGAAGGCTTTTCCTAGTTTTGTGTCTTGAACTTCTTGCGATATTTTCTATTTTGATGAAGTTTTGAAAATATCACAACATTAAAGAAAAAAATTCGTGTTTGACTTTTAAAACTTCAAGTGATATTCTATCAAAAAAAAAAAAAACATCAAGTCATATTTATGACAGTGGTCTGAGAGACCCACATCCAAATATTGTAATGATGGACCTCATTCAACCTGATTGTCCTCCTCATCAATAATAATAGTAATATAAGGTTGAAAAGCCGGCAACATCTCGCATGAGAGACGTGTGGACCCCTTTTTAGGCGCTAAGAGAGCCTATGATCCTATCCCCTCACAACATTTACTATCCTCCATAAATTGGCGCAAGTCCAAACTTGACAACCATTGTGAAATTGCTTACTATTGGATTGAAATCCTGAAGAAAATTAGTCAAGCATTTAAACCTTTATACATGAAGGTCATGGATTTGGAATGTTCCCACATGAGAGGAGATTTTACACACATATAGGTCTCATCAATATCTTTCGACCACCCACGTCCCAAACTAAGATTGGCATGACTGTAGGTGAGCCCCACATGAGAGTTCACGCGAAGAGCCCATGAGAGACATTCAGACCTTAGTCCTCGTGGAACTTTTTTTCTTTTAAATATACTCACTCTGCCACTTGAATGTTGAGAAAAACATGAGAGAGAGTATTGAGAAATATATTTATGCTCTCTCTAATAATAATGCATCATGTTTTTTATTAATTTCTTTTTAATTTTTTATTTTTTAAGAATGACTAGCTAAGAAAAGTCCATATGGTATCAGAGCCAAATATGTTATAAGTTTAAATTCTAGAAGGAATGACTCGATGTAATCAAAACTGTGCCAACAGGAGTCACCTAAGGGAGAGAATTGAGAAAATCAATATTTCAACCGAGGGAGAGTATTAAAAAGTATTTGTACTACTTCTACTAATGCCTTGAGGTTATGGTAAAAACTATTTGCTAATGAAATTTAATAAAACACGCCTTCACACAAGTTTTTCACCATCAACGCTACAGATTCTAACTGATCCCCAGTCATTTTTGTAAATGGGTGGTGCCCCTTGGCAGCCTCATAAGCAGTAGTAGCAGTAGTAATTAAAGCTTTTTTCTATTTAGCTAAGGTCGGTTTTGTAAGCTTATTTACGATTTATCTAAGGTCGGTTTTGTAACTTCTGTGTCCCACTCATCTCATCTATACTCTTTAACTCCATTTGGAGATGTGGTCTTTGGAACTATTCATTAAGCCCTTTGTTACTGTTTTAAATGGGATGTTCCCTCTCACTAGTTCATCGACCTTGAAACTCTATTACGTATATGAAAGGATGACTTTCTCCTGCACAACTGACCACTGACTCGGTGAAATTTGGGTGGAGCCAGGTGCCTATGGTGACGGTCTAGGTGCGTGCTCCCACTGGTGCACATGAGAAGGAGAAAATTTTCCTCAATGCACCGTTGTTTTCAGTCTTCCATGCATGTACTTCGGGGTCGTTTGACTGTGTAAATGGTTCCTAGCTGCGAATTATTGCATTTGTTTGTTTTCTTTTAGACATGTGGTCTATAAATAAAGTATAAAGATGGTACGTAAATAAAACCATTTTTACTCCACTCAAGGGCAGAAAACGATTCACAGCCCTCTTGCAAAAAGTGCTAGTGTAATATCATAATAGTAAATACATTCTTGTGGGCTCATTTTTTTAATTTTGATGGGCCCCATATTTGTAATTCAAATTATTCAATTTATTTATTAGGCTAATAAATCTCATGATCTTGAAGTTGATTGTCTTAAATATGTAAAAAAGAATTCCATCCGATGTATCTAATTTTCAGCACTTTTGTGAGCCCTAATTTGTGATCACCACCATTCAATATTCTTGTATTAATGTAAAATAGAGGGCATTCGGTTTCATGTCTTATTTCTTCATGGATTTGAGATACTTATGAAAAAAATCTCTAAAATGAGAATACGCCTAAAATTGTTGAATATACCCATTTACTCATGTGAAAGTTATGTTTTTGACAACATAGTAATGTGTTACATGCATGTAACATTTGCATATATGATATTTACTTATGTAATATTTTCATATATAAAATTCATTTTCCTATTATGTGTGAAGGGTAAATGACCCCTGAAGAGTTTATAATTACTTTTATAGATTTCTGGAGTACTTAAATTCATGTTGATCACCCTATGTTGAGGGATAGATGCATATAAACATTTATCTTTTCCTAATAGGTTGTAGAGAAAAAAATATGATAATATTCATCGTTAAAACACAATGTAAAGTGACATTTTAGGTTCTGCATTTGATAACTTTCATCCACTCAATTATTAAATTGTGGTGGGACATATTAATGTCCGATATCTACCATTTTATTAGGTTCAAAATTATACTAAAGCTTGAAAAAAGAGGGCATTCTCTCTCTCGGCCCAATTTACAGCTTTGAAAACTTGTGTAATTCTAGTTTCAATTGAGCCAAAGTGTTTCTCAGGTGGACAATTACCCTTCACATAAGAAACAAACGGAGCCAGCTTCTCATCGGTTCCCACATTGGTCTTATGGCTTTTGCTGCATTCCATCTCCATGTGATGTGACTCATTCTAAACATTATCTCCTGGCTGCTTCCAGCTTCCTTCCATCACATCCACGTCTTCTGTAATGCATGTGACACGGCACGATCTTACCCAATAAGACAATACATAGATTAAAAAAAAAAATAGGGACCAGTTCTCACAAGCATTGTGAGAAGTCTCATCTGGACCGTCCATTTCAAGATGAGATCCAACGGCATCCACGCACCAGCATAAAAGCACCCAAATGCCTGCTGAAATTTCATTTCCCTCTCCCGTACCCAAATTCGAGCTAGGGCAGGGAGGGAGAAAAACGCAAGATACAAATCGGCAGAACGCGAACGGCCTCCACCTTCCAGACACTGGTACAGGACCCATCTCCTTCACCTCTCCTCCTTCCCAGGCACCGGTGCAGTACAGTAATCGCCGTCGCCATCCATCTCTGCCGCCGCCGGTCTCAGGTATGCTCTTTTCTCTCTTCCTCCCTCTCTCCCTCTTTCTCTGCCTCTCCCTCTCTCCTTTTCTCGAGCTCTCCCTCTCTTGCTCTCTTTCGTCTCTTACCCTCTCCCTCTCTCTACTTCTCTCTCTTCGTCTCGCTATTCCTCTCTCTAGTCTCCCTCCCTCTCTGCATCTCTGCCTCTCTCCTCTGTTTCTCCCTGACGCTCCTTTTGTTTGTCTATCTCTGCCTCTTTATCTTTCTCTCTCCCTCCCTCCCTCTCATTGTAACTTTTTTTTCCAGAATCTATCTCCGCCATGTATGAAAATGAATTTGATTTTCAGACTAAAACTGCATAAAGAGGAAACTGGAACAGAATAGTTTAGGGTGAAAAACAGTGAAGGCTTTACAAAATGAGTGGCTTTATTTTTTTTTTTTCCTATTTTTTTAATGCAGATTGCATGCACTGTAGTTCTTCTTTGACTGGCTTTATTTCTACAAACAGCAGGATTGACGTCCTCACCAATGATGCTATGTGGTTAGACGGCCTCTTCTCGGTCTTGGGTGAACCTTGCCATGTATGAGGTGAAGGAAGATGAAGAGGTGGTTGTTGTTGAAGAGCTGGCTAGGTTCTCTGGTGATCAGAGGTAGCAATTTCCAGCTATCTTTATTGGAGGGTTGCTTTTTGGGGGGCTTGATCATCTCATGGCTGTTCATACATCTGGTGATCTGGTGCTTGAAAGAAGCTGGCGTGTTGTGGTTATGATGTATTTTCCTTTCATTTTCTGATGTGGTTTTGAAGCAACCAAGATGAAGACAACATGAAGGTCTATGCCTAAGCACTGGGTTCAGTTCTTTGCCAGTTTGGGAGTTTTTGGATGCCGTTTTTTTTTCTCTTTGTGTATTTGGATCTTGTTTTAAATGTATGCGGGTATCAGTTTGTATATGGATCTTGACTGTTAAATGCATATTTGGATCTTAATTGTTAAATGTATGTGGCTACCAGTTGGCATGTTTGGATCTTTTATTGAAATCAATGGTATCAGTTGGCATGTTTAATCAGTGGTGTCAGTTGGTTACCTATGGTATCAGTTGGTAGTCTCTTATGATGCATTTTGTTGTAAAGCTAGCTCCTGGACTTGTACTGGGATGGAACTTGTTATATTCTCTTCAAGAATTGAGTAGTTTGAAGAACCATGAGGAGATAATGCTCCTGTCACACTGCAACGAATCATCTCTGGAAATCATTTTGCCAATGCGGAGATCTATTTTGGGTTGGTTTTGACTGTAATTGGGTTCTTCCCTCATCCTTGCATGATCTCTTTAAAGAATGGAAGTTATATGGTGGCTCCTCCGAAGTGGGGGCATGTGGAGGATTTCTTTCTTGGTGACGATCTGGATAATCTGGGAAGAAAGAAATCTATGGCGCTTTGAAGGGGATGATGAGATTTACAGTGACCTCTTGAGTCTGAAGAGATTTGTGGTGATGATCAAACACAGAAATAACAAGCAAACACTATGGAAAATAGAAATAACAAACCACCCATTTGTAAAAATAGAAATAACAATCCACCCATTTGTTCTGAAATCCCAGCCAAGGAGTGATCAAACAAGCAGACAATCCAACTTACAAATACAAACCACCCATCTGTAAAAGTAGAAATAACCATGCTACAACTCCATTACAACTCAATTGCAACTGCATTCAACGCCACTATGGAAAAGAAAAGAAAAGGAAGTGAGACCACTGAATATATTGAAAGAATGAATCCACACTTTTTTCCACACCTGTTAAAGAAAATATGATAATTGATACCAACTCTTACCATTGTTTACGTTTATTAATATAAATGATCTAAACATGCCTCATCCCTGTTCAGGAACCATCCACATATAAAAAAATTTACATGATGTGAATACATGTTTCACTCAGGACCCCACATACATTTAACAAACATAATCCAAAAAATTAAAAAAAAAGCACCCAAAATTAAAAAGTGCTCCGTCATGGGCCTTCATGCTTGCTTCATCCAGGATGCATCAAGACTCTTTTATGTTTGAACTAAAGGTATGAATATAAGGGAACACATCTACAGTGAATTCAATCTGCATTAAAAAAAATAAGAAAAAAAAATGTAGTCAGTCAATTTGTAAAGCCACAAATCATGTGATTAAATTGGTGATGAATAGAAACTTACATCTAGCTTTGTGTGAGTGTGTCATCATCGGAAGTTGACCTTTCTAATGCCTCACATTCAGATCTGAAAGGAATAGATGCAATCATTAGTAACTTTTAGTTGAATACTAAAAGTTAATGCAACAATTATGTATAAGAATACCTATTCACAAGCAAGGGACAATTGCGCTTATCATGTGTAACATCACGCTTTCCACATCCACGACAAAGTTTATCTTTTTTTATAGCTTTTTCCATAGAGAACTTCAATCTCTTCGGACGACCTTTTGTAATGGCTTGTTGTGGTGCAAGATACCTCTCTGTAGAACAAATGATATTTTCTTTTCTCTTATGATCATGTTCTATCATTACTTCCTTTTCATTAATCTCGCGAATACCCTTTTTCATCGTTTGGAATAACCTTTTTGCATAATGATATGCTTTCTTACACAAGGCACCTTCATCAACAATAATTGCAGCATCAAATGCTAAATCTCCATGTCGTTCAAGCAACGAACCATCAAATGTCAGACTACTTTCAGAATCATCATCTACTCTTGCATATCTAGTCCATCTTCTCAAAATAAACTGTTCTGGTAATGTATAGATTCTCTCCTATTTCAAGACGCAAATGATATGTCCACATGGAATCCCTTGAAACTCAAACAATTGATAAGAACATTTTGCATCCATCTATTCTTCTTTGAAAATGACAGTTCTTTGAATTTCTTTCGCATTTTCGTATGATGAAACATTATAAGTTTTTTGTTCAACCTCATCTTTTACAATATCAACAATGCCAGATGTTATATACATGAATTGATCTTCGAACTTGTAGAATATCTTCTTCGTATATATTTCCGACATCTTTTGCTCCATGGGCAAATTTATCATTAATTTTGGCCTTCCATTAATAGTTTCATGATTTGCCACCAACAAATGATATTTTTGAGTTTCAACTCCTTGTTCAAACCGAAACATAAAATCACATAATCCATTTTCTTGAGTGACGTATTGCTTTACAAAAGCATTGATACTTTCACTCTTTGACGTTGTAGACATCCTTCCAAAAAATAAATGTTTTATATAAACCGGTATCCACAGATGACGGATGTTGTATATCGCATTTAGCCAATCATTGCTCGAAACATCATATTTAGCCATCATGTTGTTCCAACTCAATTCAAAGTGTTCAATTGTCAAAGAGTTGAATGTGACTCTTTTAATAGCCTCAATCAAGCCATCTTTATGTATCGCAACTCCACCTAAGTTTTTCTGCAAATTTTGCATGATGTGCCACAAACAATAACGGTGGGTTGTGGTGGGCTAAGAAGCATGGACACGGACACAAAACACAGATACGACACGACACGGACATGCCGACACGGCATTTCTCAAGAAAATAAGACACAGACATGTTGGGGACACGTTAATAATATATATTAATTTATATATATAATCATCTACTAAAAAAATAATATCATTTTAACTTTTTTAATCAATTTAGCAATCAAAAAATAAAAATTCAAGTACCAACTAACAAACATATCAAATTATCAAATATCAATACAACACTAAAACATAATTCATAATTATTAAACATGAAATATCCATAGTTCCATAAAATCCATATAAAGAAAATGGCGGATCATCTCTTTTTCCTCCCTAAAAAAAAGAGCAAAAAAGAAGCCAATCTTGAGGCCTATTCTTTAGTGAAATATTTATTTGTCTTTTGTTTGTGATATGATTGATATTTACAAGCATATATTTTTTCATGGTATAAAATTGTCATATATCAAGTTTACAAGTTTTAATAACCACATGTTAACAAAATGTCCAAAAGATATTAGCCACATGTTTATTTTTTAGTCATAGACACGGGTTAGGAATTGTAGGACACGTTGCAAAAAGAGTGTCAAACAAGTGTCCGAAATTAAGATTTTTAGTTCTTAATTATGGACACGGCTAAATAGTATCGGACACGTGTCCGAGAGTGTCCAAAGAGTGTCGGTGTCTGACACGGACACGTCACTTTCTTAGAAGTGTCCGTGCTTCTTAGGTGGTGGGCATGACAAAACTAATTGCTTTTGTCATTGCAGGATCTTGGTCTGTTAAGAATGTGTTTGGTGGGTTTCCTTGCATTGCTTCAAGCCATTGATCAAAAACCCAAACAAATGTGTCAAAAGTTTCATTTGATATTAGGCAACATCCAAACAAAATTGATTGATTATGGTTATTAACTCCAGTGAATGCACCAAAAAAGAGACCATATCTATTTGTATTGTACGTCGTATCAAATGAGACAACATCTCCAAATTCCTTAAATGATTTTTGAAAATAATAATCAGCCCAAAATACATGTTTTATGTGGTCCTTATTATCTTTCTCAATAGAAAAGAAGTATCTTGAATCTTTCTCTTTCTTTTGTCTAAAGTATTCATAAAACATTGGTCCATCATTATCCTTTGTTTCTTCCCTTTTGTCTCTAATGTGATTTTGAAAGTCTGTTTCAATGAAACCAACTTTATCTCTCCCACCTGCTTGCAACACTAATAATCCCATTTGTTTATTTGGTCTTGGATTAGCCGCTCCATAAGTATCTATGAGTTTCTTTTTTGGAGCATTAATTCTACGATGTGACTGTAGCATGTAAGTCTTTCTAGGGATACTTAACAAGTGAGAATATTCCACAATAATTCTAAATACAATCCACCACCCCTCTTTGGTTTTTTTAATCTGAAAGTATGCCCCACAATTCTCTCTTGTAGCTGAAAACCGTTTTTGCCTTGCCTTTTCATCACCAAACATTTCTTTCTTATAACCTTCTTTAGAACACACAAACTATTTTCTCACCACTTCATTATTGAATCTCGTCTCTGAGCTTCTTCTAATGCTAAAACCTGCTACTTTCACATAACTGTTATAAGCAGTGTAAGCATCATCTAGATTCTCAAAATATTGTCCTACTTTCGGTAATAAATCTTCACCGACCTGTGAAACAAATGACATAACTGGTAAACATGGATTTGCATCTCTCTTTTAGAAGCCATGAATGACAATACATGTAAAACAAAATAAAAAAAAAGTAATAAGAAACTAAACAAACGGAATTATTAGAAAAATTGTAGGTAAATCAGGCATCCAAATTATTCACAAGTAATATTGGCCAATTTTGTATAATAAAATTGCCATGAAAATTCTACCCTATTGGTAAATAAAAGAAAAAAAAATGTGGCATAAATATTTAAATTAAAAATTGGAATGAGAGAGATAAACTTGAGGTGAGCTTGGGTTTTGAGAGAATGTGGGAGATGTGGTTCTGTCGAAAGCTGGGTTTTTCCCGGAAACCATAGCTGCAAATCAAGCTGTACTTCATCACACATATCTCTCCCATCATGCTCTGCCATCTGGTCGCTTTCTGCAACTTGTGAAGAGCTTTCTATAACTTGTGAAGAGAAGTTCATTGCCGGAATCTGTACATAGGATCAGAGGGAGACAGAGAGTGGGGGTCAGAAAGAATTAAAGATAGATAAACAAAAGGAGCGTCAGGGAGAAACAGAGGAGAGAGGCAGAGATGCAGAGAGGGAGGGAGAGTAGAGAGAGGAATAGCGAGACGAAGAAAGAGAATGCGAGAGAGGGAGAGGGTAAGAGACGAAAGAGAGCAAGAGAGGGAGAGCTCGAGAAAAGGAGAGAGGGAGAGGCAGAGAAAGAGGGAGAGAGGGAGGAAGAGAGAAAAGAGCATACCTGAGACCGGCGGCGGCAGAGATGGATGGCGATGGCGATTACTGTACTGCACCGGCGCCTGGGAAGGAGGAGAGGTGAAGGAGATGGGTCTTGTACCAGTGTCTGGAAGGTGGAGGCCGTTCACGTTCTGCCGATTTGTGTCTTGCGTTTTTCTCCCTCCCTGCCCTAGCTCGAATTTGGGTACGGGAGAGGGAAATGAAATTTCAGCAAGCATTTGGGTGCTTTTATGCTGGTGCGTGGATGTCGTTGGATCTCATCTTGGAATGGACGGTCCAGATGAGACTTCTCACAATACTTGTGAGAACTGTTCCCATAAGATTAAATCTGTCACAACCCGAGCCCAGGGACCGGGGGGTCAGAGGAAGTCTAACCAATGACACACGTACTCCCGTGCAGGAACACTTAGACCCCGTCCAAGCATACACACACAAGGGATCATTCACACGTGCAAACAACTGTACGCGGAAGCTGTACGTATCAAGGCATACCACAACATACCAAAAGACGTAATGGATTACAAAAGTATTAAACTGATGACAAGGACAATTACAAGAACGTATGATACTAAAGAGGGCTTACAAGAATCAAAATACAGATATCAATCAAGCCCCACGGTACAAATTACAGAAAAATCCCCCAAATAGACTCAGACTCAAAAGAATGGGGAAAACAAAATGATGCAAACCGTACTCTGGAGGATGGATCAAGTCCACTCCTCTAGGCCGGAGGGGGCCTCGCGAGCCTCTCCTGGAGTCGGGTCGACCGACGCAGGATCGAGAGAGGGATCTGAGCCTGCAACACCCAAAAACAACGTATAAGTACAATGACTTAGCAAAATATAAGCCACAAGAAGATAACACGAATTGTGTCTAAAAATGAGCAATAGTCACAATGCAAGATCCATAGTAAACATGTTCGTATACTAAGCAATTGTGCAAATGAATAAGCATGCTATCAGAATCATAAACAGATAACAGTCAAAGTGGCTACTACATTGGCCATATTCTCCCTTTCGAGAGCAGTCAGAATGAGAACACCAGCGATCGGGCCAGGGCACGCATGGGTCTCTAGTTCCCGGGGTCCGGAGTCCCAGGACAGAACACTCTGCAGAGGCAAACACATAAATTAAACCAAAGTCAACCCCGTCGGGCATCTTAAGGCTGAGGCTCAGTAGTGCCATGTACCAATCACAATCAAATCGAATGATGCACCTCAATCACTCAATCATATCACATACAGATCTCACATCTCACACTAAACGAACAATAGGAAGTGCATCACATATACTGATACTGATACTGATACTGAATGCAAATAAGCAATAAAAGAAGCACTGACAATTGAGTACCAATAACAAGAATTACTGACTCAAGTACTCCACCGGAGCAACGGTAAAACACAATAATAGAATGGTCCCGCCCGGGCTTCGCTCTGGGGTTGCTGCATTTCCCACAGAATCGAGAGGTCCAGCGCAGAACACATAAGAGGGCATGATCGAAATCAATATGCTATACAACTCAGAGTACTTTGACGAATCAAGGTCCATTACAAGCCAGTCCTAACCTAATTATCCAGTGTTTCTAACCGTGCATGTTGATGTAGTTTTAAGTTGTCCGATGCACCATTGTCTAGTGTTGCAGTGTCTGGAATGTGCACCAAAGTCCCTTAAACCAACACCCATAGGGAGGTGCTAAACAACTGGATAACGGGCATGAATGATTCACAGCCCTCGAGATCATTCATGTCATTCAAACATTCCATTGGGCATGTTCAGGTTAGCTACATTCTAACATGAAAGTCATATACGGTCTCTTTTTTAAACCTAGTCCTTTTATTCCTTTTTCAGGATCTCACGGTGTAGCCGTAGGTAACCTTATAGCTTAGCCGTAGGCATCTTACGGCTTAGCCGTAATCTGCATTGCGGCAGGGCCGAGGTTCTCCAAAATGTTCATCTGTATTTACGGCTCAACCGTATTTTACTCTACGGCGCAGCCGTATCCTGGTCCACGGCTTAGCCGTAGTACAATGTACGGCTTAGATCAGGCTGGGCCGTAGAAGAGTAGCAATTTGTCAACTCTTAGTTATTTCAGATGTCACCCTGTATTGTTCTACTGTTAGGGTTACGGCTGGGTCTCGGCTTAGCCGTAAGCCATTTCACGGCTCAGCCGTAGTACATTTCACGGTTTAGCCGTGAGTGCACGAAGTCATTTTCTGGAATAGTTACAGACATACAGAAAGGGAACGTTTCGACTGAAAACAGGAAACTGACAGCAAAACTGACTCAATAGGGCTGTCTAACACAGATGCATACAACAAAGAGTAAGATACAAACAATCAAAGCAATACCAACCGGTATTCATGCTACTTGTGCTTATACTTGCCTCACAGACGGAAATCACGTCGTTGCTTTGGCTCAGTCCACTGGAAACACACACAATCGGGGCTCCTTTCTTCCTCCCTCACGAAACACAACTGAGAAGGAAAGAGAGAAAGAGAGCTGAACGAGAGAGAGAGACAAGCTGCTGTCGATCGAGAGGGAAAGGGAGAGTAGGTTGGATATTTATAAGATAAAAGGAATCCAAATTACAAACAAGTCCAACCAAATTACACAAATGTCAGTTTGAGTCAACTGACGATCCAACGAGAGCAAACGAAATCATTCGGATCCAAGACAGTTACGAAGATCGACAAGTTCAACGAAATACACACGATGACGTCAGAATGACGCAAAACTGACAAAGTCAATCAAAAGCCAAAATTACGAAAAAGGGCTCGAACTACCTAAACCAGGTCAACTCAACCCAAACGGTCTCTCCAAGACTCAAACCAAAGAAAAACAAAATCAAAACACACTTAACGACAAAATCGCACACAATTACTCACTAATCCGGATCAAATCGGGTCGGAGCGTTACAAAATCCCTATATATATGTGAGCAAAGATTTCACAACACCAAAATTCACAATTAGGAACGGTTTACCCCCTGTGTCACATTATCACCTCCCCCCTTTAATTTAATGAGGAAATGAGGAATGAAAGCTTAGTAGAAATATTCTGCAGTTAATTACAATAGACAACAAATCACATAACATTTTTTGGTCATCAAAATTAATCACATGTGATCAAGTACTTGACATATAGGTATTACAACGTACATGAAAACCCTTGTGATATATAGGCCAGAAGAGAAATGATCAAGTCCAACAGGTGAGGCCATCATAGGAGTTCAAATCACCTTGAGGGACCCGCCTTTCATTATCTTTGTAAACTTGATGTATGGTTGAATAAGAAGGGCTACATATCATCCTTATCATTCTCACCCTAATCTGTCGATATCTAGCATTGGTTTTGCTACCAACAACTAAAGCATGGGTCACAACATTTTGAAGCTTAATTTTATATGATTTACATATAATTAAAAGATTACTCCTTGGATGATTGGGCCATTATATGACGAGTTTCCATATAAAAAATTGGAATAATCTATTCAACTGTTCGTTGTGCACACTTTTGATTCAATAATCAATTGATGCTACCAACCACCGTAAGATTCTGTCTTTAAAAAGCAATTTCCTACACAGTTTTCTTCTGGGGTCTTGGATTTTCAGGTTTATTTAAACTGTCTCTGCTCCCCAACATTTATCCATTGATCATAGGAGCAAACTCCCTCTTCTTTCATTTCCAATCTATCTGCATAAAAGATGAAGAGTTTCTTCGTCTGTGCTCTCCTGATTCTCCTCGTTGTCTCTCATTCACAACTAACCACTTCACATGAATCCAGTAATGAGCTGTTTAATCAGAGCAAGCTTATTTGTTTCATGTTGCTCATGTAGTTATTGTTAACTTCTGTGTGGTTGATGGGTTTTACTACTCTAATGTTACAAAAATTTCATTTGTTGGAACAGTTGATCAGGTGGAGTGGGATTACCTACAGGACAGCGGCAAGGGACCATTGCACTGGGGAGATCTTAATGAGAACTGGAGTACTTGTAAAGATGGAACTATGCAGTCTCCAATAGATTTACGGGATGGGTGGGTAGATATGAGGCCTTTATGGAGGCTAGAGACAAGCTATATGTTGTGCGTGTGTGTGCAAACGCAATCAAGATCAACAATCACCACACAAGAAGACAAGCAATTTAAGTGGTTCGGCAAAGATGCCTATGTCCACGGGAAACCAATTTCTACTAGGTTCTCCTCCAATCTGTGAAACCACAGCTTCGGAATCTCAACCACTCTCAGCCTCCCTCTAGGGTTATAGATTACATTGTATATATAACCATTACATCCTTATCCCCCAAGAACTCTATCTCAAGAAAAAGGAAAGTCCTAACCTATTAGAAAACTGCTGTTTGACAAAACATGAAATTCCTAATATCATTAGGGAAACCAGCCTAGATACTGAATCCACTAATGGTCTGGACCCACATGGCCAACAATCTCCCCCTCCAGACCATAGGGAAGATGCCTTGAACCCCTTCTGGGAGTTCAGTCCTACCAACTCTGAACACAGCTCCAGCTTTCCCTTAGACACAACCTTGGTCATCATGTTTGAGGGATTCTTGTCTGAATGAATCTTTTCCAGCTTCATGAAGTTCTTCTCGATCACCTCACGAATCTAATGGTACTTGATATCAACGTGCTTCATACGACCATGATATGTAGCATTCTCAATGAAATCCATAGTACTTTGATTATCACAGTAAACTACATATTCTTCTTGCTTCAAACCAAGTTCTTGAAGGAATCTCTTCAACCAAAGCATCTCGCTCCCTGCTTCATTAGCAGCTATGTATTCCGCTTCAGTTGTAGACTGTGCTGTACACTTCTGTAACTTCGATTGCCAGGAAATAGCTCCCCCTACGAAAGTAAACAAATAACCAGAAGTCGACAACCGACAATCAAGATCGCCTGCAAAATCAGCATCAGTATAACCTTCCATGACTGGTTTTGAGCCTCCGAAACATAAGCACACCTTGGAAGTACCTCTCAAATACCTAAAGATCCACTTCACTGCTTCCCAATGCTCTTTTCCAGGGTTTGCGAGAAATCTACTCACTAAACTCACAGCATGAGCAATGTCTGGCCGTGTACAAACGATGGCATACATGAGACTCCCCACAGCAGAGGAGTAAGGAACACATGCCATCCGTTCCTTTTCATCACCTGTAGTAGGACACAAGCGTTTGCTTAGTTTGAAGTGACTGGCTAGAGGTATGCTAACTGGCTTAGCATTCTTCATGTTGAACCGTTCGAGCACTCGTTCAACATATTTCTCCTGTGACAACCACAGCTGCTTGGAACTCCTATCATGACGTATTTGCATGCCCAATATAATTCGTGCGGGACCTAAGTCTTTCATGTCAAACGACTTTGACATCTCCTCTTTTAACTTGCCAATCAACTTGCTATCATGTCCAACTATCAGCATATCATCTACATATAAAAGAAGGATGATAAACCTGCCATCGATAAATCGACGAACATAGGCACAATGATCTGCAGCTGTCCTCCGGTACCCATAACTCAACATGAATGAATCAAATTTCTTGTACCACTGTCTAGGTGCTTGCTTCAGCCTGTAGAGACTCTTCTTCAACTTGCAAACCATCTGTTTTTTTCCTTCTACCTCAAACCCCTCTGGCTGAGTCATGTAGATCTCTTCTTTTAAGTTACCGTGAAGAAACGTGGTCTTCACGTCCATCTATTCAAACTCAAGGTCCATGCTGGTGACTAGACCTAAAACGACTTTAATAGAAATCATTTTCACAACAGGAGAGAAAACATCTCTGAAATCGATACCCTTCGTCTGTGCAAAGCCTTTTATCACTAACTGTGCCTTGTGCTTCACCAGTTTCCCATTCTCATCCTTTTTCAGCTTGAACACCCATTTGTTTTTCAGAACATTCCTATCTTTAGGAAGTTGCACCAGCTCATATGTCTTGTTCTTCTTCAAAGAACTCATCTCATCTTGCATAGCCTTCATCCACTCATCTTTATCAGCACAAGTCATTGCTTCTCGGAAGCTATCTGGCTCCCCCTCTTTAGTAAGCAACACATATTCGGTTGCAAGATACCTAGTTGATGGTTGACGCTCCTGTGTAGACCTCCTAATTGGAGGTCCGTGGTTTCCAACCGAGGAGACTGCTGCTCCCCCTGCTCAACACCCTCATCATTTGGTAACCCCTGTGCCTCATCACGATTCGGATCGTTTTGTCCACCTTCTCCACCTGTAGTCTGCACCGGAGAAGGAGTCGGTGTGAGATCAACCACTCCATTGACTTTCTCAGAAGATTTATCAATCTTTTCAACATCTCCAAAGTACTGGTCTTCATGGAAAACCACATCCCTGCTTCTGATAAGTTTCTTCTTCTCTGGATCCCATCATCTATAGCCAAACTCATTTCCACCATAGCCAAGAAAGATGCAACTCACTGCCTTATCGTCCAACTTGGAACGATGCTCCTTTGGTACATGTACAAACGTTTTATACCCAAACACCTTCAAGTGCGAATAGGAAACATTTTTACCTGTCCATCTTCTCTCTGTAAGATCATAATTCAAAGGAACTGAGAAAGATCTGTTAATCAGATAAACGGCAGTCAGAACGGCTTCACCCCAGAATGACTTAGGCAACCGTGCTAATCTTATCATGCATCTCATCTTCTCAAGAATAGTGTGGTTCATTCTCTCTGCCACACCATTATGCTGTGGAGTACCAGGAACTGTCTTTTTATGTCGAATGCCATGCTTTAAGCAATAGCTTTTGAACTGGTTGGATGTGTACTCTTCTCCATTATTTGAACGGAGACACTTCAAGAGTTTACCTGTTTCTTTTTCAACCTTGACATGAAATTGTGGAAACATCTGGAAAACTTGATCCTTTGATTTCAATGGATAAACTCAGACTTTCCTGGATGCATCATCGATGAATGTGACAAAGAACTTATTGCCACCCAATGATTCTACCTCTATGGGACCACAAACATCAGAATATACCAAATCCAACTCATTTGATTTCAATTTTGATGTCGAAGAGAAAGCAACCCTATGCTGTTTACCATACAAACAATAATCACAAGGGTCAAGGGATATACCTTTGGAGCAAGGAATTAAATCCTTCTTTGCAAACATCTGCAAACCTTTTTCACTCATATGACCAATCCTCTTATGCCACAGATTTAGAGAGGAATTGTCTTTAACTGCATTCAATGCATCTTTGCACAGCTTTACTTGTGTTTTATAAAGAGTATTACCTGCTGTACCTCTCGCAATAACAAGAGACCCTTTAGTGAGCTTCCATCTGCCATTTTCGAAGTAATTCTCATAACCTGCACGGTCCAATGTAGTCCCGGAAATCAGATTCAATTGCAGATCAGGAATATGTCGCACATCTTTCAGTGTTATTGTGCAACCAATATCGGTTTTAATGCAGACATCACCGATACCAACAAGCTCTGAATGATTCGTGTTGCCCATCTTCACAGTACTAAAGTCACCTGCTTTGTACGTCGTGAACATCTCCCTGCAGGGAGTAGCATGGTAGGATGCTAATGTGTTAACAACCCACTCAACCTGACCATCTGCAACACTCAAACACTTATCATTATCGCCGGCGAGCACCACTACTTCCTGTTCCAAAGTAGCTGTAGTGTTATCACTGTTATTCTTCTTATCATTGTTGGAGTCTTTCTGTTCCTTCATGGCAAAATAATTTTTCCTTACGTGGGCCATCTTGCCACAGAAAAAGCATTTTACAAACTTTTTCTTACTCTGTGATTCACTGCTAGACTTAGACTGTGATTCACCTCTAGACTTGCCACGACCCCCCTTTGGTCCTCTACTCTTACTCCTCCCCCTGTTCTCAGTAACAAAGGCCTGTGCATTATCTGTTCCTTGCAGATTTCCTTCTAGTTTCTTCATTCTGTAGATTACTGGTAACCTGACTCATAGATAACACACCATCTGGAGTAGAGTTGCTCAAGGAAACAACCAATGTCTCTTATGTATCCGGCAAAAAACTCAGAAGCAACAAAGCATGTATCTCATCATCAAGGATCATCTTCATAGTGGCTAACTGATTTACCACACTTTGAAACTCATTGATGTGATCCTCGATCTGACCACCATCCTTGAATTTCATGTTCACAAGCTTTCTGATCAAGAAGGTTTTGTTCACTGAGGTCTTTTTTATCATACATTACTTCTAACTTTTTCCAAAGGGTATTCGCATTGGTTTCATTTGACACGTGGTGAAATATGCTATTATTAACCCACTGTCTAATGTGACCAATCGCTTTTCTGTGCAACTTGTTCCAGTTAGCATCTTGCATATCTTTCGGTCAGGTACTATCTCCCTCAATGGGATCATGGAGGTCTTTACAATAGAGAATATCCTCCATCTTTGGTTTCCAGATCAACCAATTGAAATGGTTGAGCTTAACCATGGTAGTGTTGATAGTATTGTTCTCCATCATAATTAAATTAAGTAACAGGAAAAAACAAATAACTAACACTGACCTCAACTCCTGCACCAAGCTATAGATCTTGTCAATACGAGCACGCTGGAAGAAACGGACCTGAAATTCGACTCCAGATGGCTTCGATATCGCAAAAACGGTTTTCTGCGTTTCCAATTTGGTCAAACTTCTTGTTGACCATCAAACAACCAATCTTCTTCTACTAACATGTAGATCTGCTCAAAACAAGTCCGTAGGCGTAAACAGATCTCCGATCGAACGTCGGATGATCAAGATATCGCAGAAACAAACTTCTGCAGTCAATCTGGTCAACTCTGGCCATTGACCGTTTGTCCGATGACGTGGGCTGACGTCAGCCTGATGACATCACGCTGCTGACGTCTGCTCGGCGGCTGATGGGCTGGACCGACTGCGTGCGGGTTCAGGTCAACCCAACCCGAACCTGCCTGCACTAGTGTTGCTGGGCTGGGCTTTTACCACGGGTTGGGTTTGACCCAACTTGAAACCCGAACTGACCTGCACACGCTGCTGGGCTTATTCTTCACGACGAGTCAGGTCAAATGGACCCGACCCGTGACCCAACTGACCCAGAACAGGGTCGTCTTCAACCTCGCCTTCTGCAACCCAGTTGCAGACGCTAGAGCAGGCGATCGTCTGTGTCTTCTCCGGGGGACTGGTCTGGAGATCGATGGCGTCGCACTGCGACGGCGGCGAGCTGGCGGGGACCGGCGGCGATGGCTACCTCGGCGGCTGGCAGCGGCGACCCTGACGGAAAAACTTTTTTTTTTCTTTCTCGGTCTTCCTCCGATCTTCGTCTCAGAAAATCCGGCAACCAACCCCCTTTTCTTCGACGAAGATGTCCAGCAACCGAACCTGAGAACCCTCTCTTTATCTTCTTCTTCCAGCAACTGCAGAAACCAATTTCTCTGTAACAGAGAAATCGTGTTTCTCCCGTGGCCCACACAGAGATCACGTCTGATCTCTTCCTCCTGTTGATCTTCCACGCACAATCAATCGCTCTGATACCACTTGTTGTGTGCGTGTGTGCAAACGCAATCAAGATCAACAATCACCACACAAGAAGACAAGCAATTTACGTGGTTCGGCAAAGATGCCTATGTCCACGGGAAACCAATTTCCACTAGGTTCTCTTCCAATCTGTGAAACCACAGCCTTGGAATCTCAGCCACTCTCAGCCTCCCTCTAGGGTTACAGATTACATCATATATATAACCATTACATCCTTATCCCCCAAGAACTTTATCTCAAGAAAAAGAAAAATCCTAACCTTATTAGAAAACTGTTGTTTGACAAAACAGGAAATTTCTAATATCATTAGGGAAACCAGCCTAGATACTGAACCCACTAGTGGTTTGGACCCACATGGCCAACACTATATGCCTGCAAATGCAATCCTCTTGAATGGGGGCTTGACATCAATATTGTAAAATAATGATTTGCCGCCCTATTCTCCATATATAAGGCATTTTGTGTATTTTGGTATTGTGGCCCTGCCCTTCAATAAGGAAAGTATACCTTAAAGAGGATCGAACCTTGATTAGGTAGGTAAGAAGTGCCACATCTTACTAGTGAAGTAAGAGGCCGTTCTCATAGAAGCCTAAAATGTTTTTTTAATTATTTTTACTCTTCTTTTTTTTTTCTCTCTTTTATGGGAGGTTCTCCATTGAAAGAAATGAGAGGAAAAGGATCTTAAATGTATATATATATATTCTTGCACAAAAAAAAATTTTTCGTATAAATATTCTCCTATATATATATATTCTTATAGTTATTATATAAAGAAATGGTCCCAATATTCTTCCATTAGTATAGTGTTGACATCAGCTGTAACCAAATTTATCTACCGTGGCGCCTACTTTAGTTTGAATTTCACACATCTAATGGGTAGGCACTAGCCGATTTTCAATCCAATTAGAGTAGTATATATTGTTGGATTGATAATTGTAAAACATATGTATCTTTCTTACGCATGAT
The DNA here is from genome assembly GCA_037013555.1 of Sextonia rubra. Classification (NCBI taxonomy): domain Eukaryota; kingdom Viridiplantae; phylum Streptophyta; class Magnoliopsida; order Laurales; family Lauraceae; genus Sextonia; species Sextonia rubra. The sequence goes on along the minus strand of JASUAD010000002.1, from coordinate 16,750,115 downwards.
TATTCAGTAGCGCATATAAATAAAATTAAAGAAGGGGAATTGGAACAAGCGCCCTCTTCAAAGTGAGGCGTTTCGGCCTCTATCTAGAGCCAATGAAATACATGCACTCTCGTTGAAATCCTTCCATTCCACTAACTTTTATTTATCTATATTTATTACAGGAGAGTGTATAGGAGAAAAACTAGGAAATTTGAATTTGAGAGAGACTCTTGAAATGAGCATCATGGATTTCTTGCCCATTGTCATTTACAATGGTTCTTTTTAATGATAAAAAATGGCTCCACTTTCTTTTTCCTTACCTATGAGAGAGCCCCACTTGGATAAAATGATAAAAATTGTAGGAAGTTTTCCATGGGTCCCACATTCAGGGCATCCATGCAAATGGCCCAACTGGTGGGACCATTGAAAGGGGCATTTTTGTCCCATTCAACATCCATGCAATGTCCAATAAAAATGCCCCTTTCAAGGTCCAGGCAATGTCCATTGAGAGAATCCTTCTTTAAAGAGAGCATTTATTATCTTATCCTATGTTTTCCCTACTTTAATAACATTTGAAGGAGAAAAAATAGTTGGCATTGGCATTTAAATGCCTTAACTTCCCTCCCTAAACCGTAGCATAGGAAAAGAACTTGTGCATCCCCATTCATTGGAAAAGAGTGGGAGTTTTTATTTGTAAAATGCCTAGGCGCCATGTAGACCTTCCCATTAAATAAAAATGGGGCAATGCCTAAACGTAGGAAATGTGTGTGTTTGGAAAATTTGGATCAAACAAAATGGCTTTGTGGTTGTTAGATTAAAGCTGCCGTCATCTTCATAACTGGCACTCACCTTCTGAGCATGCCTTCAACAATCATAGGTGAGCCATTTCTTCTCTTATTTTTTTGGTCCTCCAACGCTTTCTGGTATATTCAGAGAGTTCGGAACCCCTGCGCTGCTTCACACCCTTATCTCGATCACCCTTAATTATATACCCAATTAGTTGTGAGGTTCAGCTACGGCCCACCAATCTAGGGAAAGGTGGGGGATCAAAAGCTTTCATGGGCCCTACCTCTGAGGAAATTTTCACTCTCATCAAATCATTCTAGCCTCTTGATTTGTTGCCCATAAATCTAACAATTATATATAATTGAGATTGGACAGCTTAGATTTAAAACAAGTGGGATATATATATATATATATATATGGACACACACACACCCGAATGGAGAAAGATTGACTGCCAGGCTTGCAGAACATGGGCAAGCTACAAACTTCAGAAAGATGGATGGCTTAGAAAATGTCGAGAGGCTTCCTTTGGATGGAGAGAAAAGGAAGCGAAAATGGAAAATTTTCGAAGAGAAAATGGAAAATTTTCCTTTATTTATATTTCTAAAATATATAGCAATATTCATCTTCATAGTTCTCCTTATTTTCCCCTCATCTAAGAAGAGCTTTAGAGAAACTTCAAAAACCTGTAGGCCCACCAAAGACACTACCATTGATAGATGAGCAGATAAAAGAAACTTCTAAAGCGTTGAAAATGGATGGGAACGAGTAGAATTGGAGGGGGGGTTGGGGGTGGCCGTGGCCAGCCCAGAAATTTGGAAAATCAGTGTTCTGAGATTTTGTTTTTATTTTATTATTATATTGGGCCCTCAATGAATTTGAGAAAAAACCTTCCCCTATGTTATAAAAAATGTTATTAAAATATTTAATCTTTGTCAATTGGAGTGATTAAATTTGAGTCTCCAATAAAGTAGAAAAAGAAAAGCAAAAGTCAAGTCGTATGCATACTAATAATGAAGTTACATGAATGTCACAGGTTACACCTAGAGCTGCATTTGGTACATCAAAGCATAGACAGAAAGTAGCAGTAATTGGAAATCTTTATAAAATTGATGTGATCTTCCTTTGAGAAGACTCATTCCTTACGAAGGTATTTCTACCTTTGTTCTACTGTTGACCCTTAAGTGATGTTCAAACAATTGATCAAGAAAGTAATGCAAAATTAATGTCAAATCATACATTTATGTATATTTTCATATGGAAATGTAATTCGAAATGAAATGAGAAGTTAGTAAATGGTAAAATAACCAGTTTATTTGAGTTTTATAAAGTATAAAATTTTGTCATTGGGACTTTACTTTCCCAATTGTTGTAATCAACCAAACAAGAATAAGGTTAAAAAAAAATGGCTCCTTGGTGATATTGGCATGATTGGTCCTTCAATTTATCCATGGGATTGTAACTCTAGCTGATTAATGGTGCAACGCAATAAAACATTTTTGTGCAATGCAATTAAAACGTTCTCTGCTAAACCATTTTTATTTTGAAAACTAAGGGTCTAACTATCCATGTTTATGCACTTAAACCTGATATATACATCGTTCAAAGGATACTCTCCAAGTATGGATTTAGGTCTCTTGAGGTGATTAAAAGTAATAGGGTTCGGTAAGGTCCACTGCATACATGGACCCAAGCCTGACCCAATTCAGAGAAGGGTACAAACTTTTGGCCGCCCTTAATCTAATTTAAAGGCTGGGCCTGAACCTACAACAGAATTGAGGTCCGATACTACATTTAGATTTTTTTTTTTTATGTTAAATATAACGTGGAGTCCTTTGAATCCTTGGGGATAAACCCCATGGACCTAAACAAAAAATGGATCCAAATTGTTCTGTTTCCCGAGTTTGGGTTTGGATCAATTGGGTATTGGAGGACCTATTTGCATCTCTAGTCTACAGTTTCTGAGCTATGGACTTGAGTCCAACCAATTGGGTCTAAAATCTAAAGCCTTAACCAACACATTTACTTCTCTCGGCCAATTTTTCTAAGCTTGACTTGTCTGAATGACTTGGAAGGGCGTTGAGTTAACTTGTGTGAGTTTCACCGAGTTTTCAAAAACTCATTGGTTTATTATTATTATTATTATTATTATTATTTGGCAAAGGCTCATCGGTTAAATTGATGCCCTTCAAGTGATGTAAACTCAGCCAACCCAGAACTAGTCAAGATTTTTGGACTTCCAGAACTAGTCAAGATTTTTGAACTATGGACTCATTTACAGCCCTAGGTTCACATCTTTCTCACATATATGAAGCATGTCGTTCTTTTTTCAGTCGAGGGGCTCCTTGGAAGTCCTTGCTGATGGCAATGTAAATGAGACTCTAGTGGGTGTGGTTGACCCCTATGATTTAATAATGGATGGCGGTGGGGAATACTACAGATGCAATGGTTCTCTTACTACTACTCCCTGCTCTGAAGGTGTTGTATGGACAGTACTAAAAGAGGTACAGAACTCCTTCTCTACTTATTAAACTCTGTTTGGTCACAAATACCATTTGTTAACAGACCAGATGTCTTACTTTTTATTTCATTGTCTCAGCCATGTATTAGGCCAGTTTCATTTGGTCAAGTGCAGAAGCTCAGGGATCTTGTACATGATGTGAGTTTCTACTTTCTATAGTACCTTAACCAGCACAAGAATTAGGATGGTCCTGCACTTGTTCTAACTCTCAGACCAGAATTGAGTTGACTGGCCGAATCGATGTTGACTCAACTGATTGGACTGTCAAGTGGGGCGAGTTTGACCCAGTTTATCATGAAACTCGGTGAGAGATGGTTGTAGTCACCCGAGTAGGCTGGTTAGACCCATCCATGTTTTGGGTTTTAAAATATTGGGTCATACTCAGTTTTCAAAATTGAAAATCAGACTGGAACCAAAATCATATTAAATCGAGGGTCAAGTAGTCAGGGCAAGTATGAATTTATGCTTGGACTTGGTCTGGCTAAACCTTATTTGATGGCCCAACAACTAAGTCAATTTGACCAAGTTGAATTGAGTCTTTTTAAATATAATAATATTATTATTATTAATGATGAAGATGATGATGATGGTCCTCCATCAATCATATTGTAGTATAAGCTGGGCCACCCTCTATAGGCTTGAGTCATTACGATCTAGTTCATGGGAAGGTCGGGCGTAAGAGTTTGGGCCACTATGTAATGGGATGCCTCTGGGCGTATGCTTTTAAAGACACAGCTGGGGCCATACAAATAAATTCAGCACAAATATTGGCTCAATCTGTGGGATCTGGTTGGGTCTAAAATTCATTCAGGCTCATACAATGAATGGGTTGAACATTAGACCCAATCCAGAAATGTCTTTGTCTTGGAATAGCTTCGCCCCGGTCCATGCTTCTCAGAAACGGTGGCCTTAAAATGCTCATACGATGCCAGTATTATGCTGAGAGCAGTTATTGGGCCTGTGAATTTGTAACTTGATCGATAAGTTTGTTGGCACTATGCAAGGATGAATGCACGACCCATACAACTATCCAACGGACGTGAGCTGCTTCTGAATGAGGCGGGCAACCATCCTAGCAGTCTCCAATCCATTTGAATTATTATTATTGTTGTTGTTATTGCTGCTGCTGCTGCTGTGGACCTAGTTTGCCTGTTTTATATGTTACTTTTCTTTTTCTGCTGAGACGAAGATGACAAGGATTAGGCTGCGAGCATTGATGCCAAATGTATTGTTATGATATCTGAAAGAACTTTAAACCTTGACAGAGGTTAAGGTCCCAATAGAGTATGCTATGTAGATTCAAACAAAAACTACTAAAAAACACACCAATCAATCACACAAAGATGGACACAAGAATTTTTATGTGGAAAACCCAAACGGGAAAAAAACCACGGGATCTAACACCGGTCCACCAAGAACAATCACTATGAAAGAGAAGTTACAAGACTACTTACTACCCTTTTTCACCAGTTGGACACAACCTAAGGGACTGAAGTCTATTCTTGCCGATGCACACGTCGTGCACTCTCTTCGGGATTGCTCTCCACGCCTTGAAGCCACTCAAGACGAATCAGCACAGAATAGAAGAAGTATGGAACTCAGAAGATGAAGTTGCAGTGCATAAACCAGCAGAAGAACTTCTGAGAAGATGGATCTCTCAATGGATATTAGGGTTTTGATCTGGAGAGAGGTTTATTACTTCGTGGGAGAGAGGTTCTTTTTATATGGAGGAACCCTAGAGTCCTTAACGCCTCTAAATCTCGCCGGATTAGGATGGACAGCAAGTAACTCCGAAGCTTTCGCAGTCCCTGAATCGCGTCTGTCGACCCAGCCGACCGATCGGGTGAACTTACCCGACCGATCGGGTGAGGGTCCGACCGGTCGGGTTCACATCCGATCGGTCGGTCTTCAGTTCTGTCTGCAGGCGTTTGTGTAAGCATAATCCGACCGATCCGACCCCTTATTCGACCGGTCTATCAGTGCATCACCTGCATTGCACATTCTACACAGACGGCCAACACATGTTCCTTCTATAGTCACTTCAGTCCGTCTAAAAACATAAAATAACAACTCAATATCCCAAGTTTTGTCCAACCCATGAACTTGCCAATATTACATGCCTTTCAATCTCTCCCTTTGGCAATTCATGGACAAAACTTCCTAGACAGAACGTTCTACCCATGAAGACCAAAACACAAACAAAATAAACTGTGAAACCTGATAAACTGTGAAACCTGAAATGCATAAATCGAACTGCACAAACAATTAGTTAAACAAAGCAGCATATATCATAACCAAGTAAATGAAAATGTGAGCAATAACAAAATGCTCTCCCCCTTTTTGGACATGAATGGTGAACGGGGCAGAGGAAACAAACAGAGCAAGAAGCAATCAAGAACGATGAATGTGACCCAAAATATCATCAAGCTTAGACCCTAGTCTATGGATCTCGGCACTAAGACTGTCTCGCAAACTGTGCATGTCAGTGCGAATGGACTGAACCTCGCCGTGTAGTATCTCAATAGCAGCAGCCTGATCACACAAGATCTCCTCAACGCTGACAAACGAGCATGTACAGATAAATCATCAGGAAGATCTGCCGCAGCAGCAGGAGTAGGAGCGGGCCGAGGAGGAGCAGGCTGACGAAGCTGAGAGCGAGACTACAATAAAGTACTCATCGTGATGGGGTTCGGCAGAGGAACAGACACATCATGCATGGAGGGCATGACACCATGAGCAAGTAGAAACCGAGATAGCAGAACGCTATATGGCAATGAAGCGTTCTTCGCTGCAGAATGAGTTCTAAATATGGTGTCGAAGATCACCTGGGGGATATCGATAGGAAGCCCACTGCCAATGACGTAGAGTAGATAACCAGTTTTGCGATAAATCTCTGAATGATGTCCTCTAGGCTCAATGTTATTCTTCATGAAAATATTGCGAAGCCTATAGGAGTCACTCAATTCCCGTTGCCGTAAGAGACGACCCTCAGGCCAGTCGCGAGGCTCTCCGCATAATGTAGAGGCTACCTCATTGAAGTCAATGGGAGCATCTTCCTCCATAGTATCGGGTGCAGCATCCGGAATAGGATACTTTGCATCTGGAGTCTGATTAATGAGTAGAAACCGACTCAAAGAGCGAGGAGTGAGAGTAATATGCTTGCCCCGAACAAATGATTTAATAACATTCCCCATCATCTTATACATATTGCTGTAAAATTCCCGTACAATGTCAGGGAAAATCTCAGTCTCGTATGAGTACAATGAGGCTCATCCTCTAGTAAGTAGCCAAGCACCAAATGCCCATGTGACAAAATGTAGAGGGTTGATTGGTCGTTCGAATAGGACTGAGCGCTTGCTAAAAATGGTCTCATATTGCTGAGCTCTAGACTCTGACAAGAATCGGTCAGTGTCATAAATGGGAGTAGCTGAACTATTGGTCACACCTTTTTGCTTTGATCGGATGGAAGAGCCCGACCGGTCGAATTCCACTTCTGGAAATAGGCTAAATGATACCCGACCGGTCGCATACGGAACCGATCGGTCGGGATGAGCTTCTGGAAAAACAAAGAGCAAAGAGGCCCGACCGGTCGAATCACAACACTGTGAGTTTTTTTTTTAACTCACAGGGTGTATAAGGAAGGAAAGGAGGGAACAAAAACAATAGATACTCACAGAAGCTCATGAAGAATGAAAATCGCAACTGATCGTGAAGATGTTCGACCGTAGTTAACAAGCCAACCTATTCAAGGTAACGCAGTGGGAACTCAATGCATTGGAAATATGTATAGAGCTTGAGACGCAAGATTATGTAAATATTTTGAAATTGATGAAACACTCCCCCTGAAACCAGAATTCCCCTTTTTTTTTTTTTGATAAAAACTCACAAGATTTAACAGATGCTTGAGATGATAATACTGATGTTATAACTCAATAGAAACTGGATAAACGCGAGAAGCTTACTAGCAACGGTTTAAAGAGTTCCTTTGTGCAGTGAACCAAGACAAGTGGGCCAGAAAACTAAAGTAGAACACAGTGCACAACCCGTCAGATGATCATGAAAACAGGCATGTGCAGCAAAGAGTGAAGGAAGAGAGTACTAGGGATGGAGGCCAACTCCAAGAGATTTACAAAGTGTTTCAAAACGAGAAGGCTCAAGTGGTTTTGTAAACAGATCAGCTAATTGTTGCTCAGTTGGAAGATGTTCTAAGTTGATGATTTTGGCTTCGACTAAATCACGTATAAAGTGATGCCTGATATCAATGTGTTTTGTTCGTGAATGTTGAACAGGATTTTTTGATATATCAATGGCACTCCTGTTATCACAATATACTGTAAGGAGTTCCTCCTGAATACCATAATCTGCCAACATCTGCTTCATCCAAAGGAGTTGTGTACAACAACTTCCAGCTGCAATGTATTCCGCTTCAGTAGTGGACAACGAGGTTGAGGTTTGTTTCTTGTTATGCCATGCAACAAGATTGTTGCCAATGAAAAAACAACCTCCTGATGTACTTTTTCTGTCATCCACACAGCCAGCCCAATCTGCATCTGAATATCCGACAACTGCTGTATTGGTGTTTCGAGTCAGCCAAATCCTATAATTGATTGTACCACGCACATATTTCATGATGCGTTTAACTGTTTTGACATGAGACTCTTTTGGTTTGGACTGATACCGAGCGCAAACACTGACACTAAATGCAATGTCTGGTCTGCTGGCAATTAGATATAAGAGGCTTCCAATCATGCTTCGATACATTGTATCATTGACATCCTTACCCTTTGTATCTAAACTGATTTTAACAGAAGAACTCATTGGTATGCGTTCCTGCTTTGACATCATCATACTGAACTTATTTAGGAGATTATTGGCATATCTTGATTGGGAAATAAATATACCGTCAGCACTTTGCTTGATTTGTAATCCTAAGAAGAAAGCTAATTCACCAACCATGCTCATCTCAAATTCACTGGTCATAAGCTCAGAGAACATATTTGCCAAGTACTGTGAGGTGAAACCGAACACAATATCATCGACGTATACTTGTGCAATCAGAATATCAGCTTTCTCATTCTTTATGAACAAGGTTTTATCTGCTCCTCCTGGACGAAAACCATTTTCAAGAAGAAAATTGGTTAACCGTTCATACCATGCGCAAGGAGCTTGCTTTAATTCATACAATGCTTTGTTCAGCTTATAGACATGATCAGAAAACTGCTGATCTTGAAACCCTTTTGGCTGTTCAACATATACTTCTTCATTCAAGAATCCATTCAGAAACGCACTTTTAACATCCATTTGAAACAATTTAAAATTTAATGCACATGCAAGAGCAAGTAGTATGCGAATGGACTCGAGTCTAGCTACGGGGGAAAAAGTTTCATCAAAATCTATCCCTTCAATCTGGGTATGACCTTGTGCCACCAACCTAGCTTTGTTCCTCACAACCTGGCCCAATTCATCTGTTTTATTTTTGAATATCCACTTTGTGCCAATAACATTTGTATAGGTAGGTCGTGGAACAAGTTGCCAAACCTCATTCCGTTCAAACTGTTCTAGTTTCTCATGCATAGCATTTATCCAAGCATCATCTTGAAGTGCTTCAAAAACATTGTGAGGTTCAATAGAGGAGATATAACAAAGATAGCTTACCTCATCACTTACCTGCTGACGCGTACGTCTAGGCTCATCCACATTGCCAATAATGTCAGATAATGAGTGATGCTTCCATGCTCTAGATTTGGGTTAATCCGTGAAGTTGTGCTTTGAACAGGAACAACAAGATCTGTAGAAGGACTATGAGACACAGGCGGTATCTTCAAATCTTGTTGCTCGGAAGAGGTGTCAACCAAAACAGTGCTAGTTGGCTTCTCTTCTGAGTCTGTTTTCTTTGAAGGTTCACGCTGATTTGTATTTGCATTATCATCTTGCACAGAAGACGAAGTAGGAATTATGACATTATCATCGTCAGAATTAAAATACGACTCTGCATCATCAACTATCACATTAAACGACTCCATAATGATAGAAGTACGCATGTTAAATACTCTGTATGCCTTGCTATTCAAAGAATAGCCAAGAAAAACACCTTCATCACTACGAGAATCAAACTTACCAAGGTGTTCACGATCTTTAAAGATATAGCATTTAGTTCCAAAGGTTCTAAAGTATTTAACAGTAGGTTTTCTACCATTCCAGAGTTTATAAGGAGTCATCTTTGTTCCAGGTCTAAGATAGACTCGATTAATAACATGCACGGCAGTGTTTACAGCCTCAGCCCAAAATTTTTGTGGAATTTTCTTGCTGTGGAGCATAACTCGGGCCATTTCCTGAACAACCCGGTTTTTGCGTTCCACAATCCCATTTTGCTGTGGAGTCTTGGGAGCCGAGTATTCATGTTTAATTCCATTTTCTGCGCAAAAAGATTGAAAGAAAGAATTTTCAAACTCAGTTCCATGATCTGATCGGATTCTTGAAACTCCGCCAAATTTGTTGCCTTTATCTGCAATCAATTGTAACCATAAGTAATGGAAGACTTCAAAGGTTTCTGATTTGTCTTTTAAAAATCGTGCCCATGTGAAACGAGAGAAATCATCAACTGTTAAGAGTATGTACTTCTTTCCTCCAATTCTCTGAGTCTGAGTGGGCCCCATAAGATCCATGTGAAGTAATTCCAGTGGCCTGGATGTGGTCATTTGATCAAGTTTCTTATGAGGTGACCGATTTTGCTTTCCAAATTGACATGGACCACATACAATGTTGGAGGGTTTCTGTATTTTGGGAAGGCCACGAATTAACTCTTGTTTAGAGAGAGTTTCAAGATCAGTATAGTTCATATGACCTAACCGTTGATGCCACAAGTTAACAGTGTCTATCGAAGTTAAATGGCACTGTAGAGAATCCCCTACAACATAGCAATTATCAGCATTCTTCTTTCCATGAAGTACAGTTTGACCAGACTTGTTAACAATAATGCAATCATTTAAAGAAAAGTGTACTTCATGTTTAGACTCACATAGTTGGCTAATACTCAAAAGGTTTGCTTTTAAACCATTAACAAGAAAAATATTGTGGATGGGAGACATACCTGGAATATGAACAGTACCTTTGCCAATTACATTTGACTTATTTCCATCACCAAATTGCACACTACCATTATCACACTTTTCAAGTGATGTAAACAATGTTCTATCTCTAGACATATGTCTAGAACACCCGCTGTCTAGGTACCACACAAGTGAATTTTGAGCACGTAGGGCAGTAAGGACAACATTGCAGTAAAGATCAGACTTACGGACCCATACCTGCTTAGTCTTAACCTTTTTAAGTAAGAAGTATCGCTGCCTCTTTTGATTTCGAGATGTAGAACGCATCTTATTACAATGTGGTCTTATGTGTCCTTTAATCCCACAAAAGTGACATATTGGAATGAATGCGAGTCTAAGCTTTTTGGGATTAGCTCTATTTACTAAATTAACTTGTGCATGTGTTTGAACAGTAGGTTCAGAAATGATTATGGTTGTGCCCTTAACAAACTTACCTGGATTTTGTGATGTAGAACCATATTCAAATCCAAGTCCTCGTCGATCAGCACTAGACTTTTGAACACCAAGAATTTCTTCAAGCTTTTTAGATCCAGTATTCATTCTTGTCAAGTCAGCTTTGGCTTTGGTAAGTTCTTCCAAAGTACCGTGAAGCCTGTTACTTAAAGAAGCATTTTCTTTTTTGCTTAAACTAAGCTCTACCTTCATCGCATTTAACTCATTGGTAGTCTTAATGGACTGATCATGCAGCAAGTTCCATTTATTACCTGCATCAGTCAACTTATTAGATAAAATAGTATTTTGAGAGGCTAGGGAGGATAGCTTACCATGGGTTTCTTTGAGTTCAGCTTTGAGGGAAGCTATCACTTTTTCAGAAATCGCAACTTTCCTCTCAAGTACTTCATTGAACATTGCCACTTTTTTTGAATCTTTCACTAATTGATCATAGGCAATCAACAATTCCTCTTCAGGTTGGGATAATTTATCCATGAAAGAGTCACTGTCTGACTCAGACCCTGCAGAATTATCTTCCTTGACAGAAGAGCTATTAGATTTTGCCATGAAAGCAACAAAATTTTCAAATTCAGAAGAGTCCGATTCAGGAGTTTGTTCTTCCTCTTTTGAATCATCATCCCAGGTAACATTCAGCACTTTTCCCTGATTACCTTAATTTCTCAAGGTTCTATTAACACATTGAGATGCATAATGACCGAAGCCTTTGCATTCATAGCACTGAGTGTTCTTGGGAGGTATTTTGGACGAATTCTTTTCTGGCTTAAATTGTGGATTAGAAGATAGTTTAACAGTTGAGGTAAAGTTTGACCTCTTTTTGGCCTTGTTTTTCTTGTAAGCCATCATCAAATCCTTTTTATCTGAACCTTTCATTGCCTTTCTGAATTTTCTAACTAGAAATGCATCAAATTCAGGATCCTCAATGTCAGAGTCAGAGGTATCACTATCATTGCCTGATTTGGAAGAAAGTAATGCGATACCCTTTGATTTTCTAGTTGTTCTTAGGTTTGTTTCAAAAGTTTGCAAATTTCCAACTAGTTCATCAAGAGAAAGGGTATCCAAATTACTTGTTTCCTCGATTGCCACAACTTTGGGATCAAACCTTTCAGGAAGAGAACGAAGAATCTTTTGAATAATTTTATTATCTGGAATGTTCTCTCCTAAGTTAAAGGCTGAATTCACAACATCATTTAGTTTGGCATAGAATTTATTAAATGTTTCGCTTTCATCCATAGCCAGGGTTTCGAATATAGCGGTCAATTTCTGAAGTTTAGACCGTTTAACCCTGCCAGTTCCTTCATGAACTCTCTCCAAAATACCCCATGCCTCTTGAGCGATATTACACTTAGAAATCCTCCTAAATTCAGTAGGTGAAACACCGTTAAAGATGGCATTAGAATGCTTTGCTATTAGCAAGAAAAGCAGATTTCTCATCCTTTGACCATTGAACCATTGGTTTAGGGATTTCAACATTGCCATCTAAGGTAACAACTGGAGAGACGTAGGGAGTATGAATAGCTTGCCAAACATCTATATCAATAGACTGCAGAAAAGCAACTATTCTAACTTTCCAATTAGCATAGTTAGTTCCATCTACCAAGTAAGGGGGCTTATTGGTTGACGTACCATCTCGGGGATCTCCATAGCAGACAACTGAACTAGATCTACAACCAAACGGTATGAACCTGCTTTGATACCACTTGAAATAACTTTAAACCTTGACAGAGGTTAAGGTCCCAATAGAGTATGCTATGTAGATTCAAACAAAAACTACTAAAAAACACACCAATCAATCACACAGAGATGGACACAAGAATTTTTATGTGGAAAACCCAAACGGGAAAAAAACCACGGGACCTAACACCGGTCCACCAAGAACAATCACTATGAAAGAGAAGTTACAAGACTACTTACTACCCTTTTTCACCAGTTGGACACAACCTAAGGGACTGAAGTCTATTCTTGCCGACGCACACGTCGTGCACTCTCTTCGGGATTGCTCTCCACGCCTTGAAGCCACTCAAGACGAATCAGCACAGATTAGAAGAAGTATGGAGCTCAGAAGATGAAGTTGCAGTGCATAAACAAGCAGAAGAACTTCTGAGAAGATGGATCTCTCAATGGATATTAGGGTTTTGATCTGGCGAGAGGTCTATTACTTCGTGGGAGAGAGGTTCTTTTTATATGGAGGAACCCTAGAGTCCTTAACGCCTTTAAATCTCGCCGGATTAGGATGGACAGCAAGCAACTCCGAAGCTTTCGCAGTCCCTGAATCGCGTCTGCCGACCCAGCCGACCGATCGGGTGAACTTACCCGACCGATCGGGTGAACTTACCTGACCGATCGGGTGAGGGTCCGACCGCTCGGGTTCACATCCGATTGGTCGGTCTTCAGTTCTATCTGCAGGCGTTTTTGTAAGCATAATCCGACCGATCCAACCCCTTATTCGATCGGTCTGTCAGTGCACCACCTGCATTGTACATTCTACGCAGATGACCAACACATGTTCCTTCTATAGTCACTTCAGTCCGTCTAAAAACATAAAATTACAACTCAATATCCCAAGTTTTGTCCAACCTATGAACTTGCCAATATTCCATGCCTTTCAATATCTATGCGCTACTAACTTAGTGTTAAATAATGTTAGGTTTATTTGCATTTGTCATGTCATCAAATAAAGAAAATTAGACAACTCCTTGTATGATCTTGTCCATGTTTTTTTTTTTTTTTGGTTTTTTGAACGGTATCTTGTCCATGTAACATGTAACTAATTGCTTACTACTTTATTGTGATCTTTGGAGGACATTTTATAGTTTGGGTGTAATGTGTAAACAAGATAAGCTGAGCGAGGGTGAGGCAGAGCATGGCTCTACAGGAAAGGGAACCGACCTCGAGTCAATTATTTGAAATGAGCATGGCTCTGTTTTTGTAATCTTTTCTCTTGCAATAAAAGTGATTGTTAACTGATAAGGAAAAAAAAAATTGTTATCTGTTTGATGGCTATTTGTCCATGTGTATCCCGTGTTTTCGTGGTGTGAACAGCCCTTCATTCTTGGGTCCCAACACTAATTCAACATGCTACTTAGTCCCTTAGACCGACCACTTTGATTTTCCTTGTTGCCCCTTACATCCTTCCGTTGAAAGTGGCTATGTCTTTCATTTCAATGGCTGATTTGTGGGTTTGACCCAAGGTTCAAGGGTTGTGCTGAATTTCCTCTCAGAACAGACGATAAGAAAAGATGTTTACCTTGGCCATATTTGAGTAGGGGTGCACAAACGGGTTTCCCAACTCAGGTAACGGATTTCCTCATTGCCAAGGAATAATAGCCCCCACTGGCAACTGCCCACCCCTGGGCCCTGAGAGAAACAATCCAAGTAAATGGGTTTCCTCACGCCTTCTTTTACTAGTGGAAGGAAGAAGCTTGAAATATAAAATATGGAAGTTTTAACTTTTGTTTTTTTGCTTTTCACCTAAAATCAGCAGCATAAATGTAACGTGAGTAGTAAAAAATGGAGATGAAGGATGAATATCTTAGCATCAAATTACATTTCCTTCTTAGAAATTTTGGAAAAGATGCAAAATGAATATTTATCCATCACCCTATTATTTCAATTTACCCCTCGCTTCTTTGAGAATCTTAAGTATGAAGTTCATTTAACGACGAATCTCTATGTGTTTAATGATAACTTTCCTCCAAATCTTTGGTTGATGAATTCCAAGAATATCTAATATAGAATATATTGAAGTGACTATAAACTAGAAAATCGAAGGAATGTGCTGATTTCAATTTCTCAAATTCCAACCTAAAATAGAGATTGAAAGGAATTGGTTGGTCGCAGAAGTTGTGATTATGAGAAATTCCACTCAATATCATACAGGGAATTTTGGAGATAGGAATCTTCATTGTCCTCTTAAAACTTAAATTCCAACCCCCCATCATTTTCTCTAAACCCTAATATAGAGTGTGAAGAGCATATTGCTTGGTGGTCCATCTGCTCTCTTTGATGCACCCCATCAGTTAGAAACAAATTGATTTATCATACAAAGAAATCTCTTCTCTTTTCATTCTCTCTATTTTCTGTAGAAGAGATTTCATATTAGAAAGGAACCCGAAAAATATCTAGGAGGAAACTTAAGGATGCCTTAGTGGTTAAGGCTCCCACTCCCATATTACCCAATAGAGATCGATCATTGGTGGGTGCCTTCACCTTTCCCCCTCTTTGCCGTTGAGCCAAAAAGAAACAACAACAGCCAAAGAAGGGGAAAAGATTATCTTGGTTCGCCATCTGGGTCACATGGTAGACGTTCGTGGCCACAGTTTCAAACTCAATGTGCGATGATCTTAGAAATGGAATCTGGTCTGGAATGTGCTAGCCCTAATATTAACTGCTCCCACGGCCGGGTCTGGTTGACTTAAACATACAAAGATAATATACCTAATTAATTATATATAATTTGTTAAGTTCATATCACAATAGGACCAGCCCAGAAACGGGCCCGTCCTGTGGGGCCCACTGTATGATATTAAAGCCCTATTACCACTAAACCAACAAACATTTGATCTTATATTGTTGTCGAGGCCAGTTTATGAAAATAACGAAACAGCACTTGGCGGAGGATGAATCATCATCGTCACCATTATCCCAAGGTTTTAAAGTCCGACTTTTTTTTGTTTAGTCCATCTGAAGGGCTGGTCCCTGTGAAACTTTCACATGCGTGGTAATGGAATTTACCCATGCAAATGGCTGACAAATTCATGCATGCGAGATTATAGGGACTCATACATATCGGGAGGGCGGTGGCCAGGTTTCACACTCACATACGGTAAGACACTATTCTCAAAATCTGAATTATTACTTTATAAAATTTATTAAGAAAATCTTTACAAAAAAATAGTTTATTTACAGATGTTTAATGTAAAAAAGGTTTATTTCACGGTGTATTCAGCATTGTGCCGTTGATGAAGTTCTTCTTTACAATGCTCTGTTTTGTTTTGTGGTGGTAAAATCTTCTTTACAGTGTTGCTTCTGTTGAAGATTGAATATGCCTAAAAGGACCTATCAAGCTGATATTATGATAATGTGGGCATTCGTCTTGACCCAATAGGACAAATTTATTACGTGGTGCCTGCTAAATCCAAATACATAGCAGACAAATTAGGGAAAGTCATCCCTTATCCACTCCACCGCCTTCTAGGTGAATGTATTAAGCTGATTAGAATGGAATAAGTGCCAACCCAATTGATCTTAGTTTTATAGCTTTACTTGATAATTGGTTTTAAATGCCTAAAATTAATAGTTTAGCCAAACTTAGACCCAACTAATTTCACTTGTCCCCAATAACAGTTCCTTACTTGAGTAGTAAGGAGTGTCGGTTTTTAGAAGAGGTCTTAGTTTCAAACTTCACCTCCCTCTCTTTGCATATGTGAGTTTTATTACCTTATATGTGTGAGTTGTGTTGTGTTTTTTCACACAAGTGAGTCCCCATTACCTCGCATGTGTAAGTTGTGCATGTGTCCTCACATATGTGTGATCTCATTATTCTGCATGTGTAAGTTGCTTGTGGCCCTTATATATGTGTAGTCCTATTATTTCGCATGTGTAAGTTGTGCCTGTGTGTGTCTGTCCTTTACATTTGTATGGCCTCATTATACTGCATGTGTGAGTTGGGTGTGTCCTTGTCCCTCGCATGTGCAAGTCCCATTACCTTGAATATGGGAGTTGGTGATGGTGTTGAATTAGGAACTACGCCAAAATTCCCAAAAAACAAGTGTCCTGAGCTGTCGTTTAATTGAAAAAACGACGGTCCAAACTGTCGTTTTGACCATCGTTAATATTGATGTAGCTTTTCAAAAACAAGTGTCCGTAATCATCGCGTAAGTCTTAGCTTAACAAGTATTTCGAGCTGTTATATTTTTAAAGCGTCAATAGATCTTGTTTTTTTTTATAATGAAAATTGTCGTTTTTAATTAATTATTAATTAAAAAGGAATTTTTAAAAAAATTATCAAGTTGTAAGAGCCGTTGTTTTTAAAAAGCATTTAGAGTCTTCTTCAAATTATCAAGTGTTAATAGGTGTCGTTTTTATCTGATTTTTTTAAAAATAAAAAAAATACATATATATAAAATTTATATAATTATCCATTCAATAAATGTTATTGGTAATCCATCCATAAATAGAAACAATAATGCATTAGATAAGAACAACCATCATTAGTTTAATAAAAGTCACGTGAATTAAAATTCAATCCAATACATAAAATCAAAGTTTCAAGTGAAGTTATTCTAAGACAATAAATTAAACTAAAGTCTAAATTACAACAAAGGAAAAAAAAAACTAATCTAAAGTCTTATACATGGGCTAATCAACCATATCACCCAAAGTGATATATCCAAAAGTTCTATCTTCATTAAGTAACTGGATCGAATAATCAAGAATCTCATCCACAACAATCCTATAGCATCCTGGATAGTCAAGTGACCAACCAATCACAGTCCTATAAGCAACACAAACGTTCTTTTGCATAAAATGCATCAACCTATGCTGACTTAATCCTATTCATGGACTTGCTTGCTCTGTCTATGTCTCTTGATGGAGTGATTTATTTCGAGCCTACAATATTATTAGAAATAAATGGTGTTGACATGCTTCATCAATTAAAATATTATTGATTTAATTATAGAAATTTAGAATATATGAAAAATAATTATTGTACCTGAGAATAATTCTTATGATAGGTGGATGGCCGTATCACTGTCCCACCTTAAGATAGAGTTTGTTTTAACTCATACATTTCCTTCCGTAGAACACCCGTCTCCTCCATCAACTTTATCATTTTTCTCTTAATATTTTTGTTTGATAACTTTTCATCTGTTAATGCTTTCATAAATGGAGCGGAATACCGGATACTTGTCATAGAAACACCCATGCCTAAGTTGTGCACACATCCTCGAGAATCAAGACCAATGATCTATGCAAAAATAAAAGAAAATGATGTCACTATTTAGATAACTACTAAATTGACCCTTGTCAGGCTTTATCATCAACAAGAAAAATAAATGAATAATACCATTGTAACGGGGTAATTTTTTAGATCTTTTTGTACAAGAGATCTATCGGCCTCTTGAAGACTTTTAATAGCGTCTTACAAAACGTATGATAAATAATAAGTAAAAGAAAAAATCTAAAATAAAAAATATTTTAAAAATTACGGCAAAGTCTCCCCTTAACTGGAGGGCATTAAGATTTTTTTAACAACTTGTTGGGTGCTTATAAATAAATAAAACACCTTATTAGAGCACTCCATTGCTCATATAAACTATAAATTTAATTTATATTCAACTATAACACTTCCAAAGCTAAACTTCATGCATGATACAAAAACACAAAAATAAGTGTAAAACTAAAATATTCATACCCATAAAAATAAAATATCATCCACAACATATCGAATCATATAAAATGTATTTGAATAAAAAAAATTCCCCACCACTTTTGGGCTAGTAACTGATCTATCATTCTTAGTATGAGTTCTTAAAAAGAGGTTCGTACGAGTGATCTCCTCAACCCGGATTTTTTTTGTTCCCGGAAATAATTCAAGATATAAATTTTGACTATTTATAAAAATCAGATATAAATTAAACATGATATAAACATTACACTTATCATATCATCTGCCACCCTAGCATATCCCTTTTGTCTAGAAGTATGCTGGTAAATCATTTTAGACCTAACAATTTTACCTTTCTCCCTTATGGCCTGGGCCTTTTCCGTTGATTCCATGTCCACAAATGACTTCCAGTCTTCCTCTCTCACATGTGAGGGGACATGAGCTTTCTTTTCTGCATTTGTGGCATATTTATCATAAATTTTGCGATGAAGAAATGACTTCTAATCTTTCTAAATGTCATTTGCTCTCCTCAATACATTTGTTTGTGGCATACTGAAACTTCATATGAGGACTATGTAAAATAAGAAATATAATTTAATTCTTGTATGTATCACTTGAATTACTATCTATAAATAATAGTGATAATTGTATAAAATCACTTACGTATATGAGATCCCAAATTTGATCTTTAAAAGTATTTGGCACTTTTTTCCAGTTAGTATAGTTGGGTGAGATATTTGACCTTGTTATATACCCTATATCCATATTGAATTTTGCTGAGTTAGGCCCCATAGGTCGACCATCAGCGCTAAAACCAACATGGGTAAGAGTACCTATTGTAAGTACGTAACAGTCATTAAAACTATAATAAGAACTTTCCTATCACCACAGATTTAAAAATGTAGTATTGTGTATGGAAACATTCTGCATTAAAAAAAAATAAAAGACATTATGTTAAACCTAAATATATTTGCCAAATGAAAGGAAGTTATTAATGTTTCTTTTCATTCTTATTTTTTTGGTCGTGGTAGATAAGAAATATAGGCAAATGTGTCATAAACTTAATCCTTAATTGTATAATAGTTTAATATTCTATCATTCTTTTCTAACAGGTTCACTTGATTCTCTTAATATCATTTTAACAGTAAAATGCTTATATTTAGAGGGCTTAAGGGTGGTGTAAAAATTAAATCTTTACAAGGATTTAAATCCTTTTGAAGGATTTGTTCATGTTGAAGGTTTTTTTAGCAGGGCTCTC
The DNA here is from genome assembly GCA_037013555.1 of Sextonia rubra. NCBI lineage: Eukaryota > Viridiplantae > Streptophyta > Magnoliopsida > Laurales > Lauraceae > Sextonia > Sextonia rubra. The sequence continues at coordinate 16,730,622 of JASUAD010000002.1, read as the reverse complement.
TTTTTCTTGGATTTATTTTACATTGTTCTTTATTTTTTTTTTATGCTTATCTTTCTTCATGGAGTTTCTACTTTGGGTTGGCTTCAAATTTTGTCTTTGTTGGATTTAGGTTCATGCTTTAATAATTCTTGACGTGGTTCACTAGAAATCTGTTCTTTTTTCTCTCATTGTTTCAGGGATGGAATTTTTCAAAATTTAAGATTTGGTTAGCTATTTTGGTTTTGAAGGATAAACTCATTACTTAGGAAATGTTGACTATTTTACACATACTATAAGAAATTTCTCCCTTATTATTTTTCTTGGTATTTTTCTACTTTTTCTATTGTAAATATTTTATTTGGGATGTTTTAATTTTCTCTAGAAATTAAATTGATTAAACGGGAATTAATAATTCATTATTCAATGCCTTTAGGTCATTCTTAGTACTCAATGGATAAGTTTGGTTAAGGTCAATTGGTTACTTAGGTCTAAAGAATGACATAAGTGAGACCCGAGTTGATAAGCATGGTTTACATTCGTTTGAAAATTGGTTCATTGATTGAGCTCATGCACCAAGTTTGACTCATTGTAAACTTTCAGAACCCACATGAGGCCAAGAAAGAAAACAGCAATGTGAACCTTTTAAATAAGTGACCACAATGGTCTTATGGGAATTTGTCTAAGGTAGGGGCTTCACTGAAATTTCTTGAAAGTCATGTTTATGAGAGTACTCCAACAGAGACCTCCTTATGTCATTATGTCATCTTCTCTCCCAAAATTACATGTCACAAAAGGTGTGTGTCACAACCCGGGCCCAGAAATTGGAGGTTAGTAAAAACCTAATCAGTGACACACGTACTCCCGTGCACGCATACTTAGATCTAGTCTAAGTATACACACATAAGAGATACTCACACGTGCAAACAAGGTGTACGTAAAATCTGTAAGTATCATTGCATAAGCATGCATATACAAAAGGGAATCATAACTACAAAAGATTATAATAATTACAAAATATATAAACAAAAAAGCAATTTCAATATTGAACTTGGAGATTTCTATGTATTGTGTTGTTATTAGGGTCGAGAGAAACCTTTTTTATATAGCCTAAAATTTATGCCTTAAGCTTAGAAACCATATCCAAATAAAATAGATAGTTCTGGCACAAATATGAAACAAACCCGCTTGAGTGCGTACTTCGTGCATTCAGTTATTTTGTATCCTGCTTGTTAGGCTTGAGCGTGGTCTTCATGATGCTTCAGGGCCTCATAAATTAAATTCAATTCAGTAATTTATACCATAAAGCGTGTGCATTATTTTCTATTTTCTTTAATTCAACACTTTTACGACGCAATAAATAGTCTAAACTTAATAATATAAAATGCAGATACATGAACTCAAATTTTGTTCAATACATAAATTAGTCAATTACAAAAAAAACATTACACTATTAGATCATAATCTCCTAAAGCTTTTATTTTAATACTAGGGTATTATTATCTTTTTTCTATCCTTCTCCCTTCATAGCTTTGAAACTAGTATGTTTCTAGTTTCATTGGTGCCAAATTGTATTTTAATGAGGACCACGACACAACAGAAGAAGACTTTTGTCTGATCCAGTTGTGATAAATGTGGAAGTCTATGTCATGGCCTCCAGCTTCTTTTCCACATATGTCCGTCGACTGTAGTGCTTGTGACACGATCCCACCCTAAATGTCCCTTTCATATAAATGAAGTATTAATGATATAAATTCAAAGACGTGCCTATGATTTAATAAGACATTACCTCTTTTATCGCCTCCCCCTTCATTCAACAAGGGATGAACGTGTACAAGAGACTTTCAGTTAATTACAATAGACAAAACATTAAATACTTTTCCTGTTCATCTAAATTCAACACATGAAAACCCCTGCGATCATATTGTATGTCAGAAAGAGAGACGATCAAGTCCAATAGGTGACACCATCATAGTAGTTCAAATCAACTTGTGGGACCCACCTTTCGATGCCTTTATGGACTTGATGGATGGATGGTTGGATTAGAGGGGATACCTAGTCATTTTCTTCCTCACCTAACTCTATCAATCTAGAAGCTTCTAACTTTTTTTTTCCACACACCTCTTGTTAAAAGAATTATCTTTACAGTAAAATGGCAATTATGCCCTCATCCCTACCCTCTCTCTCCTACTCCCCTTTCCCACACCCCCTCCCTGGTCCCTCTCTTCCTCACACAGTCGCTCTTAGAGTTTGTCACTGCCGCCCATGCACCGGGTGCTATCATTGCTTCCACCTCTCGCTCCGTTACGGTAGGGAAGGGAAGGGAAGGAGCTGCGGAGTGGGTGTGGAGAAGGGGAGGAAGGGAGGGAGGATAGGGATGAGGCCATAATTGCCATTTCACAGTGCTAATAATTTTTTCCTTTTTATGTAATGTGTGTGGTAAGAAAAAATCTGTATGCATTTATAGCTCCCATCAATTTAATGTGGCTTAAAAGAGTTTTACCAACGACTACAAAATAGGTCATGCTATTTTAAAACTTAATTTTATATGAATTTCCTATAATTAAAACAGTACTCTCGTTCGATGATTGTATACATTATACATATGAAAGCTTTCAATATATAAAAAGAGTGGTTATTAGGTGTGCACTGTGGCATGTGCACGCCTGAGGTGGGGCCTACTATATAGTTCATTTAAATAGACCACACATAGCACCCTTGAATGCGATTTGTCACCCAAGTTTGATCCCATCAGAATAGATTGGATTGTTGGATCAACTACACACCCATCTGGATAGACTGTACGCCGTTAAACTTTTGGAGCTCAAATGGATATGATAGAGGTGAGGGAACTTGCTGATTTTTTGCAGAGATGAAGAGCCCAGGGAGATTTTTCAATTCCCCTAGTCCCAATCTCAGCTGGGGCCCCACAGCGAGGTACACACACTGATCAAGTATGCAAAAAAAAAATATTAGAATAATATATTCAACTGTTTAGTTTATACATTATTAATTAAAAACATCGTCATTGAGGCAAATTTAAAGTTCTGACTATATCTAATCAATTCTGGATCATTCTTATCTAAGTTTCCACGAGTTGATACCTGGCTGTCATGGGCCCCACCAGGTGATTTGGGGTTCGGAGTGCCTTCTGTGTTGAAGCCTGCTTTTCTTCTGCTTCTATTACAGATACATATTTTATTACATTAGTTTTGTCTAATAGCTTTTATAAATATTGTTGTGCTTTTGTTTTTCTTATTGTTTGTTTCCCTCATGGGTGCGACGTGTGAATTGTGAGTTGTGACCACATACAATCAACCATGAAACGATTGTGTGTTTTAAAAAGCAGTTTCCAACACGATTTTCTACTGGGGTCTTAGATTTTGAGGCTTATTTAAGTTGTCTGTGCTCTTCTACAATATTTCTCCTACAGGCAGAAACAACTCCCCTTGAGAGACATGAAGAGCATCTTCTGGGCTCTCCTCTTTGTCCTCGTTGTCTCTCGTTCACCCTTAACCACTGCACAAGAACAAGGTAATGGATTGTTCTATCACAAGAAATTTATTTTTATCATCATCATCAATTTTTTTTTTTTGCGCTGATCTCTAGTGTTATAAAGATTTCATTTGTTGGAACAGATGATGAGCGGGGGTGGGATTACCTAGAGGACAGTGGCAAGGGACCAGAGCACTGGGGCGACCTTAATGAGAACTGGACTATTTGTAAAACTGGATTTAGGCAGTCTCCAATTGATATTTGGGACGGGTGGGCAGATGTCGTAAGGCATTTAGGGAGGCTACAGACAAGCTATAAGCCTGCAAATGCAACACTCTTGAATAGGGGGCATGACATCATGGTAAGAAAAAAAAAAACCCACTAAGATAGAAGATAGTTTTCCTAATATCCTCATATAATGCTAAACCCTACAGTGTTTTTTAGCTGTGAAATACCCTTTATCCTTATTTTGTTAGCTTATTTTTGGAGCTTCTAAATGTACTTTAGTTTGAACTTTTCATGCACAACATAAAAATTAAAAATTTTCAAAACACCTCTACCTTTTTCTCTCTCTACACACTCTCTCCCTCCCTCCCTCCTCCATTGCCCAACCTCCCCGTCGGCCAGCGATGAGCTTCAGCGGCGGAGGGGAACTCCTCTCTCCCTCCCCTTCCTCTTCCTCTTTCTCTTTCTCTTCCTCCTATTCCTATTTCTCTTCCCCTCTCTCTACCTCTTCTTCTTCCCCTCCCTCTCCCTCTCCCTCTCCCTCCTCCTTCCTCTCCTCCCCAGCGTGAGAGGAAGAGGGAGGAGAAAAGTTGAGAGGAAGGAGCGAGATGGAGAGGGAGAAGGGAGTTTCCCTTTGGTACCGTCGAAGCTCGTTGCCAGTCAAAAGGGAGGTAGGGAGGGAGAGGGAGAGGGAGAGGGGAGTTCCCCTTTGGTACCGCTGGAGCTCGTCGCCGGTCAGAAGGGAGGTGGGGAAGGAGAAAAGGGAGGGAGAGAGAAAGTGTATAGGGAGAGAAAGGGGCTGAGGTATTTTGGAGATTATTTATTTATTCATTTATTTTTAATTTTTGGGCTGTGTATGAAGAATCTAAGATTGAGTATATTTAGCTTGTTATTTCCTTTTTTTTTTTTTTGCTAAATATTACTAGAATATCATGATCTTGCACTTCTATTTTTACAGTTTTACCCTAGCCTGCGATATACACTAACGATATATATTGGGCGAGAGAGAATTCTGACTAGTGACTAACTGCTATGCTATTTTTCATGTCTCATACGCTTGAAGCTGTACTTGGTATCAATCAATGCCGATCATTCTTGTTTGTAGATGTCCAGAGCGAACAGATCAGATCTAGAACAACTCATTCTTCTTTGTAGATGACGTTTTTGTGTACATCTCCCATGCCTTCTCCATAAATTTGCTCTTTTTCCGGTGCTCTTCGAGAAGAACCTTGGCAGCTTCTCGATCAACTTGCCTGTTCTTTTCCATAGAAAAACATTTCAGCTCCTCCCCGAATATCAACGGTGGAGATTTACGGCTTTTCTTGTCACTTGTACAGACGTTACTTCTGTAGTTTTATTATGACATGAATAAAGTAAATCTAACAGTAAGGTATTTGTCTTCTATACTAGTCTAACAGTAAGGTATTTGTCTTCTACAAGTGTCATCTAACAGTGAGGCAATTTAAGGCTTTCATACTTTGGCTTTATGCGTCCACATCTGAAGAAGAAAAACATTTTGTTGTTATTTAATGAAAGTTAATGTTTTTTTTATCTTTTTTTTAATTCTGTTTGAAAAGGCAAGTACAGACACACCTACTCACAGAAATTCATCGAAGTCTCTGACCACTATCAATAAGATGGGTATCGATCCCTCACTGTTTATATGAAAGGGAGGTGGCTCACTAGCTAATTTAACTACCATGAAAATTAAATTTAAGAGATACTAATATGTAAAAATCCTTTTACTTATTATTCCTTTTCTATTGTTTTTTAAGAAAGATCTTAAACTGAGAGAAATAAGAGAAATGATTCCATTCTGCTTTGTTTGTTTTCTTTCTTTCTTTTAGTTAGGATTGCAACCGACAACAACCAAAAGCAAGTAGGGAAGAGCACTAAGATCACTACCTATAAAAAAAAAGGAACTCCAAAATAAAGCACCAACAAGAAAACTAATCTTTAAACTATAAGAAGGAACCACTTGATGCCCAACTTTAGCTCCTGTGGGGGGTGCACTTTTGATTGATCCAGATCATTCAAATCACTTATCTTCATATGCATAGGCAGTATGCGAGTTTCACTTCAACCATAGCAATATATAGTACTACTGAATTAATATTTGTAAATTATATAATTATGTTGTTCACACTTAATTTGTTTGACCGATGTATTTATTTTACACAAGATCAGTCAACAGAGCTTTTAAGTCCAATAGGCGAAATCTGGGGCAATCCCTAATTAACTTTTGGAGATCTGTGATTTTAAGCAATTTGGATCAAACAAAAGCGGCTCTATAATTGTTAGATCATATTAATAATGTCATCACCACCACAATGGCAGTGGCATGGGATCAATATTTCTCTAAAGAAACTGCTTTTTCCTCACTTTTTCTCAGTAAATGCGAATCAGTTTTCAGTTTTCTTTTCCAATTTTTGTACTCCTCACTTATTTTCACCTCTATTCATTGTGTGAAGTCTACTGCTGCTGCTGCTACATCATCATCATCATCATCAATATTCTTATTCCTTTTCCCTACATTCTCAAATTCCATATGCTTCATTATGTGTAGATGCAAAACTTACCCATATTCTTACATTTTTTACTCCCCTTTGATGTAAAACAGTTGAAATGGGTCGATGATGCCGGATCACTGTGCATTGAAGGAACTAATTATGCGCTTAAACAGTGTCACTGGCACTCACCTTCTGAGCATCACATTAACGGTTGGGGGTGAGCTACCTTTTCACATCTCTTTCATCCTTCATTAACTCTCTCATGATAACATATATATATATATATATTTATAATTTTTAGAAATGCATCATTTGAAAAGGGGCATTTCTACCTTCTTTTTATCCTCTAACAAGGAATATGTTATGTGGAGACTTTTTATGCTTTTCAAAACTAACATTAATTGCTTCTCCATATTCTTAACCTCTTATTCATTACAAAAAGGGGCATTTTCACTTTTAAAAATGTCCAATATATATATACGCTTTTTGATCTATGGCCATAAAATTTAATGGTATAGAGCATAATTTTATTATGATTTCAATCCAACGGTGAAAAAAAGTTGGATAAATGTTAAATTTAGATTTATGACCATTCATAGGGAGGTAGTGTATATGAAAAGGCTATATTGAATCAACATAGGCCCCATGACAAAAAAGAAGCAGGGCGGAAAAAGAGGCATTTTTAAAGTGGGGCGCTAATTAGAATTCCTCTATTTATATATAAATAGATATATATATATATATTTATATGGATATGACAATCGAGTACATGAATAGCAAGGTCCCTTGGAACAAATGTGATAGAATCAATTTGGTATGGTTTTAGCTTAAGACCTAAAACACGGGAATTATACTCTCTCCACTTCATATTTTAAACATTATCAAAAAAGTAAAGATGAGAAAAACCAAGATAAGGCAGACATAGGTGGATATAAAAGTTTTGGCTTTGGATTGATATCTTGGTTAATTGAAGAAAAGAGCAGATAACGATAGTGATGATGATAATACTAACCATAATTAGATGAATGTTGCAGGTTAAGCCTAGAGGTGCACATGGTACATCAAAGCTCAGACGGAAAGATAGCTGTTGTTGGAATTCTGTATAATATTGGCTTTGGTGAAGACCCATTTCTCAAGAAGGTTATGTTTCTTCTATTGTTGTAGTATCAAGTCTTAATAATATTGCATTATTTGTGAGGAAATAAAAGAAAGTAAATATCAAATCAATAGAAAAAGATATGATTGTGTAAAGCAGAAGTATATTTTTTATTAAACTAATTTAGTGTTTGTTTCTATAGGGCACAGTAATTTGAAGTAAGATGAGAAATTAACAACTTAAATATTTTGCTTCTACCAATTTTATTTTTTAACTAGTCAACTTGTATTGTGTGAGATGAAGTTTTTTGGTGGTGGGACTTTACTTTTGCACTAGTTGTGACCAAGAAATATGGGCAAAAAAAAAAACAACTATTGAAATTACTTTCTCATAATTATCATTTTACCTCTTAAAAATTAAAAATTACGTAGTGAATGTAAGCACAAGTCTAGACGTTCGATGCTGTGCTAGAACCATGCTTTTTTATCTATTGATAAAGTAATACATTTTTTTTTATATAAAAGAGTGACTTAAATTGGTTGGACCCATCAAACAGCCGCCATGTATCTCATAGACGGCAAGTAGAAAATGTAACCGCACAGGCAAGATCACTAAAGGATCTATTTAAGTGATGAGACCAATGTCTTAAATTGCTTTTAATGATCATCTTGGATGACTGATCCATATAACTTTAACTGCTTAGTGATCTTGCATGTGTGGCAACATTTCTATATGTCCTCTATTATTGCTGGGGCCGTTGGGATGACTTGATGTGTCAAACTGACAATGGGGACAATTTGATGGGTCAAACTGACTCGAGTCGATCTTTAATTTAGTTTGAGCTACCGGAAACTAACTCCTGCTAGTTCACTTTCTTGTATTGATGGCAAAAGGTGGGGTTCAGTAAGGTCCACCGCCCACAGTATACATGGACCCAAGTTTGTGTTTGGAATTCGGTTCGATAGGGTATTGGAGGACCCATTTCAATTGTGGACAGTTTCCAATTTGAAATTCGTTCATTTCAGTTGCAGGGCCCTTTAAATATCTTAGCCGATGGGAATAAAAATGAGACTGTAGTAGGTGTGGTGGACCCATACGATTTAATAATGGATGGTGGCCGGGAGTACTACAGATACATGGGTTCTCTCACTACTCCTCCCTGCACTGAAGGTGTTGTATGGACTGTATTAAAAGAGGTACAGAACTGACTCTACTCATTGAACTCTGTTTGGTCACATATTCCATCTGTAAACGTTTTGCAGAACAGAAGTTTTACTTACTGTCTCAATGTCTCAGCCATGGATTAGGACAGTTTCATTTGAGCAAGTGAAGAAGCTCAGGGATGCTGTTCATGATGTGAGTTTCTACATTCTAATAACTTAAGCACTACAAGGAATTAGGATGGTCCTACACTTGTTTTAACACTGGAGCAGAATTGACTCACAGGCCGAATCGATCTTGGCTCAATAGGCTATCAAGTTGGGAAAGTTTGACTCAGTTTGACAAGAAACTGAGCGAGCTAGGTTTTGAACTAAGTATGTGTTTTATGTTTTTAAACAGGGTACATCCTACTCTGTCTTGAAACTGAAACTCGGACTTGACCCAAAATCATGTTAAATCAAGAGTCGAGTAGGCAGATCAAGTCTGAGTAAACTCATACACTTGGCCAGACTAACCTCATTTGATTGACTCAACGGCATGCCGAGTTAACTTGACCAAATTGAGTTTAGTATCTTCAAATTTGATGAAGATAATAAAAATGGTCCTCCCTCGATCCTACAGCACTATGAGCTAAGCCAGCCCACTATATAGATGTTTGAGCCCTAACCGTTCAGTTCGGGGACTGGTTGAGAGCTAAGATTTTGGGCCACTATCTAATGGGATGTATATGGGCCTCTGCCTTGTAAAAATCCAACTAATGGTCATCCAAAGTTTCGTTTTAGGCCCATAGAATGTATGGGTTGAACAGTACGCCCGATTCAGAAATGTCCTGGTGTTTGACTAGATTTGACCTGACCCATGCGAAATCCTCCAAAACTTTTTTCCAGCCTATCCTCTCTTCCTTCACCTTTTTAAACTTCACAGGGACAAAAATTGCTTTCTTCTCCTTCTCTCCTTCCATTATTGTTTTACATGCATCAACCATTATGAGAATCCCTTGACATTAAGGGGTCGTTTGTTTTCGGTCATTTACATATGTAATTGACCCACATGTGTAATGGTTACATACTATTATATTTGTCTTCAATCATTTATTCACGAGGTATGTATAGTTATGTGAAAATGGTGTGAAAATCACTTGAAAGTCATTACATAATTTTCACACCTCAACTGGCGCTCAAACATTATGAACATCATTGTTCATGGGCAAGATCAATAGTATTTATGGCGAGATAGAAGCCAGTTTATATTTTTGGATTTTTACAGTTTTTGGGCTCCATTGTATCAATCTGGACTGTCCAATCTCTTCTAAAGGCAAAAAATGGTTATAGAACCAATTTTCCACTGTTGGTTCATCATATATTTTAAGATATTTTCAAAATAGTTCAAATTGTTGGATGTACCATTTTACACCTTTGGGAGGCCTATTTATATGAGCTGTTCAAACTTTTAAAAATGCCCAAAAATGGCAATGGGACCAAATTTTGTGCATTGACTCTTCGTAGATCTTGAGAAAATTTAAAAAAAAAATGAAATGCTGGATCCACAAGTTGAATTTGCACAATATTGAAAGCTTGATTGAAACTAGTTCATCTTTTTCAATTTTTTAACTTCTAAGGTCCTCAGAATTCAAATCGAAGCTGCCCAAACTCTTATAAGGTTTAAAAAACGGCTATGAAACGAATTTTCAACAATTGGATCATCATATAGTTTGAGATATTTGCAAAAAAGATCCAAAAAACAAAAATTTATAATCCTTAATTGCATGGGCCCCATCTTTACAATTTGAATTGTCCAAACTCTTTAGAATGCCGTTTTTGGCTTAGGAGTGTGGTCTTGTCCATTATATACTTAAGGTATTTGTGAGAAATCATGAAGAATGCCATTTTTGGCTTAAGGGTGAAGTCTTATCCTTTATATACTTGAGATATTTGTGAGAAATCGTGAACAATGGCAAGAAAATTGTAAAAATTGAACCATTGGATATACTTTGATTTACATATAAAGAAGTGTGAAAATAACAACTGATTGAATGTATTTCACAAGTTGCATAGGCATGTGGGTCCCAAAATGCTGGTCATTTACATATATAAAGCATTTTCACATTATATATGAATTTAATAAACGGCCCCTATAGGGATTCTTGTGTTGCCAGTTCTCATGTAAAAAGTGTGAAATGTGGAAACACTTTTTTGTACTATAGTAAAATTTATGTATTGTGCTGGCACTTATTTGGATTCCCCTGAAAAACTTTTCCTACTGGGGGGGTGTTGGAAAATCTTTATTAGTAGAGTTTAGAAAACGTCTGCTGCATTGGTTCTCTGTGGATGCACACAAACATATCCGGTCTTGTATGACACTGTGATCTACACTCAGCAGAACTTTATTACTGTATGGGTTTAAAAGTTCGGTTGCAACCCCTACCCTCCAATGGAAAGGGGTTTTTATGCAAGACTGAGAAAACCTTGTTCAAAATTTTCTTTTTTATGTGAGAACGCAATGCACCAAACAAGGGGGTAAAAAACTTGCGCATGCAAAACCACAACTTTTCCCAAGGCATACCATAGTTCTCGATGTCTTATAAACTTGGCCTTAAAAAAAAATGCTCATATATGCCAGTTCTCCTGTAAAAGTGGTAATGGGGCCTCTGTAACTTGATTTATTTATTTGTTGGCAGAATGCAAGATCTAATGCGAGACCCATACAACCACTCAACGGACGTGAAGTGCTTCTCTATGATTGGGGCCACCATCCTACCACCCTCCAATCCATTTGAATTATCATTTATGATTATTGTTGCTTTCGTTTTGTTTATTTTCTTCTTTTGGTATTTCAGCTTAGAGGGCTAGTCTCCCTAGCCCTCGGGTGAGAGAAGTAGACTTTGGGTGAGGTTGAGCGGCCTTGGGCAAGGGATTGTTGCTGCTGTTGTGCTGTTGTTGTTTCTTTTTCTTTTCTTTTCTTTTTTTGCCTTTTTTTTTTATTTACCTTTTCTCTCCTAATGCTGAAATGATGATGACTGTGTGCTTTGCATGGCATATACATATGCTGTTATGTTGTTGTTAGGTTTATTTGCATATGTCATGTCATCAAATCAACTTGCTCGAGAATGGTTTTACAGTCCATGGAACCAAGATTGGCTTGGCCTGATTGACTCATTGACCCATGCACAAGCTCATTTATTTGAGACCGTTCATAGATGACTTGACTCATTAACAACTCCAGGCACTTGGCCACACCCTTGTCAATAAGGCATCATGGTGGAAGATTGTGTGTTCAAATGGTGTTGTGTGTATCTTCCAATGCGATGTAAATAGCTCAAGCTTCTCAATCCAAGAGGGTGTGTTTGTCTGGATTGTGGAATGAAAACAACAACTAATATGTTAGGATCTATGGTTAAATCATGGTGGGCCTAATCTAAGGTATTCCTCTCATATAGCTTCGATTTTAAAACTAGGGTGTATTTATTCGACAAGAGAAATTTGTGGTAGAGAGGATAATTGTTATAATTTCTAATGCAATGCCTTTCAAATCATTTGGTGCAACACATTTCCTTGTAAAAATAAAATATTTTTATTTTTCTTGATAAAATAAAATTTAATTAATTTTTTACATAAGGGTAGCAATGTAGGGTTCTTTTCTCTCAGAAAAATGAAAATCCACTAAAGGAGAAACCTCTTGCTCCACAAATGCGGTCTTTATTTGGACCATGACCATTTCGTGGTGCCCGTTAGGTATTGATTCCTACCTTCGTCAGATGGCCTTTGTGAAACATGTGGAAATTAAAATCATGGCCTTCAGCTTCTTTTTCTACAGACGATCGTCTTCACTCTTATGGACGTTATTGAGCTATCATTGATGTAAGTTAAAAAATGTGACGTAATGATGTTTTGGAATAAGACAGACCTTCATAGCCATGTACCTCACCCATTTTATTTTATTCAACGTCGAATGAGTGTTTACTAGAAACTTTCTGAAATTATTTACTATAATAGAAAACACATTAAGTGCTTTTCCTGTTCACCAAAATCAAAACAGAAGAAAAATTATGAAGCCTACAAGTTAGTCGTATTTTTTTTTTCAAGGGTTGCGAGCAAAGAGAAATTTATTACTGACAAAAAACAGCCTATATAAGTAGAAAAGAAGCTTGCACACAAAAAAAAAAAAACCTCAAACCATAAATAGCTAGATAAGAAGTGTTGTATCTTACCACTTGGATAAGGAGCTATTTTTGAAATGATCTAATTAGTAGTTTAAATCATAAAATTAAGGTGTTTAAGAACTTGATGGATGGCTAGACCTAGGTGTGCTCTAATATTCATCCTCATGACATAATTTTATCAATATAGTATTTGGCTTAAGGAGATTCTACTAACAACTACAAAATAGGTCATAACATTTTCATACTTAATTTGTTATTGAAATGCACCTCATGCTAGTGACAATTCCGAGGAATTTATATATAAAAAAATTAGAAGAATCTATGCAACCGTTCATTTTATATACTCTTCATCCAATAGACCGACCTGCTCATGGTGTCAAATTAAAAATTTGGACAGTTTATACCTAACCTTGGAGGTATCAATAGCAGCCAAAGTGGGGGCCACGAGGTGATTTGGAGCTGGGACTGGCTGCCATCGAACCTGTCGTTCTTCTCCTTTAACACGTGGTACGAATTTTATTACCTTCCTTTCGGCTGAGACACTGAGAAAACTTCAAGCGGGCCCACCATGTGATTCATGATCGCCACCATTATCCATACCACCTTAAACTAATATTGGTAGTTAAAATAACATTCATAACCACGTGGTCTAAGCCTGTGAAAGGATCAGGTCGGCAGGGCCCAAGGTTGTCCTGGATGTACCTTCAATATATGCTGTGCCAGGCCTGATCCCTTATGGGCCTGCACCATCTAGACCCTTACCCTACCCTCAAAGCTTAGGGCTAGGCTAAGAGCCTAAAAACAAGAATTATATTTTAAAATTATTTTAGCATTGTCATCAAGCATGTAGTATTAATTTGGCATTCACCTTTCTTTATTTGGGCTTCGAACTGACAATGGTTGCAATAAAGCAAGCGTAGTGGAGTTATTTATTTATTTTTTTAATTGACTTATGGCAAAGAAAAAATTTATTTACATAATAATATCTTCTAATGATACTTAATACTACTTCTAATGATATAACATAATGCATCAAATGATACTTAAAAATGCTTCCAATGATATATTAAATAATATAAAATAAAAGTTTCTGATGATACTTAAAATACTTGTAATGATATGTATTTTATATGCGAAAGGTATTTTATATGTAAACTAATTTAACCAATAATACTTGATAATATCTTTAAAATTTAATAATTTACTCCTCTTTCAATATATCTAATAAATCATGTAAAGCATCACTATTATCATATTCACTATTACTATGCTCCTCAGCACATAACTAATACTGTCCACAAATTACGTCATTTACTATTGTTGATTTTAAACAAGTCCTATGTGGGCTAAGTATCTCTTCTTCAGTACTAAATACATTTTGAGAAGCAACTATAAACATAGGAATAGCTTAAATATCACGAACCAAATTTGATAAAATTGGATACTTCATTAAATTCCTTTTCCACCAATATAATATATCTAATATTGTAGATTATTATCTAGGGTCTTCCAACTAATGATTTAATTCAGTTTTTCCTTGACTGTTAGTTTTCTCGATCTTCACCATCATCAGATGATGACATTTTACTTGATGCAACTTTATTCTCTCAATTAGATTTATTGCCCAATATCCTACAATACTCCTCAAAAAGAGTTTTAAAGAAATTTAAGAGTTTCATTTGTATGCATTCTTATATATTCATTTAATGCATATAATTTGTTAAAAATAATTAGACCATTTATATAATTATAAGGGCCAGTTCATACCATATATATAATTATATATTTTTTTAAAATGAAGAAAATATAAGGGTTGGGTTGGGGCCGATATTGTCCTAGCCCAGCTCTCAAAATTAGAGGACAAAATTTTGCCCAAGCCCAAGTCCAGGGTTGTTTGAAAACAAATAAAAGCTCTCAATTTAAGAGCTTTTAAAGCCCCGTCCCCTTGTTAAAGGGCCAAATTAATAGGCCTAACATGGTCAGGTCCAAGCTCACTAAATAGAAGCCAAGTATATAATAGAATAACTTGATTAGTTGAAGAGATCTCTTATAAATGACTCTTCTTTCATGCCCAACATATCCAGCATATCTTGTGTGGAATGTGAGCTACGTGTAAAAATGATAAGTTTCCAAATAAGAAATGAATTCTTAAAAGAGTTATTTTCTATGGGATTTTCAACACTGAATTTTCTACATTAACATGAAAAATGCATGAATACAAAAAGTGTTTTTTAAGAAACAAAATCCAACTCTTAGATTTTTTTTTATTTTTTAAAATCTTTAATAAAATCAATGGTCTTTTTTCATTCAATATAAAGTAGCTAAAGTTATAGGCCATGGATGAAGAGGTTAAATACATACAATTAATCTTAATTTTAATATCTCGGTTCATCATGAATAGATCTTTCCACCCAATGCATGTCCCATGTTCTGTAGTGGCCCCAGCAGCCTAATGCGCAGGAAAATTACCCTCTATCTACTGCCGTGAATTTGTTTTATTGTTTGTTTCTTTCCTGGGCATCATCATGTGTAAACTGTGCACTATCGATTGCGTAAAGATTCTGTCTTTTAAAAGTGATTTCCCACACGATTTACATATGGGGTGGTCAATCTTGATGGTTATTTAAGCTGTCTTTGCTCTCCAACATTTCTCCATAGGTAGAAGCTAACTCCCTTTCCCTTCCATTTGCAATCTGTCTGCATAAAAAATGAGAAACATGCAGTGTATCTATTTCTGTGCTCTCCTTATTCTTCTTGTTCTCTCTCATTCACCCCTGGCCACTTCACAAGAAAGTGGTAATGTGCGCTGTAGTCACAATAAAATTATTGCTCTCATTATCTTATTGTCGTTATTGTTGTTCATTTTTGTGCAGTTGACTGGTTTTTTGAAAAAAGAACATAGTCGATTGGTTTTTTTTTTTTTTTTTTATAAGTCTCTAATGGTACAAAAAATACATCTGTTGGAACAGATGATGAGAGGGAGTGGGATTACGACAAGGACAGTTCCAAGGGACCAGAGCACTGGGGAGATCTTAATGAGAACTGGACTATTTGTAAAACTGGAGTTTGGCAGTCCCCAATAGATCTTAGGGACAGATGGGCAGATGTTGTGAGACATTTAGGGAGGCTACAGACAAGCTACAAGCCTGCAAATGCAACACTCTTGAATAGGGGGCATGACATCATGGTAAAAAACAGGAAAAAGAAGAAGAAGATAGTTGCTCTAATATTCTTACATACGACTAACAGTGTTTTTAATTAGAGATTTTTGATGGATTAATGCCTCTTAAACTTACTTCCATGGGCTAAATATCATCAAAGTTCTTTGATTGTATTTTCATTGTTACAGTCTTAGCCCTAATCAGTGGGAGGATATATTTACTTCATTATTTTGTCAATTGTGGGGGCCAAGGTTTGTTTTTGTAAAGGCATTCGGCGACAGCTGATACCCAATTATCGATTGGTTTTAAAAAGAATCTTAAAACTTTTAGGGTTTGACAAGGGTGCTTGTCCCCAAGACACAAGATGTAGGTCAGCCTTTAACTCTAACCCACAAGTACATTGAACTTGTTTCCACTGTTTCTACTAATGCCTCAAGGTCTTGATATGGTTGATTCTTTTTTTTTTTTTTTTTTGATAAAAGATATGGTGATGAAATATGTTGTGCGCCAGCTCAGTTCCACAAGAGGATGACTACTGAAAAGTAATTTCATGCCTCTATTAATGCCTCGCCTTGAGGTTTTGGCAAGATTGGTTAGTGAAGAGAATTTAATAACATATCTATAATTTTGTGGGGGAACTATGTCTGGAAGTATGCTCCTCATATTTTAATTTGCCTTGATATGGTGGGTGAGGGAGAGGAAAAGGCCTCATGCAATGGAAGCTCTTCTTGATTTCAGCTTCTTAGGGGTAAAAACATAAATAAGTGCGGTCAAAGCACTTTGATGATTGTTATTTCTTTTGTTGTTAATCAAAGAGTTTTTTTTATTTTTTATATTTTTCGGAAAGGCATACTTACCCACCCACACACTCCCAACCATGTTCCTCACCAATAATACTAAGCCACAGACTGAATCTACTTGTTTTATGGAAAGAAGGTGCCTAACCAACAGAGCGGTGAAAATCAAATTCAAGAAGAACTAATCGGTAAAATTTCCTTTAGTTTTTATTCTTTTTCTTTTCATTTAAGGGAGGTCTTCAATTAAGACATAAAGGGGCAAAGTAACTTAAAAACGTATATTTTAGGGAAATGAATTCCATTCTGTTGTTAGTATATTGTTGACAGCAGTAATAATCAGATTTGACCCCTATGAGGTGCGCTTTTGTTTTGATCCAGATCGTTCAAATCACACATCTTCATGTACTTAAATTAGAGCAATAGATACTTCTGTATTGATTTGTGTACAATATATAATTGTGCTTTTCACACCTGATTTTTTTTATCGGTATGTTTTACACACATGATCAATCAACAGATCTTATAAATCCAATTGGAAAAAATTGGGGCAATGACTAAACTTAGGGAACATTGTGAATTTTGTAATTTGGATCAAACAAAATTGGCTCTAGAATGGTAAGCTCATATTAAAGGTGCCACCACACCACAATGGCAGCCGCATGGGCATTCTCAAATGTCAACACTGATTTTCTCCTCACCTTTTTTACTATTGAGTGCCAATCAATTCTTCAGTTTCCTATTCTCAAATTTCTGCATCCCTCCCTTATCTTCAGCTTTCTCCACTTCTTGTTGTTGTTGTTCATTTGCTCAAATGCATTCTCAAATTCCACATGCTTGTTAGTACTGTTTAGGAGAAAAGCTTACCCAGTTATGAAATATTTTTTTCCCCATTTTGATGAAAACAGTTGAAATGGGTCGAGGATGCTGGATCAATTAACATTGGAGGAATTGATTATGAGCTTAAGCAGTGCCACTGGCACTCACCTTCGGAGCATCACATCAACGGTTGGTGGTAAGCTGCTTCTTCACTTCTCTTACATACCTCGTTAGGTATGTATTATTTAACAGGGGTGGACACAAAAAATTTTCCTTCGAGGTCTTAATGTAATAAAAACGCAAGAAAAATTTTAAAAATCATTAAAACATAAAATAATAGGAGGCTTTTTGAAAATTTTCAGGTTTGAGTGGGGGCTTCTGCCCCCTACACAACTATACTTGGGTCTGCCCTATATGTATATGCCACTCAAGATTCCATGAATAACAAGGTCCCTCGGAACTGCGGTCCATAATATTTTCAACCATGATGGATCCCTATTTGCTGTGGTTTTAACTTGAAACCCAAAACAGAAGGGTGATAGTTCCCACCACCGTCACATTTTATATATTTATTTACAGTTTTCTATTACAAAAGAAAAGAAGAAAATAACCAAGATATATATCAATCCAAGTTCGGCGGATATACGAAAGTTTTAGCGGATTTGTGTCTTGGCTTTTGCATAAAAAGTAGACAATGATTGTGATGATGATAATAACAAGAACAATTAGATGAATGTTAACAGGTCAGACCTAGAGGTGCACATGGTACATCAAAGCTCGGATGGAAGGATAGCTGTAGTCGGAATTCTCTATAAAATCGGTTTTGGAGAAGACCCATTCCTCAGGGAGGTATGCTTCTACTACTAATGTACTCTTAATTTATAGGGAAAATTAATATAAAGTAAATGTCGAACTAGTGAAAAAAGTAATAGCTTACTTTCAGATAAACTATATTTGCTTTTGTTTTCATGAGATAAAAGTAATGAGAAGTGAGATGAGAAGATCACAATTTGTGAAGTAATAGATTTCCACGGCACTTTATTTTCTTTTGTTGTGACCAATCAAACGTAGATAAGGTTAACACATTTAAAACATTGGCCGTTTTGAGATTACTTTTTAATGGTTATCACTTTTAACTTCAAAACATCACCACGTTTCCAGCAATAATGGAGCAATTCTTAATAATCTTGCATGATTGATCCTTACACATTAAATTGCTCGTAGTGATTTTCATGTGTGACATTATGTTCTACATGTCCTGTGTTATTGCAGGGCACATGGTGACGGTTTGATGGGTCGAAGTGACTTGAGTCCATAGTTTTTATAGTGGGACCACTGGATTGTAACTCTAGCTGATTCAGTTAATGTTTTCGTACTTAAACCTGATATACGGTTCAGAGCATACCATATAAAAAGGGATTTGGGGCCTCTTGTATTGATTAACAGGGGTGGGGTTCGATAAGGTCAACATTATATATGGACCCAGAGCCTGACCGATTTAGACATGGGTACATGCTTTTGGCCATACCTAAATGTAACCCTCCACCTGAACCAACCACAGAATTGAGGTCCTTGCGAACAGACCCCATGAACCTTAGAGCCGGACCTAAATTTACATGTATCCAAATTCTGTTGTTTCACAAATTTGGGTTGGGATAAATTAGGTATTGGAGGACATAATTTACTCCCTTGCCAAGGTTGGAAAACTCCTAGCAGAGACTTGGTTCATTCTACTCTAAAATATTAACTCTGAGAGAGTCAACTTGCAACTTAGGAGAGTCAGATTGTTTCCTTGAGAATGAATCATTATATAGGATTCTAATGTTCTTAAACCTCTTATTTTATTTATTTCTTCAAGTTTTCTATTCTCATTTTAATGGAAGTTTTAGTTACCAAGAAAAGAAACTTAAAAATAAGTCAAATGCTTTGTTAAATTTGGAAATATATTTGATTTGGCTGAAATTACCGTATATTTGAATCGGTCTTTTATCCAATGAGGCGATTCGGTAGGGTCAACAGTCAACCCGCAGAGTTTTCAACCTTGCTCTTGTGTGTTGGTTTTGCTCCATGGACTTCAATCCAACACATTAGGTCTAAACTTGTAAAGTCTAAAGGCTTCAAACAACACATTTAATTCTCAAGAACTGGCCGTCAAATCAAGTTTTTAAACTATGACCCATTTACAGCCCTAGTGATGATGCATGCCGTTCTTTTCAGTTGCAGGGCCCCTTAGATATCTTAGTCAATGGGAGTGAAAATGAGACTGTAGTAGGTGTGGTTAACCCGGACGATTTAATAGCGGATGGTGGCCGGGAGTACTACAGATACATGGGTTCTCTCACTACTCCTCCCTGCACTGAAGGTGTTGTATGGACTGTACTAAACGAGGTACAGAACTGCACTCACTCAACTCTGTTTGGTCACAAATTCCATTAGTTACACGTTTTACAGGAACGGAAATCTTACTAATTATCTCAATGTCTCAGCCACGGATTAGGGAAGTCTCCTTTAGTCAAGTGATGAAGCTCAGGGATGCTGTTCATGATGTGAGTTCACCTTTCTAGTGTCCTGGTCTTGGACTATATTTTTTTCTTCCACTTACTCCTCTTCCCTCACCTTTCTAGTATCTTTGTAGGGATTCATTTTGCTTTCTTCTGCAATGAATTTGTAACGGTTATTGGGCCTATGAATTTGTAACTTGATTTATTTATTTGCAGTATGCAAGAAGCAATGCGAGACCCATTCAACCACACAACAGACGTGCAGTGCTTCTGAGTGATCCTGGCCACCATCCTACCACTCTCCTATCCGTTTGAATTATCGTTATGGTTGTTGTTGCTGTTGTTATTGAACCTAGTTTGCTGTCTTTTTTTTTGTGTTTCTCTTATGCTGAGATGATGATGACTGTGAGCTTTGCATGCCATATACATTGGTATGATATGTATGTGTCACCTTAGTGTTAACTAACGCTGAGGTTTATTAGCGTTTGTCATGTCATTAAATAAAGAAAATTAAACAGTGTACTTTTATGATCTTTCTCCACGATGCTTACTACTTCATGGTGATCCTGGGAGGACTTTTGTCTTGGGTGTGAAGTGTAAACAAGGAAAAACTGAGAAGGGTATAGTGAGAGCATAACTCTCCATGGAACCAAGCTCGCCTCTGCTTGATTGACCCCGCATGCTCGAGTCATTTATTTGAGCTTGAGCAAAGGTGACTCATTTACAACTCTATGTATTCTACTACGTTGGAAGCCTGTTTGGGTAATTCACTTATAAAGTGAATTGAATTGACGATTCAAATGAAGAGAAATGAAAAGAAGAATGGCCGAATCAAAAGGCACCAAATTAAGACTGACCTCTTACCGAGGGGTAAGAGGTGTCGTTAGTTCTTGCTTGGTTGCCAATGGTTCAAAATGTGAGTATGCAGCCTCTTTTTGTGTATGCAGGCTCCCTTTTTACTTTTGTAGGCTTTTTTTTCTTTTATATACTAGTTCCTTTCTCACGTGAGTGGACGTTCTTTTTGTATGTACGGGCTCTCTGTTGGGGTTTCAACCCCCTTAGCTGGGTTACCAAAATAAAAAATAAAAAAACACTAAATTTCAATGTTTATCTTCTGGACTTTTGGGCTCGGTCTAGTTGTGGCTTTGATATCATTGGCCAATTTCTGTGTTTGATCCAAGTCTAGGCCACTTTTGGGCTGGATATGGGCTGAGTTTTTACTCTTTTTGTCTGACCACAGCCTAGTTACTGAATGATTGAGCATAGCCTCTGCGTGCTAAAAACTTGATTAGCTGCCACTTTATAAAATATTTGCAAAGGTCATTGCAAACAAAATTAAGAACATTTTGGGGAAAATAATTGGACCTTTTTAAAGTGCCTTTGTGAAAGGTTGAACTATTGAGGATAATTACATTGTTGCCCATGAAGTCCTTCATTCTTTCAAAAAGAAGAAAAAATCTAAAATTATGGGTCTTAAATTGGATATAGCTAAGGCATATGATCATATGGAGAGGGATTATTTAAAAGTGGTCATTGAAGCTTTTGGTTTTAATAAGGACTTTATTCAAATTATCCTTGAATGCATCTCCGCAGTTCTTTCTCCATACTCGTTAATGGATCTCCTTTTAGGGGTGTTAACCCTAAAAGAGGCCTTCGACAAGGGGATCCACAATCACCTTATCTATTTATCTTAGGAGCAAAAGTGTTGTCTTGTATGCTTCTTAAAGCAGAATAAGATGGTATAATACATGGAGCTAAAGTTGCAAGAGGTGCACTCTTCCATATTGCATTTATTTTTTTGTAGACGATAGTCTTCTCTTTTGTAATGCTACTTCCAATGAAATTAGAGCTATTGAGGATATTTCAGAAGATTATTTTTTTATGTCAGGGCAACTTGTTAATTTCGAAAAATCTGCCGCTTATTTTAGTAAGGGCACATGTTACCTTCGATGTAGAGAGCTCGCCGAAGTTCTTGGTGTTCGACTCATTGATGATGATGAAAAATATTTGGATAACCCTCTTTTCATTAGAAGAAATAAATGTAGTAGCTTCCAGTCTCTTGTCTCTAAAGTTAAATCTAAAATCATGAATTGGCAGACTCCTTAATTTTCTATCTCAAGCAGGTAGAAGTACACTTATCAAATCAATTGGCTCTGCAATTCTGGTTCATAATATGTTGGTCCTCCAAATACCTTCCAAGATTATTGGACCCATTGAAAAAATATTTCAAAAATTCTTTTGGGGGAGAATCTAAGTAAAAAAAGAAACTTCATACTATTAAATGCAGTCAAATTTGTAAACCCACTGAGGAAGGGGGTTTGGGGATGCGTGACTCTGGAAAGAATAACTCAGTGCTTTTGGCTAAAACAAGTTGGCAATTAGGGCTGCTCATGGGCCAAGCTGGGTTGGACCAAGCAGAGCTTGGGCCGGACCTAGATTAAAACCCTTAAGCCCAGGCTCGGCCCAAGCCCGACTCGGGGCATAAGTGGCTAGCCGAGGCCCAGCCCATATAAAGTCTATGAAGTTTGAGCCTAGTCCATATATTAGTTGGGCCTAGCCCTATTCATACCCAATTATTAAGCACCTTTAAGTTGATATTTGGTGAGGCCAACATGGCTATCATGTATCAATTCTCATTTATACACAAGGTTATGTCTAAATGAATTCATCTAAAATGGGAAGAAAAAAAACATCCTTATTAAAAGTGATTGCAATTTTCATATAGACCTATTATTTTGTTTTTTGAGTTGATATTGCCTTTTTTTGTAATTAAAGCATATAACTTATCAACAAAACAAAACCGTGTTGATGCAACCAAGAGATCTTTGTTAAGTACAAATCAATTAAAATGAATATTGTTTGATTTTTAAATAGTGTTCTTTTATAAATAATTTTTAAAATTTCTACTACGAAAAACTTACATGCAACATAAGAAACATAGAAAAGAGAAGTTCCAACTTAATTAAGACACCTATTCGGGCTGAGCTTTGAGCTTGCAACCACTTACACCAAGCCTGGACCATTCAATAAACGGGCCCAAAATTTTAATCCAAGCCCAGCTCAATAACTTATACCAAGACCCTAGCTTGGGCAAAAGTGGGGTAGGCCGAGGCCGGGTCGAGTTAGCCCAACCCATGAGCATTCCTATCGGCGATGCTTAACCAACCAAGATTACTTGGGATATAACGTCCTCAAAGCCAAGTATGGCTCTAACAGACCATTATGGGAAGCTAACTTTAGAGGGGGCAATTCATCGTTTTGAAGAGGATTTACTAAAGCAACTGATTTTATTAATGATAATGTAGGCTGGATACTTAGCAACGGAGAGAAGATTTCGGAATGGCAATGTAACTGGATCTCTTGTGAGGGGGGCTTTTGAAAACCTACTCCGATGTTTCCAATCCCAGATAAAATTACATAGCACTCAAAGGAAGAGCTAGAGGCCCAGTCACAATTCTTTTTCAGTTTCGGCAGGACTTATTTTTTCTCTTTTTCCATTTTTGGTAGAATGGAGAAGCTTCCTTAAAAGAATCCAAAGAAAACAACAGACAACACCCCAGTTCTACTAATTAACCACGTCAAGAGAAGCAAATTTGCATTCACTTAAGGAAATTTTTTCCCACAACACCAAAATCCCAGATAAGAAGAATGATTGAGTCATAAGGCCAGATTTGAGCTGAACCAGATGGCCGAAGCATAATTATATAAGGAGCATATTCAATCGTCTCCTCATGTTTTTCAAAAATAGTACTCTATAAGATTTTACCCACCTGAATTGTGTTTTTAAGACAATTGCATCCAATCAATAAAAGTTTTACTGATACCTAGATCCCCTACCTCACAGAGATAAGCTATAAGCTGACTCTTATTCTTTCGTATTACGTAAGAAACAGCAGCAAACAATCCTAATTCATTTGACCAGGGCCTCCCTAGCTAGGATGTCGCCTATTCAACCATAAATGACTCATTTGCAAGCCTGCATATGGGCCCTTCCTAGTTTAGGTTACAGCTTACAATGCCTTAGTTAGTAGCAATTTTTTTTATAACCCAAGGTATCCTTTACCAGTTAAGCTTCATACCTTTAGCTTTTGGCTAGGGGGTTATTCAATTTTAATAAGCAAAAACTATTTCCTGGGTGGTCATAAGTTAGCACCCTTTTTGACTAGTAATTTTTTAATTTGTAGACTTTTATCACCAACATTGAGTGCATATTGCTCACTTGTGTACATGGTGCAGACGTAAAAAGATATATGTGGTTTGGTGGGTTTGCCTATATCTAAGGGTGGAACATGGAAAAACATCAGTCACGTTGAAGATTTTGGGAGAGCCTTCTAGAATGGATTAATACAATTAATTTCAATATTATGCGTGCAAACAGTCAACTACACAATGTAAATTAATAAAATAAAAGCATATACTATAAGAAGGCACGATTGTTACGTGGAAACTCAAACAAAAAAAAAAAATAACAATAAAAAATCAAGTACAATGAATCATACCACTGTTACATGAGATATACTTACTACCCTTAGTTCTCGTGCAACCTAAGGACCTGTGATTCTTACTGCACAGTACCTCGCGTAACAACTCCCTGCCGTCCTACATATCTAAGCACTTAGACTCCTTTTAGATATTGTACTTAACTTATCTGAACAATCTTCTATACTTAAAAGATGATCTTCTACAAAGATATACAAAAGAGAAGGATCTCTAGAGTGGAACCTTTGCCCTTCAATTTTTCAATGAAAGCTTCCAAAGAAAATAATCTCTAATAAGTAATCTCTATTTAGAATAATGAGATCTCTATCTTAGGGTTGAAAGAGAATATCTTTTTATAGATTTAATCTTGTGCCTCATAATAACAATCTAATTAGAATAGGAATTGAAACAAAATAAGAAAGTGTCACTTAAAATAAAATAAAAATTCGAGTAATGATAGTTTTGTGATTTCGGACAACACAATTTCTATAAACTTTCCGGGGCTATAATTTTATCGTTTTAACTCCAATTGACGTAATCTTCGAATCTATGGATATATACTCGAAACGAGCTTTCCAATAGTAGGTCGCTTGCTTACCTCTGACTCTCGATTTGTGAAATGGCATTTTTAATTCAAATGTCTTCATTCCATCTCTTCTGGAACTCTTTGGCCTCTTCAAACTCCTAATATAAAATAAAAGAGAAATACAACTTTGACTAGGCTTAGAGTTTTGTCCAATCCATGAATTTAACCAACATACTAACATCTTTACGAACTCTCTTTTTAGCAATCAATGGACAAAACTCCCTAGAAAAATACAATTTCATCTACATGAAATAAAACCGAAATACATTGAATTTTCAGTAAAAAATAGAAATTTACTACAGCACTTATAGATCTGTATTGTTTCCGTTTATCTCTGAATATCTGAACTTTTAGTATCTTGACTCTAAACAACTCCCCCTGAATGCCTTATTTTCCTTCTTTTTGTCCATGATTGACAATACTAATAATAAATTATGAAGCAGATTTATCAATCGGGCTCCTACAAAGCTCCCCCTTAATAGAAACTCCCTTTTAATTGTATCTTCATAGCAACATTTGGGGTGGGAGCTTAATCTTCTTGATTAGGATTTTTTGCATGTTGCCACCCATATTTGTGTAGTTTAATAGTATGAACAACTTTTTCAGAAAAATTAAACTCAGATTTGAGCATTTTCTTACCAGATTTCTTGTCCTTTGGCATAGCTATATAGCTTTATCATAGATGTGCTCTCTTGATTGAATTTCATTCCAGACATCTCTTAGGATCAAAATACATGCAATTTAGTGCAACCCACTCTGATACCAATTAAAAAAATTGAGTATCACCAACGTAACCCTTTCTGATACCATTTGAAGATTTTGAAAGAGCCTTCTTTTATAGATTAACGCAATTAATCTTAATACTATGTCTGCAAACAATCAACTACGCAGCATAAATAAATTAAACAAATGCACACACCGCAAGACGATACGATTTTTATGTGGAAACTCAAATTGGGAAAAAACCTTAATCGAAAATCATGAACAATTAATCATACCACAGTTACAAGAGAAAAACTTACAACCCTTATTTAGTTCACGCGCAACTTAAAGATTTGTGATTCTCATTGCACAGTACCCCATTGCAATGACTCTCTGCTGTCTTTTATTACAAATCCAAGCACTTAAACACCTTCTAAATGTTATACTTAACTCCTTAAAACAATCTTTTACATTAACTCCTTAAAACAATCCTTTACACTTAAAAGACGAACTTCTACGAAGAGATGTAAAAGAGAAGGATCTTTAGAGCAGAACTTCAGCTCTTCAACTCTCCAATGAAAGTTCTATAAAAAATGATATCCAATATGTAATGTCTACTTAGAATAATTAGATCTCTATAACATACCTTAGGATTGATAGAGAACTAATAGCTTTCATGCCTCATAATAATTATCCAACTAGAATAGGAATTGGCACAAAACAAGAAAGTCCTACTTAAAATAGAAATAGAAATTCGCGCAATAACACTCTTGTAATTTCGGACAGCACAATTTTTTCAAACTTTCTAATGCCATAACTTTGATTGATGTAATCTTGGAACCTACAAATATCTACTCGGAATGATTGTTGGTTGATTACTCATATCCGACACTCAATTTTTAAGATATGATCTTTTTAATTCAAATACCTTCATTTTAACTCTTTTGGGACTCTTGAACCTCTTCAAATTCTTAGTCTAAAATAAATAAAAATATAATTTTTACTAGAACTAGAGTTTTGTCCAATTCATGAATTCAACTAACATACTAAAATGTTTACACATGTTCCTCTCAAAAAAATTGTACTCAAAGTAGGTTTTTTTTTTTTAACTCTATATATGCCTTTTTTCACTTCTCTCCCCCTCCCAAAAAATAATTTTTAGAAAATTTGAATTTTTTTCCGTTTCACTTTTAAAAAATGAGATGAAATCGGAGAGCGGTAAATAGAGCCTCTCTCTCTCTCCCCATGGTAAAATACAAATAGAGGTCATGATTTACCTGCGATGCGAATGAGACAGTCTAGGACCCACTAAAACGGCTTGTTTTTATATTAGAAAAATATCATTCTACACCAATGTAAAAACTTGGACAATATATTGGCTGGTTAACTGAGGTTGGTTCCTTACCCAAATGATGTATTTCCGTAAATAGACGTTCTCTCTCTCATAATTTACATGCAAGTGCGTGATTCGCTTCTTGGACCCATTAAAATATGTTCTATATTAGAAATACCATTATGCACCGATGTAAACACTTAGGGACAATAGATTGAGTAGTTAACAGACAACCTCCTTACTGGAGCGGTAAGAAGTAGCAGTTCTCGTATAGTTATTTAGCATTCGAGCATTGGGTATATCACCTTTTTTCTTCATATACAGGTCTCTTAGGTCCCGCCCCTTGGGTGGGGTATCAAAAAAGAGAGTGGTTCACCTCTCCCAAATCACATGTGTAGCCCTGGCTCAAAACCTACTAACAAAACCAGACAGCTGTATAAGATTTTGTTTTGTGGTGAGGAAACATTGCAGCTTTCCTGTTCTTGGCTTTTACTAGACTATGGGTCACCATTTACCAGTTTAGCATAGCATTGATGGACCACACGTTCCAATAACAGATCAGCAAAATTCGTCTAGAAATAGAGTAAAGGTATTCATGGTCTTGATATTTGCATTATTGAATGCAAGATTAGGAAAAACTCAAATCTCGTTTGGTAAAGAATCAATCAGCTAGCTGACTGTAATTTGACAAATGTACCATGACAGCAATGAATCCATCGTAAACAATCATAAACAGGTTGGGTCATACAGGTATGCCAATTATTTAAAAAGGTACTCGGCTCAGTCAGTAGAGACCGGCCCAAGGTACAACCTTAATGAATTGTCGTTTACCCTAATATGGTACTTAGTTCACCTACATTTACCCTTGGATTAACTTTAATAGAAAAAAAAATGAAACTTAACAAACCATAAACTTTAATTCATCTAAATCAATGGTTGTTGTGATTTGGTTGAGATGATATTTTGTACAAATGATAAGAATCATTTTTTTTTTGCCGAAATTCTAATTTAAAAATGAGACCATTCCATTCACATATGCCCTGTACTTAGCATCTATTGAGGTAAATAAAAATCAATCTAAATATAGTATGCTTATTAGGATCAATTTTTTCAACAAAGCCTTACCTAAGCATATTGAGCGGTATCATTTGCAGAGAGATCTAAAGGTTCCGCAATTTGGTAAAGAGAGGTAAAGAGTAACACACTTATTGGAATCCTAACCATTAGATAAAGCCAGACGTATGTCGAACCTGCATGATAGGTTTAAGAGCCCACATAGTAAAAAAAAAAAAGAGCTCTAGGAGCTCACAAACTTAGCAAATGCTAAATTTTACTGTGTGCTAATTCATGAAAAGGAGATAGTGAGCGTGTGGTGTTAAATTGCTCCCCCCGAATTTTTTTATTACATTATATCTTCTTTGGTAAGGGCAGCCGGCTCACCCAAAAAAAAAAAAAAAAGTTTAAAACATTATAAGTCCACCCCAAACCAACACACCCCCTTTCACACCCTTTGTTAAATTTTCTGGGTCCGCAGTAGACTTAGTGGTCTCCCAAGTCCATATGACTCCTTGCATGAGGGACTGGAATGTTTATCATATTTTGCATACAATTATGAGAGTACAGTCGGGGCAGATGTTTCCTAGTTCATTCGGAGCAAGTCAATTGACCGACATATGAATCCAAATTTTACTCGGGCTTGCCATTGTTGAATCCGGAGCCCAATTAGAAATGAATTCAGACGACGGATCCATACTCGATTTTCTAACCATATAATCCGTACATTTATTTCAAACACTATGCCATGCTATATGGTAAACACAAAGTTTTTTCGGAGATTTTTTAAAATGGATTAATACAATTAATCTTAATACTATGTATGCAAACAATTAACTATGCAATGGAAATAAATCAAATAAAAACACACACAATACGAAGACACAGTTTTTACGTGAAAACCGAAATGGAGAAACAATCACTACCGAAAATCAAGGACTATGAATCATACTATAGTTACAATAGATATACTCACAACCCTTATTTGATATTATATAACCTAAGACCTTGTGATCCCTTGCATAACATTTTACTGCAACGACTTCCTGCTATTCTTTGTCATAAATTTAAGTACCTAGACGCCTTCTAGATGTTGCATTTAACTCCCACGATAATTTTTTACACTCAAAGAAGTAGAAGACAAGGATTTTTAGAGTAGAATTTCAGCTCTGCAACTCTTTAGTAAAAGAACTCTAGAAAATGTGATCTGTAGTAAGAAATCTCTATTTATAACAATGAAATTTGTGTTCCATATCTTAGAGTTGAGAGAGAACCTCTTTTTATAGCCCTAATTTAGTGTCTCATTAAGTATATTTCAATTAGGAAAGGAATTAGTACAAAAGAGGAAAGTTCCACTTAAAATAGAAATAAAAATTCGTGTAATTGCAGTTTCGTAATTTCGGACATCACAATTTCTGTAAATTTTTTGAGGCCATAACTTTGTCGTTTTAATTCCGATTGATGCAATTTTAAAACCTACAGATATCTACTCAAAACGAACTTTCCAATGATAGGTTGCTTGCCAATATACGATGCTCGCTTTGTCATATATGATCTTTTTAATTTATATTCATTCATTCTAACTTTTGACTTTTTTAACTTCTTCAAACTCCTACTCTAAAAAAAAGAAAAATATAACTCTGACTGGAACTAGAGTTTTGTCTAATTCATAAATTTAGCTAATATACTAAAATCCTTACAAATGAGCATCCCAATCTTAGTAAATAAAAACAGCTCCTTTTCACTTTTTACATTGCTATATAGGTTTGATCCCTACAGACACTAGCTTTCTTCTATGTGTGCATACAAATTTTCTTTTTTCTGTGTAGGCTCCCTTTCCGTTTTTGTGGGTTTTCTTGTGGACTGTTTTACCATGTATGTGCTGCCTTTTCACATGTGTTCACTCTCTTAGGTCCAATGCATCTTGGCTGGAGTAAAAAAAACGTAAAAAGCCAATTATTGCATGACAAGAAGAAGAAGACGGCATCTACTTCTTTGAAGGTTCTAGTCTTGTAATTGGAAGTATTTCACACGAACCACACCTTCTTCAAAGGCAGTCGTCCGCATACCCCTCACGATTCAAGGAAAAGCGGCCAATAGCAGACAGCATTTAGGAACTTTCCTTTCTTCTTCTACTCTCTCCTTTGTCGCCTTATGCGATTGAGCATCTTCATTCAACTATAGGGTCATCTTAATCGCTTAAAAAGCGTTTTTGATTGAAACATGTATACAGTAGTTGTCAAGCTATGTTTGTTATTTATTAGCTCTAATATTTCAGTGTAGGAGGTAAATGTAAAACAATGAAGTCGTTTTTCTATAATGATTGCTTACATTATAATGTTACAAGATTTGGACTAACATCTAAATATAAAATATCACTCTATACAACCTTTCAATCTCAATATCTGAAATATTATATATCTCAATTAGAATGAGTAAAAATCTGTCATGACTGAATCAAAGTCTCTCGATCAATTAGTGAACTTTTGGTAATAGGTAAGGAATCCACAGCCTGACGATTTCTCACAACTGTATATTTGAGTATTTCTCATTGATTTCTTCGCTTTGATATTTTTGTATTTCATTGCAAATAGGAGAAAAAAAAATTGGCATTGGTGCGTAAAGCAAACACAAAACCAAAGATTTTTTGCTTTTAAACTGTTGGAGACTTAGCTGAGGTGGGTGATATTGTGTATCCGAGTTTTACTAATGATCAACCATAAGAGGGTCGGTAGATTCCTTGTCATCAGGAAAAAAAAAATCACACATACACAAAGGAGCTAAATCCTGAAAAACTTACAATTGTCAAACTTGAATTTTCTAAATAATCAAGAAAAATTGCTGAGGAATCCCCAAAACTTTTGTTGCCAAACATGACTTGAGGGAAAGATTTTCAGTCAAATTCTCTCAAATCTTTCAATCAATTTAGTAAGAATATTTCAGTCTATTGAATCTTTACAATTGCCTTTTTTTTTTTTTTAATTGTTGTAGGTTTTGTTTGGGGGGGGGGTGTTGTTGTTGTTGTTGTTGTTGTTGTTGAAGAATCTTTATTATTGTCACTGCTAGCAATAGCCAATCCCGTATCCGTAGCTGGCTGGATTGTTTTATCACGTTGACACAGTTGGCATGCTGCCATTGTTTATTATTTAGCTCTCTCAATATCGCAGGTAATAATCTGGTTTTTTTTTATGGTTTTAATCATGTTGGCCTGTGAGTGGATCAATTAGCGACGATACCATTGGGACTGAGGAGGCACTGTCTTGGATGGGACACGACTGCTCCTTCAAATGAAATGCATTGCCTTTATCGTGGTCGACAAGCATGGAACGATCCGAACGCGGCAGGAAGAAGACCATGGCTCGATCTGACAGAATCTACCCAAAAAATAATAATACAACCACGGCTGGCTTGTCTCTTTCAAACATACGATGTAACAGTTGGAAGTGATTCAGCACGCGCATTGATCGATTTTTCTATTTCAAAATTCAAAGGCAATTCAAACACGAATTTCTCCTGAGGTCGGTGGCCTGTGGTTTATATAAGAGTTCCCTTTGCTGCCCCTACATTTCTATTGCAGTGCAAGAAGCTTTCTCCATAATCTCTCCTTGCTTTTTACAATCAAATCCTGTAGGAGGAAAGGAAATATGAACAGCTTCTGTTTTTCTCTCCTTGTTCTCCTTCTCGCCTCTCATTCACCCCTAACAACGCCGCAAGAAGTTGGTAATTCCCAAGAACTCCTCCTCCTCCTCCTCCTCCTCTTCTTCTTGTTGTTGTTGTGTGACTTGGATGGTTTTTGCATTTACAGAGGATGAGAGGGAGTTCAATTACGTTAAGGGGAGCGGGAAGGGGCCAGAAGATTGGGGAGATATTCATGAGGAGTGGAGACTCTGTAAGAATGGAGAGATGCAGTCTCCAATAGATTTGATGCATGAAAGGGTACAAGTGGTGAGCCATTTAGGGAGGCTGAAACGAAGCTATAAGCCCTCCAACGCAACACTCAAGAACAGAGGCCATGACATCATGGTAGGCTGTTGCTGCTGCTACCGCTGCTGCTGTTTTATTTTGTTCATCTCACAATGATCTAAGGTTTTTTTTTATGAATCCAGTTGACGTGGGTTGATGATGCCGGATCAATTAATGTTAATGGGACTGACTATAAGCTTAAACAATGCCACTGGCACTCCCCTTCTGAGCACACCATCAATGGGAGGAGGTGAGTTTCTTCTGCCCTTAATCTCTCATCTTTCCTTCATTTACATGACTTTGGTTTCACATTAGAAATAGTCATGTCTGCGTTATCATTGATCTATGGGTCGACCAATTATCTATTAAATCCTTCACACTCACTCACTATTTTATCATGAATTGTTGTTACCCATCCTAAATCGATATTCATCAGACCTATATAACTCATAGTTCGATGAGATTGAGGTATTGATTTTTGCAGCTCAAAACTCCATTTGTTAATTTTATCTTTTCAGAGTTGTATGCATAGGTCTACATAGGTCTTTGGCTTCTCCTTACCAAACGTCCTATGATGGCATCGCGTCACAATGTGCGTCTGACAGACATGGAGATTATTTTAATGTCTCTCTCTTCTTTTAATGTCTCTAGAAGCTACTATATGTCTCATGTTCGCACGCCTACTAGTGAGGGGTTTTTTCTTTTAAATTATAATTTTCCTCATAAAATTTATAGAATTTGTAAATAAATTCTTATAATTTTAATATCTATATATACCTCCCTGCCTTTTCATTTTAATACCTTTTATATATCCAAATATTAGTAGTCCTGAGAAGAAAGAGCAGGCACAAAAAGATTTATATTAAAAATTTATAAAAATAACTACTTTGCCCTTATATCCATTAAAAAAAATAAGGATGTCATTATTTATAAAAGATATTATTATTTTATCCCAAGATTTATTGGTTTCTCTCTTGATAATACTCTAATGCACATAAAGTCCAATTTTATATTTTGAAACATACATCAATCCAATAGTGGGTCATGCACGGATTGGGTCAATTATAACCAATTATGAGTATTGCTTTTGATCGATTTGAATTAAATAAAATGTTTCCCATATTGATAAAAATAGATTTATGTAGGATTGTTCTCTCCTACTAAAGTGCTATACTAATTGCTAGTCCTACAAGCTTTAGAGAAAAATAAATTAAAATTTAAAAAATTATATATATATAAATAAGGATGTGGGTAATAATATCATTTTACTTTAAAAATTTATGGTGGTTGTAAGGCTACTAATTTTGGGACATAAAAGGTATTAAAATGAAAAGACAGGAAAACTATATGCAAATACTAAAACTGTGAGGGACTCTTTATAAATCCTAAAAACCTTAGTGGGGTGCATACAAAATACTCTTTTTTCCCCTTTTGGTAAAGATTCTAGCAATATCATGAGTTGTAAAATATTATAGTCGCATAAAATTAAGGGAGCGTATATTTAAGAATAGGGCTTTTATACTCCAATAAGTTCGTAGCATATTAGGAACGTTTTCCCCTTAAGTTATTATCAAATTCTGAATATTTAAAATTATATATCAAATTATGAATTAAGTTAGTTCAAATCTAATTCTGAAGTAAGAGATTTCATATGCCTATAAATAAATGTTTTTAAAGTTTTCTATACTAATTATATGCTTAAAGATGTCATCAAGATTAATGTTTTTGTTAATGTAAATATAAAAGGATTTGAGTTTTAAACAATGGGTCAAATATGAAAATATTTTTATCAACATCAACCCCATATTATGATGTTCAAGAAAATTATGTAACTTTCTTTTTTAAGCTATGCGCAAGTACTCACAAATAAATATGCTAAAATCATGTAGTTTGTAATTCTTCTCTAATAGTTGGCACCCATGATGATTGAATAATGTTATTAGATATGGATTTTTAATTCATCAAACAAGAAAAAAAAAAAAGAATCCTGTCTCCATCATTGATTACATATATGAGCTCAGGGATCAGGCTAGTAATACCACATTTGGCCAATTGCCTAACAGGCCCACACGGACCACAAAAAGAAAAGATGAGGGGCATGTTTATGGATACAAGAGACCTCTCTAGCCATGTGATGGGACCCATATGTAGCAGCCTTTCCGAGTCCATGCCAAAAGAAAAGGCATATGAATGGAAAAAGGAATCTTTCCAACTATGTGACTGGACCCGTGCGTAGCAGCCTTTCGTGTCCATCCCATCAGCTTTACACGGGTCCAATGTAAATGTGTTGGCCCACTGTATGTGTAAAATTACCCAAATACCCTCTCATTCTCTCCCCACTCATTTTCTTCTCACTCACCTTCTTCTCCTCTCTCCTCCCCCTTCCTCACCTCTCCCTTTGGCCACGATCAGCCGCCACTAGATCTCCCTTCCTCCCCCTCATCCTCTTCCCCCTTTTCCCCCTCTACTCTCTTTCCTTGCCTGCTCGATCTCCCTGCTGCAAGGAGATCAAGGTCTCCTTGCAATAGGGAAATTAATGCTCTCCTCCTCTTTTGTTTGGATAGTCTTAGCCAAACATTCTCCTTTTTATTTGTCCTACGAGGCTGAATAGGTCGGAAATTTGGAATAAGGAAAGGAGAGAAGAGGAGGAGAGGGAAAGGGAGAGAAATGAAAAGGGAGAGGAGGGAGATGGAGAGATAGGAAGAGGGATAGGAGAAGGGAGAGAAAAGAAGAAGGAGAGGGAGGGGAGGGAGATCAGATGGCTCCTTTCGCCAGAGCTGCTGATAATTACAGGAGGGAGAGGCGGGGAATGGGAGGAGAGAGGAGGGGGAGGTGAGTGTGGAAAGAAGAGGGCAAGGGTAATTTAGGCATTTTTGAAATTTTTTTTTCTTTTGAATGGGTGAGTTTGCTGATAAATTTTTTTCTTTAAAATAGAAAATCCCTTATTCAATCAAAGGGTGAAAAACCTGTGGAGCTTACAGAATTTTTTTCTTAAGTAGTTGTCCAAATAACCCGATCCAACCTATAAACACTTGTTCGAAATTCAATCCATTTCAAATATTAAATTAAGTTATAATCCCCAAAAAGCCAAAAAACCAACCAAAAGAAGCTCAGCTCAGTTTATATAATATAAACCATTTTAAGTATCAAAATATAAACCTGTCCAATTATTAAATGGGTTGGATATGCGGAACAACCTTAACCCAATCAATTTAAATCGATTGGATATGTGGGTTGACTATAACCCGACTTGTTTTAACACGGTTTATGATTTTTTGACCCATGATCAAACTCTTTCAAAACAAGGAGTAAGTTTTGACGGATTTCAAAACAGGATAAAATTGAAATTCCATTTCCAAAGAGGTTTTAAGTTCTCCAAACATATTTCAATTGAGGACATCTGGTTAAATCAGGAGTTGACCGGCCGTTTTTTTTTCGGCCTTTTTTTAATCTCAAAAATGCCCTTAGGGCTTAAATTTATAAACAGAAAACAGACATGATGCTACAAGGCTGAATAGAATATGAGATAACTGGTGGGCCACATTACTATTTCATCATCACGTGCAAAAGCGGTTCATAAAGCTTCTGGAGTGAGATGACGTTGGTGCTTTGATTCACACATGATCAGGTCTGTTTGGCCCACCTGGCGATGACGATGTGAAATGTGGAGCACTTGCATACACTTGATGGAGTAGGCTACTAAATCTGATGGCGAGTGGGGATACGTGGTGAGACTTGATCCTTTGGATGCCCCCCGATGGAGTCGGCTGGACAGCACCTGATGATGGTGGTGTGATGTGGACCTTGATGATGGAGGGGATATAAGGAGACGATGAAGGTCAGTGTTGTTCAACACTTTGTGCGATCCCTATTCTCGTCATCAAGCCGGGCACCCCATCAAAATGCAGACCTCATCGTTGTCGCTAGATCTGCGTGAGACCAGCACCCACTTCTGCTCATCTGCTCTCTAATAAAGTTAAGCCTTAAGGGCATTTTTGGGATTATTTTATTATTATTATTATTATTTTTTAAAAATGGCGGGCCAACCCCGAATTTCACCGGATGTACTCAATTGAAATATTTTTGGAAAACTTAAGGCTCATTTTGAAATTGAATTTCAATTTTGTCTTGTCTTAAAATCTATAAAAAACTTAGACCCCATTCTGAAAATTTTCCTAATATTTATTTACTAAAAGGATTTATATGGATGAATGCTACAGTTATGATCTAGAGGTGCATATGGTGCACGAAAGCTCGGACAAGAAGTTTGCAGTGGTTGGAATTATGTACACTCGAGGCCGACCCGACACGTTTCTATCAGAGGTATGCTCCTACCATTTTTCTATTGTTGAGTTACTTTGACTGCAACAATTTGGTCTGTAATCATGGCGGACATTGGTAAAAAAAAAAAACACTGCGGACTTGTTGGGTTAAACCCCTAGAGCCCGGCTGCACATGAAGTCTGCGTTGGGAAAGAATTTCTCATAGCTGAATTTCTCATAGCTGTCATAGCTGTATTATTTCTCATAGAGTCCGGTCCATCATAATGTTTGGATACATTTGGTCCTGGACTCTGAGGGTAGTCAGGTCCATGGTTTGTGTCTAGTTTCCACCATACTCAATCCCATTTATTCAACTATAAATTATTATCTAACAAAAAACAAATAGATAAATTGTAAGAACCTTTACATATAACTAATGTTACTTTGGAAGTTACAAATAACCACCTGCCTTCTAGTTTTACTAATAACTACACCTATAATCTAAAATCACAATAAATCACCTTTACCATCAGTAAACCAATCAGTCTTTATTATTTCACTATACTTTGTCCTAAGAGATTAAAAGCTTCTA
This sequence comes from Sextonia rubra, assembly GCA_037013555.1. Lineage (NCBI taxonomy): Eukaryota > Viridiplantae > Streptophyta > Magnoliopsida > Laurales > Lauraceae > Sextonia > Sextonia rubra. Next base: position 16,693,755 of record JASUAD010000002.1, on the reverse strand, counting down.
AATATGTAGGTTTTGTCTCGTTTGGATTAAATTCAAGGCAGTAGCACCAATTCGAGTTAATTTAATAGCCACTAACACCCTCAATTGTATCTAAAGTAGGTTAGATCTAAGAAAGTTTACATCCTTTTTACACTAAAATAGGTGGAATTCATCTATGGGTCCAAAATTGGACTTTCTTTCCATTCAATTATGGTAGTTGAGAAAGTAGTAAAAGCTTTTTTAAGAGTTTTTGATTGGAGGATCCAAGCAATCTTAAGAGATTTCCAGACATCTACTTAATTTTTTTAGTTTGTAAAATTTTTTTTACATCCTTTGGAAACTAAATATGGTGGCCCACTATCTTGGCAAAAGGGGTCAAGTGGGTCTCAACTATGTGTGGGATGGGGACCAGGCTAGGGACCCCTATTGTTTGGGTTAATTCTTGGGGTGGTTTTTTTGTTACTATTTGTTGTTGTTTTGGGTTCTCTGCTTGTTTTCTTGTGTTTAATTATGAAATCTTCTTTTACCAAAAAAATGAAAAGGGAGTTGGGAACGATTCTTATACTAAAAGAGGAGGTTCTTTGTTAAAGTAGAAATACTCCATAATAATCAGGTAAGTTTTTCTTTGTGTGTCAAACCATGCCATTGACCTCGTCATATGGTTATGGAAACAATATCAACCTGACTTAGTTCTATAACTTGTACCGACTTGAATTGGGATTCTCGAAGGCTTTTGATACACAGTGACGATAAGTGGACCCTGATGTCACCATGGGAAAGGGCTGCCTTAAATGGGACACTGCTGTCTACATGAATGGCATGCATCCCCTTGGTTATATGGTGAACCATGAGTAACTAATCACAGTCACCGTGAGGAAAAACCTCAACAATCCGGGCTTTATCGGCTTAGGTTGGACCTCACTAATTTATAGCCCTAGGATCACATCTCTCTCAAGCCGTTGGGTCTCCAATCTTGAGCTTTGAATCTGGAACTTGGCCTTTTATGCTAAATTCGGACTTGAATTTGATGAGTCTTGGATTTGACTTGACCAAGTATAATATATTAAATTCGTAGGTTTTGAATTCAATTTTAACCACCGACTTCTTTTTTTTATTAAGACTTGGTGTGTGTTTGGATATGATGTAAAATAAATTAGAGTAAAGTTTAATATTTGAATTACAAAATTTTCTCCTCCTTTTTCAAAAAAAGTAAAAAAGGCAACTACTAAATTATAAAAAACATCTACTTTTTATACAAGAAGTCAAAAAAATTCTTTATTAAACAAGTAAAAACAAAAGTCATTATAACTCCATCATATATTATTCTTTCTTGATTTTAGATTTACTCTACTTTATTTTATTCTACTCCACATCCAAATAGGCCCTTAATAAACAAAAAATGGAGTAAGACTGGAGTAAGACTAGGTAAAAAAAAGAGCCTAAAAAATATAGGTCATGGGATTTGAATTAATAACATTTAAACTTTTTAAATTACTAACTTAACCACTAACACTACACAATAACAATGTGAAATTGCTTATAATAAAATTCTCAAAAGTACTTAGATGGAGTGGGGAACCTAGCTATATGGGTTATGCCCCACTTGGGATGGGTTATTTTGCTAATTTTAGACTTAAGTTTACCTCTCTCATGCGAGGGTCTATGCGTTTCTTGTGCAGTTGATGGGGCAAATAAAATCCATCGCCGATAGTCATGAAAATGAGATTGTAGCTGGTGTAATAGACCCAAGGCATTTAAAGATGGGAAGTCGAAAGTATTATAGATACGTCGGTTCTCTTACCACTCCTCCTTGCACTGAAGGTGTCATCTGGACAATGGTCAGAAAGGTACTCTATCTACTATATCCACTAAATCCTCCCGACTCTATTATGATCTATAGACTACGTGGTGCTTTATTGTGTGCAAATTTCCACACACAATTATTGTGTCTTATCATCTCAATATCTTGAGTCTTGACTGCAGGTTAGGACAGTTTCGAGGGAGCAAGCTAGATTACTAAGGCAGGCCGTCGAAGATGTAAGTCTACAAATTCTAATCACTAGCCATTTTCTCTGCTAAACAAGACCACCAGTAGAAAGTTGAAATGCTAAACAGAAAGAGCAACATTTATCTTGCTAATGACCTATAACTAATGTCAATCCCAGCCCTAGTGGGGCTGGATATGGATCTGTTCGTGAATCTATCACTGTCACAATCCGCTTCTTTTTAAGTATATCTGTGCCGGTGGCCCACTAGATTAGATATGTCTCAATCTTTTCCCGAAGCCTCAATCATGTAGTTTTGATGAAGATAGATAAATCATATGGTTTAGATGATTAGGTAGATGAGAGGGGATTGATTTTATTGAATAATAAAGTGATGGTCATTATATATTACTATGCATGACAAATCATGCTCGGTTGATTGCAAGATCAACACCAAGCCATCATAACCATGAAGAATTTTGAAATTCAAATGATGCCCATAATTTCACCATAAGTTTCATTGAATGAGAGATATACATTTATAAGTAAATAGGAACTAACCTTATCCTAAGTATAAGGATAATCTACTAATATCTCTACCATTCTAGCAAAACTAATAACATTCTATTCTAATTTCTATTTTTACCAAAATAATTATTTTAATCTCTAACATCCATATCTCTATCACCACCCACCCGCCCCGCCCCGCCCCGCCCCGCCCCGCCGCCCCATACCCCCCAAAAAAAAAAAAAATCACAAGGTCCTAAAAAGGATCTGTGATTGTAAATATAAAAATAAAAATAAAACCTTTGATGTCTGAAGAAAAAAATTCTAATCTCTAACATCCATATCTCTAACATGGGGCAGAAAATGGACTTACGCCCGATATTTTGGTCCAATAAATAACGGGCCTGACACTGAACTTATACCAACTAAAGACCCAACTAATGTCAATACCTGTCGCCCTAATTCAATACAAACTGGCCCATCATCATGTAGTCTGCATTGGATTGGTGAATTGTGTAGCTGATTGTTTTTCTTCGTGGCAGAACGCGGAAAGGAATGCAAGACCCATACAGGCGATCAACGACCGCGAACTAGTACTGTACAGGCCCAATATTCATGATGAAAGTTTCCACCCATAGAGGAGTCTTGGATTAATTGAATTGGGTTGGGACATTTATACATACACATCATCACTTCTTATATTTCCGTCAGTTTTACTCTTCATAGTTATGATGTGAGTTGATGAGTTTTGTAGTTAAATACTGCTATGTAAATTTATAAAGACTATTAGGTAAAAAAATTATTTAAATTTAATTTCTTTTACCATTTGTTTGACTGTGTGCCTAAATAATGTTCTTTCTTGAGCATTGACGTTTTTATGGAGAGTATGGATATGGATTCCACCTTGGTTGGACAGATGTCTCCATGACTACAGGGCTAATGTAGATCAAGCCTATTTACAATTTGGATCCACAATTTTAAAGAAAATCGTTCCAAACACCACAACATATTTGTCTGACCAACTCACAAGATTGGAGTTCAAAGCAGAAGTGAAATAAAATCAATAATTTAACTCACATGCAATATAACCATTATCCGAAGATTCACACATCCAAATAGACGAAGAAAGATATGCCCATCAACGACACTGGTAAGCCTTTTGTCCAGGGCTCCAAGCCATCTAAAAGAGGAACCGGATATGAGAACGAGGAGAATGGAGGGTTGCAAACCTGCCTTTCACCCAGATGACCATGGATCAACCCTTTGTCTCCAACTGTTGAAGAGTGTTTATAGGGATTTTTACAAAAACAATAGTACTAAACTCTAATTATAAGATACTAAAACATCGAATTAAGGTATTGTATGTGGTCAAAAGATCAAATGCCCTAAAACAATAATGTTAGGGAACATTTTATATAAAAAAAAAAAACTTTCGGAGTTTCCTTACTTCTCCAAAACAATATTGTTAGGGCCCATTCAAAAAAAAAAATCCCCCTTCGAATTTTTCCTTTTTCCTCATAGTCTGATGGACGAGAGAGAGAGAGAGAGAGAGAGAGAGAGAGAGCTATTGGGCTCATTCCTATCTATTGACAAAAGAAAGAGGAACAGATGAACCTATTCTATTACAAATATCAAAATGCATACTAATAATCTATTCAATAGTACTTGTAGGTTGTGCCTACGACTTCAGGAATAAGTTTTCTACCATTGTGGGAGCATTCTAGATGTGGATCTCTTTTTGTAATTGATGGTGAAAATTGTACATTTTCATCTGGTGCTCGAATATGACCTTCAGAGTGATAATGTATTTGTTCCGCCATAGATTGTAAATTTTGAAAAGGAAATGATAAATAAAACTGGAGAAAAGAGAGGATTTGACTTAGAGTAAAAGAGGAGATGGGAAATAAAAATCAGGCCAACTACATCCTCTGAAGAAGAAGAGGAAAAAAGTTTGAGAAATGAACCCTAATAATATTGTTCAGGGAATAAGAGTTTCTTTTGAAATAAGCCCTAATGATAGCACTCCAGGTCAAATTGGCAAATTCACTGTGTTCAACACCGTAATTCAATCATTTAGAGTATCTGTTACCAGTTCAAGGAAAATGTTAAAAAGTATTTATGTTATCTCTCCTAACACTTGTAAGTTTTGGTTATGATAGGAATGATTTGCTAAGAAAACTAAATAGATAGCTTCATGGGCCAACCTAGTGGGGCCACTAGGGGCCATGGTCCCCCCTCTCTTTTATTTTGTGATTTTCTTAATATATCTATTGAGAATATTGCTATGCATTCTTCCCTCATTATGTAGAAAGGGGCAAAGACGTGACTTTTCCTCTTCACATTTGAAGATTCTTCTTTTTCATAATACTATAAATGACTTTTCTTCTTTTGTATATAGAGGGCTCCTCACTTGCGCTTAACAATAGATAAGGGGTGTTTGCTTAAGGGTGTGGGGCCCACCAAGGGACCCACATGGGGATGGGGATGGGGGGATTTGAAGGACACACAGATGCCCTCCTATTTACAAAAAATCATTAACATCCTTGATGTTTATCATCTCCATCTAGGCCCCATGATTTTATTGGTGCATAGTTCATTCGGATTGGTGTCTAGTAGATCCAACGATCCAATCCATTCGGATTGGTTTAAAAGTTGGTGGGCCAGTGAAATTCAACCAGCCCCTGTGTGTGGTCCATTTGGATGGACCACAGGTGGGCCCCACAAGCTCGGACGGATGGGATTTCTGCTGTCAACGTGAGGTAAGGTGAGGCTTTCTCATATATATATATATAGAGAGAGAGAGAGAGAGAGAGAGAGAAAGAGAGACTTTGAATGTTAATCCCTTAATGTATGGCCCATCCAACATTATCAAAAATCAAATACTAGGAGTATAATCTCTATTTCCAGAAAAGGACTAAATAATAGCTAATTTTGGGGGAAAATCGGATGAAAGAAGAACGGACGGAAAAAAAAGAAACAAAAATAAAATAAAATAAAAGAAGAGATTATAGATAGATTATGAACTGTTTACTCAAATTTAGAGTTGTCGCCGCCGCCCACATACCTTGATTTAAAATCGTGATAGTTTAATCAGAGGGAGATGAAGAGCTTGGGTTGTTGGGGCTTGAAGGCTATAAAAGGGTTTAGAGTTGTTGTTACTTCATCTCAAGTTTGAGAAGAAGGCGAAAGAAAGCAACACTTCTTTCTCTTTATGTTTTTATAATTATAAATGCACTAATTCTCAATGATCATTTTTTTAATTTTTGGTTTTGAAGCTTGCACTTGAATTTAATCTATCCAAAATTACTTTCTATTTATGTTCTACTAGCATAAAGAACTTTAAATTGATTGAAATTATATCCACCATAGATAGAGAAAAATTTTTATTTTCCAATGGTTAACTTTTATTATTAACATAGATTAAATGATCTGGATTTCAAGTATTTGAGGAGAAAACCAAGAACTCATTTTAAGAACGGATTTCTTTTGCCTTATCCACTTACAATTGTTATTGCACTAATCATCCATAGTTCACTATATCTTTTCCATCAATGGGGCTCATTATTGAAATCCAACTTGCTTGAAATCTCTTCCTAATTATGTTGTATAATCCAATTAGAGTTATACCCGCCATAGATTAAAAAAATAATAAAAAAATAAAATATAAAAAACAAAACCTTGGCCCCCAAACCAAAAATTCTTGGTTTCGCCCCTGGATAGCTTCCAACCACTCAATGAGTGGAGACTGATGGGGCCTAATGCCTGGTATTAATAATTTTGTTACATCCAAATTTACTGTACAAGATACCAATTAGATAAGGCAAGCGATAGAAGAAACTAAACTTTCTTTTAAAACTAGGGGTGTTCTCTCTGCCCCTTGATATCTTCCAACCACTCAATGAGTGGAGCATGATGGGGCCTAACGCCTGGTATTCATAATTTTGTTACATCCAAATTTACTATCCAAGATACCAATTAGACAAGGCAAGCGATAGAAGAAACAAAACCTTTTCTGTTAAAACCAAGGGCGTTCTCTCTCTCTCTCTCTCTCTCTCTCTCTCTCCTTTTTCCCTCTTCGTAGCGTTGGGAACTTTGTGTGTTTTTAGTTTCAATGGTGCCAAAATACTTTTCAAGTGGACAATGACCCTTCACCAGAAGAAGCAGTGGAGCCAGATCCACTTTGGTTCCCACCTTTGTCTTATGGCCATGGCTCCATTCCATCTTCCAGCGATACTTATGAACGTTTGTCTCATGACCTCCAGCTTCCTTTCTGCGGATGCTCTCCTTCTGTTATGGATAATGACACTAGATGATCTAACCTTATATGTCCGATTCATATAATGAGCTATTAATGATATAAGTCCAATATGTGACCAAGATGTTGATCATGAAAAAGACAGACAAAGACATTACCTCTTATATATGTAGCCTATCCCCATTTATTCAACTAGGAATGCATGTTTACTAGAAACTTTCTACACTTAATGACAATAGACATTAAATACCTTTCCTCTTCATCAAAATTCGTCACATGAAAATCCTTGTGATATTTTTGTTTGTAGTTATCCTCGTGATATTATAGGTCATAAGAGAATTAATGATCATGTCCAAATGGTGACAACATCATAGCAGTTCAAATCAACTTGTGGGACCAACCTTTTAGTGTTTTTAAGAGTTCTACCATCAACTCTAAAACAGGCCAAGACATTTGAAAAATTAATATTGCTTAGTGTTTTAATGAGGACTTAAAAAAAATGGATCAATAATCTGTTCAACCGTTGATTTTGTAGACTCTCAATTCAATAGACAAGTTATGGAGCCGAATTTCAAATTTGGACCACATCCAATCAGTTCTGGATCATTCTGATCCAACCTCCCACGTGGTGATGCGTGGGTGTAGTGGGGCCCACTACGTGAATTGGAGTTGGGACTGACTTCCGTCGTAGCTTTTATCAGGCTTTTGTTTTATTCCTTATGCTTCTTCCACTCAAACGGGTGCGGCACGTGAACTGCGACCCCATGCAATCTACCATGGAAAGATTCTATCTTTGAAAAGTAATTTCCTACAGGAAGTTTCTCTGGGGTCTTTGGTAATTTTGAGGTTTATTTAAGCTGTCTTTGCTCTTCAACATTTCTTCACTGGTAAGAGCCAACTCCCTCTCCTTTCAGCTTCAATCAATCTGCATTAAAAAGTGAGACATGAATATCAGTTTCTTCTTCTGTACACTCCTGCTTCTCCTTGCTGTCTCTCACTCACCCCTAACCACTTCACAAGAATACGGTAGTGGATTGTCTGATCAAAATAAATTTACTTCTATAATCTTCTTCTTCTTCTTCTTCTTCTTTGTGTGGTCGATTGGTTTTGTTGGTATCTAATTTTACAGAAGTTTCATTTGTTGGAACAGATGATGAGGAGTGGGATTACCGCAAGAACAGTGGCAAGGGACCAGAGCACTGGGGAGATCTTAATGAGAACTGGACTGTTTGTAAAACTGGATTTAGGCAGTCTCCAATAGATCTTTGGGACGGATGGGTAGATGTTGTGAGGCATTTAGGGAAGCTACAGACATCCTATAAGCCTGCGAACGCAACACTCTTGAATTGGGGGCATGGCATCATGGTAAGAAAAATAGAAGGGACTTCTACAGATTACTTCAGAATTAATCAGTAAAAATCCTAAAAATAGTAAGACTTAAGATAGTCTCAATAATATCCTCATAGAATTCTAAAGCCTGAAAGGGTTTGTAATTGTTCTTCTTTCCTTTTTGAAGGAAAGATATGAGGGGATAGATGGATTTAAGTTCACACAGCAGCTACAATTAGATTTAACTCTTGTGGTATGCTTTATTATTATTATTATTATTATAGTTATTCAAAGAGTTTCAATTCAACGTGCAATATACACTATCGATTCGAACTGTATATGCAAAAAAATATATATATGTTTTTCACATATAATTTTTTTTCTAATCCATATTTTTTCACACAATCAATTGACAAACTTATAAATTTATAAGTCCTCGAAGTAGAAGCTACCCCACAAGCCTTTGGTCGCAAGAGGATGTAGTGTGTCAACCACGAGGTTCACTTGCCGGACTATGGTCTCAAGGTCCTACATTGGCAAGAGAACATTCGGATCTCTAGGCTTATAAGTGAAATCATGTGTTAACTCAATATTACGAGTTTTAAAGCTAAGCAATCCTTAATCCCATTGAAACTCTTGAATATTGAGCGTTTTCGGGTGGGAATAATACCCAGATGGCTGACCATCAAGAAAGTCTTGTGATTTCATCAAACTAAAGTGGCTCTACAATGGTCAGATCATATTAATGTTGTCATGATTTTCCATAGAACCCCTTTTCTACTCCTTTGGTGTGATACATTTTCCTCAAGGAACAAGAAGAAAAGATGAAGTGATCTTCTTTGATCAAGAGGGATTTCAATTTCTTAATTGAGTGGTAGAAATGAAGGATTACTGTCTATTATAAAAACAGAAATCCATAGAGTGCAGAATCTTCCAGTTGCATAAATGCAACATTAAAGAGGAACTGGTTTTTACTCACCTTTTCCCCCGGAAATGCCAATCAAATTTCAGTTTTCTCTAAACTCTTTCCACTTCTATAGATTCTATTAATTATTACTGTTACCATTACTGTTAATCCTTTCCCCACATCCTGAGATTCCTCATGCATGCTTCCTAAATATTTAGAAGCCAAACTTACCAATTTTTTTTTCCTTTTGCTATAAAAACAGTTGAATTGGGTTGATGACGCCGGCTCACTTAACATTGACGGAACTGATTATAAGCTTAAACGGATTCACTGGCACTCACCCTCAGAGCATCACATCAACGGTTGGGGGTGAGCCACTTCTTCACTTCTCTTTCATCCTTCATTAACTCTCAAAAGTGGTTGTGTAGAAATTATCCAGCGCACACTTTTTTTTAGGTGTTCCAATGCGCACCTCATAATGGGGCCCACCTAATCACCCATCCGACTGGACCACACACAAAGGTCCCCTAAATTAGGTCTTGATATTCCTTTACACCATTAAAATGAACTGAATGCGGATTGATGGCCAATTTGTTTAACGGGTGAAACCTCGTGGACCATTGATCGAGGGTTAGGATGATTAGGTGGTTGGTTGGTGGTAGGGTCCATGTAGATCTTTGGATCCCCCCCCCCCCCCCCCCCCAAATTTAAAAAAAAATAAGGATTTAGATAAATGAGATTTTACATCCTTTCCCCAAATTCTTTTTTCACAATGGACCCCCCTAGCCCCAAGGCCTATATCCTGGTTCCACCCTTAACAGGGGTAGACCTACATGATGAGTACTTGGGGAGGTAGCCCTAGGTCAACTCAAGAAATCTCCGAAATCCTATCATAGACTCTAGCCATGCCCCACATATCTTACAAAGGCTGTCCCACCCCCAAAATCATTGTATTTCAGAAAAACCGAATCTTGATTGTATTTTGACTGCTGTGAGCACAAAAAAAAAAAAAAAAAACAAAACAAAACAAAAGGCGACCTGAGGCTACCTCCTTTGCTCTTTGTGTCAGAGCTTCTCCTTGTCACAGCCTCACAGGTAAGACTTTCTCCCTTTATATGTTTTCCTCTCTCACTTTCTATTTCTCTCTATATGCCTATATTTGTTTGCCTGGAATACCCTTCTTAATATGTGTGTAAAATTAATAGACTTCTTGTTGGATGCCCATTAGACATTTGATGAAATACAAGAAAGAAATATGATTTCATTTGTCACCTTAATTGTGGCTTGTGTCCAACGTGAATAGTTTGATGAAGTAATTGGACTTTTTCTGAGGTTTCATACCGAAGGGCAAGACCCTTTGAGTTTGTTTTTTTTGTCGAATTTCTTTAAATAAAATGCATATGCATAATGCATTCATCATTAAATTATTGTCTTACAATTGAGATGACATTTGACAAGAGAAATGCATGCTAGTTGATGCAGTTAACTAAGTTATGCCTATTTAAATGCAATACATCTTCTCTTTTGCTTATGAGGAATAAAATGTCTAATATTAAATGTTTTGCCCCCACCCAAATTATAATCTTGGGTCCGCCACTGACCCCTAATGGAAAGTGTTGCACAGGAAATTCCATGCACACTGCACCTATATTACGTGAATAACAAGGTCTCTTGGGACTAATGTGCAACGTGTTGGGAAATATACTAGGATACGCGATCAACAGGGCACGTACAAATTAACACAATCACAAGCAATCAATGCAACCAACCAGAAGAAAATGACACACAAGCAATTACGTGCTTTGGCAACTTTACCTACGTCTACGGAGAAAGCTTACTCAATTCCTTTCTCTCTCCTTGCTGTGTTCAACACAACTCCACCTCCTTCAAGTTTAGGGTTACACATCACATTAATATATAGATCCTATTTTTTTGGCCACCAAGAGAACCCATACATAATAACTAAAATACCTTTAACCCAAAGCCTCAATTTTGGTTAACCTAGACAACCGATCCGGATAAATTGGAATACAAGACAAAATCCAATAATCTCCACTTTAGCTTAGATCCTATAAATCTCTGGAGCCACCTTGAGATACCCGGTAATGTCTTTGTCTTCCCATATCTTACTGAAAGATACGCATCCGCATGCACGATGACTAAGCACTGCTCCTACACTGACAATCCTAGCATTATCCGATATCGATCAAGTCTGAACTGACTTGAGATCTCCCGTACCTCGCTGAAAGGTACGCCTCCAAGATCGAGCGGTTGCCGTACCCCCTTAGCTCTGGGTACACCCACATTCTCATCAATCTGGTGTGATGATCAAGTTCAAGTGTGGCTTGAGCTTCTCCTTTGTCGACTTTCTAATCACCTTCATCTCAGTTTTCCGAAGTTTCGAACACCTTCATCTCAGTTTTTCGAAGTGATCCAATCCATCTGTTGCCATCCTTACTAACATCCTTGCAACATGATGACTTTTCACCTTTATCTGGTAAAGCAAAAGCAACCCTCCTTTAGACTGCACGTTTCTCTGAGCCAGTAGCATTGAGGATCTTCTGTAATTTACTTTTAACCTAGTGTTCTTACAGTTTCGATCCTTTGTTAATGGCCTTCTTGGAAATGTCTGTTACACAATTTTCCAATTTTCCATCGAACTTCACCTTAATTGACTTTTCCTTTCATTTCACCTACAGTTGTGCTTCTTTGTTAATAGCCTTCTTGGAAATGTCTGTTACACCATCTTCCAATTTACCACATAATTGCACCTAAACTAACTTTTCCTTTTTCCTTAGAGTTGCTCCACTTGCACCTGTAACTGTATCCTTTGCTAACCTGTAGAGTCCTTTGACCAAGTCAACCTTCATGATGACCATTGCTTCATTAACCACCTTCATAACTCCCCCTGCTACACTACACTTATAGGCCTTGGAAACTAAAGCCCTCAAAGAAATAAAATTTCTTCAGAAATCTGGGATATACATCACATTCGTCAAGGTTCGTATCATTCCATCAAACATCTTGACTTTCATTGTTCCAACCCTAATGCACTTGGATTCGACATTATTTGCCATGAAAACAGATTTACACTCACAAAATGTATAGCTGGCAAATATATCTCTACTATAGCACATATAATAGTCACAACTAGAATCTAAAATCCAGTAACCCTCAATGTGATCCATACCTTTGCTGACTAAAGTAAATTCGATCAAACATGCTACCTCGCCATCCGAGCTTTCTGTCACACTCGTATTGTTTTAATTAGATTCTTCTTTTTTCTCCAAGTGAAGACCTTGGATTTCCCCTTTGACTTCGAGCAATTCCGATCTTTTGATCCTCTATTCTTAGATCTAGATCTCCCCTTTTCTGGTTTGAACCTAATGCTACATTAATACTTTCTCCACTAGATTTTTTTATTGTCACTCTTTATAATCTCACTCAATACAAGAGCTGCAGTAACATCATTCATGCTCGAAGTATCTGTTCCGTACATAAGCGTTGTCACCAAGTGCTCGTACGACCGGGGTAGTGAAGATAAAAACAGCAGTGCTTTGTCTTTTTCCTTGAACTTGACCTCAATGCTCAATAGTTGTATGACAAGCTTATTGGACTCATTGAGATGCTTCGATAACCGTGATCTTTCTGCCATCTTCAGGGAATACAGCTGTTTCTTCAAAAACAGCTTGTTTGTCAAGGACTTGGATATGTATGAGCTCTCTAACTCAGCCCATAATTTTGGAGAAGTGTTAATTCCCATGACATTGTTGAAAACGTTATCATAGAGGGTAAGACGAATTGCACTCACAGTCCTTTCATCTAAATCCTCCCAATCATCATCGGACATCTTGTTTGGTTTCTTCAACTTACCGTCTAAACCTTCTTTAGACCCTTTTGAATCTAGATATCTTTCATCCTTCGTTGCCAAAGACTGAAATTGTTCAACCCAGTGACCATCTTAATCATATACTCATTACTTGAAGTCATTGTGTATCTTAATTTGTGCCTCCTAAGTTACCCTTTTTTTCCTGTCTGTTAAATGGTCAATTTTCTCCATCTATCTCATAGATCTCATTAAAACGAGTTCACAAAACAGGGCATTAATCTAAGTCCGGACGACCCCGAAATTTGCAAAACAATTCTAGCTGTTAAGCTGGTCAAGCCTCCTATTTGACTGGTGCTGACGTTAGCCTTATTGACGCTATGTGGGCTCTGCAAATGGGTCAGGTTGACCTAACCCAAACCTAACCTAGAATTGATCCAACCTAGGCTAAAACACAGGCACGATTGCCCTTTCCTTCAAGTTTCTCCCTGGTTCCTGTAACCATGGATTGGAAGTCCTCTGCAACCTAAATAAGCGACCAGTTCAGTCTGGTCTCCTTCCTCGCCAATTGCGGCTAACGACGGACGGCAACGCAATTACTCCGGCAATGGTGAGGCATTGCAACGACGGTGCTGTGAAACACGACGAGCAGCACCGGCGGATCGGGCAACTGGCTCCCTTCTCTAGAGAAGGCGAGCAGCAATAGCGCTCTCCATTCTTCTCCGGTTCCATTAGCAACAAGAACACAGAACGCTTCTATGGAGTCTTTTTCTCTGACAAACAGGGAATAGGAACAACTTCTTGTTCTGCAAGTTCAGTTCAGAATCACTCTGATCAGCGTGGCCCACTCCAAAATTCTCTGTTTCCGGTGACGACTCCAGTTGCAAATAGAAAATCAACGAACCCTCTACAATCTCATTCGAAATCCAACAACTCCGTGAACCCAGAAATCTTTATTCTCCTTTGGCCAAACAAACATCAAAACCGAACCAACCCTCATTGGTTCAGATTCTAACAGAACATGATCCACACCCTAGGATCGTTTTAGCAGCAACGCAAGCACTAAACCTAGGTTTTGATACTACTTGTTAGGAAATATACCCAAGATTTGTTATCAATCACGTCACACACACAATCACACAATCAAGCAAGAAATCAATCAAGCAACCATGGAGAAGATGACACACAAGCAAAGCCAAGATGCCTACGTCCACGGAGAAAAGCTCACTCTATTCCTTTCTCTCCCTCTACTGCGTTCAACACAACTCCACCTCATTAGGCTTTAGGGTTACATATCACATTAATATATAGATTCTGGATTTTTAGCCACCAAGAAAGCCCATACATAATAACTAAAATACCGTTAATCTTGAGCTTTGGTCTAGCTAACTCAGACAACCGATCCGACTAAACTGGAATACAAGACAAAATCCAACACAACGGACATAATTTATTATTATTATTATTATTATTATTATTGATAACCTAGGGTATCCCTCACTAGCCTAACCTCCTGTTTAGGAGTTTCTTAATTCTGATAAACAAGGACTAATCCTAGCGGATACATACATAGTCGCACACATATTACCCAGATAACACAAGGGGCGGGAGTTAAACTTGAGACCTTTGGGAGCAAACGCAAGCCTTAAACCAACTATGCCACCACCTTGATGGCAAACACAAATTTGCTATGGTTTTAGCTTGAAATCTAAAACACAAGGAACCTATATTCCCTCCCCCTTCATATTTTAAACATTTTTCTTTTAGTTCTATTCTTTCTTTGAAAAAGAAAAACCGAGGACAACAAAGATTATCAATCAAAGGCAGACATTGGAGAACACAGAAAAGTTTTCGCTTTGGCTTGCTATGTATCTTGGTTAATTGAAGAAGTGGATGATAATAATGAAATAATTATAATAACAATTAGATGAATGTTTCAGGTTAGACCTAGAGGTGCGCATGGTACACCAAAGCTCGGATGGAAGGATGGCTGTAATTGGAATTCTCTATAAAGTAAGCTTTGGAGAAGACCCATTCCTCAAGGAGGTATGCTTCTATTGTTCTACTGTTGACCCTTGATGATGTTTGAATAATTTATCAAGAAAGTAATAAGAAGTAAATGTCAAAACACATGATTTGTATTTGTTTTCATGGAGTAAAGTAATTTGAAGTGAGATGGCAAATTAATAATTGGTAGAGTATATAGTTTACTTGTGTTTTTTAAAGTGAAATCGTTTTGCTGCTTGGACGTTACTTTTCCACTTACTGTGATCAATCAAGCTGAATAAAGTAAATGAACTGGTAGAATCACTTTCCATATTTATCACTAAACCTCGTGAAACAGAAACATTGAAACCATGAATGTAGCACAAGCCCATACATTTGATCGGTGTTTTACAATTAGGGGAATTTTCAAAAACTCTCCATTTAAAATATAAGAGTTTTAGCCCCTTTTCACATGTATAATGAAAATTTAACACCTTATAAGTGAAAAGCAAAATAATATGAACAGTTAATTTTAAAGAAATATTGAAAATAAAAAAGGTACTTTTTAGTGAAAAACGGAGTTTTGTATCGTACCTAAACTATACTGTTATGATCTGTTGATGAAGGAACAACCCCTTGTTTGTATAGAAAAAGATAGGCTCATGTCAGTTTCTACCAATCAAACCCACCGCGTGTCCAGCAATAGTACATCAGGAAAATAAAGGTTACCACACATATTGCAAGTTAAGGGATATGATCAATCTGTTAAATTGCTCCTCATTGATCCTTATCTTTTAAGTTTCTCTCTAGTGATTTCGCATGTGTGGCAGCATTTTCTATATTCCCCCTATTATTGTTGGGCACGTGGCGGAAAGTTTTAATGGATCAAACTGACATGACTCAATCTTTCTATAGTTTGAGCTATGGGATTGTAACTCTAGCTGATCTGTGTATTTTTTAAAGGTAAAGCTAGCTGATCAGTGTTCAAATGCACATAAAACATTTCCCGCTACAGCCATGTTCATGTTTAAAACTAAAATTCTACTTCCATGTTCATGCACTTAAACCTAATACATGGTTCAGAGCATACTATAAAAGCATGGTCTTTGGATCTCTTGAACTGATCAGGAGTGGGGTTCGGAAAGGTCCACAGTGTACATGGACCCCAAGTCCGACCCGATACAAACCAGGGTCAGGGGCGAGCCCTATAAATTTATAAATTAGAATGTATTTTTTTCACGTTTGCCCCTACCCCCAATATTTTCTTTATATAAGGTGGTAAATTTTGATAATTTGAGTGATTGGGAATAAACCTCAAGGACCTAGGAACAGACCTAAGGATGGACCCAAATTATGGACCACTTCCTGAATTTGGTTTTGGAGATCAATTGGGCATTGGACGACCCATTTCCATCTCTAGCCGACAGGTTTTTAAATATGGATGTGAGTCCAACCCATCCTGTTTACTAAAATTACTTAACTAGTGAAGTGAAGGATCAATTCAAAAAAAAAAAAAGTAGGGGTCAAATTAAAAAGTAATAAACTTCAAAAAACACCTTTTCTTTTTATAAAAAAAAAAAGGTTAAAAGTTACTCTCACAGTCTACTAAATGATAAAAATTTGTCTTCTCTCTTTGAAAAAAAAAAAAAAACCTTCTCATGGGCTCATTGCTTTTTGTCAATTATCAATTTTTTATTTGATCCCTCCTTTTTTTAATTCTCTTTTAATTTGATCATTCACTTTATTTCACTTCAGAATAATTTTTACAAACAAAAAGTCTAAAGCCTTAAACAGCACATTTACTTCTCTAGCTAGCCAATTTAGAACTTTCTACTTGATCTGTCTGAACTCTGAAAGACCTGGAGGCTGGAAGGGCATTGGGTTGAGTAACTTGTGTGTGTTTGATCGAGTTTTTAAGTAGACTTCAGTTAACTTGATGCCGTTCCAGTTATGTCAACTCAGTCGAGACAGAACTAGTCCAGTCTGGTCTTCAAACTATTTTACAGCCCTGAGTAGTGGTTCACATCTTTTTCAATGTTTGAAGCCTCTTGTTCTTTTCAGCTGAGGGGCCCCTTAAATAATATAGTCGATGGCGATGTAAATGAGACTGGAGTGGGTGCGGTTGACCCACACCATTTATTAATGGATAGTGGCTGGGAGTACTACAGATACATAGGTTCTCTTCCTACTCCCCCCTGCTCTGCAGGTGTTGTGTGGACCGTATTGAAAGAGGTACAGAACTGCACTCTCTTGCTTAATGTTGTTTGGTCACAACTTCCATTTGTTAACTTTTTATAGAACAGAAGTCTTACTTATTTATCTAAATGTCTCAGCCATGGTTTAGGACAGTTTCATTTGATCAAGTGAAGAAACTCAGGGATGCTGTCCATGATGTGAGTTTCTACTTTCTACTACCTTAACCACCACAAGGAATCAGGAATTATGTTGGTCGACACTTGTTTTTACACTCGACCTTCCTTTGAAAAAAAAAAAAACACTAGGTCAGAATTGACTCAACTGGCTGAATCGATTTCGACTGAACTCAATGGGCTGTCAAGCTGGGTGAGTTTGACCTAGTTTGACAAGAAATTCAGTGAGATGAGGAAGGTTTTGAGCCGAGTCTGTGTTTTGTTTTTAAACTATGGATCCTACTTTGATTATGAAAATTGGGACTCAAGAATCGACCCCAAATCATGCTAAATGAGAGTTGAGCAGGAGTCAAGTCAGGAGAACATTAGGCTAGATTAGCCTCATTCATTGGACTAAAGAGCGTCTCGAGTCAACTTGACCGAGTTGAGATGTCTCTTTTGATGGCCCCTCAAGCCTATTGGAGCGAGCCCACTATAGGTTTGAGCCCTTCACCATTTATTTCCATGTACTGAGCATGGTCCAAAGATTTTGGGCCACACAGGAATGGCTTTTCTTGTGCCTATGCATTTAAATGTCAACAATGAAGCATCAAAATAAAATCAACAAATATGCCAAATGGCCCATGGACGACGTGGACCCCAAGTCTAAGGTTGATGATTGTAGTTTTAGCCGGTGAATTTGGGATCGAATCCACAGGAAATTAGTTTTTATAGAAAACTTTTTCTAATTGAAAAACTAATGTTAGCCTAATAAAATCTATAAAAATACAAAACTACCAGATCTGAAGTTTAAATTTAAATTACAATCACAAATCTGAAAGTTAAATAACAAATCAAAAATAAAACTTAATCTAAAATTCCTAAACTAAAAAGTAACATAAACTACTAAACTGCAAAACCATAAAATTCATCAAACACCAATTGTAGAAAAATAAATAAACCATGCATTAAATTTAAAATCAGAAATAAAATCATTCAAATATAAAGGATAAAGAATAAAATAAAAAGAATTCTAGTTTCTTTTATTATGGAAAATTAGAACAGCATATTGGCGGAATTAATAAAAGACCACAAAATTACTGCACCAAGTGTGTACAGTCATCACACACAAATATATAATGTTGATCTAAGGCGGGACACGTTGACCTCACTAATTGCGTCTTTTAAATTAAAACGAACCAATACAACTAATAATTCTTCCAAAATAATTGAAACTAAAAATAAAATTATCCTTACTTTAGATCAAGACATCAAGAAAGAGACGGGACTCCGAGCACAATCCGTAATCCAATCTTTATGCTTCACACCAAGGGAGGATAATTGGACAAGAGAAAGATGATGATGTAGAATGGATGGATCCAAAAGGGGCTGGCCGCACCACCTTTAGGTTGGGCGTGTGGAGAGAGAGAGAGAGAGAGCTGGCCGCACCACCTTTAGGTTGGACGTGTGGAGAGAGAGAGAGAGAGAGAGAGAGAGAGAGAGAGAGAGAGAGAGAGAGAGAGAGAGAGAGAGAGAGAGAGAGATGTTGGCATGAGTAATGGAATGGGAGATGTTGATCTGGGATGTGTAGATGGGTTCTATGGGTGATGGTGTAAGATGTATGGAGAGTGGAGGTCTTGCCTGGGACATCTTGGACGTGATTGATAGAAAGTGGGTCTGAACTGTGGGATGGGTGGATAGTATATATGAGGAAAAACTTAGACATGGAAGTGTTTTGCTAGAGAGAGTCTTGGACTCATTATATATATTAAAGCTACAAAAACCGAGGCCTTTGAGGGGTGCCACATCAGCACCCCCTATTTTTCTTTTTTCCAAGAGCGCCACGTAAAATTCCTATTTCTCCTATCTATCCACCCCACTTTCCGTATTGTTAACGTATCAAATCTTTCACAGCTTTGCACAACGCCAATATCTATCCACCCCACTTTTCATATTTTTAACGAAATCAAATCTTTTTTAACCCGATCTCCTTCCACGGCTTGAACTCTGCCTCTCAGGGATTCCTGTTTCTGCCTTTTCTTCTTCTGCTTCTTCTTACTGCTGTTGTTGTTGGAGGCCGAGCCGATCGTTGAAGAAGCCCCCAAATATAAGTTCAAAATCGAATCAAGAAGAAGACGCCTGCACAGCGATCTGCGATCTGCTCCCACCTCGAACTATCTCGAACTCGTGCTCGATATGAAGAAGAAGATCGTCTGCGAACAGCGAGGCAAACAAGGAAGACCATCTGGCTGGGGTTCTGCAAGCCGGCAAAACAATCTGAAGAAGAAGACCAACGCTCATCGGAGGCCTGCACTCGGACTCTATGCACTCTGCTGGCTGGGTTGTCTGCTCACCTACAAAATCGGATCAAGAAGAAGAAGGGAGGCTTGCACTTGGACTCTGTGCACTCTGCTAGTTGGGGTTTCTGCTCGCCGGCAAAATCGGATCTTAAGAACTACAAAATCGGATCGAAGAAGACCGAGCAGATTTGAAAAAGAAGAAAGTCTTTTTCAATATAAGATCTGAACGGGTGTTGCCTGCCTTGAAGCCCTCTCTGCCGGATCCCGCCCGTCAACCTTGCCGGATGTTGCTCTGGATATGGCGATCGTCGGATTTGATGACCTGATGCAGCAGTACATCGGTAGGGTTTCGGCCGCGGCGAGGAAGATCGGAGGGAAAGTTCTGGAAGTAACGAATATTCTTGAAGAAGCTTTTTCTGTGCAGAAGGATCTCCTCATCAACGTGAAGGAAAGCCAGGTTTGTTTCGGTTTTGTTTGGTTTGAGTCGTTTTGATTGCGACGGATCTCTGTTTTTTAGTGGTTTCAATGTGGAATTAGCAGATTTAATTGCATATAATGTTTCTTTTGAACGTTACCATGTGAAGGAAAAAAAAAGTTAGAACACTAGCGTATGGTTGTAGATAAAGAATAAAGACTATTATCTTGCATAGTTATTATCTTTTAGATCAACTGAATTTTCCTTCTTCCACTTTCCATTTAAAAATAAATTTACAATATGTTCTCTAATGTTTTCTTTCTCTATTTTACATTTATATGATCAATTATTCCATCATGGACCTTATCAATAAAGGTGAATTATGTTACAACCCTCCCTCCTACTTATCTCTTGATTTCTTATCTGAAACAACTATTCTAAGGTAGATTTTACATGTACATTGTGAGATTTATTTATTTTTTTAAAAATATTTTCTATTAGTATAGGTCCGAGTTTGTGTATTTTTTTTTTTTTGTGCCCGGGCTTAGCACGTGCCTTTGTTGCTAGTTCTTATTAAAACAAAAAGGTGGACTCCTATTTCAAACTTGAGTTGTCTTTCCATAAAGATCTTCCTCTTTTGACCAACAACTAGTAATAGAATATGGGAAAGAAAGGATAGTCCCTTGTATACTTTCCATGTGCACAAGTTGGGCAGTCTGCATGAGCACGATTAGAAACTTGTCTTCTAACTCCTTCCGTTTTCAAATTTCAATCTTGGCCTTCCATCTTGACATGTAGGCATCATGTCTTGTCCTTGAACTAAGAAGAAGTGGAAAGCACAAAAGATTAAGTTGGCCACGAATCTCCAATTATGGCTGAGCAAGGAGTGACTTGGCCTCATGTGCAATCATGAATAATAATAGGGTCTACTTGATGACTAAGTTCCATCTCTTCATTTTCACTTGAGTTCTTCTTCGAATTTATTCATAATAAATCCCTTGGCTTCAAATTTTCAATGTGGGTCCATTTGATTCAATTCACCTAAAAAAAAGACTTTTTATTAAAAATAATTATTACGACCTAAAGTCACAATTGTGCTAATGTGGGCTCAATTCATATAAAATGACATAAAAAATTCTTATATCATTGATTATGATTTATCTTTAAATAACTAATGATGATAAAAAAAAACCTCTGTCATTTTTATGTGAAAATATGGATTTGAAAAACCTTCCAAAAGTGAAAATCCAAAAATAGAAAGTTTCATGATTTCCTGAAAAATTGATGCTTTTCTATGATTTTTTGTATGAAAACTCTAAAATAATTTATAAAATCATAAAAGCTTGATTTTCAACTAAATGAAGGGATTTCTAATATATAAGTCCTTAAAATTCCCATAGAATGTGTATGAAATAATGTATTTTTAAGGAGTTACCAACCCAATATTTAGGTGACTGGTCTGACCTAAAACTTCATTCTGGCGAATAGAGTGTATAGGTTGAACTTACACCCCATTCAGAAATTACACCCCATTCAAAAATGTCTTGGTGTTATAATAGCTTGGCCCGGCCCATTGCAACCCTACATTTTCTTTATTATTATTATTTTTAACTTACTCCATCTCATTCACTTTTTAAAACTTGGTAAGGATGTATTTTGCATTCTTCAGTTTCCCTCGTTCCAACACCGTTTTACATAGATCCCCCTAAAATCAAACCCGCAATACACATACACACTAATGTCTCAAGAACCATATAATTCATAGATATTAAGAGCTTGTTTGTGTAACACTTTGATTTTGCCTGGTAAAAAAATTGTTTCCGTAGAAGTACATGAAAGCGGCCCTAATCCTCTATTTGCCAATAGAAAATCGTTTTTGCGAAATCTAGAAAATTTAATTTGGAATTTCCTTCTTTTACATGAAAAAAAATCGCACCCAACTGCAAAATAGTCGGGCATGCAAAAATCACCTTTTACCTAAGCATCGGGTTGTTCTCCATCATGTATCACGAATGTGGCCCTAAAATGCAAATACAACCCAGGTAGTGTTGCAAGCAAAAACAAAGATTAAGCCTATGCATTTGTAATGATTTACTTATTATTTATTTATTTATTTATTTTTTTGGCAGTATGCAATATCTAATGCAAGACCCATACAGCCACTCTACGGACGTGAAGTGCTTCTCAATGATCCAGGCTACAATCCCATCACCCTCCAAACCATTTGAATTATTGTTATTGTCATCATCATTGTTGTTGCTAATTAGACAAAGTTTGTTGGGGTTTTTTTTTTTAATATATTGCTGATATGATGACTGTGAGTTTTGCATGCCAAATACAAGGGTATGATATGTATGTGTGACTTAATTAGTGTTAAATAATGTTAAGTTTATTTGCATATGTCATGTCATCAACCAGAGAAAATTAAGCAACTGCTTGTACGATGATGGTCCTCGTAACATGTAACTGCTTGCTAATCTTTGGAGGACATTTTACATTTTAGTTGAATATTGGAAGTCTCATCATTTAGTAGAAGTAGTACGGATGAACTTGTCATCCATTTTCATCCGTTAAATGTTAGTTGGGATTATTTTAGACATTAGTGTATGGTTGAAAGAGTTGCCTTTATTGCTTCTTGAAAAAGAGTAAAAAAGTCTTTAAGCTAATTAGATCAGATATTCACGTAAACCGTAAACGTTATTAAATAGTTCAAAACATTTAAACATTTATATAGATTAATATTAATTTAAATAGGCCCAAAAAATTAAACTTGCCACCTTAGCGGATTATGAGGTCTTGCTTGGGCAGTCATCGAATAGGTAGATGTGTGCCTTAATGTATTTCCTCTCTGTAGGCTCAAAAGCTAATTTTGGGTCTATGTTGAACTTGGACTCGAGCACTCATGAGCCTACCAAAGTTACCTCCTGCGTAGGATAAAGTTTGAGCTATAGATAGCCCCCATTCATTATTTATCATTTGCTGGGATGTGCCTTAGGGTTTTATGGGCCAGGCTGAACTATATCCAGGCCCAACTTTAGAAACTTAACAGTATCTAGTTCGAGCCCAACCCAAGCCCACCCATTTAATCACTCAAGTATGGGTCAAGCCGAACTAGTTTTTCGTAAGTCGTACAAGATTTTTGAAAATTGTTTCGACAAATTATCACTAAATTACAAAGCACTGCTTGCTAAGGTTAGGTGAGATTAGGCTTGGGATTTCTATTACTTAATCCAAGCTTTGACCAAATTATATATATTAATATTTTTGTACTGTCTAATTTATGAGTTGGACAAAACTTGAGTCTATTGAATTGTATTTTATATTTAGAATAGACTATGATTGCGCGTTGGATAAGCTGAATTGAAGATAAAGCAAATGAAGTGTTTTTCTAAGAACAACATAAATTAAAAAGGTTATATCTCAGACATCTAAGGTCGTATATGGGCACACTACTTATCATTGAAAAGACCGTTTTGAGTAGATATCCGTGAGCCCAAGATTGCATAAATCTAAGTTAAATAATAAAGTTATGGCCACAGAAAGTTTGCTAATGTGTGCAGAAAAATCAAGCGCGCTCGAGCATTCATTTGACCATGTATGAGCTCCCAAAATAGTGGCGAGCGCGTTTGAGCACCCATTTAACCGTCCTCAAGTGCATAGAAGGTAGAAGCCCACTGAACTATACGGATTTTTTTCATATTTGTGATAGAACTTTCCGTTTCACTTGGATTTGGTTTTCAACTCTATGGCAAGGATTATGGGCTATAAAAAGTGGGTTTCTCCCAACATGAAGTACAATATAACACATAGAGCTCTTCTTATTCTGAATTGGGATTGCTATTGAAGATATATTCTAGAGCTTCCATGAGAGATTGGGTTAAAGGCCTCAAGTTCTACAGTTTATGCTTCTACTTCTTCGTAGAAGATTTGTGGCTTATATTTCATTATAGAAGATTGTTATCCGGCCGAAGAGAGTTGTTTGTTGTGAAGATCAAGACACTAATAGTTGGGCACCGGGGACTGCGTGCTTGGAAATTTATCAAGAGCAATAACAACGCCTTGTGTCGAGGGACCGACTATAGGGTTGTGAGTGTATCTTGTACCGCAGAAGTTAGTGATTGATTTTGTCCACTTTAGACTCATGATTTTTTCCCATTTGGCTTTCCACTTTAAATTGTACGATTGATTGCTTTTATTTTTTCACTGCATAGAAGTAGTAATCGATTCACACTCTAGATTAAATTCGGGGCATTATAAAACTTTCAATATATTCAAATCCAACCCAAAGCAAGTTGGGTTTGGATTGGAAAATGACTCGCCTAGTCCATGAGTAGCCTTACTGAATTTTCATTAATGAAGGGCGCTATCTGTAGGAGCAGTTACCCAGGTTTGAACCTTAGGTAAATAGATAAGAACTAATTCAAAGAAAACAACTTTTAGTGGCGAACGACATTGGATTAGACGATAATCTTTTTATGCTGCTAATTCTCATCATTTGTGGAGAATAATGTTTCCCGCTGCTGTTTGATATGTATTTTCTTAGATGGTCTCTATTGTGAAAAACGATTTTCGTCATAAAAAGTCACTTTTAGTGGTGAAAAAAAAACTAGCGCTAAAGGTTGTTTTTTCGTTGCTAACTCAAGTTGTTTTTTTGTGGTTGTGATTAAAAGGCCGTTCTTGATACAAGTTGGGTCTGAACTCTACATATGCTCTATTAATCGAGTCATTTTGACGCAAACTCCTTTGCCTCCTGACAGATTTAGGATGCCCGAGATTTATTATAAATTGTAATTCGATTACTACTTCTATGCAGCAAAATAATAAAGCAATCAATCACACAAAAAAAATAACATACAATTTTAACGGGAAAAGCCAAATGGTAAAAAACCACGAGTCCAAAGTGGACAAAATCAACTAATAACTTCTACTGTACAAAATATACTCACAACTCTATAACCAATCCTTCAACACAAGACATTGTAGTTGTTTTTTATAGATCTCCACAACACGCAATCTCTCGATACTCCGCTATCAATACCTTGATCTCCATAAAGAACAAGTCTCTTCAACAAGTAAACAATCTTCTACAAGGAAATAGAAGCCACAAATTTCTTATGAAGAAATAAAAGCATCAACTCTTGAACTTAAAGTCTTTAACCCAATTTCTTATGAAAGCTCTAGATAATCTTTCCAATAGCAATCCCTAATTCAGAATAAAGGCAGCTCTATGTTTTGTGTTGTGCTGAGGGTTGAGAGACTCTTTTTATAACCATAATTCATGCATTAGGTTTAGAAACTAAATCCAAGAGAAACAGAAAGTTCTGGCACAAATAGAAAAGGTTTTCGTGCAGGTTGGTAAGCTTCTGTCACCTGTGCACTTAAGCGTGATCAAATGAGCGCACAAGCACACTTACCACTGTCTTCAGTGCTCGAGCCCCATCAAACGGACTTTGAGTGCGCATGATTTTCTATGCATAATAGCAAACTTTTCGATGCCATAACTTTATTGATTTAGCCTTTATTTACATCATCTTGGGCTCTATGAATATTTACTCGAAACGAGCTTTCAAATGGTAGGTAGTTTGTCCATATGTGACACTCGATTTGTGAGATATAACCTTTTTAATCCATATTATCCTCAGAAAAACACTTCAATTTGCATTATCTTTAATTTAGCATATTCGGTGCCCAACATCATCCATTCTAAATATAAAATACAACTTAATGGACACAAGTTTTGTCTAATACATGAATTTAGCCAATACAAATGTCCTAACACCTCCCTGTAGCGTATGTGCCAACTTCTAATAAATGACATGTAACTTGTGTAATAAGATCAAGAATTGCTTTTTACCTCAATGGTAAGGAGTGTCGGTTTTCATTGGAAGGCCTCATGTTCAAATGTGTCTGTATTCGGGTCTCAACCCCTTAGCTGGTTACCAAAATAAAAATTGTGTAATGGGAAACTTACATCCACACCTCCTGTATATTGCCATAAATATAAGGACACTCCCTCCCTTTTTCTGAAATTACACTAACACCCTTTGTTAGTTGTTATCGAGGATGAAAGTAATGGAATATAGCTTTTTACCTATTTGCCCTTAATGGAATTACATCCACACCCTTTTTCTCTTTTTTTATTTTCCCCTTCTCCTTCTCTGTATTCCCGTTTTCTCTTCCCCCTCACCGCCAAGTCACCTCCCAGCCACCTCATTCTTCGCTGGACTGCCAATACCCACCTTTCCTTTTATTCTCCTCTCTTTTCCCTTCTCATTCTTCCTCATTGTTTCCTCCATTTCCTTTCTTCCTCTCCACCCTACTTGTTGTGCAAAGAGGATCTGCTCTAAAGGCTAGCTTACTATAATAAGAAAAATTAGAGGTGGGCAGTTAAGTTCTCATACCAGAACTGAACCCCAACCCCCCTTGATTATCTCATTCTCCCCTCTTTGCTCTTGGTTCTTTCTCTACCCTCACCCTCTCATCTCTCAACGGCAATCATCAGTAGATCTGAGCTCCTCCATCATCACCAGCCACCACCACCACCACCATCTCCAATGCTCGCCGCCAAGCCACCTCTCTCTCTCTCTCTCTCTCTCTCTCTCTCGGTGTCTCTCATTGCCAACAAATCCCTGAGCATACTAGCCAGCCCAAGCTGCCACCAATCATTTTCTCCAACTCCTTCTTCTTCCCTGTGTTGCCAACAACCCTGATGATTTCTAACCATCTGGATTGAAGTCCATTCTAGCATAATTCTAGATTACAAGATCCCTTTTTCCAAAGACGGCAATCCCAACCCTAGTGTGGCCCATCAGCAGATTGAATCCTTGTCTCTATCTCAAATCTTCTCCAGGCAAAACTGTGCCGATCTTCTTCTTCCTCTTCAATTCAAAAAAAAAAAAAATTCGTCAAGTTCAAGTCATTAATTTTGTATTTGGTCAAAGATAGATGTGGGGCTTAGGTGGGCCATTTGATTGATGATCTAATCCATAGATTAGTTAGCTAATCCTTGGGCGACCCTAGTGGTCTTGGTCCCTTGAGGTTTGGACCAATGGGGCCCACCCATCTGTTGACTCAAAAATCAACTCATGTGATAATAACAGAGGGTTTTAGGGCTCTGCCTATGGGTTTGCTTTAAAAAAGAAAAACAGAAATTTCCTTTTTTTATTTAATCTATTATGTGTATTGTGGTTTGATCTTTTGGGCCTTGGTTGGTGTCTTTGGGTTTACAAGGAAGCAAGTAAATGGTTTTTTTTTTTTTTTTTTTTTGCTTTTTTCTCATTTGTTTTCGTAGAATATAATGTGGAGTGGAACCATGTTGGAGAATCTATGGGTTTGATTGATCCATTCAAAATCAATAAATGTATGTAACTCATAGATGTCATGTAATCCAATGTGTTGATTACTAGAAACTAGATCTTAGAGAAAACCGAATTTCCAAACTTTCGTAGGAAGACATGACACTAAAAGATCAAATTCTTAATTAAATTGCTTAACTAAATTATCTAATACAAGATAGGTGATTGTTGACTAAGAAAATTGTAATGACTCTAATTTTTATTTTTAATTAGAATTAATCTTGACCTTTTATTTGATCTGTGATGGACCCCACATGTATTTGTGTTATTTAAAATTTGGAATTATTTGTAAGACCATGTTTTGTTAGAATTTGACTTATTAGGGAGTCTGACTCAACGAAGATACTCAAATTGATTAGGCTTCTTGCTGTTGTATTTCCTATCTCAACTCCACCTTGAATCAGTAATCAACCCCAACTTGTGTTTTAGAGTTCAATCTAAATTATTCTCCTTGGTTAACTTAGTATAGAACTCTTATTCTTTTGAGACCCTCTTTTCTTTTCATATAAAAGAACACAATCTCTCCCATCTCTAAGTCACATTCAAATGCTCTCTTCTCTCCAAGTGCTTTCTTCCAAGGTTTACTTTGCCTTTTAAGGTCGGTTTCTCTCTTTGTTTTATAAGTTACATCATAGTTACATCATTCTAATATCCTTCCATGGTAGCATGATCATATTGTTTTATTTATGCCATGTCATCTAATTCATCACACGATCATCATTTGACATCACAGCCCTTGCTTGGGATGTCTTCTCTCCTTCCTCCACCTGGCCGGATGCATCTCCATTGCTTCTTTATCTTTTTCTTCTACTTCTTCCTCTTTTCTTTAATCTCTGTTTTTCTTCTTGTTTCTCTTTCCTTTTTTTCTTCTCTGCAACTGAACTTGGTTCTGCTCATCTTATTTTGTTCTCACTGTTCTCTTCTCTTAGTCTTCTTCTTCTCCTTCCATATCCACCATCTTCTCCCTTTCTTCTTGTCCCTGCTTCATGCCTTCTTCCTTCATCTTTCTTTTCTACCTTCTTCGTCCTCTTGTTTCTGTTTTCTTCCTCCCTCTCTTCATTTCCCTTTTTACTTTTCTTCTTCTCCCTTTGTCTATGGCTAAGCAGTCTCAAGCCATCTGGGCCACGTGCAATAGCTGACCCATTTCCTCTCCAAACAGATCAATGGCCCATCTGAGATCATTGCCATGCAAATACACTAGACTTGAACCAGAAGCTCATCAGGTTGTTACAGTATCACCCATCTCATCTCCATCCTTCTTTTCCTCATCGTCAAGAGCATTATCTCAGCCCTGAGCCCTTCATCACAACTCACACGTCCCATCTCTATCACCCAGACCAAACCCAAGGGCACCCCTGTATCTTCTTTTTCTCTTCCGCTGTTCATCGTCTTCTTCCTTACTGGTTTTTCTGCTCATCTTCTCCTCTCTCTTCTTCTTTCTTCCTCTGCAACCTTCTTCTTCTTCTCTCTCTATTTCCTGACCGAGTAATCCATTTCAGAATTGGTACCCATCTCGGTACCAGTCCAGCCGGGTTGGTATTCCCCTCTGCATCGTCTTCTTCCTCTTCATTCCAACTTTCTTTCTCGATTTCTTCATTCGCGTTCTTCTTCTTCGGTTTTTCTTTTTTTCTGCTCCTGCATCCTCTTACTTCTCTACTTGTTTCAGTCTTCCTCTTTTCCTTCTCCTTTGGTTTTCTTCTACATTTTTCTCTTCTTCTCCTTCTTTTTCTCTCTCCCTGAACGAGAAACCCATTCCAGAACCTGAACCCACCATCTTCTCTCATCACGATTTGAAACCATCTTCACCTTCCTCTCGGTCTCATGCCTTTTCCTTCTCCTTCGATCTCTTCCCTTCCTCTATATCCATCTTGTATATTCATCTCTGCTTTCTTTCCTTCTTTCTTCTTCTGTCTATTTTCCCTTCGTTCTCCATCTTTTTCTTTTCTTCTTGCTCTCTTTTCTGGATTTTCTCTTCCTCTCTGTTTTCTTCTTCTCCCTATTCTCCTTCCCGTCCTGTTTTTCTTCTTCTTCTGGCTTTCTTCTCCTTCTTTCTTTCCATTGCGAATGAATCCACCTCTGAACCCAACTGAGCCCAGCTAGCGTTCTAACCCATTTGTATCTTCTTTCTTTCTCCGTTTCCTCCGTTTCTTTTTCCTTCTCTGTTCTCTGTCAATCCAACTAATTAATCTATCTAACATGGGACTCATTTACCAAATCAAGCCAAACTCAAGAATGGAACTAAACCAAGCCAAACCCATTTAGTTAATCACCACCCTTACATTATGACTAAGTTATTTCATTCGGGCCATTAGTATGATTTAGTAACCTGGGCCAACTTAGAAATACATTGAAACCAGGTTCTTTCCAAAATTCAGGCCTAGGCCCATAGATACAACATATTTGACCCACTACCCCTAGCCCACTTGATGCACATGAATTATTCAAAATACTCGGGCCCACTTGATTGATTTCATAATCTCGCCCAAACCAAGATGTGCCAACCCATCACATGTAGCCTATGCCTAAGCCTGATCTACTAATCTACATATGAACCCGTTCATTGACCCCAGCTCCAACCCATTTAGTTTATGTGCAAGTGTCACTCCATTAAATAGGAACCACTTGCATTATCCAACTCAGGGCCAAAATCTACATGCATGAAAATTGTACTCAAACTTGACCTATAGGTTTTATTCATGACGTGTACACCAAAGTTCATGGCCCATATCCCAGCCTAACCCGATTTAGCAACTAGTGTATGAACCTCATTATTGGACCCAATCGCTAAATTTACTTGTTAAACATTATTATCAGCGCCTCACATTAAAATTTCAGAAGATCTGGGACAAAACGGGTTTCACTCTTTGATCACCGTTAATCTAAGTGAGTAGTCTTATTATATTACCCTAGTGTTGAGTATTCTATTCCTTGTCTCGATTATGCTTTAAATCGTAAGTTTGGGTTTTACTGAAATAAGCATAAGATTTTCAAGGATTGTTACTGCCTTTGATTTGTTTGATATTCGCTAAACGTGATATTATTTTCGTTGACACCATCTTGTTATAAATTAAATTGATTTGCATATTATTATTAGTGATTTGTTATTTGATTCGAGAATGATGGAATTTTGATAAAAACTTGCTATCATTGGATTAATTCGTATTGCCAACCCTGATGCAATTTGTGCATTCAAAATTGTGAATTGGAAATTCATGGATTTTTGGATTTTGTTATTTATATACCATTGATCTCAAAGGCATTCTCTAGAGTATGGACAACGCACCGTGAGAATGCTCACATGGGAAATTTAGCCCTTTTGTGTATGACATTAGGATTGAGACCCTTTTGTGCGATATTCATAGTCTACAGTTAGACCCACTTTGTTTTGTAAAGACCACCAGTATCTCAGGCCTCGTGCCAACTTTGGATATGAAAATGGCTTGTACTTAGCACAGGCTTAATTTGGCGAGCATACTTTGTTATTTGATTTACTGCAGAGATGTCTTATCTTTAGATTGGTTTTAGGGTATTGCTCCTAAATTGTGATATCTTGATTAACCCTTTTGTTGCTCCGGAGATTGTACATTTTCATCATTGTTAAATTTGTATTTAATTACATTAAAGATATGACTCTCCTAAGTTAGTGACTTTGGCTCAAGATTCATTTCACATTCGTATTGATTACTGCTTTCGCTATTGATATTTTGATTTAAACTATTTCTCTTGCTACCATGGTTTAAACAATTGTAAAATTACATTTGAAATGTCTGAGTTTATACTCCGTGACCCAATTTGTAATAATTATGATTAATTGTTGAATTATCTTACTTATTTCCTCCATATTGTATAAACTTTGTTGAAATCCGATTTTTGCCAATTTGTATTTGATCTGATCTTATTATTCGACTTTATCACTTTTGAGATTACTATATTCCACTCCTTATTCATTTGCCCGAAACCGCGGCTTTTAAATTTGATACCTTGATTATTACTTGTTTGCTACGATTTCATAGTGGGTCTAGTTGCAATGTTGTACTCACCCCCTTTGTTTTTCTCCAGATTTCGCAGTTGAGCAGGACATAGAGGATACCTAGCTTGCATACGGGATCGGGATTGAAGAATGAGTTGTGAGAATTTCAGATCAAACATTAGTAGCATGTGTAGGAGTTTATTTGTTCATGTTATCATTGTTCAATAAGATTTATTAATAAAATTTTCTTTTACTTTAGTTATTGTGGACCCATCATGTCTTGTGATTTGAGGGTTCTAAGGATCTCAGATTTTGGGGCGTGACAAAAATATATATTAAAACATCTAAAGATTTATTAGTCCACTAACATTGTAGTTCGATGTGTGTCATCCGATGTCGTTAAACGACCAAATAATAGTGAAGGGTTGGTTGGGTAAAATGGGTATCATATATAAATTTTTTGCTGACATCATCACCTTTTTGAGCTATCGGTAACTACAGTCATGGTAAGGGGAATGGATGTACACCAAATATGAATTACAAGTAGGTGTAATGTAATTTTAGAAAAAGAAGAAGATGTCCTTATATTTATGGCAAAATATAAGAGGTGTGGTTCTTATTTTTTCTTGTATAATTAAATCATGTACCGGAGGACACCTAATTAGTAGGGGTTGGAGCCTCCACCCATACATACCTGAAAAAAGCTTAAATCATGTAAGTCACCTAACAAGTAGATTGGGACTTGCTACTCTCTCTAATGCCCCATCGTTGTTACTACCTACTCATGCGTTAATAAGAATAGGAGTTCCAAATAAAATGTGGTGTGTTTGGGGCCTTTTTTTTACTGTTGTTGTTTTTCTAAGGATGTTTAGGGCTTTCAATCAAATGGGATTGACTTGGATGGCAGTCCACCTAGATCGGTACCATATTTTTTTAGGTCTGGACCTGCTCCGATGCCGTTCATAGGCTTTCTACCTGGACGCACCCTTGTTTCATCTAATAAGGCCTGGTTCTATGCCCCTAGTCATAACCCTGGTAACACGTAGTAGTCATTAAAATTTAAAAGTTGAAAATATAAACAATATTTCTAATGTAAGCACAGCCACTTCTAATTACCTCAATGGTAAGAGGCATCGGTTTTCACTTAGTTGTTTAAGGTTTAACACTTCTTTCACCCAACTCCATCACCTCACCCGAACTATAGCTTGGTACTCCATAAAAACAAAAAAAAAAAAAAACAAATATGTTTCTAACTTATTCAGAGTTTCCGAAAGAAAGAAGTGGACGCTAGTTTTGAAATTTTCAAAGCAGTATTTAAAGTTGGGAAGTTGATCCGAGACGGTAACGCCTTCCCTCTTTTCCTTCTAGTTCCTCCCTCTTTCCCTTTTCCTCCTTTTACCCACCAGCGACCCCGGCACTGCCCGCCACCAACCAGTAGTCCTCATTTTGTTTCCTTTTTGTTTCCTTTTCCTCCTTCAAATTGGTCTTTTAAGACCACTGCCCAACCAGCAGTGGTCCATCATAAATGTCACCATCTCAGGCCATATATTTGTTGATTTTGTGGGTCTACTATTTTGGCTGAATCCTTTTCATTCAACGTGGGTAAGAATAAATCAAAATAAACATTTAAGCAGGTAAGAATAAATCAATATAAACATTTAAGCAATGTGCACATGGAAGAGCTACAGTGAAGTACGTCTACATCATAATATGTGGAGCACACTTCCCTCACTCTATAATTGGTCCCACCTTTTTAAAATTCAAGCCAATCACCAGATTTAACACTCATTATGCTAATCACCAAAAGAAACACTCTTTATATTTATTTCATCTAAATTTTCAAAGAAAATTTTACTGGGTGAACCGTTAAATTGATCATACATGGGGACTCCCTCCATTTTTATTCCAACAAAAGAATAACAAATAAGTTCATCTCTTATTTCAGATAAAGTGAAAATGAAATCCAATGGGGGCCATCTTATATATTTAAATTATAGTTTAGAACTTAGTGATCGCATACTGTGTCAAGGTCTTGATAACTGGCTTGGATTTTAAAAAGATGAGC
This sequence comes from Sextonia rubra, assembly GCA_037013555.1. NCBI lineage: Eukaryota > Viridiplantae > Streptophyta > Magnoliopsida > Laurales > Lauraceae > Sextonia > Sextonia rubra. Next base: position 16,660,528 of record JASUAD010000002.1, on the reverse strand, counting down.
CCATTATGCATTGAAGAAGGACAAGGCATTATAGCACAATTACTAAAATATATAGATATAAATGTGAAACTTCCAACAAGTGCAAACCAAGTCGGCTTCCTCAGTTTTAATCATCAAGTGGACCAAAAACAAAGATAATAATAACATGTACTAATCAACCATTAATAATAAAGGAACCCCAAAATGGGTTGTGATTTTCTTTTACCTTTTTATAAAAAATCAATAATCAAATCATGAGATTGATAAATGCGCTGGGCATTGTTGGATATACAAACCAAGCCGTCTGAGATGACGGTAATTATCTAATGACGATTACTAATTTAGCAGGAGTGAAGTTGTGAAAAGAAGAAGAAAAATAGATTTCAAAAAAGTATAATCGCTCTTTTTTAAAAGATGGGCATATTTGTCTTTGAAAGGAGGTAGAGCGAAAAAAGTTGCCGGATTGAGAGAAATGTAGACTGGTTTGAAATTCCCAAATCATAATATCCATTTTTCAAAGCTTCCAAAAAAATTAAATATTTTGCATGTTTTTTGGAAATAAAAGTGTGCGCTATGGTGTTGGATTTGAATGGAATCTATGATTTTCCCTTACAATAATTACATGACTTGAACTCACAGCTTTGTAGTTGGGACAAGAAATATGCACCTTCAATAATTATGTTGTAGCTGCAAGCCGATTGAAATTTATCATTACAATAATTGGATGTGAACTTTGGATTAAACCTAGACTCAATCCACTGGCCGGATTTTTTTTTTTATTTTTATTGCATTGGGTTCGATTGGATTCAAGTCCCACCAAACCCGTTTAGAGCGCCATGGTGAGGTTAGGCTTAGCAAATAGGCAGTTCTGTTAGACATGAATTTCACGTGTGTGGGAGATTGGCCTCTTGGACCCATAAAACAACTTGTTTCTAGATTAGAAATACCATTTCTACACCAATGTAAACACGTTTGAGGACAATATTTTACACATGTAAACACGTTTGAGGACAATAATATTGACAGCTTTACCAAATGAGAACTGTGTAGGTTTGGTCCTAACCTACTGACGTAACCTTGCACCAAAGGCCAAAAACAACTGTTGTGTGTGCAATTCCGCTGTAAAGGAAACTTTTCATGTTTCCTGCTCAAGGCTTTTAGCTGGACCATGGGTCACCATTTAACAGTTTAATATCGCATAGATGGACCACACGTTCCCACAAGAGATCAGCATAAATCCTCTACAAATAGAGTAAGAATATTCATTGTTTTGACATTTGCATTATTGAATGCAAGATTAGGAAATTAGAAAAAACTCAAATCTCGTTTGGTGAAGAATCAAATCATGTTACAGTGTAATTTGACAAACGCACACTGATATCATTTTTTTTTTTTTTTGTGACAACTAATGAATCCATGGTAAACCATAAAAACTTTCAAGAGGATTTGTTCAACGCTTTTTTGAGTGAGGCACCTTCTTCATTGCGGTTTGGTACAGTGCCGGTTTAGGGAAGGGAAAAACTTCTCTGGCAATTATTATGTGCCAGAGGAGATTTGGACTTCCAACCATCCCAGGTCTATAAGTGCTCATTTCCCTTTTAAGTGGCTCATGCACAATCGACTCCTTTTTATATTCTACTTGGGATGAAAACGGGTTGGGTTATGTAGTATGTGAGTCACAAAATGGACTTAAGCGCAATCAAATGGAGAGGCACCTCTATAGTAGAGGTGGCGAAAGTACCTTTTAATATTCCCCATCGGTGGAGCCCACTCTTTAATATTGCCCCTTAAGTGGAATCCAGTGGGCACACTTTTGGTGACACGTAATTTCTTAGCGCCGAGTCGTTCCTTCTAAGATTCGAACTTGCAATCAGTTGGCTCTGATACCAAATTAAATTTTCTCAGTTAACCATTGCTACCAAAACCTCAAGGTATTAGTAGAGGTAGCGGAAATACCTTTTAACATTTCCCATTTGGTGGAGCCCATTCTTCAATAGCGCCGTCTACCTAAAATAAAAAATGGAGAAGGGCCCAAGGTACTGGGCCCCTACGCAACTTTAGATATAATATAAAGAAAAGCCTAAAAAGAGATCTGAACTAATTTGACACTCATTTGAATTACATTAATTATTGGATTGAATTTCATACAAAACTAAGATTTAAAAATATTGTTAAGCTTTAATCTTTAAACCAATGATTGCTACAATAAAATTAAAATGATAGTTTTCCCAAACAAATAGAAAAGGAATTTTCTTCTTAAAAATCTAATCTGAAGTACGACCTTTCCATCACACTATCCCTTTAATTGGCATGCTTCTAAGCCACTAAAAATCACCCTTTATATAATATGTTTATTAGAGTCAATTTTAGGTACAAAAGCCATATCATTTCAAATTAGGAGGCAAAAGCCATATCATTTCAATTTTAAGTGCAAAAGCCATAGCGTGGGAGTGTAGTTTAGGGGAGTAGTTTTCAAGTGCTAGGTACCTAGCACCACACCTGAAAATTCACAGTTTAGGAGGCTTAAAATGCGTCCCCAAATTAATAAAGGGAGGTTATTTATTTATTTATTTCACAAACTTTTTAAATCTAACCATTAGATAAAATTTGATGGATGTCACATTCACATGATCAGTCCAAAGGCTCACAAACTTGGGTAACTGTAAAACTTTGGTGAGTATTAATTAATGGAAAGGGGAGACTTTGTGCGTGGTTTTAGATTGATTATAGGATGAGTCATGGGTATGGGGAGTAAAAAGATGGGGTGGGTAGTTCACCCCAAATTAAAAAAAAAAATCATATGTTCTTTTACATATGACCCCCTCCTTTTATTTCCTTTTAAGACAGTGGCCTCTTCGAAGAAAATTCTTAGGTCCACCATTGGCCAAGTGGGCTCCAATGGCCAAATGAGTTTCTTGATTGCCAAACCATTGACCCACACTTAAATTTTTTGAGTGGTCAGAAAATTGTGAGGTGAGTTGGAAGTCCTTGCTACAAAAACGTTTAAAGCCTTATTTGATATACAATGTTAGTAAGTGGCATTGTATATTAGGATGTTACCAATCAATGATAAACCGTGACGAGATTTGTGGGTGCCTTGTCATAAATAAATAAAAAAAAATATTGACCCAAATTTGAATCCAAATTTAACCTGGGCTCATGTTGTTTCCGAATTCAGAGGCCAATTAGAAATGTATAAAGATATTGGTTTCAATACTTGATTTTCTAGCCTTACTAGAGACACGTCTCACATATCTTCTAATCTCAGTTATTGCAGGATAATAAAGGCAACTCAACTACTTCTTAGAAGGTTCTAGTCTTCAAATTGAAAATATTCACACTAGCACACCGCCTTCAACAAGCAGTCGTCAGAGCATACCCCACGATGTCAGGAAATGCAGCCGACACAAATACAATGTTTTGAGACTTTCCTTTCTACTCCTCTCCTTTGTCACCATCTACGACTATGCGTCGTTTTTTTTATGTCTCTCTGTTCTGTATGGAAGACTATCCGTCCTTTTTCAATTATAGACTCCAAGACTCTGCGTCCTTTTTAAATTATAGACTCGCCCCAAAGCACTTATAAGTTTTTGGTCGGAGTCCTAATCACTTTAAATACCTCCTTTTGAAACAAAGCACCAACAGCTGTCATACTACGTTTGTTTATTTATTATCTCCATCACTGTACCAGCCACCAGGTAAATGTAAAGTTGTAAACTAAGTCTTTGGTACATTGCATGTAGTATATATTTCATACGTTAGATTTGATTACACATTTTTTTTTAATAATTAGGGCATCGCTCGCCATGTTAACCTTCAAACATTTTGGCCTCTGCTTGGGAGTTACCCAATTTTAATGATCAATAACTATTTCTTAGAGAGTGCATAAATGACTGCATACATAGTACCCAGATAACACAAGGGAAGGAAGTCGAACTCGATACCACACGAAGCAAACCTAAGACTCAAACCAATTAAGTCACCGCCTTGGTGGCATCACACAATCTATTATGCAATCACATGATCGGACTTAATCAGATCAAATCTGAATAACATGAATTACTAAACAAGCGTATCTAAATCCATGGCTTCATAATTGTGTGAAGGAGGGGCAATGGTGATATGAGATTCTGCGTACAATACTTGTGGTAGACAGGCAACTCAATCTTGAAGCGAAGCAAGCCACCCTAAAGCTATTTTGTAAGAATGTTTGTATTGGCAAATTCATAGGTTAGATGAAACTTAAGTCCGTTAGTATTGTATTTTACATATCTTTGAGTATGGACAATGGATTGAGTCACCGGATGCATTCAAGTGAAGAACTCGAAAAAAAAGCTGCAAATTCAAGTGATATTCTACGGACAACATGAATTAAAAAGGTCATATCTCATAAACCGAACGTCGAATATAGGCATGCAATCTACTGTTAGAAAGCTCGTTTTGAGAAAATTTCTTAAAACCCAAGATCTCCTCAATCGGAGCTGAAAAGAAAAAGTTATGACCTCTGGAAGTTTGAAGAAAAGTGCTAAATTTTCACTCAGATAGAACCTTAATTCGACCAATCGGACCATTTATCCATCCGATCGAACATGTGTAGAAAGTTTGCCGACTTGCAATTTTTCAGTCCGAATTAAAGAAGGGAAACTCGCATGTTTGATGCCAACTCCTTTTCTGATCGAATTATAATTATAAGACACAAATTTAGGGCTATAAAAGAGGGTTCTCTTTCAACCCTAAGACAGAGATCTCATTGTTTTGAGTGGATAATATATTTTGGAGATCATCTCCTTTAGAGTTTTTTTTTAAGAGTTGAAGGGCTGAAGTTCTACTCTAGTGATTTATTTTCTACTTCGCTGAGTGTAGAAGATTGCTATGGGAAGTCAAGTTCTACATCTAAAAGGCATCTAGGTGATTGGATCTGTCACAGAGAATGACAGGGGGTCGTTGCAGCAGGGAGCTATGCAAAGGAATCACAAAGTCCTTAGGTTGAGGGGCAACTGGATAAGAGTTGTGAGTATTTTCTTTTAACGTAATATGATTCATAGTGTTTGATTCTTGGCCATACCTTTTTCCCAGGCTGGGTTTCCACACAAAAATCTGTGTCTTCTTGTGTGTGCTTGTGGTATGATTTGTTTCCGCTGCGTGGTTGATTATTTGCGCACATAATATTAAGATTAATTACATTAATTCATTCTAGAGACTCTCCCCAAAAACCTTCATATATATTTATAGATTTCTCTCATAAGTCTCTTTTCCTCATTAAACTTTTAATTTAGTAGCAATCTTCCTTTAATTAGTAATCATAGTAGGCAGCTGCTCACGAAAGGCACCCTAAAAAAAGTCATGAAAGAGAAAGGGCAAATTTGAAAAGATAATGAAAAGAAAAATGCACCTTTCTTTTCAATATGTCAAAAGAAACTATTTATCTTACCTTTGGAAAGAAGTAAGAAAACGTGTATTACATATTCTGCTTTGTTTCCGCTTAGGCTTCATCTCCCAAGCCCGACTCAGATGATATATCACGCTATTCAATCCTTCAATTACAATTTCTATAATATCTCAATTAGAATGAGTAAAGATCTATCAAACATGACTCATTCAAAATCTCTTAATTCTCTCAATCAATTGGGGTGTAGATTTCTCACCAAGAATTTGTAAACTTAAAGTTTCATATTGATATCTATTCACGTCAATGTAGATAACTGAGAAAATTGGCAATAGTGTGTAAATCTGTAAAATTAAAACTTTTCTAATCTTATCGAGAGGATTGGACCTACAAAATCTTTTAAAAAATGAGGATTTAATCGGTAAACTAAATATTTTTGAATTCTATGTAGATTGTCAGACCTGAGAATTCTAAAAATAAAGATTTCCATCGGAACAAATCCTAAAAGATGAGGATTTTCACTGCCCAATCTTTCAAATCTTTTGGTCAATGCATGCAACAAGAATCCGTTATTGCTTACAGTAAATACAATCCAAAATTGTTATGGGCCGGATTATTTTATTATGAAAACACAGTTGGCATATGCTGCATTCGTTTTTTATTAGCCATCTAGCAATAGAGCAGGTAATGAGTTGAATAGTAAAAAAGATCATGGCTTGCTCTGACCCATTCTAAGGTAAAAAAAGGGGCTATGGCTTGCTTCTGATGTTCTAGCCTCTTGTGTTGCTTCTGATGTTCTAGCCTCTTGTATTTTTTCATACAAGTGATGTCACACACCCATTGAAGACCTAAAAAAAAACTCAGTTTCAAAGGCCAATTCAAACATTATTTTCTTGAGGGGTAGGTGATCTGTGGTTTATAAAAAGATGATGTCCCGCACCCACATTTCTATTGCACTGTGAGAAGCTGACTTCTCTATAATCTCTCCCTGGTTTTTGTACAACCAAATCCTGTACGGAGAAGAGGAAATATGAATATCTTCTGTTATTCTCTCCTCGTTCTCCTTCTTGCCTCCCATTCCCGCTTAACAACGTCACAAGAAGTTGGTAATTCAAAAGAAATCCTCCTCCTCCTCCTCTTCTTCTTCTTCTTTTTCTTCTTCTATTCTTTTGCTCTTTTTTTTCCTTGACTGGGGTGGTGTTTTGCTGTTCTGTGATCATGATGCATTTACAGAGGATGAGAAGGAGTTCAATTACATTGTGGGGAGCGGAAAGGGACCAGAAGATTGGGGAGATATTCATGAGGATTGGAAACTATGTAAGAATGGAGACATGCAATCTCCAATAGATTTGATGCATGAAAGGGTCCAAGTGGTGAGCCATTTAGGAAGGCTGAAACGTAGTTACAAGCCCTCAAATGCAACACTCAAGAACAGAGGCCATGATATCATGGTACGCAGAGATTTTTTACTGCTGCTGTTGTTGTTGTTGTTTTGTTCTTGTCACAATGATCTGAAGGTGGTTGGTTTTTTTTTTTTTTTTTTTTTTTTTGGGATGAACCAGTTGAAGTGGGTCGATGATGCCGGATCAATTAATGTTAATGGGACTGACTATGAGCTTAAACAGTGCCACTGGCACTCCCCTTCTGAGCACACCATCAACGGGAGGAGGTGAGCTTCTTCTTCCCTTATCTGTCATCTTTCCTTCATTACCTTTCCTTTACATGACATCATGCTTTCACACTATGCACTGCTTTCAGAAATATTGATATGTCTGCTTTTATGATTCTGAATGCATATGTGGGGTCCACTAATGATGTTGCAAGCCCTCACACTTGTCATCTCGCGAATTGTCAATCATTCCACACTGACCTTCATCTATCGGTTGCTTATGGTTTGATTGAAATGTTGATTTTTACAGCTCACAACTCCATTAATGCATTGCTTGCATTGCACTGATTTTTGAGACATGTGGAGGTCGCGCCTTCCGCTCACCAACCATCATATGATGGCAACGTGTCAACGCGTGCACATGTGCGTTTACCAGATGCCTGGCACAAAACAAAATGAGAATTAGATAAAAAAATCAGCCCCATCGAATTCCTTTCTCTTGATTTGACCGCCTTCAAATATTTTTTCAGTTTCGAGAGTAAAATTCGAGGATAAAAACAGGGCCCGATGCTAGGTCATTGTCAAAAGGGCTGCATGGAAGATCATTGACCCAAGTGGTCCCATAGAGCTGGACTGCATGTGCCGTTTACCAGGAGAACATTTTTCATTTTGTTCATACATATTGTTTTTTAAGGGTGTGTGTTTTGAAGAAAATGACATATTCGGATCAAACGAGACCCTCATAAACATGTGACTTTTGACCCATTCGGGCACACCCATTACAAATCCAAACCACCTCTATCACATCATTCCAATGCGTATACAACCCTCCCCAAAAAAAAAAAAAAAAAAAAAAAGAATTCACTCTACATGTGAGGATGAATCATGTTAATTGTTCAATCCACCTGTACAGTTGGCAAACGAATGGGATTGGGTCAAAATCTGGTTGATTGGAACTTGTATCAGACCTATTTTGAAGACGGTTAAGTTATTGCAGCCCATAGTCAATGCTGTTAAACCTAACCCAACGTATGAATATGTGGACCAAACCCTATCCATTTCAAATATTAATACTATATTTAATTTAAATCACGGGCCAAAAATAGTCAACATAGGCTCGGCTCGTTCCATTTAACATAAACTCTTCTAAGTACCAAAATATCAAAGTACCCAATTGATTTAATGTTTTAAATTTGTGGATCAACCTTAATTCAATCTTTGTTTTTTTATGGCTAACATAAGGTGTCCCAATCCATTGGGTAGGACTAATCTCTTCGGACTCAGGGGAGTAAGGCAAATCCCATATAGTCCCTGTGTGATAGCATAATTTGCCCCCACAATCTTTCGGAATAAACTGTAGTCCTAAACTAGTTCAACTACCGCTTAAAATTTAATACAATCCATTTAAATGGGTTAGACTACTTATATGTGGTGGCTTGACCATATATGTCTCGGGACTTCTTGAGTAATAACCAACCCTATATGTTGGGGGTCAGGTTATGCCGGCTAAATACAGTTCCAGGTCCCGTCAAACTTGGCCACTCGAAGATAACAGTTCCTCTTCATAATGTTTATTTTCTAACAAGCTTTTTATGGATCGATGCTACAGTTATGATCTAGAGGTGCATTTGGTGCACCAAACCTCGGACAACAAGTCTGCAGTGGTTGGAATTTTGTACACTATAGGCCGACCTGACACATTTCTATCAGAGGTATGTTTCTGCCATCTTTTTATAGTTGCTTACTCGACAACAAGATGGTGTGTAATCGATGGGCAAACATGTTGGGTGGGGTCAGATCTGGCTGGATCTCAGCCACGCCTATAATTATATTTAATTGATTGTATTTAAGAGGGTCGGGTTTCGATCTATAATTATAATCTTAATAACATGCGGATATTATAAAATATACCATTCAAATATTATATTAGACATGTTGGCCAGGATATGATACTGTAGGATCTCAGGTCGGATGGCTGTATTCAGGTTGTAAATTACCTGGTTAGCCAATGATCACAATCCTGGAAATCAAGTTATGAATCATTTTATAGTAGAGATTGTTGCTGAGGTCTGTGGTTTGGGTCTAGTTTCTCCCATGCCCACATACCCATATATTTAACTATAAAAATATGGGGAACTTTAAATAGAACTATGATTACTTTGGAAATAACAAAAAAACCATCTGCCTTTTAGTTTTTAAAATAACCACCTATATATATCTAAAATTTAATCACGGTCAACCTCCTTGACCATTAATTAATTACTTATTCTCTATCAATCGACGGTCTTCACTATATTTTGTCCTAAAAGAATAATAACTCTAGAGATGTAGCACCTATTTTCTTCTAGATTAAATTCAATGTGCTAGCAAAAAAAAAAAAAGAACTAAAATGGAAATTTAAGTTTATTTAATAATAACAATTTACATCTTCACTTCAATCTACACGAGGTTTGATCTAAACACGTTTATTGGCTTTTTACCCTAAAATGGAGTGAATTTTATCAATGGATCCAAGTTTGGACTTTATTACGACTTCAAGTGGTTGACAAATATTTTCAGATTAATAGAGGTGGTTCTTTGTTAAAATAAAGATATCACACCTAGGCGTGTGCATAAAATGCTCATTATTTATATATAATCCTGTATTCCATAATAATCAGTTAATCTTTTCAATTTAAAGGTCCAACCAACCATCAAGTCCTGGTCATCTGGTTCTGGATACAACACCAACCTTAGTCCCAAACCATATACTAGCTTACATTGAACTAGGCCTGTCAATTGGCCATGAGAGAAGGGGGCTTGGCCTAGCCTCAAAAAGCTCTTAAAATGAGGGCTTACGTTTCTAAGGGTAAGCCCAGGGGCTAGTTTTGGATAATTTTTTGTAGGCCCTGAAATCTGAGGGCCAAGCCTAGACAATACTGGCTTGGCCCATCCTAGCCTGGCCCTCCTACTTCTATTTATATTATATAATATTTGTATTCATATATATAAATATATACCAAAATGCACTTATTACAGTCACTTAGTAGTAATATAATGGGGGATATGAAGGCAATTAGATACTCACCTATCCATTACCAAATGTCGTAAAAATCCATACACATATACTTGAGTCATTTCATCTATATTTAATTATTTAAGTTATGTATTGTATTTGATGCATAAGCAATAAATGTTTCTCGGTAGTTTTTATTGCTTCTTATTTAGGCTTTTTATATTATTTTATATATTCCTGCTATTGCAAAAGTGGGTGTACCCTTTTTTGCTAATAAGAATATACTTTTTCCTTTATAGAGTTAGTCGGGATGCCAGTCAATTCATAAAGGTAGTTTGTATGTACATGGAATTTTAAAGAATATAGAATGATCCAAATATCCTTTTAATTAGATGGTTATAACTCTCATATTTAGAAGTCTAAACTAATAATTGGGACTAAAATCCAACACAATGCTTACTAGTCAAGTCAATTTTAAATTGAAAATAATGTCATTGGGTAACAAGTACGTGAATTTAATTAAGTAGTTTAAAATTTTCAAAGATAAGAAATTGTTAGAATATTTTATATTTAAAAATTCCTGTGAAATGTGTGAAATAGATAAGACCCTTGAACTATTTTCCTTTTTTGACAAAAAAAAATTGAATATCTAGATCCCAAGTCACCAAAGCACGTATGACCTTGTATGACAAACGAAAATTTTTAGAAACAACTTATATTCTCTAACTGTTTTCTTAATGATTCCATCGCAATTAAGGTTAGACAAAATGACACTTAGTCAATACTCGATCTTTGCTAACAATGTAAAAGAAATTATAGTTTTCTTATATTGAGGCCTGAGCCTTGCGTTGACCCAGCCCTAGCCTGCGAGGGTAGGGTAAGGGCCAAGGTAGTCCCTTTGTGGGCTCAGGCCCACTCAGGCCTGGCCGTTATGATCTTATAGCCCTAGGTTCACATCTCTATCAAGCCATCATGTCTTCACTCTTCAGCCCTGAATCCAGGCCTGACGTTGTAGAATGAATTCGGACTCAGATTTGATAATTCTTGGGTCTGACTTGACCCATTTTAGTGTTGGGATTCACATTTCATGTGTGGGTTTTCTTTTGCAGTTGATCGAGCAGATAAAAACCATCGCGGATAGACATGAAAAGGAGATTGTTGCAGGTGTAATCGACCCAAGGCATTTAAAGATGGGGAGCAGGAAGTACTACAGATACCTGGGTTCTCTCACTACTCCTCCATGCACTGAAAATGTCATCTGGACAATGGTCAGAAAGGTATTCTCATCAATCTATCACTCTATCTATACAATATCCCTCCAAACTCTCTTGTCTATGGACTACTGTCATTTTGTTGTGTGGCAAATTTTATTAACAGAGTCATTAAGTCTCACCATCTTAATCTCTTGACCACAGGTTAGAACAGTCTCAAGAGAGCAAGTGAGATTGCTGAGGCAGGCTGTCGACGATGTGAGTCTCCATATTCTAAGCACTTTACTTTTTGTTCTAATCAGGACCACCAGTAAACTAAGCCTCAAGGGATAGCTCAGCTGTGTCCTATAACCACGGTTTGCTCTTGGAGGATGTGGATTCGAGCCGTGCTACCACACTCGGGCTGTAGGAGATTTACGCGGCTCCCCTTGGCTCTGAAGGAGTTAGTCCGGCCCAAAGGTCCTAGACATCCTCTATTAGCAAAAAAAAAAAAAAAAGAAAAAGGACCACCAGTAAACTAGAAATGCTAAACAAAAAGAGCACATCTCTCCTGCACATGGGCTAACTGAAGTGCGGCCTATGACCAGCCTTGTTGGGGCTGGAATGGGTTTATGTATTCAGCCAGAGTATGACTTAAGGCTGATATTTTGGCCTTAAAAATAATGGCCCTGGCCTTGAACGTATACTTTCCAAGTGCCTAACTATATTTCTGTCTCTCAAATTTCAATATAGTATGACCCATCATCTAAGCCTTATCTCCTTGTTTCGATTGTGGCGAAGTCTTAAAAACTAGCAAATGTTAAACTGTCTTAACCATCTCCAATCTAGTTGGGGCAAAGCTTTAATGACGGTGATGAGCTAGTCTTTTCTTGTAAATCGTTTTATACCCCACAAATTAGGCTCAAGATCAAATATCTTCAAGTTGGCCTGGTCCATGTGCAATCCTAATTTTTCCACTCTGCCCATTTCTTTCACCTTGCTACACACATTTCATAAGAATTCCTCTAACTTCAAATTTCCTACAACGCCTCATGTTCTGAATGCTCTAACTTCCACACCATAAAGATTAATTGCTGATACTAGTTTCCATCTAACGAAAGGTATTAGGATCTTTGAATTTAAAAGCTGATTGAATTTCTTGATGGCAGAATGCGGAAAGGAATGCAAGACCCACACAGGCAGTCAACGATCGTGAACTACTACTCTACAGGCCCGACATCCATGATGAAAGTTTCCACCCATAGAGGAGTCTTAGACTAATTGGATTGTGTTGGGACACTGATACATACATACTCATCATCACTTCATATAGTTCATTTCTTACATTTCTATGATGTCATTTTTTTTTCTGGGCAGTTTTTATTTTCATAGTCAGGATGAGTTGATGGGTTTTTTAGTTAAATAATGGCTATGTAATTTTACTTATACAATAAAATAACAAAAGTTTGAGAAAAAGATTTACTTGAGGTTAATTTTTCTTAATTATGCCTTTGAGCCTAAATAAATTGCCTTTCTTCGCACTCATGTTTTAAGGAGAGTAATGATTCCACCTGGGTAGTAGAAAACATAGTTCAAAATATTGGTCGATACCGGTTCGTATAAGCCGATACGTAACTGTATCGGCCCATACAAGTCCAATATCGGCCTGCGAATCGATCGCATTCTCATATCTGCAAAAAATTCCGGTTTAGCCAGATGAGTCCACTAGGTTAGCCAGGGACTGGTTTAAGGTCAAGGGTATTTTGGTAATTGTACCGAAGCTTTCTTGGTGGCCAAGAAAGCGGAGATTATATATTGTATAGTCTGTTACCCTAGACCTTGCGGCGGCGGCGGCATTAGTTGCCCGTGGTGCTTCCACACCACGTAGGAGAGATGAGGTGAGAGTGTGGGAATCTCTTGTATGCTTTACTTGTCATAGTGAAGATGTTCGTCCTCCTGTGCCCGTGGATGTAGCCCTGTTTGGGTGAACCACGTAAATCTCGGTGTCTCTTCTTGTGTGGCTTGTTATTGTTGATCTTGTTATTCTGTGGATGTGCACAACGGGTGATTGTCAGAAAATCACAACAGCTAATTAGCTTAAAGTTTAAAATTAAAGCTCTAACTTTTAAGTTCTATTCTACCACTAGTGTGTTTGATAAAATTATAAAAAGCTCTTATTCCATTGTTTAATAAAAAGATCTTTTCGCATAAAATAAAAGATCGAGGAGAAAAGAGGAGGAAAGGGGCCATGGGCAAGACTTGTGGAAGCCCACCTGTTGGACCCACCAAGGAGTGGACCATCTTTTGCTGATGGAGCCAAGCCGTGGGTTGGCTGATCATGTGCAGGCCTTTCAGGATGGAATGAATTTATTTTGGGCCTTGATCCTATGGCTCAATCTCAAGTGGCCAAGTAATTCAGAGCCATCATCCTTCCCGTCTATCATGTTCGTGCACATCAACACTCAACTAGGGAAGGCTGGAAGAGCCACTGAACCTGGAGGGTGAAACAGGAAGGGGCCGGGTTTAGTCTTGTAACATACGACTCAGTTTTCTAACCTATCGATAGCTCATATATGTAACCTATGCCAACTGGCCGATAATGGAAGAATGGACTGGACAAATCGCCCTGCCCGATTCTACACAAACCATATTAGCAGAGACTTTTAAAACATCACAAGCCAGTCATTTATATGCAAAAGAGTTTTCTGCCTCATGACCAATATCTAAGCAAGTTGTAAATCCACATTACAATGGTAGATGAAGATGGAATGGAAGAACAAAAAACACTAACATAAAAATGGGCTAAAGAAAATTTTCGTTGTCAGATTAACTTAAACTTTATGTGAACAAAATAGGAAAATAGAACAACATTACTTATAAGAGAACACAATCATGAGAGAGAGAGAGAGAGAGAGAGAGAGAGAGAGAGAGAGATTATTTAGCCACAACAAGATTTGCTCAATGAAAAAACTGTAGCTAGACAGGCGCCACTTCTCCCTTATTCTCTTCACCTTCTTCATTCTCCCCAGACAATCTCCTCCAATGACTTCCCCTTCGACTCCAGCACCAAGAATGTAAACAAAAGCACCAGCGCATTCGTCAACTCCAACAATATCAATGCATTCTTCACCCCAATCCCCGGTGGGTACCCATGTTCTGTCTTACTGGGATCCTTATTTGGCGCCACATACATGAACCCGAACACCCCCATTATCGCCCCTGCCTTCCCCGCTGCCGCAAATATTCCGTGCATCATGCCCCCAAAACTAGGCTAGATCCAAACCCGATTCTAGGGTATAAAATTTGAGCCAATTAAAATTTTTCTTACATAAACAATACGGGCTCCAATTCCGGGTAGATCAAAAGCCGTGAGGCTATACTTGGTGATCAAGCAACCATAATTACACACAGAACTAAAATTCATAATCCACACAGATGAGTATCATGCACTAACTATAAAACAAATCTCAATAATAATAAAGTCAAAGTCAAGTGCTTCGAAGCATAATAATTAAAGTTGTAATTCCAAAACAGATAAATTTAATGAATAACTAATGGCCTCAAACACGACCTTATTACATAATCTAAAGTTTCGATTTTAGCACAAATACTAGGATACCTTAAATGAAGTCATCGATGCTCCACTCAATAACTCTGCCATTTGGCGGAATCTCCTGCGATGCCTGACCCTCCGGTTCGGCACTGGTAACGGAACCTAAACACCAAAAATGGTGGGTCAGATTGACGTAATTTGACAAGAGGGTAAACTGCAAGCAATGATGTTAATCAATTGAATTAAAACATATTTTTCATTCTGACCCAAAATTTACCAAATGCAAACCTAATAGCATGAATGCAGAGAAAAAGGTATCCCCGCAGATACAATATACGAAAAACGAGTACTCCCGCAGATATAATATACAAAAATGGGTATTCTTGCAGACAGATATACAAAAAGGGTGTTCCTGCAGATAGATATAAAAAAATGGGTATTCCTACAGATAGATATATAAAAACAAGTATTCCCGCCAGATATAACAAATGGCACAGCTGTGTACTATGTTTCATAGTATACATTGACCTGATGACGTACGTCTACCTCCGAACTGCAATCGGTCAGACATATATATCAATATATATGTAAATACATACATTTACTGATGCATAATTAACCATGCTATGAAACCCTTAATTCATAATATTTAACCCAATACCAATTTAAGTACTTGATTACTTAACTTAAAAGTGTACTATGATTGTGTGTCAGTTCAAATTCTTTGAAAGTAAACACTAATTCACCAACGGTCATAGTTAGTTAAATATACACATGAGAACCAACCCTTTTTCATAATGAAAATGGGAATCCACGATGCCAATATCCTACTTTCAGTGTCTTTTATGTGATGCATCCCGAATCTCACATTTCCATTTTGAATTCAGTCCAATTCTAATATGAACATTTAACCAGCTTTTCTAAAAAAACGGAATTCATCTAATCCAATTATCTATAAGTGGTGTGTTTTACAAATTGGGTAAAAGATACTCAAATTTTCAATTCCAAACTTAATCAAATTATGATAAAAAAAGGGGAGAGAACAATTAAGTTCCTAATTAACATTGTTGTGTATAAAAAATACCTTATTATCTTATATAAAACAAAAGATCTAAATTCCGGATTCAAATTCAAAATTTAAACTAATCTAAAATCCAAATTAGAATTTCAATAATTTCTAATTAAGATTTAATCACTCCCAATTACAACTTAATTAAATTCAAATTAAACTAAATAAAATATTAATCACAAGTAATTAAAATTCTAATCACACCTATTTAAGATTTAGTTATTTCTAGTCAAGTCATCATTAAACCTTAAACAATGTTCTAATCCATTTTAATTAATGTACTAGATCCGACTTAATTTTATTCTTTTTTTTAATTTAAAAGGGGCCCAACCCTTCGAACCTGGCCCACCCGTGGCCCAGGCCTGCTGCCTAGCCCTCCTAGGCAGCGTAGTCGCGCTGCTAGGCATGCACAAGCGCTGCCACCGCACTATTCCATTTTTTTTGTTTTTTTTTTCTTTTACAATATCTCTTTGTCTCAATTAAATTAAAAAAAAAACCAAATCTCCATTATTAAACTCTAATCAAGACATTAAAACCATCAAATAAACCATATCTAAAAGCATGTTTGTTATTCAACAAAACAACCAAAATACATTGTTTACAGTTATCCACTTACTTGGGTTTCGATAGCAAAAGCAAATCTAAAGATCAAATTTTGGAAGATCAACATTGGTTTCTTTAAAGATTGCTAGGGCTTGGTTGTAGAGGAAAGAAAGATGATGGAAGAATTGGGAAAACCCTTAGGGTTATATTATGTAAAGCTTTTTCTAAATTACAAGGAAGAGCCCCTCGCTTTCTAGTGAATTTTACAAAATTTCAGAAAAAGTGTTTTGGCTTAAATGGGTCAAGTAACTCAGGCCCAAGGCCCAATAGTGTTTAAATCAAACCATCTAACCTCTCTCAACCCAACTCAAACCTGACAAACCAATTCGACCCAAAATAAAAATCTAAGGCCTGGCACCATGGCATGTCGACCTTAGCCTTGCACGAAATATCTCGGCGGGCACTATAAACGTCGTGCTATTAGGCCCAAAATTTGCCAAGAAGAAAGTCAGTGCATAGATGATAACAAATCCAATTCTATTCTCCTTCAACGTCCAGTGGTGGTAGGGAATTGCCAGTGCAAACATGAATATTGTAATGAAAACAAACCCCATTGCTTGAATTGTGAAGCGCCCTATGTGGTCTATGAGTGCCACCGTAAATCAATAAAACTTAATCTAAAATTCCTCAACTAAAAAGTAACCTAAACTACTAAATTGCAAAACCATAAAATTCATCAAAAACCAATTGTAGAAGAATACATAAACCATGCATTTAAATTAAAAATTAAAAATAAAATCATTTAAATTTAAAGGATAAAGAATAAAATAAAAAAACTTATAGTTTCTTTTATTATGAAAAATTAGAACATTATATTGGCAAAATTAATAAAAGACCACAAAACACTGCCCTAACTGCGTACTGCCACCACACATAAACACACAATGCCGATTCAAGGTGGGACACATTTACTTCATTAATTGCACATTTTAAATTAAAATGAACCAATACAACCAATAATTCCCCAAAAATAATTAAAAATAAAATTAAAACTATCACTACCCTAAACCAAGACATCAAAAAAGAGACGAGACTTCAAGCATAATCCGTGATCCAATCTTCATGCTTCACACCAAGAGAAAAATTGGACAAGGGAAAGATGATAATATGGAATGGATAGACCCAAAAGTAGCTGGCCTCACCGCTTTTGGATTGGGCGTGTGGAGAGAGAGAGAGAGAGAGAGAGAGAGTGATATTGGCGTGAATAATGGAATGGGAGATGTTGATCTCGGACGTGTATATGGGTTATGTTGGGGATGGCGTGAGATATATGGAGAGCGGAGGTCTTGCCTGGGACGTATTGGATGTGATTGAGAGAGAGTGGGTCCGAATGGCAGGACAGCTGGGATGGTATATATGAGGAAAAACTTAGATGTGGAAGTGTTTTGCTGCAGAGAGTCTTAGACTCATTCTTATTAAAACAACAAGGTGGACTACTTTTAGAACTTGAGCTGTCTTTCAATAAAGAACTTTCTCTATTGACCAACAAATAGTAATAGAATATGGGAAAGAAAGGATAGGTAATAGAATATGGGAAAGAAAGGATAGTCCCTTGTATACTTTCCATGTGCACAACTTGGATAGCCTGTATGAGCACAATTAGAAATTTGTTTTCTAATTTCTATCTTTCTCAAATTTCAAGCTTGGCCCTCCATCTTGATATATAAACATCATGTCTTATCCTTAAATTAAGGAGAAGTCGAAAGCACAAAAGAATAAGTTGGCCGTGAGTCTCCAATTATGGCTGAGCATGGACGCGACTTGGCCTCATATGCAATCATGAGCAATAATGGGGTCCACTTGATCAAGTTCCATCTCTTTATTTTCACTTCAATTCTTTTTTGAATTTATTCACAATAAATCCTTTGGCTTCAAATTTTTAATGTGGGTCCATTTGATTCAATTCACCTACCCAAAAAAAAAAAAACTTTCTATTAAAAATAATTACTATGACCTAAAGTCTTGTGCTAATGTGGACCCAATTCATATAAAATGATATAATAAATTCTCATCATTGATTATGATTTATCTTTAAATAACTAATGATGATAAAAAAAAACCTTTGTCATTTTTATGTGAAAATATGGATTTGAAAAACCTTTTAAAAATGAAAATCCAAAAATAGAAAGTTTCATGATCTTATAGAAAATTGATGATTTTCAATGATTTTTTGCATTAAAACTCTAAAATGAATTCTAAAATCATTAAAGCTTGATTTCCAACTAAATGAAGAGATTTATAAAATATAAGTCCTTAAAATTTTATAGAATGCATATGAAATGATGTATTTTTAAGGACTTATCAGCCCAATATTTAGGTGACTGGTCTAACCTAAAATTCATTCTGGCACATAGAGTGTATGGATTGAACTTACACCTCATTCAGAAATGTCTTGGTGTTATAATAGCTTGGCCTCGCCCATTGCAACCCTACATTTTCTTTATTATTATTATTATTTTTAACTTACTCCACCTCATTCACCTTTCTAAACTCGGTAGGGTGCATTTTGCATTCTTCAATTTTCCTCCTTCCAACAACATTTTACATGGATCCCACTAAATCTGACCTGCAATATGTATAGGAAAATATTTAAGTGCATACATCCCTCACCAAAATGGTGAGGGACACTCCTTTTTTGGAAGCTAGTAATGTGCAAAAGGACAAAACTATCACACATCGTAATACCTTTTTAACCTTGTCAGGTCTAAAAAAAGAAGTGTTCCTTACTAAAATGGTAGGGATATATGCACATGAATATCCCCTTATATGTATATATATATATATAAGCACACACAAATGTATCAAGAACCATTCAGAGATATGAAGAGCTTGTTTGTGTAACACTATGATTTTGCCTGGCAAGAAATTCCATATAAGCACATGAAACGGCCCTAATCCACTACCCACCAATGGAAAATCATTTTTGCGAAATCTAGAAAATCTAATTTGGAATTTACTTTTTCTACATGAAAAAAAAATTGCACCCAACTGCAAAATAGTGGGGCATACAAATATCACCTTTTACCAAAGCATCGGGTTGTTCTCCATCATGTATCTCGAATGTGGCACTAAAATGCAAATACAATCCAGGTATTGTTGCAAGCAAAATCCGATATTAGGCCTATGAATTTTTATTGATTTATTTTATTTTATTGATTTATTATTATTTTTTTTTTTTGCAGCATGCAATTTCTAATGCAAGACCCATACAGCCACTCTACAGATGTGAAGTGCTTCTCAATGATCCGGGCCAACATCCCACCGCCCTCCAATCGATTTGAATTATTGTTATTATCATCGTCATTGTTGTTGTTAATTAGACCGAGTTTGTTTGGTTTTTCTTAATCTATTGCCGATATGATGACTGTGAGCTTTGCATGCCAAATACATAGGTATGATATGTATGTGTGACTTAATTAGTGTTAAATAATGTTAAGTTTATTTGCATATGTCATGTCATCAACCAGAGAAAATTAAGCAACTGCTTGTACGTTGTTGGTCCCCGTAGCATGTAACTGCTTGCTAATCTTTGGAGGACATTTTATATTTTAGTTGAATATTGGAAGTCTCATTATTTAGTAGAAGTAGTACGGATGAACTTGTCATCCATTTTCATCCGGTAAATGTTAGTTGGGATTATTTTAGACATTGGTGTATGTTTGAAAGAGTTGCCTTTATTGCTTCTTGAAAAAGAGTAAAAAAGTCTTTAAGCTAATTAGATCAGATATTCACATAAACCGTAAACGTTATTAAATAGTTCAAAACATTTAAACATTTATATAGATTAATATTAATTTAAATAGGCCCAAAAAATTAAACTTGCCACCTTAGCGATTTATGAGGTCTCGCTTGGGCAGTCATCGAATAGGTAGATGTGTGCCTTAATGTATTTCCTCTCTGTAGGCTCAAAAGCCAATTTTGGGTCTATGTTGAACTTGGACTCGAGCATTCATGAGCCTAGCAAAGTTAGCTCCTGTGTTGGAAAAAGTTTGAGCTATAGGTGGACTCCATTCATTATTTATCATTTGCTGGGACGTCCCTTGGGGTTTTCATGGGCCGGGCTGAAGTATATCCAAGCCCAACTTTAGAAACTCAACAGTATCTAGTCCGAGCCCAACCCAAGCCCATCTTTTTAATCACTCAAGTTTGGGTCAAGCCGAAGTAGGTTTTCGTAAGTCGTACAGGATTTCTAAAAAATGGTTCGACAAATTATCACTAAATTACAAAGCACTGCTTGCTGGGGTTGGGTGAGGTTAGGCTTGGGATTTCTATTACTTAATCCAGGCTTTGACCAAATTATATATGTTAGTATTTTTGTATTCTTTAATTCATGAGTTGGACAAAATTTAGGTCCAATAAATTGTATTTTATATTTAGAATGGGCTATAGTTACGTGCTAGATAAGCTGAATTAAAGATAACACAAATGAAGTATTTTTCTGAGGACGACATAAATTAAAAAGGCTAGATTTTATAAATCAAGCATCAGATATGGGCAAACTATTCATCATTGGAAAGCTTGTTTTGAGTAGATATATGTAGAGCCCAAAATTATGTAAATCGGAGTTAAAACAATAAAGTTATAGCCTTGAAAAATTTGCTGATGTGCGCAAAAAAATCAAGTATGCTTGAGCACTCATTTGACCTGGTGTGGGCACCCAAGACAGTGGCGAGCACGGTTGAGGGACCATTTAACCAATACTCGAGTGCACGGAAGGCAGAAGCCCACCGGACTATAGGGATTTCTTTCATATTTGTGCAAGAACTTTTCGTTTCACTTGAATTTAGTTTCCAACTATAAGGTAAGAATTATGGGGTATAAAAAGAGGGTTTCTTTCAATCCTAAGTACAACACAACACAGAGCTTTTCTTGTTCTAAATTGGGATTGCTATTGGAGAGATATTCTAGAGCTTTTATGAGAGATTAGACTGAAGGCTTCAAGTTCTAAAGTTAATGCTTCTACTTCTTTGTAGGAGATTTGTGGCTTCTGCTTCATTATAAAAAATTGTTATCCTGCTGAAGAGACTTATTCGTTGTGGAGATCAAAGCACTAATAGTGGGGCACCGAAAGACTGCGTGCTATGGAAATCTATCAAGAGCAGCTACACCGTCTTATGTCGAGGGACCGACTGTAGGGTTGTAAGTATATCTTGTACCGCAAAAGTTAGTAATGGATTTCGTTGACTTTAAACTAGTGGTTTTTTCCCATTTGGATTTCCACATTAAATTGTGTGATTGATTGCTTTTATTTTTCCATTGTATAGAAGTAGTAATCGATTCACACTTCAGATTAAATTCGGGGCATTATAAAACTTTCAATATATTCAAATCCAACCCAAAGTAGGTTGGGTTTGGATCGGAAAATGACTCGCCCGGTCCATGTGTAGCCCTTACCAAATCTTCATTAATGAAGGCTATCTGTAGGAATGGCTGCCTAGGTTCACACCGTAGGCAAATAGATAAGACTAATTCAAAGAAAACAACTTTTAATGGCAGACAACATTGGATTAGACGATAATCTTTTTACACTGCTAATTCTCATCGGTGAATAATGTTTCCTGCCGCTATATGATATGTATTTTCTTAGACAGTCTATAAGAAAAAAAGGACATCACTTTTTATGGCAAAAAACAATTTTCGTCATAAAAAGTAACCTTTAGTGGTGAGAAAAACTAGCGCTAAAGGTGGTTTTTTCTGCTACTAAGCCAAGTTTTTTTGTGGGTGTGGTTAAGAGGCCGTTATTGATACATGTTGGATTTGAACTCTACATATGCTCTATTAACCGAGTCATTTTGACGCAAATTCCTTTGTCTCTTGAAAGATTTAGAATGCCCGAGATTTATTATAAATTGTGATTCGATTGCTACTTCTATGCTGCGGATAATAAAGGAATCGGTCACACAAAGAAGATAGCACACAATTTAACATGAAAACCAAAACACAAAAAACCACGAGTCCAAAATGGACAAAATCAATCAATATCTTCCGCAGTATAAGATATACTCACAACTTTATAACCAATCCTTCAAAATAAGGCGTTGTAGTTGTTCTTGATAGATCTCCAAAGGACGCAATCCCTCAATACCCCTCTATCAGTGCCTTGATCTTCATAAAGAACAAGGCTCCTCAACAAGAGAACAATCTTCTACAAGGAAATAGAAGCCACAAATCTCCTACGAAGAAGTAAAAGCATCAACTTTAAAACTTGAAGTCGTCAGCCCAATCTCTCATAAAAGCTTTAGATATATAATATCTCCAATGGCAATCCCCAATTCAGAATAAAAAGAGCTCTATGTGTTATGTTGTAATTAAGGTTGAGAGAAACCCTCTTTTTATAGCTTATAATTCATGCTCTAGGTTTAAAAACCAAATCCAAGCGAAACAAGAAGTTCTAGCACAAATAGAAAAGGTTTCCATGTAGACCGGTGGGCTTCTATCATCCGTGCGCTCGAGCGAGATCAAATGAGTGCTCAAGCACGCTTGCCACAGTTTTCAGCGCTCAAGCCTCATTAAATGGGCTCTCAAGCGCGCATGATGTTTCTACTCACAATAGCAAATTTTTTTAGGCCATAACTTTGTCATTTTAGCTCTGATGTGAGCAATCCTGTGCTTTACGGATATTTGCTCGAAATAAGCTTTCCAATGGTAGGTAGCTTGCCCATATCTGACACTCAGTTTGTGAGATATGACTTTTTCAATCCATGTTGTCCTCAGAAAAACATTTCAAGTTGCTTTATCTTCAATTTAGTTTATCCGGAGCACAACCACGGTCCGTTCTAAACGTAAAATACAATTTAATGGACACAAGTTTTGTCTAATACATAAATTTAGCCAATACAAATGTCCTAACACCTCTCTTTAGCCTATGTGCCAACTTTCAATATATGACATGTAACTTGTGTAATAAGATTGAAAATTGCTTCTTAACTCAATGCTAAAGAGTGTTGGTTTTCATTGGGAGGTCTCATGTTCAAATGTGCAACCCTTTAGCTGGTTACCCAAATAAAAATTGTGTAATGGGAAAATTACATCCACACCTCCTATATTTTGCTATAAATATAAGGACACTCCCTCCCTTTTTCTGAAGGTACACTGACACCCCATGTCAGTTGTTGTCGAGGACAAAAGTAATGGAATATGGCCGTTTACCTATTTGCCCTTAACAGAATTACATCCACACCCTTTTTCAATTACATCCACACCTTTTGTCTCTTTTTTTATTTTCCCCTTCTCCTTCTCTGTATTTCTCTTCCCTCTCACCTCCCAGCCACCAATCAGCCACCTCCTTCTCTGCTGGACCGCCACTACCCACCTTCCCGTTTCTTCTTCTCCTTTTTCCCTTCTCATTCTTCCTCATTGTTTCCTCCATTTCCTTTTTTCTTCTCCACCCTACTTGTTGTGAAAAGAGGATCTACTCTAAAGGCTAGCTTCTTGTAATAAGAAACATTAGAGGTGGACGGTTCGATTCTCATTCCAAAATCAAACCCCAAACCCCTTGATTATCTCATTCTCCCCTCTTTGCTCTTAGTTCTTTCTCCACCCTCACCCTCCCATCTCCCAACGGCAATCATTAGAAGATCTGTGCTCCTCCATCATCACCAGCCACCACCACCACGATCTCCAATACTCACCGCCAACCCACCTCCTTCTTCTTCCTTGTGTTGCCAGCAACCCAAATGATTTCTAAACATCTGGATTAAAATCCCTTCTTACAAAATTTTAGATTGCAAAATCCCCTTTTCCAAAGACGATGATCCCAACCCCAGCGTGGCCCACCAGCAAAATGAATCCTTGTCTAACTCAAATCTAGAAGACAGATATGGGCAAAACTATGCCGATCTTCTTCTTCTTCTTCAATTCGAAATAAAGTTCTTTGAGTTCAGGTCGTCAATTTTGTATTTTGTCCAAGATGGATGTGGGGCCAGGTGAGCCATCCGATTGATGATCTAATCCATAGATCAGTTAGTTAATCCTGGGTAACCCTAGTGGTCTTGGTCCCATGAGGCTTGGACCAATGGGGCCTACCCATCTGCTGACTCAAAAATCAGCCCATGTGATAATGGCAGAGGGTTTTAGGGTTCTTCCTATGGGTTTGTCTGAAAAAATATAGAAATTTCCATTTTTATTTAATGTAATATCTGTATTGTAGTTTGATCTTTTGGGCCCGTGGTTGGTGTCTTTGGGTTTACAAGCAGGTAAACGGTGTGTTTTTTTTCATTTTTTTTCCCTAGAATCTGATGTGGAGTGGAACCATGTTGGGGAATCTACAGGTTTGATTGATCCATTCAAAATCAATAAATGTATGTAACTCATAGATGCCATGTAATCCAATGTATTGATAACTAGAAACCAGATCTTAGAGAAAATTGAGATTTCAAACCTTCTTAAGAAGGCATGAGACTAAAAAATTAAATTCTTAATTAAATTGCTAAACTAAATTATCTAATACAGGATAGGTGATTTTTGACTAAGAAAATATATATTGAAACATCTAAAGATTTATTAGTCCACTAACAATGTAATTCAATGTGTGTCGTCCAATAACGTTCGACGACCATATAACAGTGAAGGGATGGTAGGGGGTAAAATGGGTATTATATATAAATTTTTTGCTGACATCATCACCTTTTTAAGCTGTCGGTAACGACTATCACGGCAGGGGAACGGATATACACCAAATATGAATTAAAAGTAGGTGCAGTGTAATTTCAGAAAAGGAAAGAGATGTCTTTATATTTATGGCAAAATATAAGGGGTATGGATGTAATTTTTTCTTGTGTAATTATATCATGTACCTGAGGGGAACTAGTTAGTAGGGGCTGGAGCCTCCACCCATTTAGACCTGAAAAAGGCTTAAATCATGTAGGTCACCTAACAAGTAGATTGGGACTTACTACTCTCTCAAATGCCCTTTGGTTGTCAATACCTACTCATGCGTTGATGAGAACAGGAGTGTCAAATAAAACATGCTGTGTTTGGGGCCCTTTTTTATTGTTGTTTTTTTAAGGGTGTTTAGGGCTTTCAATCAAATGGGATAGACTTGGATGGCGGTCCACCTAGATTGGTACCATATTTTTTCAGGTCTAGACTTGCTCTGATGTCATTCCTAGGCTTTCTACTTGGACACACCCCTGTTTCAACTAACAAGGCATCGTTGCATGCCCCTGGTCATAAACCTGATAACACATAGTAGTCATTAAAATTTAAATAGTGCAAATATCAATAATATTTTTATCTTAAGCACAGCCACCTCTAATTATCTCAGTGGTAAGAGGCATCAGTTCTCACTTAGTTTTCAAGGTTCAACACTTCCCCCATCGGCTCCGTCACCTCACCCAAACTATGGCTCGGCACTCCATAAAAAAATAATATATATATATATATATTTCTAACTTATTCAGAGTTTCCAAAAACACAGAAGTGGACGTTAGTTTTGAAATTTTCAAAGTAGTATTTAAAGTTTTCAACACTCTAGACGGTAACATCTTTCCTTTTTCCCTTTTCGTTCCTCCCTCTTTCTCTCTTCCTCCTTTCCCCTTCACCAGCGACCACCAGCATGGCCCACCACCAACCAGCATCCTCATTTCTTTCCCTTTCCTCCTTCAAAACGGTCTTTTAAGACCACTGCCCAACCAGCAGTGGTCCATCATAAATGTCACCATCTCAATCCATAAATTTGTTGATTTTGTGGGTCTACTCTTTCGGCTGAATCCTTTTCATTCAAATGTGGGTAAGAATAAATCAATATAAACATTTAAGCAATGTGCATATGGCAGAACTACAGTGCAGTACGGCTGCATCATAATATGGTGGAGCACACTTCCCTCACTATATGGTAGGTCCCACCTTTTTAAAATTCAAGCCAATCATCAGCTTTAACATTCGTTACGTTAATCACAAAATGAAACACTCATTATGTTCATTTCATCTAAATTTTCAAAGAAAGTTTTAGTGGGCCAACTGTTAAATTGATCATACATTGGAACTTTCTCCATTTCTATTCCAACAAAGGAATAACAAATAAGTTCATCTTGTATTTTGAGATAAAATGAAATCAATGGTGGCCATCTTGTATATTTGAATAATAGCTTAGAAGTTGACCACCACATACCGTCTCAAGGTCTTGATAACTTGCTTCGATTTTAAAAAAATTGGGCCCCATCATGTATTGAAGAAGGGCAAGATATCATAGCACGATTACTAAAATATATAGATATCAAACTTCCAACAAGTGCAAACCAAGCAGGCTTCCCCAGTTTTAATTATCAAGTGGACCAAACACAAAGTTAATAGTAACATGTACTAATCAACCAGTAAAAATAAAAGAACCCCAAAAAGGGTTGTGATTTTCTTTTACCTTTTTATATAAAATCTATAATCAAATCATGAGATTGATGAATGCGCTGGGCATTGTTGGATGTGCAATCCAGGTAGTTTGAGACAACGGTAATTATCTAATGACGACTACTAACTTCCCAGGAGTGAAGTTGTGAAAAGAAGAAGCAAAATAGATTTTAAAAAAGCATAATCCCTCTTTTTTAAAAGATGGGCATTTTTGTCAGTGAAAGGAGATAGAGTGAAAAAAGTTGTAGGATTGAAAGAAATGTAGACTATTTTGAAATTCTCAGATCATAATATCCTTTTTTCAAAACTTCCAAAAAAGTTAAATATTTTGTATAATTTTTTTTGAAATAATAGTGTACATTATGGTGTAGGATTTGAATGAGATCTATGATTTTTTCTTATAATGATAACATGACTTGAACTCACAACTTTGTAGTTGGGACAGAAAGTATGCACCTTCACTAATTGTGTTGTAGCTGCAAGCCGATTGAGATTTATCATTACAGTAATTGGATGTGGATTTAGGATTAGACCTAGACTCAATCCACTAGCCGGATTTTTTTTTTTTCTGCTGCATCGGGTTCGATCGGATTCAAGTCCACCAAACCCGTTTAGAGCGTCAAGGTGAGTATAAGCTTACCAAATAGACAGTTCTGTTAGACATGAATTTCATGTATGTGGGAGATTGGCTTCTTGGACCCATGATACAACTTGTGCTAGATTAGAAATACCATTTCTACACCAATGTAAACACGTTTGAGGACAATATTCGACACACGTAAACACGTTTGAAGACAATAATATTGACTGCTTTACCAAATTACCAAATGAGAAATGTGTAGGTTCGGGCCTAACCTACTGACGTAACCGTGCACCAAAGGCCAAAAACAACTGTTGCGTGCGCAATTCCGTGGTAAAGGAAACTTTGCATGTTACCTGTTCGAGGCCTTTAGCTGGACCATGGGTCACCATTTAAGAGTTTAATATCGCATAGATGGACCACAAGTTCCCACAATAGATCAGCATAGATCCTCTAGAAATAGAGTAAGAGTATTCATAGTTTTGACGTTTGAATTATTGAATGCAAGATTAGGAAATTAGAAAAAACTCAAATCTCGTTTGGCGAAGAATCAAATCATGTTACAGTGTAATTTGACAAATGTACCATGATAATCATTTTTTTTTAGTTGTAACAACTAATGAATCCATGGTAAACCATAAAAACTTCCAGGAGGATTTGATCAATGCTCTCCTCAGTGGGGCGCCTTCTTCATTGCGGTTTAGTGCAGTGCCGATTCCAGGAAGGGAAAAACTTTTTTGGCAATTTTTATGTGCTAGAGGAGATTCGGACTTCCTACCATCCCAGGTACATAGGTGCTAAGTGCTCTTAATATTCTCCTTGGGAGAGAAACAGGATGAGCGCCTCTTAAATTTCTTCAATTAAGAGATTTGAACTTGCGACCTGTTGGTTCTGATACTATATTAAATTTTTTAAGCTAATCATTGCTACTAAAACCTTAAAGTATTAGTAGAGGCAACGAAAATACCTTTTAACATTCCCCAGTGGGTTGAGCCACTCTTTAACAGAGCCTTCAACCAAAAATAAAAAATGGAGAAGGGCCCACGTACTGGGTGCCTACACAAATTTAGATATAATATAAAGAAAAGCCTAAATAGAGATATGAACTAACCCTCAGGGCATTGGCTCTCAATTCACTCTAATTTGACACTCATTTGAATTACATTAATTATTGGATTGAATTTCATACAAAACTAAGATTTAAAAATATTGTTAAGCATTAATCTTTAAACCAATGATTGCTACAAAAAATTGAAATGAAAATTTTCCCAAACAAATAGAAAAGGGATTTTCTTCTAACAAATCTAATCTAAAATAAGACCTTTCCATCACACTATCCCTTTAATTGGCAGGCTTCTAAGTCAATAAAAATCACCCTCTATATAATATGCTTATTAAAGTCAATTTTAGTTACAAAAGCCATATCAGTTCAATTTAGGGGGCAAAAGCCATATCATTTCAATTTTAGGTACAAAAGCCATAGCATGGGCAGTGTAGTTTAGGGGAATAGTTTTTAGGTACCTAGCACCACACCTGAAAATTTCACAGTTTAGGAGGCTTAAAATGCATCCCCAAATTAATAAAGGGAGGTTATTTATTTCACAAACTTTTTAAATCTAACTATTAGATAAAACCTGATGGATGTCACATTTACATGATCAGTGTAATAACCCACTCCGCACCATCGAGGTATTGTCCGCTTTGGACTTCCCAGAAGGTCACCCGTCCTGAAATTGCTCTGACTCGAGCACGCTTAACTTTATAGTCTTTATGTAAGTCCTCACGATTTTATCCCTAAAAGACGCCTCCACAGGTAAACCTTGTGCAAAGTATTGTTCCACCTAACTGGACTATCAAAGTACGTAGCGAGGATTTTGTCCCTGGGGGGGACTCGAACCTGGACAAGGCCGTACGGCTTCGCCGCTCCTGCTCCTTGCCAGTGAGCCACGCCAAGGCGCCTCGATAGTTTAGAATGGATTATTACTTGTATTCTTTCATTCAGATGTATTTTGGGACTGGGTCGTTACAGGCCTACCAGCTTCCGCCGGATATGTCCCCAATCCACATATCTAGATTGTCGGACCGAAGACGGCCTCATAAGCGATGTGAGACTTCGTTTCTCCTCCTTCGTTCCCCCCTATTTGTGGAAGGCAGGATTCGAGAGGGAAGCAGGATTCGAGCGGTCCCCAAGGGGTCCAGCCCAATGGCTTCACCCTCCACCACTCAGAGGAGAGCCATTCTCTGATACCATCTGTAACAACCCGCTCCGCACCATCGAAGTATTGTCCGCTTTGAACTTCCCAGGAGGTCACCTATCCTGAAATTGCTCTAACTCGAGCACGCTTAACTTTATAGTTTTTATGGAAGTCCTCACGGTTTTGTCCCCAAAAGACGCCTCCACAGGTAAACCCTGTGCGAGGTATTGTTCCACCTAATTGGACTATCAGAGTACGCAGCGGGGATTTTGTCCCTAGGGAGACTCGAACCTGGACAAGGCCGTACGGCTTCGCCTCTCCTACTCCTTACCAGTGAGCCACGCCAAGGCGCCTCGATAGTTTAGAACGGATTATTACTTATATTCTTTCATTCAGATGTATTTTGGGACTGGGTCGTTACATGATGATGTAACACCCCGACCCGATTTGATCTGGATTAGCTGCTAATTTCTGATGATTTGGTTGCTAATTGTGTTTTGTTCTTGTTTTTGTTTGGTTTCAGGTTCTGGATAGGTAGTTGGGTTGAGTTTGACCTGGTTCAGGTAGACATAAGCCCTTTTTCGTAATATTACATTTTGTGTGATGTCGTCAGTCATGCATCATCTTGGTATTCGCGAGTGTCTTTTGTTATGCTTGTTGATTTCCGTAACTATGTCGTTTGCCAAATATGTCACGTGTTTCCGTTAAACCCGCAATTGACTCGAATTGGAATTAATTGGAACAATTGGACTTTCTTGCAAATTGGCCTTGATATTTATAAGCCACCGACCTTCTCCTTCTCTCTTATTGTTCTGTCTTTCTCTCGTTCTCTAGTCTTCTTCTTCTTCTCTTCTGTTTCTTCTTTCTTCTTCTCGTTCAAGGCCAGGAAGAGGAATTTATGCTCGTGACTCTCGATTCGTGTCTTTTGGTAAGTTCAGGGAAGCTCCATGTTCTTGATCGTTTTCTTCTCCTCTTTCTTCTTCATGTTCTTGCCTGTTACATGCACTCACGCTCCTCGTTTTCTCTTCTTTTGCATGCATGGCGATTAGGAGCTTGTTGGCAGCGTGATTGAGCCCAAGGACAACAAGATCGTGTTTGAACTAATTTTGAGGCAAGTATAAGCATAACTTGGTTTAACCACGTGGGTATGTATTTGATTAAGATTAAATCATGCATTCTTGATTATGAATGTTGTTTACAGCCCATCTTGTGATCATTTCCCTCTGTTACATGTGATTTAGCCTGTTTGCCTACGTTTCAGTGATTCTGTAATCAGTTTAGAACCTGCTTCCGTGTGTACTACGGTTAAGCCGTAACTCACCTTCGGCTTAAAGTCCAGAGAGGGAAAAACCCAGTTTTCCTCTACGGCCAGGGCACGGCTAAGCTGTATATTGTATTACGGCTAAGCCGTATCTCAGCCGTGACCCAGCCGTAGATCATTACAGGGTGCCTGTTTTTGGATTAACTGAAAGTAAGCAATTTGACAGACCTTCTACGGCCCAGCCACGGTTAAGCCGTAGAACAGGACACGGCTAAGCCGTAGAACAAAATACGGGTGAACCGTAATTGCGGATGAACAGTAAAGGGAACCGCGGTGGAGCCGCAGTGCAGATTACGGCTACGCCGTAAGATGCCTACGGCTAAGCCGTATGTTTACCTACGGCTAAGCCGTACCACCCCTGAGAAATGAATGAAAGGCTAGGAGTAAGAAAGAGACCTGCTATGGCCTTCATGACAGAATGTAGAACACCTAAACTTGCCCAATGGTATGAATGTATGACATGAATGATCTCGAGGGCTGCGATTCATTCATGCACATTATCCGGTTGTTTAACACCTCCCCATGGGTGTTGGTTTAAGAGACTTCGGTGCACATTCCCGACACACTGCAACACTAGACAATAGTGCATCGGACAACTTAAAATTACATCATCATGCACGGTTAGAGACACTGGATAACTAGAATAGGATTGGCTAGTAAAAGCTCATGATCCTTACAAGGAAATCTGAACACATGGCATATTGACTTCGGTTCTTGTCCTCTTATACACGTTCTACGCTGGGTCATACGATTGGATATTTCTAGCTCTATTCATGGTTAATCTCGGGTGGAACAGCAGTCTTGCATGCGTGATCTTACTTTATGCTTTCATCATTGATTATCCTCATGCTTTATTGTTTCATTCGTATGACCTCTTACATTGTTTGATATATGCTTAACAAGACATGCACGTTACGTTCTAATAAGATACATATTCTGCTATGCAAGTAATGATACGCCCATTATGATATGCATGTTCTTATATTGATTGACTTGATATAGTCCGGCACTACTGAGCCTCAGCCTTAGGATCCTGACGGGGTGACTTGGGTATAGTTTGTATGGCCTTACTACAGAAGGACAAGTCTTGGGGAATCCGGATTCCAGGAAACCTGTCACGACCCGAGCCCAGGGACCGGGGGTCAGAGAAAGTCTAACCAATGACACACGTACTCCCGTGCATGCACACCTAGACCCCGTCCAAGCATACACACACAAGGGATCATTCACACGTGCAAACAACTGTACGCGGAAGCTGTACGTATCAAGGCATACCACAGTATCAAGATAATGGGAGATTACAAAACAATATACACTGATGATAAGACCAAATACATGAACGTATGACAATAGAGCGGGCTTACAACAATCCCAAAATCAAAATACAGGTATCACTCAATGCCCACTTTACAATTACAGAAAATCCCCTCAATAGACTCCAACACAAAGAATGGGGAAAACAAAATGATGCAAACCGTACTCTGGAGGATGGATCAAGTCCACTCCTCTAGGCCGGAGGGGGCCTCGCGAGCCTCTCCTGCAGTCGGGTCGACCGACGCAGGATCGGAAGAGGGATCTGAGCCTGCAATACACAAGACAAACACATAAGGACGACGACTTAGCAAAGTATAAGCCAACAAGAAGATAACACGAATTGCGTCTAGGACTGAGGCATACTGAACAATAGCCATAACGCAATATCCATAGAAATGATGTCTGTACACGAAACAATTATGCAAATGAATAAGCATGCTATCAGAATCATGAACAGGTAACAATCAAGTGGCTACTACATTGGCCATTTTCTCCCTTACGAGAGCAATCAGGATGAGAACACCAGCGACCGGGCCAGGGCACGCATGGGTCTCTAGTTCCCGGGGTCCGGAGTCCCAGGACAAGACACTCTGCAGAGGTAAACACTTAAACTAAACCAAAGTTAACCCCGTCGGGTATCCTAAGGCTGAGGCTCAGTAGTGCCAAGACCAATCACAATCAATCGGATGATGCACCTCAATCAATCAATCAATCATGTCATTTATCACTTACCAATCTCACGTATCATGCTAAACAAACAAGAGGAAGTGCATCGCATATACTGACTGAATGTACATAAACCGATACTGAATGTACATAAGCAAATACAAGAAGTGCTGACAATGAATATCAATCACAATCACTGACTCCTGACTGATGCAAGTACTCCAATAGAACAATGATAACACTGATACCAATATAACAATAGAATGGTTCCGCCCGGGCTTCGCTCTGGGGTTGCTGCATGTCCCACAGAATCGAGAGGTCCAGCGCAGAACACATAAGAGGGCATAACCGTAATCAATATGCTGTACACATCATGATACCTTTACGAATCAAGGTCAATTACAAGCCAATCCTACACTAATTATCCAGTGTCTCTAACCGTGCATGTTGATGTAGTTTTAAGTTGTCCGATGCACCATTGTCTAGTGTTGCAGTGTCTGGAATGTGCACCGAAGTCCCTTAAACCAACACCCATGGGGAGGTGCTAAACAACTGGATAACAAGCATGAATGATTCACAGCCCATGAGGTCATTCATGTCATACAAACATTCCATTGGGCATGTCCAGGTTAGCTACATTCTAACATGAAAGTCATATACGGTCTTTTGCTTAAACCTAATCCTTTTCATTCAATTCTCAGGGTCTCACGGTGCAGCCGTAGGTAACCTTACGGCTTAGCCGTGGCATCTTACGGCTTAGCCGTACTATGCACAGCGGCTGAGCTGAGGTTCCCCAAATATCCGTCCGGATTTACGGCTCAACCGTCTTTTACTCTACGGCTCAGCCGTATCCTGGTCCACGGCTTAGCCGTAAGACAATGTACGGCTTAGATCAGGCTGGGCCGTAGAAGAATGTCAAATTGCCCACATCCAGTTATTTTCAGCTAACAGTCTGTACTGTTCTACGGTTTGGTTTACGGTTGGGTCTCGGCTTAGCCGTAAGCCATTTTACGGCTTAGCCGTAGCACATTTCACGGCTTAGCCGTGAGTGCGCGGAATCATTTTTCTGAACTTGTTACAGTCACACGGAAACTGAGGGAAACGACTGAAAACAGCAATATAACAGCAAAACAAACTCAATGGGGCTGTCTAACACTGAGAAACACAATGAAGCATAAAAACAAAACAATCAAATCACTATCAATCGGTGTTCACACATCTTGGGCTTATACTTGCCTCACA
Source organism: Sextonia rubra (assembly GCA_037013555.1). Classification (NCBI taxonomy): domain Eukaryota; kingdom Viridiplantae; phylum Streptophyta; class Magnoliopsida; order Laurales; family Lauraceae; genus Sextonia; species Sextonia rubra. The sequence continues at coordinate 16,626,482 of JASUAD010000002.1, read as the reverse complement.
AATGGAATCACTTCGTGGTTTGGCTCAGTCCGCTGGAATCACACGCACAAACGAGCTCCTTTCTTCCTCCCTCAAGCAATCGAACAGAGAAGGAGAAGGAGAGAAAGAGAGCTGACGAGAGAGAGACGAACTGGAGCGTGAGAGAGAGTGAGCTGAGAGACGATCGAGAGAAATGGGAGTGGTTGGGGGATATTTATACTTAATTTGAGTCGAAATTACATTTAAGGCCAAATAGCTTATGCAAATATCAGTTTGAGTCAAATGACGGTCCAACGAAAGCAAACGAACTCATTCGGATCCAAGACAGTTACGAAAAACGACAAGCTCAACGAAATACACGCGCTAACGTCGAAATGACGCAAAACTGACAAGGTCAATCAAAAGCCAAAATTACGAAAAAGGGCTCGATCTACTTAGACCAAGTCAAACTCAACCCAAACGATCTCTCTACGAGGCAAAACCAAAACAAACAAAATCAAAACATACTTAGCGATAAAAACACACGCAATTACACACTAAACCGGATCAACTCGGGTCGGAGTGTTACAAAACCGAGACCCATTTGGCCCATGGTGTTCTCAGTATGTTTATAAGATCCCTATTTTGGGAGCATATAGCGTACGTAGTAGCCACTTAGTATGTACATGTTATGTATCCATCGATTCACACAGAGCATATGTTAATTTAAATGCACAAGTGCCTAGACTACTACATTGACTTGTTATGATTATTTATGTCTTTTATTCTATTAGAGACCATACTTATTAACTTGTTACTGCTTATACTTTGCTGAATCGTTGTATTCACAGATTGTCCTTGGTGTTGCAGGCTCAGGTACCCTCGACCGTGTTCTTGTCGGTCGCCAGTTTGCCTGGGAGACTCCAGCTGTCTCTTCAGGTTCGCAGAGTGGGTGTTATCACTCCATTAGAGCGTGACTGTTCCATGCATGCATGCATATTGCTTTCTTTTCATGTCATTGATTGTACTCATGTTCTATACATTGTGATTGGATCCAATTTGTATGTTCAGACCTTTATGTCAGTCATTGGAGATCATTTCTTTTATTTCTTATGTGTCTCGTGTTACACGTTGATATTTGTAGCTTCCGCATACATGTTTGCACGTGTGTTTCCCTTGTGCGTGTGCATCTAGACCGGGTCTAAGTGCATATGCACGGGAGTGCGTGTGTCACTGGTTAGGTTTTTGCTAACCCCGAACTCCTGGGCTCGGGTTGTGACAATCAGTCCAAAGGCTCACAAACTTGGGTAAATGTAAAACTTTGATGAGTATTAGTTGATGCAAAGGAGAGACTTTGTACGTGGTTTTAGATTGATTATAGGATAAGTCATGGGTAGGAGAGTAAAAAGAAGGGGTGGGTGGGTCACCCCAAATTTTTAACCAAAAAAAAAAAAAAAAAGCATATGCTCTTTTACATATGACCCTCTCTTTTTTCTTTCCTTTTAAAATAGTGGCCTCCTAGAAGAAAATTCTTCAGGTCTATCATTGGCTAAGTGGGCTCCAATGGCCAAATGAGTCTTGATCGCCAAACCATTGACCCACACTTAAATTTTTTAAGTGGTCAGAAAATTGTACAGTGAGCTGGAGGTCCTCGGTACAAAACCATTTAAAGCCTTATACGATACACAATGTTAGTAAGTAGTATTGTGTCTCAGATGTTATCAATCAATGATATACCATAATGAGGTTTGTGGGTACCTCGTCAAAAAAAAAAAAATAAAAGGAAAAAAAAATACATTGACCCACGTTTGAATCCAAATTTAGCCTGGGTTCATGTTGTTCCTGAATCCAGGGGCCAATTAGAAATGTATACAAATATTGGTTTCAACACTTGATTTTCTAGTCTTACTAGAGACACGTCTCACATCTCAGTTATTGCGTGATAATAAAAAGAACTCAACCACTTCTTAGAGGGTTCTAGTCTTCAAATTGAAAATATTCACACTATCACACCACCTTCAACAAGCAGTTGTCAGAGCATACCCCACGATGCAAGGAAATGCTACCGACACTAATACAATGTTTTGAGACTTTCCTTTCTAATCCTCTCCGTCACCATCTAGGACTATGCGTCTTGTTTTTCTTTCTCTCCGTTTTGGATGGAAGACTATGCGTCCTTTTCAATTATAGACTCGCCCCTAATCACTTTAATTTTTTTGGTAGGAGACCTAATCACTTTAAATTCTTCCTTTTGAAACCAAGTGCCAACAGATGTCATGCTACGTTTGTTTATTTATCATCTCCATCACTGTACCAGCCACCAGGTAAATGTAAAGTTGTAAACTAAGTCTTTGGTAGATTGCATGTATTATATATGTCATAGGTTAGATTTGATTACATAATTTTTTTTTAATGATCAAGGTATCACTCGCCAGGTCAGCCTTAGACATTTTGGCCTTCGCTCGGAGATTATCCAATTCTAATGAGCAATGACAATTTCCTAGGGTGTGCAAAAATGACTGTACAAATAGTACCCGAATAACGCAAGGGAATGAAATAAAACTCAAGATCAGGAGGAGCAAACCGAAGACTCAAACCAATTAAACTACCGCCCTGGCGGCATGACACAATCAATTATACAATCACATGATTGAACTTAATCGGGTCAAATTTGAATAACATGAATTACTAAACAAGCGAATTTAAATCCATGGCTTCATGGTTGTGTGAAGGAGGGGCAACGGTGAGTTTTACAACTCACTGCTACTAATATGAAATTTTGCATGCTATACTTGTGGTAGATGGGCAACTCCTTCTTAAAGCGAAGCAAGCTACCCTAAAGCTATATATTTATAGATTTCTCTCAGAAGTCTTTTTTCATCATTAAACTTTTAATTTAGCAGCACTCCTCCTTTAATAAGTAACTATAGTAGGAAGCTGCTCACGAAAGGCACCCTAAAAAAATAACGAAAGAGAAAGGGCAAATTTGAAAAGATAATGAAAAGAAAAATGCACCTTTCTTTTCAATATGCCAAAAGGAACTATTTATCTTACCTCAGGAAAGAAGTAAGAAAATGCATATTACATATTCTGCTTTGTTTCCACTTAGGCTTCATCTCCCAAGCCCAACTCAGATGATATATCACTCTGTTCAATCCTTCAATTACAATTTCTATAATATCTCAATTAGAATGAGTAAAAAGTCTATCAAACATGACTCATTCAAAATCTCTTAATTCTCTCAATCAATTGGGGTGTAGATTTCTCACCAAGAATTTGTAAACTTAAAGTTTCATATTGATATCTATTCACGTCAATGTAGATACCTGCAAAAATTGGTACTAGTGTGTAAATCCGTAAAATTAAAACTTTTCCAATCTTATGGAGAGGGTTGGACCTAAAAATATTTTAAAAAATGAGGATTTAATCCGTAAAACTAATTATTTTTAAATTCTATGTACATTGCCGGAGCTGAGAATTTTAAAATAAAGATTTCCATCGGCACAAATCCTTCAAATCTTTTGGTCAATGCGACAAGAATCCGTTATTGCTTATAGTAGAGACAATCCAAAATTGTAGTGTGCCAGATTATTTTGCTATGAAAACAAAGTTGGCATATGCTGCATTCGTTTTTTTATTAGCTATCTAGCAATAGAGCAGGTAATGAGTTGAAGAGTAAAAGGATCAAGGCTTGCTCTGACCCAACCCAAGGAAAAAAAAGGGGGCTATGATGTCCTAACCTCTTGTGTTGCTTCTGATGTTCTAGCCTCTTGTATTTCTTCATACAAGTGATGTCACACACCCATTGATGACCTAAAAAAAAATCAGTTTCAAAGGTCAATTCAAACATTATTTTCTTGAGGAGTAGGTGATCTGTGGTTTATAAAAAGATGTTGTCCCGCCCCAACATTTCTATTGCAGTGTGAGAAGCTGACTTCTCTATAATCCCTCCTTGCTTTTTGTACAACCAAATCCCATACGGAGAAGAGGAAATATGAATATCATCTGTTGTTCTCTACTCGTTCTCCTTCTTGCCTCTCATTCCCCCTTAACAACGTCACAAGAAGTTGGTAATTCAAAAGAAATCCTCCTCCTCCTCCTCCTCCTCCTCCTCCTCCTCTTCTTCTTCTATTCTTATGCTCTTTTTTTTTCCTTGACTGGGGTGGTGTTTTGCTGTTCTGTGATTATGATGCATTTACAGAGGATGAGAAGGAGTTCAATTACATTGTGGGGAGCGGAAATGGACCAGAAGATTGGGGAGATATTCATGAGGATTGGAAACTATGTAAGAATGGAGACATGCAATCTCCAATAGATTTGATGCATGAAAGGGTCCAAGTGGTGAGCCATTTAGGAAGGCTGAAACGTAGTTACAAGCCCTCAAATGCAACACTCAAGAACAGAGGCCATGACATCATGGTACGCAGAGATTTTTTACTGCTGCGGTTGCTGTTGTTGTTTTTTTGTTCTTGTCACAACGATCTGAAGGTGGTTGGTTTTTTTTTTTTTTTTTTTTTTTTTTTATGGATGAACCAGTTGAAGTGGGTCGATGATGCCGGATCAATTAATGTTAATGGGACTGACTATGAGCTTAAACAGTGCCACTGGCACTCCCCTTCTGAGCACACCATCAACGGGAGGAGGTAAGCTTCTTCTTCCCTTACCTGTCTTCTTCCCTTCATTACCTTTACATGACATGCTTTCACACTATGCCTTGCTTTCGGAAATATTGATATGTCTGCTTTTATGATTCTGAATGAATTTGTCGGGTCCACTAATGTCGTTTCAAGCCATCACACTTGTCATCTCGCGAATTGTCAATCATTCCACAGACCTTCATCTATCGGTTGCTTATGCTTTGATTGAAATGTTGATTTTTACAGCTCACAACTCCATTAATGCGGTGCTTTCATTGCACTGATTTTTGAGACATGTGGAGGTCGCGCCTTCCCCTCACCAACCATCATATGATGGCAAGTGGAAACGCGTTCACATGTGTGTAACCAGGCTGGCACAAAACAAAATGAGAATTAGATAAAAAAAAAATCAGCCCCATCGAATTCCTATCTGTTGATTTGATCGCCTTTAAATATTTTTTTTTTAGTTTCGAGAGCAAAATTCGAGGATAAAAACAGGGCCTGATGCTAGGTGATTGTCAAAAGGGTTGCATGGAACATGGGTGACACAAGTGGTCCCCATAAAGCTGGACTGCATTTGCCGTTTACAGGAGAATATCTTCCATTATGTTCATATGTTCATACATATTTTTTAAGGGTGTGTGTTTGGAAGGAAATGACATATATTCGGATCAAACGAGACCCTCATAAACATGTGATTTTGGACCCATTCGGGCACACCCATTTCTAATCCAAACCGCCTCTATCACATGATTCCAATGTGTATGCACTCTCCCACACAATTCACTCTACATGTTAGGATGAATCATGTTAATTGTTCAATCCACCTGTATGGGTGGCAAACGAATAGGATTGGGTCAAAACTGGTTGATATCGAACGTGTATCGGACCTACTTTTAAGACTGTTAAGTTATTGCAACCCACAGTCAATGCTGGTGAACCTAACCCGACGTTTAGACATGTGGACCAAACCCTATCTATTTCAAATATTAATACTATATTTAAGTTAGATTACGGGCCAAAAGAATCCAACATAAGCCCGGCTCATTTTGTTTAACGTAAAGTCTTCTAAGTACCAAATATCAAACTACCCAATTGATTTAATGTTTTAAATTTGTGGATCAACTTTAATCCTTTGTTCGCTTTTTTTTTTTTTTCTTTGGCTAATAGAGGTTGCCCCAACTCATTGGGTAGAACTAATCCCTTCAGACCCATGTCAAATAGGTAAATTCTATGTGGCCCCAATATGGTAGCCTAATGCACCCCCTTTGCCTTCCGGTTCAAACTGTAGTCCTAAACTAGTTCAACAACCACTTGGAATTTAATACAATCCTTTTAAATGGGTTAGACTACTTATGTGGTGGCTTGACCCTTACCCTACTCTTTTTTAATATGTCTCGGGACTTCATGAGTAATCACCAACCCCCATATGGTGGGGGTCAGGTTATACCGGCTAAAAAAAGTTCCAGGTCCGGTCAAACTTGGCCACTAGAACATAACAGTTCCTCATCATAATATTTATTTACTAACAAGCTTTTTATGGATGGATGCTACAGTTATGATCTAGAGGTGCATATGGTGCACCAAACCTCGGACAACAAGTCTGCAGTGGTTGGAATTTTGTACACTATAGGCCGACCTGACACATTTCTATCAGAGGTATGTTTCTACCATTTTTCTATTGCTGAGTTACTTGACTACAAGATGGTGTGTAATCGATACGTAAATATGTTGGGTCAGGTCTCGGCCACACCTATAATTATATTTAATTGACTATATTTAATAGGGTCCGGTTTCGATCTATGACTATAATCTTCATAACATGCGGATATTATAAAATGTACCATTCAAATATTACATTAGACATGTTGGCTAGGATATGATACTGTAGGATCTCAGGTCGGATGGCTGTATTCAGGTTGTAAATTACCTGGTTGGCCAATGATCACAATCCTGGAAATCAAGCTATGAATCATTTTATGGTAGAGATTGTTACTCAGGACTGTGGTTTGGGTCTAGTTTCTCCCATGCCCACATACCCATATATTTAACTATAAAAATATAGGGAACTTTAAATAGAACCATGATTACTTTGGAAATAACCAAAAAACCATTTGCCTTTTAGTTTTTAAAATAACCACCTATATATATCTACAAATTAATCACGGTCAACCTCCTTGACCATCAATTAATTACTTATTCTCTATTAATCCACGGTCTTCACTATATTTTGTCCTAAAAGAATAATAACTTCTAGAGATGTAGCTCCTATTTTCTTCTAGATTAAATTCAACGCGCTAGCACCAAAAAAAAAAAAAAAAAGCGAACATGGAAATTTAAGTTGATTTAATAATAACAATTAACATCCTTACTTCAATATAAAGCAGGTTAGATCTAAATAAGTCTTTTGTCTTTTTACCCTACAATGCGGTGAACTTTATCAATGGATCTTGGACTTTATTACGACTTAAAGTGGCTGACAAAGATTTTCAGATTGATAGAGGTTGTTCTTTGTTAAAATAAAGATATCACACCTAGGCATGTGCATAAATTGTTCATTATGTATATATAATACTGTATTCCATAATAATCAGGTAATCTTTTCAATTTAAGATCCAACCAAGCCATCAAGTCCTAGTCATCTAGTTTTGGATACAACATTGACCTTAGTCCCTAACCATTTACTGGCTTACATTGGACTAGGCCTGTCAATTTGGCCATGAGAGAAGGGAGCTTGGCCCAGCCTTCAAAAAGCTCTTAAAATGAGGGCTTTGGTTTCTCAAGTTAAGCCCAAGGGCTAGTCTTGGATAATTTTTTTTAGGCCCTAAAATTTGAGGGCTGGGCTTGGACAGTATTGGCTCGGCCAGCCCTGGCTTGGCCCTCCCACTTCTATTTATTTTATATAATATTTGTATTCATATATATAAATATATACCAAAATGCGCTTATTACAGTCACTTTGTAGTAATAGAATGGGGGAGATGATGGCAATTACATACTCGCCTATCCAATACCAAATGTCGTAAAAATCCATACACATATACTTGAGTCATTTCATTTATATTTAATTTTTTAAGTTATGTATTGTATTTGATGCATAAGTAATTAATGTTTCACGGTAGTTTTTATTGCTTCTTATTAAGGCTTTGTTATATTATTTTATATATTCCTTCTACTGCAAAAGGGGGTGTGCCCTTTTTTGTTATTAAGAATATACTTTTTCCTTTATAGAGTTACTTGGGATGCCAATCAATTCATAAAGATAGTTTGTATGTACATAGAATCTTAAGAATATAAGATGATCCAAATATCCTTTTAATTAGATGATTATAACTCTCAAATTTAGAAGTCTAAACTAATAATTGCGACTAAAATCCAACACAGCGCTTAATAGTCAAGTCGATTTTAAATTGAAAATAATGTCATTGGGTAACAAGTATGAGAATTTAATTAAGTAGTTTAAAATTTTCAAAGATAAGAAACTATTGGAATATTTTATATTTGAGAATTCCAGTGAAATGTGTGAAATAGATAAGACCCTTGAACTATTTTCCTTTTTTGACAAAAAAAATAAAACCGGATCTCTAGATCCCAAGTCACCAAAGCATGTATGACCTTGTATCATAAACGAAAATTTTTAGACACAACTTATATTCTCTAAATGCTTTCTTAATGATTCCATCGCAATTATAAAGTTAGACAAAATGACACTTAGTCGATACTTGATCTTTGCTAAAATGTAAAAAAAATTATATTTTTCTTTTTTTGAGGCCTTAAGCCTTGCATTGGCCCGGCCGTAGCCGTCAAGGATAGGGTAAGGGCCTAGGTAGTGTAGTCCCTTTGAGGGCTCTGGCCTACTCAGGCCCGGCCATTTGACACCCCTGGGTTGGACATGATTTTATGGCCCCAGGTTCACATCTCTCTCAAGCCGTCATGTCTTCACTCTTCAGCCCTGAATCCAGGCCTGACATTGTAGAATGAATTCAGACTCAGATTTGATAATTCTTGGGTCTGACTTCACCCATTTTAGTGTTGGGATTCACATTTCTTGTGTGGGTTTGTGCGTTTCTTTTGCAGTTGATGGGGCAGATAAAAACCATCGCGGATAGACATGAAAAGGAGATTGTTGCAGGTGTAATCGACCCAAGGCATTTAAAGATGGGGAGCAGGAAGTACTACAGATACCTGGGTTCTCTCACTACTCCTCCATGCACTGAAAATGTCATCTGGACAATGGTCAGAAAGGTATTCTCATCAGTCTATCACTCTATCTATACAATATCCCTCCAAACTCTCTTGTCTATGGACTACTGTCATTTGTTGTGTGGCAAATTTTATTAACCGAATCATTAAGTCACACCATCTTAATCTCTTGACCACAGGTTAGAACAGTCTCAAGAGAGCAAGTGAGATTGCTGAGGCAGGCTGTCGACGATGTGAGTCTCCATATTCTAAGCACTTTATTGTTTGTTCTAATCAGGACCACCAGTAAATTAAGCCCCAAGGGATAGCTCAGCTGTTGCCTAGAACCAGGGTTTGCTCTTGGAGGATGTGGGTTCGAGCCGTGCTACCACACTGGGGCTACAGGAGATTTACGCGGCTCCCCTTGGCCCTAAAGGAGTTAGTCCGGCCCAAAGGTCCTGAACACCCTCTATTAGCAGAAAAAAAAAAAAAAAGACCACCATTAAACTAGAAATGCTAAACAAAAAGAGCACATCTCTCCTGCACATGGGCTAACCGAAGTGCGGCCTCTGACCAGCCTTGTTGGGGCTGGAATGGGTTTAGGTATTCAGCTAGAGTATGACTTAAGCCTTATATTTTGGCCTTATAAATAATGGGCCTGGCCTTGAACGTATACTTTCTAAGTGCCCAATTATATTTCTGTCTCTCAAATTTTGATAGGGTATGACCCATCATCTAAGCTTTATCTCGTTGTTTGGATTGTGACGAAGTTTTAAAAACCACCAAACATTAAACTGTCTTAACCATCCCTAATCTAGTTGACACAAGGCTTTAATGATAGTGATGAGCTAGTCTTTTCTTGTACATCGTTTTAGACCACACGAATTAGGCTCAAAATCAAACATCTTCAAGTTGGCCCGGTCCATGTGCAATCCTAATTTTTCCCCTCCGCCCATTTCTTTCACCTTGCCACACACATTTCATAAGAATTCCTCTCACTTCCAATTTCCTACAATGCCTCATATTCTGAATGCTTTAACTTCCACACCATAAGGACTAATTGCTGATATTAGCATCCATCTAACGAAAGGTATTAGGATCTATGAATTTAAAAGCAGATTGAATTTCTTGATGGCAGAATGCGGAAAGGAATGCAAGACCCACACAGGCAGTCAACGATCGTGAACAACTGCTCTACAGGCCCGATATTCATGATGAAAGTTTCCACCCATAGAGGAGTCTTTAGACTAATTGGATTGTGTTGGGACACTGATACACTGATACATACATACACATCATCATTTCATATGGTTCATTTCTTACATTTCTATGATGTCATTTTTTTTTCTGGGCAATTTTATTTTCGTAGTCAGGATGTGAGTTGATGGGTTTTCTTGTTAAATAATGGCTATGTAATTTTACTTATACAATAAAATAACAAAAGTTTGAGAAAAAGATTTACTTGAGGTTAATTTTTCTTAATTATGCCTTTGAGCCTAAATAAATTGCCTTTCTTCACACTCACGTTTTAAGGAGAGTAATGATTCCACCTGCGTAATAGAAACCATAGTTCAAAATATCGGCTAATACCGTTTCGTATAAGCAAATATGTACCGGTATTAACCCATACAGGTCCGATATCGGCTGGCGAATCAATCGCAATCTCATATCAACAAAAAATTCCTATATTATCGGGATTTATTTGCTAATATTTTAAAATATCAGTTTTTACTAATATATCAGCCAGTATTTTCAAAATATCGATTGATAATATTTAAATTTTTTTAACTTTCTCTTTTGTACTAATTTTCTCCTCCTCCCAAATATATTAGATGTTACTCTTCTTTTTCAACAGCTATTTCACTTTTAAGCAATCAAAACGTTTTATTTTTTATAAATTGCATTTGGAAAAATCATATATAACTCTATCAATGTCATTATTATTAATTTTTTCTTTTGTAACTTTTTTAAAGGTCTATTTAAAAATAGCTTGAAAATAAGGATTGCATGTTATTTTTATTATCGATGCATTTCATTCTCTTTAATTTACACATATTGAGGATAGATCTACTAATTGAGATTTTGAAAATTAGGGTTTTTGATAATATTTTATAGATATTTTCAAAATAGTTACTAAAATTTATTTAGAGTGTGTTTAAAATGTTTATGGCTTTTTAGTTTGGCATATATTTATTAAGTAATGAGTAAAAACTTTAATTTTTTAAATTTGGCACTAATAGATAGCTTACAAGTCAAAATTATGATTGCATGTCACAAAACTTGTGAGATTTTAATTTATTTTAGTATAAACATGTAAATATATTTAATTATAAATAAATTTATATAATTTCATATAAAACAATGATATCAGGTGCTATGACTTAGAGGAACCGATATTTTGATTTGTAAGTATTACTAATGAGAAAATTATTGTTTTCTAACATTTTACAATATTTTAGATTTTTTGAAAAGTTTTTTAAATTTTTTTATAGCAAAAAAAATTTGCACATTGCGACAACCGCGATAAACTGAGAATGCGACCAATGCCAATACCTTATCGATTTTTTAGGTCAACTAATACCGCAACCGATACCACTATTTTTAACCATGGTAAAAATGATTACATACCTATTTACAAATTTGATCCACAAGTTTAAAGATAATCATTCCAATCACTTTGTCTGATCACCTTAGAAGATTGAAATTGAAAGCAGAAGTAAAGTAAAATCAATCAATTTTGTTCTCAGAGAAGTAAAATAAATTTAAGATTAAATGGATTCACACGTCCAAATAGAAAATGAAAGATATGCCAAACAAGGACATTGGTATGTGCAAGATAAAAATAAGGAGATACCAAACCAAATCTCAGTCATAAATTAAGGGGCCGTTTGGAAATTTCAATCTAATTAATAAGCGCTAATTAGATTAAAGCTTAAAATTAAAGCACAAACTTTAAAGTTCTATTTTACTACTAGTGTGTTTGATAAAATTATAAAAAGCTCTTATTCCATTGTTTAATAAAAAGATCTTTCCTCATAAAATAAAAGATTGAGGACAACACAGATTAAAAAGGTTAGATCTTAGAAATCGAACATCGGATATGGGGCAAACTACTTATTATTGGAAAGTTCATTTTGAGTAAATATTCGTAGAGCCCATGATTATGTAAATTGAAACTAAAACAATAAAGTTATAGCATCGAGAAGTTTGCAGATGCTAGCAAAAAAAATCAAGCGTGCTCGAGCACCCATTTGACAGGGTATGAGCACCCAAGACAGTGGCGAGCGCACTTGAGCGACCATTTAACCATACTCGACTACACGGAAGGCAGAAGCCCACCGTACTACATGGATTTCCTTCATATTTGTGCAAGAACTTTTCATTTCACTTGGATTTAGTTTCCAATCCTAAGGCAAGAATCATGGGCTATAAAAAAAGGGTTTCTCTCAACCCTAAGTACAGCACAACACATAGAGCTCTTCTTGTTCTAAATTGAGATTGCTATTGAAGAGATATTTTAGAGCTTCCATGAAAGATTAGGCTCAAGGCTTCAAGTTTTATAGTTAATACTTCTACTTCTTCGTAAGAGATTTGTGGCTTATATTTCATTGTAAAAGATTGTTATCCTGCTAAAGAGACTTGTACGTTGTAGAGATTAAAGCACTAATAGTGGGACACCAAGGGACTATGTGATGTAGAGATCTATTAAGAACAACGACAACACCTTGTGTTGAAGGACCTACTGTAGGGTTATGAGTATATCTTGTACCGCAGAAGTTTGTGATTGATTTTGTCGACTTTAGACTAATGGTTTTTTTCCGTTTGGGTTTCCACATTAAATTGTGTGATTGATTGCTTTTATTTTTCCACTGTATAGAAGTAGTAATCGATTCACACTTTAGATTAAATTCAGGGCATTATAAAACTTTCAATATATTCAAATCCAACCCAAAGCAGGTTAGGTTTGGACTGGAAAATAACTCGCCCCAGTCCATGAGTAGCCCTTACCAAATCTTCATTGATGAAGGCTATCTGTAGGAATGGTTGCCTAGGCTCGCACCTTAGGTAGATGGATAAGAACTAATTCAAAGAAAACAACTTTTACTGGTGGACAACATTGGATTAGACGATAATCTTTTTACACTGCTAATTCTCATCATTTGCGGCGAATAATGTTTCTTGCCACTATTTGATATGTATTTTCTTAGACGGTCTATAAGGAAAAAAAGACGGCACTTTTTATGGCAAAAAACAATTTTCGTCATAAAAAGTGACCTTTAGTGGTGAGAAAAACTAGCGCTAGAGGTGGTTTTTTCTGCTACTAAGCCAAGTTTTTTTGTGGCTGTGGTTAAGAGGCCGTTATTGATACAAGTTGGACTTGAACTCTACATATGCTCTATTAACCGAGTCATTTTGACGCAAATTCCTTTGTCTCTTGAAAGATTTAGAATGCCCTGGATTTATTATAAATTGTGATTCGATTGCTACTTCTATGCAGCGAATAATAAAGCAATCAATCACACAAAGAAGATAGCACATAATTTAACATGAAAACCCAATCACAAAAAAACTATAAGTTCAAAGTAAACAAAATCAATTAATATCTTTCGTGGTACAAGATATACTCACAACCTTATAGCCAATCGCTCAACATAAGGCGATGTAGTTATTCTTGATAAATCTCCAAAACACGTAGTCCTTCAATGCCCCACTATTAGTGCCTTGATCTCCATAAAGAACAAGTCTCTTCAACAAGAGAACAATCTTCTACAAGGAAATAGAAGCCATAAATCTCCTACGAAGAAGTAGAAGCATCAACTCTAGAATTTGAAGTTGTCATCCCAATCACTCATGAAAGCTCTAAATAATCTCTCCAATGGTAACTCCAATTCATAATAAGAAGAGCTCTATGTGTTATATTGAAATTAAGGCTGAGAGAAACCCTCTTTTTATAGCTTATAATTCATGCTTTAGGTTTAGAAACCAAATCCAAGCGAAATATGAAGTTCTGGCACAAATAGAAAAAGTTTTCATCCTGACGGTGGGCTTCTGCCGTTCGTGCGTTGGAGCGTGATCAAATGGGTGCTCAAGAGTGCTCGCCACTATCTTCAATGCTCGAGCCCCATTAAACGGGCCCTTAAGTGCGCATGATGTTTCTACTCATAATAACAAAATTTTCAAGGCCATAGCTTTGTCGTTTTAACTTTGATTTAGCAATCTTGCGCTCTACGAATATTTATTCAAAACAAGCTTTCCAATAGTAGGTAACTTGCCCATATCTGACACTCGGTTTATGAGATATAAACTTTTTAATCCATGTTATCCTCTGAAAAATACTTCAAGTAGCTTTATCTTCAATTCAGCTTATTCGGCATGCAACCACGATCCGTTCTAAATATAAAATACAACTTAATGGACAAAAATTTTGTCCAATGCATAAATTTAGCCAATACAAATGTCCTAACACCTCTCCTTAGCCTATGTGCCAACTTCCCATATATGATGTGTAACTTGTGTAATAAGATTAAGAATTGCTTCTTACCTCAATGGTAAAGAGTGTTGGTTTTCATTGGGAGGTCTCATGTTCAAATGTGCAACCCCTTAGCAGGTTGCCCAAATAAAAATTATGTAATGGGAAAATTACATCCACACCTCCTATATTTTGCCATAAATATAAGGACACTCCCTCCCTTTTTCTGAAATTACACTGACACCCCATGTTAGTTGTTGGCTAACAAAATTACATCCACACCCTTTTTCTCTTTTTTTATTTTCCCCTTCTCCTTCTCTGTATTCCAGTTTTCTCTTCCCCCTCACCTCTCAGCCACCAATCTGCCACCTCCTTCTCTGCTTGACCGGCACTACCCACCTTCCCTTTTCTTCTTCTCCCTTTCCCTTCTCATTCTTCCTCATTGTTTCCTCCATTTCCTTTCTTCCTCTCCACCCTATTTGTTGTGAGAAGAGGATCTGCTCTAAAAGCTCGTGGAGTGTAATAAGAAAAATTAGAGGCGGGCAGTTCGGTTCTCATTCCAGAACCGAAACCCAACCCCTTGATTATCTCATTCTCCCCTCTTTACTCTTGGTTCTTCCTCCACCCTCACCCTCTCATCTCCCAACGGCAGTCATTAGAAGATATGTGCTCCTCCATCATCACTAGCTACCACCACCACGATCTCCAATGCTCGTCGCCAACCCACCTCCACTCTCTCTCTCTCTCTCTCATTTTTTCCCTTTCTTCCTCACTCCCCCCTCGCTGCTAGTGGATCCCTGAGCATACCAACCAGCCCAAGCTACCACTGGTCATCTTCTCCACCTCCTTCTTCTTCCTTGTGTTGCCAGCAACCCAAATGATTTCTAACAATCTGGATTAAAGTCCCTTCTTGCAGAATTCTAGATTGCAGGATCCCCTTTTCCAAAGACAGTGATCCCAACCCTAGCATGGCCCATCAGCATAATGAATCCTTGTCTATCTCAAATCTGCAAGACATATATGGGCAAAACTTTGCCGATCTTCTTCTTCCTTTTCAATTCAAAATAACTTTCTTCGAGTTCAGGTCATCAATTTTGTGTTTAGTCCAAAATGGATGTGGGGCCCAGGTGAGCCATCCGATTGATGATCTAATCCATAGATCAGTTAGTTAATCCTTGGGCAACCCTAGTGGTCTCGGTCCCATGAGGCTTGGACCAATGGGGTCCACCCATCTGCTGACTCAAAAATCAGCTCATGTGATAATGGCGGACTGTTTTAGGTTTTTTCCTATGGGTTTGCTTTAAAAAATACAGAAATTTCCTTTTTTATTTAATGTATTATGTGTATTGTGGTTTGATCTTTTGTGCCCTTGGTTGGTGTCTTTGGGTTTACAAAGAAGCAAGTAAATGGGGTTTTTTTTTCTTTTTTGTCGTTTTTTTCCTAGAATCTGATGTGGAGTGGAATCATGTTGGGGAATCTACGGGTTTGATTGATCCATTCAAAATCAAAAAATGTATGTAACTCATAGATGCCATGTAATCCAATGTGTTGATAACTAGAAACCAGATCTTAGAGAAAATTGAGATTCCAAACTTTCTTAGGAAGATATGAGACTAAAAGATCAAATTCTTAATTAAATTACTCAACTACATTATCTAACACAGGATAGGTGATTGTTGACTAAGAAAATATATATTGAAACATCTAAAGATTTATTAGTCCACTAACATTGTAGTTCAATGTGTGTCGTCCGATGACGTTCAACGACCATATAACAGTGAAGGGATGGTTGGGGGTAAAATGGGTATTATACATAAATTTTTGCTGACATCATCACCTTTTTGAGTTGTCGGTAACGACTGCCACAGTAGGGGAAAAAGATGTACACCAAATATGAATTAAAAGTAGATGTGGTGTAATTTCAGAAAAAGAAGAAGATGTCCTTTTATTTATGGCAAAATCTATAAATATAAGGGGTGTAGATGTAATCTTTTCTTGTGTAATTAGATCATGTGCCTGTGGGGACCTAGTTAGTAGGGGCTGGAGGCTCCACCCATATATACTTGAAAAAAGCTTAAATCATATACAAGTAGATTGGGACTTACTATCTCTCTAATGCCCCTTCGTTGTCACTACCTACTCATGCATTGATGAGAATAAGAGTTTCAAATAAAACATGGTGTGTTTGGGGCCTTTTTTTATTGTTGTTTTTTTCTAAGGGTGTTTAGGGCTTTCAATCAAACGGGATAGACTTGGATGGCGGTCCACCTAGATCGGTACCATATTTTTTTAGGTCTAGACCTTCTCCGAAGCGATTCCTAGGCTTTCTACCTGGACGCATCCCAGTTTCATCTAACAAGGCCTAGTTCTGTGCCCCTAGTCATAGCCCTGGTAACACATGGTAGTCATTAAAGTTTAAAAGGTGAAAATATCAACAATATTTCTATCTTAAGCACTGCCACCTCTAATTACCTTAGTGGTAGGAGGCATCAATTCTCACTTAGTTGTTCAAGGTTCAACACTTTCCCCACCCGGCTCCATCACCTCACCCGAACTATGGCTCGGTACTCCATAAAAAAATAATATATATATATATATATATTTCTAACTTATTCAGAGTTTCCAAAAACACAGAAGTGGACACTAGTTTTGAAATTTTCAAAGTAGTATTTAAAGTTTTCAACACCCTAGACAGTAACGTCTTCCCTTTTTTCCTTTTCATTCCTCCCTCTTTCCCTCTTCCTCCTTTCCCCTTTACCAGCGACCACCAACACTGGCCACCACCAACCAGCAATCCTCATTTGTTTCCCTTTCCTCCTTCAAAATGGTCTTTTAAGACCACTGCCCAACCAGCAGTGGTCCATCACAAATGTCACCATCTCAATCCATAAATTTGTTGATTTTGCGGGTCTACTCTTTCGGCTGAATCCTTTTCATTCAACGTAGGTAAGAATAAATCAACATAAACTACGGGTGTATAAAAAATTCATCGATCCGTCAAATCGATCTAATCCAATCCAATCTGCGGTTTTTTAACCGATTTGATGGTTAATGGATTGGTGACAGATTGGAAAAATCCTAATTCGTTAGTAATGGATTAGTGACGGATTTTACCCTTAATCTATGGATTTAAACTGATCCAATCCGTTGAAAGAAAAAATATATGTATTTTTTTTGTGTATATGTAAAAAATATTAAAAGACAATAATTTCTTCTAGAAGGTTTAAGTGTTTTGTGTGGTATTCATTGCAAAATATCTTTCAGAAGCTTTAAGTGTTTTGTGTGTTTTGTTTTATCTTTGTGTTAAAATTATCTTGGTGAGTTTCTGTTAGGATTCTTTAAAGACCTTATAGAATAGGTAATGCAATTCTCTTTGAGTTAGGAGAGTGAGATTCATTTAAAAAACTAATTTGATATATGCTAGCAAGTCATTTATTCTTTCGAAGTACTCAAATTTTAGGGTTTTTGTTTACAGATTTTATTTGAGGTATCTACTTATATATTTTTCTATTATTACTTATTTTCTATATTATATATCTGGTGATGTGGCAGTTATATTATACCATAATCACCTTGTGGGAGCCCATAGGATGGTTGAATGTGTCCTTTTTGAACTTCTTCAAAATTTGGTCTCTTCAAGATATTTCATAAAATGAACATGTCCAACGTGTTGATCTTAACAATGATTTCATCTAATAATTTAGGAAGGGTCACATAGGAAGGATAAAAATAGGCCTCCTATGATCAAGTTTTACCAACATGCTACCTACAACTTTTACTTCTATTTTTATTTTATTTTATTGCAAAAAAAATTCTTATAATGGGCTCTATCAACGGATTAAACGGTTTTAACCAATCCGAATTGTTGATTCACGGTTCGGTTCGGATCAGTTTTAAAGGGTAACGGATCAATGACAGATTATAAAATCGTCAATCCGTAGGTAATGGTTTGGTGACGGATTTGGCTCAATTCGATCCAATCCGAACCGTGTACACTTCTAATATAAACATTTAAGCAATGTGCATATGGCAGAACTACAGTGCAGTATGGCTGCATCATAATATGGTGGAGCACACTTCCCTCACTATTTGGTTGGTCCTACCTTTTTAAAATTCAAGCCAATCATCATCTTTAACATTCCTGGCGTTAATCACCAAAAGAAACACTCATTATGTTCATTTCATCTAAATTTTCAAAGAAAGTTTTAGTGGGCCAACTGTTAAATTGATCATACATTGGGACCCCCTACATTTCTATTCCAACAAAAGAATAACAAATAAATTCATCTTGTATTTTGAGATAAAATGAAATTCAATGGCGGCCATCCTGTATATCTGAATAATGATAGTTTAGAAGTTGGTCACCACATACCGTGTCAAAGGTCTTGATAACTTGCTTGGATTTTAAAAAGGTGGCCCCACCATATATTGAAGAAGGGCAAGATATCATAGCACGATTACTAAAATATATAGATAAAAATGTGAAACATCCAACAAGTGCAAACCAAGCAGGCTTCCCCCAGTTTTAATTATCAAGTGGACCAAACACAAAGTTAATAGTAAAATGTACTAATCAACCAGTAAAAATAAAAGAACCCCAAAATGGGTTGTGATTTTCTTTTACCTTTTTATATAAAATCAATAATCAAATCATGAGATTGATGAAAGCGCTGGGCATTGTTGGATGTGCAATCCAGGTCATCTGACACGACGGTAATTATCTAGTGACGACTACTAACTTCCCAGGAGCAAAGTTGTGAAAAGAAGAAGAAAAATAGATTTTAAAAAAGCATAATCCCTCTTTTTTAAAAGATGGGTATTTTTGTCACTGAAAGGAGATAGAGCAAACAAAGTTGTAGAATTGAAAGAAATGTAGACTGTTTTGAAATTCCCATATCATAATATTCTTCTTCCAAAAATTCCAAAAAAGTTAAATATCCTTTTTTCAAAACTTCCAAAAAAGTAATATTTTGTATATTTTTTTGAAATAAAAGTGTACATTTTGGTGTTGGATTTGAATGGGATCTATGATTTTTCCTTATAACAATAACATGACTTGAACTCACAGCCTTGTAAGTGGGACAAAAAGTATGCACCTTCACTAATTGTGTTGTAGCTGCAAGCCGATTGAGATTTATCATTATAGTATTGGATATGAATTTAGGATTAGACCTAGAATCAATCCACTAGCTGGATTTTTTTTTTTTTTTTTTTGTTGCATTGGGTTCGATCGGATTCAAGTCCCACCAGACCCGTTTAGAGCGTCAAGGTGAGGATAAGCTTACCAAATAGACAGTTCTGTTAGACATGAATTTCATGTAAGTGGAAGATTGGCTTCTTGGACCCATGATACAACTTGTGCTAGATTAGAAATACCATTTCTACACCAATGTAAACACGTTTGAGGACAATATTCTACACACGTAAACACGTTTGAAGACAATAATATTGACTGCTTTACCAAATTACCAAATGAGAAATGTGTAGGTTCGGGTCTAACCTACTGACGTAACCGTGCACCAAAGGCCAAAAACAACTGCTGCGTGCGCAATTCCGTGGTAAAGGAAACTTTTCATGTTACCTGTTCGAGGCCTTTAGCTGGACCATGGGTCACCATTTAACAGTTTAATATCGCATAGATGGACCACAAGTTCCCACAATAGATCAGCATAGATGCTCTAGAAATAGAGTAAGAATATTCGTAGTTTTGACATTTGAATTATTGAATGCAAGATTAGAAAACAAGAAAAAAACTCAAATCTCGTTTGGCGAAGAATCAAATCATGTTACAGTGTAATTTGACAAATGTACCATGATATCATTTTTTTTTCTTTTGTAACAACTAATGAAGCCATGGTAAACCATAAAAACTTTCAGGAGGATTTGATAAATGCTCTCCTCAGTGGGGCGCCCTCTTCATTGCCGTTTGATGTAGTTCCGATTCCAGAAAGGGAAAAACTTTTTTGGCAATTTTTATGTGCTAGAGGAGATTTGGACTTCCTACCATCCCAGGTACATAAGTGCTCACTTCCCTTTTAAGTGGGTCATGAACAATCGACTCCTCTTAATATTCTCCTTGTGGGAGAAACGTGATGGGTTTATAGAGGTATGTGAGTTACAAAATGGACTTACGCTCTATCTGATGGAAAAGCGCCTCTTAAATTTTTTCTACTAATCATTGTTACTAAGTTGTTCCTCTTGGGATTTAAACTCATGACCTGTTGGCTCTGATATCATATGGTAGAGGCAGTGAAAATACCTTTTAACATTCCCCATCAGGTGGAGCCCACTCTTCAACAGCGCCTTCTACGAAAAATAAAAAATGGAGAAAGGTCCAACGTGTTGGGTGCCTACACAAATTCAGATATAATATAAAGAAAAGCCTAAATAGAGATCTGAACTAACCCTCAAGGCATTGGCTTTCAATTTACTCTAATTTGACACTCATTTGAATTACATTAATCATTGGATTGAATTTCATACAAAACTAAGATTTAAAAATATTGTTAAGCTTTAATCTTTAAACCAATGATTGCTACAATAAAATTGAAATGATATTTTTCCCAAACAAACAGAAAAGGGATTTTCTTCTTAAAAATCTAATCTGAAATACGACCTTTCCATCAAACTATCCCTTTAATTGGCATGCTTCTAAGTCAGTAAAAATCACCCTCTATATAATATGCTTATTAGAGTCAATTTTAGGTACAAAAGCCATATCATTTCAATTTAGGGGGCAAAAGCCATATCATTTCAATTTTAGGTACAAAAGCCATAGCATGGAGAGTAGTTTAGGGGAGTAGTTTTCAGGTGCTAGGTACCTAGCACCACACCTGAAATTTTCCTAGTTTAGGGGACTTAAAATGCAACCCCAAATTAATAAAGGGATTGTTTGTTTATTTATTTCACAAACTTTTTTAAATCTAACCATTAGATAAAATCCGATGGATGTGACATTTACATGATCAGTCCAAAGGCTCACAAACTTGGGTAAATGTAAAACTTTGGTGAATATTAGTTAATGGAAAGGAGAGACTTTGTGCGTGGTTTTAGATGGATTATAGGATCAGCTAACGGTAGGGGAGTAAAAAGAAGGGGTGGGTGGGTCGCCCCAAATTTTTAAACAAAAAAAAATCATATGTTCTTTTACATATGACCCCCTCTTTTTTCTTTCCTTTTAAGATAGTGGCCTCCTGGAAGAAAATTCTTCAGTTCCATCGTTGGCTAAGTGGCCTTCAATGGCCAAATGAGTTTCTTGATCGCCAAACCATTGACCCACACTTAAATTTTTTGGGTGGTCAGAAAATTGTGCAGTGAGCTGGAGGTCCTTACTACAAAACTGTTTAAAGGCTTATGCAATACACAATGTTAGTAGGTGGTATTATGTCTCATATGTTTCCAATCAATGATAAATTGTAACGAAGTTTGTGGGTGCCTCGTCATAAAAAATAAAATGAAAAAAAACATTGACCCAGATTTGAAACCAAATTTAACCTGGGCTCATGTTGTTCCTGAATCCAGAGGCCAATCAGAAATGTATACAAATATTGGTTTCAATAATTGATTTTCTAGCCTTGCTAGAGACACGTCTCACATATCTCCTATTCTCAGTTATTGCATGATAATAAAAAGAACTCAACTACTTCTTAGAGGGTTCTAGTCTTCAAATTGAAAATATTCACACCAGCACACCACCTTCAACAAGCAGTCGTCAGAGCATACCCCACGATGCAAGGAAATGCAGCCGACACTAATACAATGTTTTGAGACATTCCTTTCTACTCCTCTCCTTCGTCACCATCTAGGACTGTGCGTCTTTTTTTCTTTCTCTCCGTTTTGGATGGAAGACTATGCGTCCTTTTCAATTATAGACTCGCCCCTAATCACTTTAATTTTTTGGTGGGAGTCCTAATCACTTTAAATTCCTCCCTTTGAAACAAAGTGCCAACAGATGCCATGCTACGTTTGTTTATTTATCATCACCATCACTATACCAGCCACCAGTTAAACGTAAAGTTGTAAACTAAGTCTTTGGTAGATTGCATGTATTATTTATGTCATACGTTAGATTTGATTACATAATTCTTTTTTTAATGATCAGGGTATCACTCGTCAAGTTAGCCTTAAACATTTTGGCCTTCACTCGGGGGTTACCCAATTCTAATGAGCAATGACAATTTCTTAGGGTGTGCATAAATAACTGCACATATAGTACCCGAATAACGCAATGGAAGGGAGTCGAACTCGAGATCATGAAGAGCAAACCCAAGACTCAAACTAATTAAGCCACAGCCTTGGCGGCATCACACAATCTATTATGCAATCACATGATTGAACTTAATCGGATCAAATCTAGATAACATGAGTTACTAAACAAGCGTATCTAAATCCATGGCTTCATGGTTGTGTGAAGGAGGGGCAAGAGTGAGTTTTACAGCTGACTGCTACTAATATGAGATTCTGCATGCAATACTTGTGGTAGATAGGCAACTCAATTTTGAAGCGAAGCAAGCTATCCTGAAGCTATATATTTATAGATTTCTCTCATAAGTCTCTTTTCATCATTAAACTTTTAATTTAGTAGCACTCCTCCTTTAATTAGTAACTACAGTAGGAAGCTGCTCACGAAAGGCACCCTAAAAAAAGTTATGAAAGAGAAAGGGTAAATTTGAAAAGATAATGAAAAGAAAAATGCACCTTTCTTTCCAATATGCCAAAAGAAACTATTTATCTTACCTCTGGAAAGAAGTAAGAAAACGCGTATTACATATTCTGCTTTGTTTCACTTAGGCTTCATCTCCCAAGCCCGACTCAGATGATATATCACGCTATTTAATCCTTCAATTACAATTTCTATAATATCTGTAACACTCCGATCCCCTTTGAGCCGGATTAGTGGCTCATTAGTGTGCTTTTCTGTTGTTTAATCCTTTTGGACTTGGTTTCGAATCTTGGATAGGTAGTTGAGTAACCTTTGACCTGCGATAGGTAGTTCTAAGCCTTTTTTCGTAATTTTACTTTTGCTTTGAGTGCATCATATTTGCATCATCTTGGTGTCAACAAGTGTATTTTGTTGAGCTCGTTATTTTCCATAACTGCCTCAAACTCATTCGGAGTCAATTGGAGAAGTTGGACCCTCATATGACTTGATTTGTAAATAACCAAAATTCACTAGACTTTGTTCTAAACTTCAGAAACTATATATATGAGTCACCTGTACAGATGTCTTCATTTCTGCTCCTTTGCTTCAACGTTGCATGCAATCTCCAAGGAGACTCCACGTATATTCACTCCTCTTCTCTTCACTTCTCTTCTCTTCCTTGTTGGTGTGGGATTTGGTTCGATTGGGTTCTTTCTCTCTCATCTCCGTCTATGGTTTGAGGTAAGTGGGTTCTCCAATTCTTCTTCTCCAATTGGATCTCCCATCTCTCTCTGTGCATGCTTATGGATTGTGTTTTGCTTTACTTTGCTTAGGTTTTAGTTGATTGGAGCTTGATCTCAGTGGATTTAACAGAGTTTTGAGGCAAGTATAAGTACAGGATTGTATAACATATTTTGGTGTGTACTCAGATTTGTATCTGGTTTTTGAGTATTATATCTGTTTTCATCTTTTCCGTTCCGCACTTTTCGGCTTCCGTATTTTTTTTGTTTTGTTGCTTGCTATGATATCTACAGCTTCCGCGTTCGCTTGTTTCGCACGTATTAGATCCTTTGTGTGTGTGCATCTGAACTGGGTTTGGATGCACGTGCACGGGAGTACGTGTGTCACAGGTTTGGCTTTTCGCTAATCCCGATCTCTGGGCTCGGGTTGTGACAATATCTCAATTAGAATGAGTAAAGATCTATCAAACATGACTCATTCAAAATCTCTTAATTCTCTCAATCAATTGGGGTGTAGATTTCTCACCAAGAATTTGTAAACTTGAAGTTTCATATTGAATATCGATTCACGTCAATGTAGATAACTGAGAAAATTGGTAATAGTGTGTAAATCTGTAAAATTAAAACTTTTCCAATCTTATCGAGAGGATTGGACCTACAAAATCTTTTAAAATATGAGAATTTAATCCGTAAACTAAATATTTTTGAATTCTATGTAGATTGTCAGACCTGAGAATTCTAAAAATAAAGATTTCCATCGGAACAAATCCTAAAAGATGAGGATTTTCACTGCCCAATCTTTCAAATCTTTTGGTCAATGCGACAAGAATCCGTTATTGCTTATAGTAAAGAGAATCCAAAATTGTAGTGGGCCGGATTATTTTATTATGAAAACAAAGTTGGCATAGGCTGCATTCGTTTATTATTAGCTATCTAGCAATAGAGCAGGTAATGAGTTAAAGAGTAAAAGGATCATGGCTTGCTCTGACCCAATCCAAGGAAAAAAAAAGGGGCTATGATGTCCCAACCTCTTGTGTTGCTTCTGATGTTCTAGCCTCTTGTATTTCTTCATACAAGTGATGTCACACACCCATTGATGACCTAAGAAAAATCAGTTTCAAAGGCCAATTCAAACATTATTTTCTTGAGGGGTAGGTGATCTGTGGTCTATAAAAAGATGTTGTCCCGCCCCAACATTTCTATTGCAGTGTGAGAAGCTGACTTCTCTATAATCTCTGCTTGCTTTTTGTACAACCAAATCCCTACGGAGAAGAGGAAATATGAATATCATCTATTGTTCTCTACTCGTTCTCCTTCTTGCCTCTCATTCCCGCTTAACAACGTCACAAGAAGTTGGTAATTCAAAAGAAATCCTCCTCCTCCTCTTCTTCTTCTTCTTCTTCTTCTTCTATTCTTTTGCTCTTTTTTTTCCTTGACTGGGGTGGTGTTTTGCTGTTCTGTGATCATGATGCATTTACAGAGGATGAGAAGGAGTTCAATTACATTGTGGGGAGCGGAAAGGGACCAGAAGATTGGGGAGATATTCATGAGGATTGGAAACTATGTAAGAATGGAGACATGCAATCTCCAATAGATTTGATGCATGAAAGGGTCCAAGTGGTGAGCCATTTAGGAAGGCTGAAACGTAGTTACAAGCCCTCAAATGCAACACTCAAGAACAGAGGCCATGATATCATGGTACGCAGAGATTTTTTACTGCTGCTGTTGTTGTTGTTGTTTTGTTCTTGTCACAATGATCTGAAGGTGGTTGGTTTTTTTTTTTTTTTTTTTTTTTTTTTGGGATGAACCAGTTGAAGTGGGTCGATGATGCCGGATCAATTAATGTTAATGGGACTGACTATGAGCTTAAACAGTGCCACTGGCACTCCCCTTCTGAGCACACCATCAACGGGAGGAGGTGAGCTTCTTCTTCCCTTATCAGTCATCTTTCCTTCATTACCTTTGCATGACAAGCTTTCACACTATGCACTGCGTTCGGAAATATTGATATGTCTGCTTTTATGATTCTGAATGAATTTGTGGGGTCCACTAATGGCGTTTCAAGCCATCACACTTGTCATCTCGCGAATTGTCAATCATTCCACACAGACCTTCATCTATCGGTTGCTTATGCTTTGATTGAAATGTTGATTTTTACAGCATGTGGAGGTCGCGCCTTCCCCTCACCAACCATGATACGATGGCCAGTGGAAACGCGTTCACATGTGCGTTTACCCGGCCCGTCACAAAACAAAATGAGAATTAGATAAAAAAAATCAGCCCCATCGAATTCCTATCTGTTGATTTGATCGCCTTTAAATAGTTTTTTTCAGTTTCAAGAACAAAATTCGAGGATAAAAACAGGGGCTGATGCTAGGTGATTGTCAAAAGGGTTGCATGGAACATGGGTGACACAAGTGGTCCCCATAAAGCTGGATTGCATATGCCGTTTGCCAGGAGAATATCTTCCATTATGTTCATACATATTTTTTAAGGATGTGTGTTTCGAAGAAAATGACATATATTCAGATCAAACGAGACCCTCATAAACATGTGATTTTGGACCCATTCGGGCACACTCATTTCTAATCCAAACCACCTCTATCACATGATTCCAATGCGTATGCACTCTCCCACACAATTCACTCTACATGTTAGGATGAATCATGTTAATTTTTCAATCCACCTGTATGGGTGGCAAATGAATGGGAGTGGGTCAAAATCTGGTTGATATCGAACGTGTATCGGACCTCCTTTTAAGACTGTTAAGTTATTGCAACCCACAGTCAATGCTGGTAAACCTAACCCGACGTGTAGACATGTGGACCAAACCCCATCCAATTCAAATATTAATACGATATTTAAGTTAAATTACGGGCCAAAAGAATCCAACATAGGCCCAGCTCATTTTATTTAACGTAAACTCTTCTAAGTACCAAAATATCAAACTACCCAATTGATTTAATGCTTTAAATATGTGGATCCACTTTAATCCCTTTTTTTTTTTTTTTTTTTTGCTAATAGAGGTTGTCCCAACCTTTTGGGTAGGATTAATTCCTTCGAACCCAAGGGAGCTAGATAAATTCTATTTGGCCTTAGTGTGGTAGCATAATTCACCCCATCAACGTCTCGAGCAAACCTTAGTCCTAAACTAGTTCAACTACCGCTTAGAATTTAATACAAACATTTTAAATGGGTTAGACTACTTATGTGGTGGCTTGACCCTAACGCTATCCTTTTTTAATATATATGGGGACTTCTTGGGTAATCACCAACCCCTATACGGTGGGGGTCAGGTTATACTGGCTAAAAAATGTTCCAGGTCCAGTCAAACCTGGCCACTCGAACATAACAGTTACTCATCATAATATTTATTTACTAACAAGCTTTTTATGGATGGATGCTACAGTTATGATCTAGAGGTGCATATGGTGCACCAAACCTCGGACAACAAGTCTGCAGTGGTCGGAATTTTGTACACTATAGGCCGACCTGACACATTTCTAGCAGAGGTACGTTTCTGCCATTTTCCTATAGTTGAGTTACTTGACTCAAACATGTTGGGTCGGGTCAGATCTGGCTGGATCTCAGCCACACCTATAATTATATTTAATTGATTATATTTAAGAGGGTCAGGTTTCGATCTATAATTATAATCTTAATAACATGCGGATATTATAAAATATACCACTCAAATATTATATTAGACATGTTGGCTAGGATATGATACTGTAGGATCTCAGGTCGGATGGCTGTATTCGGGTTGTAAATTACCTTGTTAGTCAATGATCACAATCCTGGAAATCAAGTTATGAATCATTTTATAGTAGAGATTGTTACTCAGGTCTGTGGTTTGGGTCTAGTTTCTCCCATGCCGACATACCCATATATTTAACTATAAAAATATAGGGAACTTTAAATAGAACCATGATAACTTTGGAAATAACAAAAAAACCATCTGCCTTTTAGTTTTTAAAATAACGACCTATATATATCTAAAAAATTAATCACGGTCAACCTCTTAGAACATCAATTAATTACTTATTCTCTATTAATCCACAGTCTTCACTATATTTTGTGCTAAAAGAATAATAACTTCTAGAGAAGTAGCTCCCATTTTCTTCTAGATTAAATTCAACGCGCTAGCACCAAAGAAAAAAAAAAAAAAGCGAACATGGAAATGTAAGTTGATTTAATAATAACAATTAACATCCTTGCTTCAATCTAAAGCAGGTTAGATCTAAATAAGTTTGTTGTCTTTTTACCTTAAAATGGGGTGAACTTTATCAATGAATCCAGGTTTGGACTTTTTTTCGACTTCAAGTGGTTGACAAAGATTTTTAGATTAATAGAGGTAGTTCTTTGTTAAAATAAAAATATCACACCTAGGCATGTGCATAAAATATTCATTATTTATATAAAATATTGTATTCCATAATAATCAGGTAATCTTTTCAGTTTAAGTTCCAACCAAGCCATCAAGTCCCAATCATCTAGTTCTGGATACAACACTGACCTTAGTCCCAAACCATTTACTAGCTTACGTCGAACCAGGCCTATCAATTTGGCCATGAGAAAAGGGAGCTTGGCCCAGCCTTCAAAAAGCTCTTAAAATGAGGGCTTTGGTTTTTCAACTTAAGCCCAAGGGCTAGTCTTGGATAATTTTTTGTAGGCCTTGAAATTTGAGGGCCTGGCTTGGATAGTATTGGCCCGGCCCACCCTAGCTAGGCCCTCCTACTTCTTTTTATTTTATATAATATTTGTATTCATATATATAAATATATACCAAAATACGCTTATTACAGTTACTTTGTAGTAATAGAATGGGGGATATAATGGCAATTACATACTCACTTATCCATTACCAAATGTCATAAAATTCCATACACATATACTTGAGTCATTTCATCCATATTTAATTATTTAAGTTATGTATTGTATTTGATGCATAAGCAATAAATGTTTCACGGTAGTTTTTATTGCTTCTTATTTAGGCTTTTTTCTATTATTTTATATATTCCTACTACTGCAGAAGAGGGTGTATCCTTTTTTGTTAATAAGAATATCCTTTTTCCTTTATAGAGTTACTTAGGAAGCCAATCAATTTATAAAGGTAGTTTGTATATGCATAGAATCTTAAGAATACAGGATGATCCAAATATCCTTTTAATTAGATGATTATAACTCTCAAATTTAGAAGTCTAAACTAATAATTGCAACTAAAATCCAATACAATGCTTAATAGTCAAGTCAATTTTAAATTGAAAATAATGTCATTGGGTAACAAGTATATGAATTTTATTAAGTAGTTTAAAATTTCCAAAGATAAGAAACTGTTGGAATATTTTATATTTGAAAATTCCTGTGAAATGTGTGAAATAGATAAGACCCCAGAACTATTTTCCTTTTTTGACAAAATAAATAAAACAGGTTATCTAGATCTCAAGTCACCAAAGCACATATGTCCTTGTATGATAAACGAAAATTTTTAGAAACAACTTATATTCTCTAAATGTTTTCTTAATGATTTCATCACAATTAAGGTTAGACAAAATGACACTTAGTCGATACTCAATCTTTGCTAACAATGTAAAAAAAAAATTATAGTTTAGAATAAGGGCCTAGGTAGTGTAGTCCCTCTAACGGCTCAAGCCCAGCCGTTTGACACCCCTGGGTTGGACATGATTTTATAGCCCTAG
This sequence comes from Sextonia rubra, assembly GCA_037013555.1. Taxonomy (NCBI): domain Eukaryota; kingdom Viridiplantae; phylum Streptophyta; class Magnoliopsida; order Laurales; family Lauraceae; genus Sextonia; species Sextonia rubra. The sequence continues at coordinate 16,597,155 of JASUAD010000002.1, read as the reverse complement.
TGTCACATCTCTCTCAAGCCGTCATGTCTTCACTCTTCACTCCTGAATCCAAGCCTGACATTGTAGAATGAATTCAGACTCAAATTTGATAATTCTTGGGTCTGACTTGCCCCATTTTAGTGTTGGGATTCACATTTCACGTGTGGGTTTATGCGTTTCTCTTACAGTTGATGGGGCAGATAAAAACCATCGCGGATAGACATGAAAAGGAGATTGTTGCAGGTGTAATCGACCCAAGGCATTTAAAGATGGGGAGCAGGAAGTACTACAGATACCTGGGTTCTCTCACTACTCCTCCATGCACTGAAAATGTCATCTGGACAATGGTCAGAAAGGTATTCTCATCAGTCTATCACTCTATCTATACAATATCCCTCCAAACTCTCTTGTCTATGGACTACTGTCATTTTGTTGTGTGGCAAATTTTATTAACAGAGTAATGAAGTCTCACCATCTTAATCTCTTGACCACAGGTTAGAACAGTCTCAAGAGAGCAAGTGAGATTGCTAAGGCAGGCTGTCGACGATGTGAGTCTTCATATTCTAAGCACTTTATTTTTTGTTCTAATAAGGACCACCAGTAAACTAAGCCCTAAGGGATAGCCCAGCTGTTGCCGAGAACCACGGTTTGCTCTTGGAGGTTGTGGGTTCAAGCCGTACTACCACATTGCAGCTGCAGGAGATTTGCGCGGCTCCCTCTAGCCCTAAAGGGGTTAGTCCAGCGCAAATGTCCTAGATACCATCTATTAGCAAAAAAAACAAAAGGACCACCAGTAAACTATAAATGCTAAATAAAAAGAGCACATCTCTCCTGCACATGGGCTAACCGAAGTGCGGCCTATGACCAGCCCTGTTAGGGCTGGAATGGGTTTATGTATTCAGCCAGAGTATGACTTAAGCCTGATATTTTGGCCTTATAAATAATGGGCCTGGCCTTAAACGTATACTTTCTAAGTGCCCAACTATATTCCTGTCTCTCAAATTTCGACAGGGTATGACTCATCATCTAACCCTTATCTCGTTGTTTAGATTGTGACGAAGTTTTAAAAATTACCAAACATTAAACTGTCTTAACCATCCCTAATCTAGTTGATGCAAGGCTTTAATGATGGTGATGAGCAAGTCTTTTCTTGTACGTCGTTTTAGACCACACGAATTAGGCTCAAAACCAAACATCTTCAAGTTGGCCAGGTCCATGTGCAATCCTAATTTTTCCCCTCCGCCCATTCCTTTCACCTTGCCACACACATTTCATAAGAATTCCTCTCACTTTCAATTTCTTACAATGCCTCATATTCTGAATGCTCTAACTTCCACACCATGAGGATTAATTGCTGATATTAGTATCCATCTAACGAAAGGTATTAGTATCTATGAATTTAAAAGCTGATCGAATTTCTTGCTGGCAGAATGCGGAAAGGAATGCAAGACCCACACAGGCAGTCAACGATCGTGAACTACTACTCTACAGGCCCGACATCCATGATGAAAGTTTCCTCCCATAAAGGAGTCCTAGACTAATTGGATTGTGTTGGGACACCGATACATACATACACATCATCACTTCATATAGTTCATTTCTTACATTTCTATGATGTCATTTTTTTTCTGGGCAGTTTTATTTTCATAGTCAGGATGTGAGTTGATGGGTTGTTTAGTTAAATAATGGCTCTATGTAATTTTACTTATACAATAAAATAACAAAAGTTTGAGAAAAA